>CM075203.1:13055334-13760334 GCA_037577475.1 Chaunax sp. Z400
TCAAAGGCATGGGTTGACAGAGCAGAAGACAGGAAGGAGTTCATTTCAAAAGGAAGTATGGGGGCTAATAGTAGCACAGCTAAGACCCAGCTGAAGAGGAAAGAAGGAATTCCTAATAGCCACCATCAGAGCCAAATTAGTCCTGTCAACCAGCAGCCAAAAAATGACTCCAAGGACCTGGCAAAAGTTAAGAGGCAGAGGATGTCTTCACCTGAACCTCTCTCTAACATGGCTCCCATTCTGCCTGGACGCCAGCTCTGGAAATGGTCTGGCAACCCCACACAGGTAGGTTGAAAGAGATGGCTAGTGGTTTGCTGTTTGGATTGTTGTTTTTAGCATATGTTTTTTATTCTTTCAATCACTATACTGCAGCCCTTTTTCCAATTATTGATTTTTATTATCTTGGTTGCATAGCTTCATATGTTTTGTCTTGGGTGTGGATAACTTGCTTAACCTCACAACCTAACTGTGTTACTTGATGCAATTTCTGCTCCGCCATATATTGATTATGTGTGGTAAATGTAATGATCAAATATGATAGATCTTGGCATTTCATATACTCCATCAGACACTGAGGGCTTACTTGGTGTGGCTAATTTCTGAATGTGCCATCCAGATTATTAAATCATGACCCTTAGATAATGGAGCAAAACAGGTTGAGCAACCGCTGCCACTCTCAGCTTCAGTTCTGCCATGTTATTTGCTTTGTAAACACACCTGCATCTGTCGATTGCGATGTGCAGCTTAAGACAAAGCTGACCCTCCGGTCTGTACATGCCCCAACAAATCAAACGATGGAGCAAGAATATAGGTCTGTTACCCAGGCTACGATGACTGTGGACATAATTTCTATAAGACGTCTTCAGTATTGCAAGTCAAATTTCAAAGTCAAATTACTAGATTTCGCAAAACAGACTATAATCCTAATTCATGTCTGAAATGAGACAGGTGATGAAATAAACCCTTCTCACAGAGTGCTATTTTTATTCTCCTTCCACAACAGAGGAGAGGACTGAAGGGTAAAGCCCGCAAGCTTTTTTACAAGGCCATTGTGCGGGGCAAGGAGACAGTGCGTGTCGGGGACTGTGCTGTGTTCCTGTCACCTGGCCGGCCCCAGCTGCCCTATGTGGGCAGAGTGGAGAGCCTCTGGGAGTCATGGAGCTCCAGCATGGTGGTCAGGGTCAAGTGGTTCTACCACCCAGAGGAGACTCGGCTGGGGAAGCGACACCGCGATGGCAAGGTAAACCCAGGCTGTGACAGTAGGATTTCTAAAACGGGAAAAGTTACAGTAACAGTCAGTGACATTGTCATATAAATATATTACCACTTTGCTTCTTTTTATTCCCTTCTCCCATCTGATATGAATCACTGAACCTCGACTTGGTTCATGAACCTGTTAACATTTGCAGAATACTCAGTGTAAGGATGGTTCTTCCCTGGAAAGTCCCTGATGCACAGAAAGTCACGCATTTCACATTTCTTGCAACAGCAATAGTGTTAGTTTGTTTGAATAAACAGAAAAAGAGCTGGGTAGTTACAATGAGCAGCATGATCAAACATGGCTGAACAAATCTAAAAGATCACCACTTTCAGAAGCTCAAACATACAGTAAAAAACAAGAGAAAAACATACAGTAAAAGACATGATAAAGACGGTATGTGTAGGAAGTGCAGAATTCAAATGGCACCACGAGATTTTGCCAACAAAAACATGACAATCTTAACTGTAAATGCAACATTTTGATTGCCAGATGCAGTATATATTACCTTGTTGATTTATCAAGCATTCTTCCTTTCTATCCTAGAATGCCTTGTATCAGTCGAGCCATGAGGATGAGAATGATGTGCAGACCATCTCCCATCGTTGCCAGGTGGTCAGCAAGGCTGAGTATGATCACCTGATGCGTGACCGCAAGCCTGGCAACACAATGAATGACCTTTTCTACCTGGCTGGGACCTATGAACCAACCACGGGACAGCTGATCAGCGTGGACGGCATGGCTATTGTGTCGTAGCACCACCAGCTAGAGATAAATCCAAAAATTGACCTGAAGCCTGGAGTTGACTACTTCCAGGATGGTCCTTCAGAACAGAGCAGGGGACAGAGAGAAAGACAGAAGAGTTTAACCCTGCGTATTGATCTGTCCCTCCTAAGAAAAGGAGCTAGCCCACTGGATCAGGCCCAACAGCATTGGCACTTAGAGGAGTCTGGTTTGTTGCGGGGAAAAGTCTGACCCATGTCAGATTTAACGTCTTTATCAGATTTCGACTGAGGTTCCTTGTTGCAGTGAGAGTCTACAGCCTTCCCTGTGGCTGAAATAACAGAGTATCTCGTCTCTGTGTCAAGATTACAGCAACAAAAGAACAGTTACCAAGGACATTAGCACTTCGGAGTACA
Organism: Chaunax sp. Z400; assembly: GCA_037577475.1. Classification (NCBI taxonomy): domain Eukaryota; kingdom Metazoa; phylum Chordata; class Actinopteri; order Lophiiformes; family Chaunacidae; genus Chaunax; species Chaunax sp. Z400. Next base: position 13,057,732 of record CM075203.1, read on the forward strand.
GCCGCTTGGATACGCCGTGCAGACTAGGCTTTGTGAAACAAAGACTGACTCAGAGAGCAGGAAAGACTGTATGGGAAGGGGAGTAAACCAGTGTGCTTTACTTACTGTAAACCATACCGGTTTTGAGGGTGGTCTTATTGGTGATATGATGATGATACATGATTGGGAGATCCCCCACAGGACCAAAAAACACTGTAGTTCGGACTTTGTGTGTAAATGAGTGTGAGTGTGTTTGCAGAGTGACTATGATGACCCCGTCTGGCATTTAATGAGCTCTAAATAAATTTTGCATTAGCGTACATGTATGTTTGTACTGTATGTGTGGCCATGCACATTCAGTGAATCAGTATCGCTAACACTCTTAATATTAATCTGTCCAGTGCTTAACGTGTAGAAACACGGAAAGATTTCTTCTCCTGTCAAGCCATACACGTCAATACCTCTCTCTCTCGCATCCTGCTACTCAGGTGCGAAGATACATGTACAGGTTGTTGGATTGTTTATTTGAACGGAGTGTGCATGTTGGTGCGCGTGCATATTGTGTGCATGGGCGTGTGTGTGCTCTTTGTACAGCATTATGCATGGTATACCATGTTGTAAATAGTATACATATATATTTGTTCTTATTTTTTGTTGTTTTCTTTTGCAGAGAAGATTATTTTATTTAGATTTTTTAGGGTGTGTGGGGGTGGGTTTGAGAGGGTCTGACAGAGGGAGAAGGTTGGGTTAGTTTCCTTCTCCCTCAATGCACTGAACAGGATTAAAGGTTTGGATTTGGCGTCAAACTGTAAAACTGATGTGAAGACTTTGTGGTTGTAAGCCCTGCTTTAGTCAAAGGGTGCTTATGTCGAAAGAGTGTTTGGAAAATGTTTTTTATAAGGAAATCAGAAAAAAGGCTCTTTTTAAACATGTGTCCAAGTCTTTACTCTTTACTTCACTCCGTTGTTTTTTTTGTTTTTTTTAAACAAATACTGGAAAAGAAACTGAGTTTCTGCTGTTTTTCGATCCTAAAAGAATCTAGTTCTTTTTTTTAATCTATTTTAGCCTGTATTCATATATAAAATGTAGATATTTATCAGGCATCAAAAAGAAACATACCAAAGCACCTGTGTGTTTACGCTTCACCGCATTAGAAGAAAACAATTTTATGAAAAAGACATAAAAACATTCAATCAAATCTGATTCCGGGACCCCTGCAATCACTGAGGTATTTTTAATAGCGTTCCTCTCGTCTGCTCGTGTTCATCCAGCGTTGCTATGACAGCCTCTGAGAAACATTGCAGCAACATTGTCTGCACACTGCCCAGCTGATGCACTTGAGGTCTCTATGGCAACCAGGATGGCATCACGTGACTGTGAAGGACAATCAGAGCCAATCAATGGGACAATGATGAGAGACGAAATAACAAGATACAGATCAAATCACAAATTATGCTTCTTGTCACTTTTATTCCTGCTTTGCCAAAAATGTCTCTCTGTGTGTTTTGTGTTTGCTTGTTTTCCTCATTTACCATTGTCTTACTGTTTATGCAAGCCTGTGATGACTGTTTGTTAACAGTGTATAGGATGTACAGGGGGGAAAGAACATGAATGCCTTTTTCTTTTTTAGGACATTGACTAACTTTTAACAACATTGTTGCTGTTACACTGCAAAGCAAAAGCTTTAAAACGAATCTAATGTGAAACTCAGTTTAAATATATGACTTTTATGGGTCTTTAATTGAAATTTTTTAAAGCTGTATTTTCTTTAAGAAACACTGGATTCAGTTTTAACCATCACGTCTTGACAGAAGCGACATCATTGTGTTTTTTTAGACCCACTGGAACCTGCTTTTTACAGATAAGATAGCCTACTAAAATATATTATGTAATTTCAGTCATTCTTTGGGAAATATGACTTAATATTTCCTCGTGTACAAAAGGAAAAAAATATTTATCTTAATTTTATTGCCTTTTGTGTTTCATTAAAAAAGAAAAAAACGATGATTGTTTTTGTCCCCTTTTCTGCTGAGTGTGAGCCGTCCTAATAATGCCTTGTGTTCGTCAATGACGATCATTTGTCTGCTGTAAGAAAATGGACCGCAGAAGAAAGCGTGGAAGAATGAGAAGGGGAGGGTAAAAAAGAAAAACACGAGGAGAGGAAGCAATTTGAAACTGTAGCTGGAGCCGACAGAAGGGGGAAGAATAGGGGGAGAAAGGGAAACCATATCCAGTGGTGTTTCATGGGAGGTGATGGCGGAATAGAGTCTCCTCTGGCTGTACAGGTGGGTCAGGCATTCAGAATAATAAAAACGGAACAAGACCATTAAGAGAACAAAAAGAAGATATCAGCTTCCAGCCTGCAAAGATTTCAACTTTGTGTGTGTGTCTGTGTGTGTGTCTGTGCTTGTGTGAGAAGCCACTAAATGCACTAAACATCAGACAGTGTGCTAGTCTTGTTTATACACTACATAAATCCTTACGGTCTGCATGCACACCTGTACTTCTATAGGTTTCATGCTTGCTTCTGTGTGTCTAAGTAATTGTTTGTGTGTCATGCGAGAGCTGAGAGAAACACTTGAGATTATCCCCGCAGGGTGTGGAGTTTCTGGGACAAAGTGCACAAAATTTACTGCATTTTATTTGCGACTTCCTGCGATATATTCACACCTTTTTATCACACTGTAAGCGGAGCCTTTGTGACGCGGCTTATTGCAACATTAAAGCCTGGATGGTGGATTTACCTTTGACCTCAAATTGCAATCGGGTTGCCTTGTGGCAGCCCGCGAAGAAGACTTGAGCACAGCGTTGCCTTGAACGTCGACCGTAAACTTTATTTTACACTGGGCTGTGTTTTTTTAAAGTCAGCCCCCACCTTGGACGTTTTTTCCTTCTTCTTCTTGGCTGTTTTACTTGTCAATACAGGAAAAGCTGCCTCACCTTTTTTTTTTATGAATAACTTTGCTAATGATCCTTGGCCATAGTTTGAAATCACAAACAAACATTCAGACTCTTTGTCCAGCGGTATGTGTTTGCGTGTGTGTGTTTGCTTTCCTTTTGTATCCTGCGTTTAGCCGTTTAGGCAGTTTAACATGTTATTACAAAGATATGAAACAGTACTCCCAGCCAGTGTGACCATAAACGCACACTCGCACACATATGCGCCCATTTTACTCACTGTTGGTCTTTTACATCCCCCCACATTGGCCCCTCAATCAACCAACGGCTTCAAAACACACAGACATTAAGTGCAGTCTTTGAATGCTTATCAGCAGGTTTGCGTTGGGCTTATCTGGTTGACATTGTTAAACTACTTTACCCAAAATGCTGTGGGAGATAGGGGCACAATGAGAGGCTGGTTTTGCCCTCTGGGTTAATGAGAGAAGGCTTTCACGTCGTGAGAGCAAACACGCATCGAGATGATTTGTGTGTGTGAGTATGTGTGAATGAAGGGTCAAGGTGTCAGAGCAAGGTGTGTCCGTTTTTATTGTGTGTTTTTTTTAGATTTGGGTGGGGGCTGGTGGAAGGGAGCAAAGCGTGTCGCCGATCTAGAGCAATCTAGAGGTTATGTATTGTTCACCCTCAATCAGTGTGTGCTTGTATGGGTGTAACTATGTACTTGTATTTGTTGGAGAGTTTAAATGGATATGGAAAAGAAAGGCGGTGAGTATCGAAATAGCAAAAACTGGTGGATTGCAAAAGGACAATATGTGTCCATGGGTGTGTGTGTGTAAGGCATGTTCCTGTGTGTGTGTGTGTGTGTGTGTGTGTGTGTGTGTGTGTGTGTGTGTGAATTTATGGGGGAGATTTTTGGGTGGGGGTTGGGGGGGGGGGGGGGGCTCAATCCAGAGAAAGCCCTTCATTTAGATATAGCCTAAGCCTGTCACTGAAGTGAATGAATGACTGTCAGCTGCAGCAGGATGCAGTAGCCCTGTGTATATAGATAGTCTGTATGTGTGTGTGTGTGTGTGTGTGTGTGTGTATGTGTTTGTGTGTGCGCTAGGGTACATTCAGGTCATTCAGATTGGGAGTAAGGGCTTCAGCACTCTTCTCTCTCAGCTCATCCATCGTTCATATGAGCCTCTGTTAGCTTGCCACCAGTATCCATCTTACTGTGTGTGTATGTGTGAGAGAGAGAGAGTGTGTGTGTGTGTGTGTGCGTCTGTGTGTGAGAGAGAGTGTGTGTGAGACATTGTAGATGTTCATATAGCCAGACTGACTCATTTGTAGTTGTGCAACGTATTCTGTGGCAACAGATGGAAGGCTTACATAAATCATACATTCTTGGAAGTGTGGAAGTCATGTCCATGTCCTCCTACATTACAACACCAACAAACCTCCAGGTTTTTTTCTTCTTCTATTTCCCCCGACTTTAGGACTTGCTTCACTTTCTGGCCCATTTCACAGAAAAAAATGATTTAGTGCCCTCAAAGAGCCGAGGTTTCTCATAACACATTTACATCAGTGCTCTAAAATCATATTGTAGCACAAGAGATTGGACAATTTTTATTGTATATAACTTGGGTAAAATGATCATTAACAAACTTTTTATCCTATTATTTCATCTCAGGCACCATCAGTAATTTATGACACATTTTTAGATATATATATTGTCATTATAATTTATATATATATACATAATTATGATGTATCACGTACAAAACGTTGGGAAACAAATAATGAATCAAAAAATTATTATATTGAATACTGATTATAATTATTAATTTAACATTTACACACTTACTAATGCTACTGTATTTTTCTACATTAATTGTGTGACTTTGATTTAATTAATTTGCATTGAAAAATCATTAATAAGGAAAATATTTTTTTCAACCCCTTTGTTAATTACTAAATATTTTATTGTTTGTGGAAGTTCTGTGATCACCCACATTTGTTTATTTGTTTGTTTCAAGATATCTTGAAATTTTATGAACTGATTTTGATGAAAGTTTATGTGGGGTTGGATCTTTGGCCCTGGAAGACTTGATTACATTTTGAGACTGATCCAGGTATGGATTTAGATGGATTCTTAAACATTGCAAAACATGGCCTTTTTAAAACCTTTTGTTAATATCATGAATAATAATAATAGGTCAAACAAACTAATAATACCCAGATGGACAGCTCATAATATTCCACTCCTGCGCGCAACTGGATCCAGATCTGGATCATCGGGGAGATTAAAATATGTATTTGTGGGGGGATAATTTACTGGATCACTGTACAGTAACAGAGAGGGGTAGAGACATGGCTCTGCCACCAATGTGTCATTCAAATGGATTTCATGTGTCTGTGAAAGGTACAAAAATAGATCCAAATCTGATATTGTTGAAAATCATATCAAAATTAATTAATTTTAATCAAATTAAAATTGATCTAACTGATGATGAACACATAATTCTAAATTCTAAGAGTTGGTTTCCAGGGTCTCGGAGTTAGGTAGTATTATTTAATTTGGCATGGGTAAAACGACGCCATCACGGTGTGTGCAATGATACAATGACTGGTTAGTGACAATGGTGTTGGAGGAGATATGCGCTGCTTTCCTGTTTTCCATGTGAATGAAACAGGGCAATGACTTCATTCACAATGATGCAAATTTCAGTTAATTTAAAATACATCTCATTTGAGGATATTAGTTGAAGAATATGTCAAAATGAAAGCTTTTGTTGTTCCAAACACTTTGCTCATATCTTTGGAAAGAGTAAATATCTTCTTCTAACTTCAGTTTTGAAGAAAGAAAAGAAGGAGGAAAGAAGTTGAACACTGAAGAGGAGAATGAAAAAAAGGACAAGGGGGAGAGAGGGAAAAGCAGGAGATGAGTGTTTTATGGCTGATGGGTCATCTCCGGCCAAACTCTCTCCATAAGCTCCTAATCCACAAGATTTTAATACAAAACTGTTTGTACATTACTCTTATTACATTACACTACATGCTGGTATTTGATATTTGGAATAGTGGAGGAGCCTTGGCCCGCTCGATGCTGCCTGGTCCGACAGTCAGCATAGGTCAAACATCCTGTAAAGTCTTAAGTGGAGACAGAAACTGGAGCCACAGTCACATGACAGCAGCTATGTAGAAATGAGTGTGATGTTTATAATATGATCTGGATGCAAGATGGAATTTATATGTGTGTGTGTGTGTGGGGGGGACACTTGATTGCCAAGCTTACCAACTGTACCCCAGCCACAGCAGGAGAAAAGATATTAACAGTGTATTTATAATAAATAACCTTGCATCACATAAACCTGTTCTTTCCCTTCTGATGTGCTGTCAGCTACACTGCAAGGGTCATCAAAATACCTGCAACTGTACGCCTGTCTGCCTGTAATACGTACTGTAAATTAACATGAAACCTGAACGGTGGGAGGATTTAGCTCAGTGCATCTTGTAAAAAGAAACTTTAAATGTGAATTGTTGCAACATTTTTCTATGTTAACTGGCAGACAGTCGTGTTGCATTACCTTGAATTTCATCAGATTTTCTCATATTCCACATCAAATGGATATTGCACCACAACCTAATTGTAACTTTTTACATTGATAGCAATAGAAGCACAGAACCAAGGTACAAAAATTATCTATGAAACTGATAAATGATCACATTTTATCTCAAACCGAAATGTAATTTAATGACAAGTTGGGGTTGTATGGGGAGGAATATTGCATGATGGTATATCTGAAAGGAATAACCAAGAGTCATCTGTGTAAAACATGTACAACAATATCTGCATTTTCACTACGTGGTACCCGCAGACCACTGATTGGTCAGCATCATCAATGACTGGCACACGCGGAATATCCTGCACAGCACAAACCCCTGGCTGCCATTTTTAAACAGCCAAGCAACTTTTGCAGCCAAACTTTTGGAAAACAATGAGTCGAGATGAGTCGAGTAGAGTCGGTACCACATAGTGGAAATGCGGCTAATGTTGACCATACATCAGTCATATATATATGCATGACACACACAGCTGCAACACTAGGCCTCTTTCACACGGCCTCAGCAAGGTGGGACTGTTGTGTCTTTAGTGAACTCACCATTCAGTATAAACATTACAAAGGCATAATAGGGGTGTGTGTGGATTCCCAGCAGAGGTAGTGACAAGTATTTTATGGGTTGTTGTTTTTTTAGCTATGCTTGTTTGTTTTTTCCATCTTGCTTTGCTTGTGTTTTGCATTTGGAACCTTTTGGGACCTGATAAAACTTAACATTAGATAACTTATCCTCTTTAATTTTAAAATAAACTAATCCTTTGGCTTTTTATTATTTTTTGGGGCACACATAATTTACACTTTTCAGTGAAAAGTACAGTATCTAGAATGTGTAGTAGCCTAATTTACAGGCACCCAGAGTGTAAAATGTCTAAGAGGAAAAAGGGTGGAGACATTATTATCTACTTCAGTATTGTATTGTAACTCCCTATATTATTATTTACCATACAATCTGGCAAATAAGATGCAACGGTCTTTAATATGTTTGCAAACCTTAGGGTATTCTGGCTGGATAGGTCATTCTTGATGCCTGCTAGCTAGTAAGTCCATCTAATGTTATTGGCCTAAATCCATTATCTAATAAACAGTTTTCATCTCGAGGTTCTAGTTAAGCCTTAATTTATAGGTAATTTGTACATACATATCCGGCACTGGAATTATAAGCAGCCAGTTTAAATGCAGCAACAGTTTGGGGTTCACATTTCTGAAAATTTGTTGTGAATATTATCTCCACCAAGAAGGTCATGTTTTTGCCAGTGCTGGTTTCAAGGTGTTCATCAGGGAGATGAGTAAAGAAGAGCTGTACCTGCAGTCCTCCTAACAGGAGAGGGCCTCAGGCTCCTGTGGAGGTAAGCTCCATTACAGACTTGTTTAGAAAAGGAAGGCGTGCCACAGGGAGATTGAAGTGCAGCTACAATTTCCATTAAAAATGAGCTTCACAGAGGAAACATCATGGGGAAACTGAACTGCCTGAGTGCTGTCTAGTCATTATTACTAGTTCTCATTTCCCATCTGAAATTTAATTGTAGCCCTGCTCTCGTCGTCCAGACAAGGCACGTAAATGTCATGCAATTTCTGTGTTAAAGTACACAAAACAAAAACACAGGTGGTACATTTCTAATATCTTAATATCACAGCCAAGTTCCTCTTTCCAAATGGTTCTCCATGCTGAATACTGGATGATCTTCTCATCTAAAATTCAATCCATGCTCACAGTCATATCAACCACTGCAGTCCTGCAACTCCTATCCCAAACAAAAAGGGGAAAAGTTTGTATAGAATATCTCCCAAAATATATTTTTTTAACTCGAATTACTGAGAGACAGAACTGACATTGGGCCTACCCGATGACCTATGTGTGAAACATGAAGGTAAATTGAAATGGATTTTTTTGTTTTTTACTTAACACTTACACACATGGCAGATTCATTGCAATTAAGAAAACTGACGGTCTCTGCAATTATTACAAATCACAAGAGGAGCCCAAGTAATACTGATCCCAGTAGAACAGGGCTAATGTCAAGACTTGGTTACCATGGTAATAAATGACAGAATATTAATTAACAATTTAGAGAATAATTGGTAAACACAGCAATCTCTGCTCTAATAGTGGGCTCAGCAGACCTGTTTCTCATCTTAAAAGCTCAGAGTGATAATTTAAGTCCACGCAAAGAGTATATGCCAGTAACAAAAACAACTGCCTTTATACTTTGTTTGACATTTTCGGTCTAAACTTCTCTGCTTATAGACCCTAAAGGCCCACATGTTGGCACAGCTTAGCACAGTAAGAACAATCTCCTCGGGTGTCAACAGTCTGTGGCCCTGTTAATATGACAAACGTTTTGCTAAAAACAAAGGTTTTTTTTTGTCTTAGTGTTTTTAAAAAGTTCTGCATTCATATGACAATGTTGTGAAAATGATCCTATAGCACATATGGATCCACAAAAAAGGTTGAAAACACAGTAGTATGCATGCCACGCCAGTAGTTGGCGGTATAACTTGGAAAATATTACAAAACTTACTGATAAAAATCATCACCACAGAATAGAACCACGTGTTCTGTCCACACATGACATATTAGACTGAAAACGTAAGATCCTCAGCAGCTCTAAGTTCAGTTTTGAATGCCCCCAAAACACAATGAAGACATATTTTAGGTCAGACCACGTTCAGAGGTAGCCTTAGCCACAAACACCCTAAAAAAATCAGACACACATACTTCCATGTATGTGGAAGTAGAACCTCCTCTGTGCTATTCATGTCACATTTCTGTTGGCCCAAAGAAAACATTTCATCTATAATCGCCCCTTCATCTTTCTCTGAGGTGTGTGTGTGTGCGTGTGTGTGTGTGTGTTTGTGTGTGTGTGTGCGTGTGTGTGTGTGTTTGTGTGTGTTTGCGTTTGCATGCTGATGGCTCTTCACTCTTTCATCTCCTCAAGCGTTCATCACTCTGTCCTTCATCAATCACACCATCCAGCAGATCACTCATCAACTGAGGGACCTGCTTTTAAATGATAAGATCTCTTGGTCCACAGACTCTCTCTGTCTGTAACGCACACACACACACACACACACACACACACACACACACACACACACACACACACACACACACTGTGTGGAATGTGATCATAGTGAGTTTCGAAGGTATTCTTGCTAACACAGTGGGAGGCTGCCTGCATAGCACCTACACATTATTCCCCACACATACACCCTCCAGCTCACTGTTGGTCGCCAGTGCACACACACACATACACACAGTTTCCATGGTGACGGATAGGCAGCCATGCAGAATGAGTGCATAGTCCCTTGGGACATCTCCTTTGTCCATCGCTCTCCTTTAGTGATGACAAGATGTCTCCTCTCTGTCTCTCCTTCCCTTCGGCCTCTGCTCATTATGCATAATGCATGTGTTTCAATTCATAAGTTAAATTTCATCTTGCCCATCCAGTGTGTTGCAGCACAAGCCGTCTTTGTTCCCCAACTTTTTCCTCCAGATTTGCCCACTGTATTGCTCTAAACTCTGTTTCAACAAATGCAACGGAGACTTTAATCCCAGTTGAGCTGGCTTGTCCTGTAACCTAGCCAGTGTTGCAATAAGTGCAGCTTGAAGCAGTTTGAGTGGCAGCTCCTCGTTATGACAGAGCAAGTGTGGTATGGATGGGAGCAGGGAGGGAGCTTACGCTTTGGTTGTTCTGTCAGAGATTGTGAAAAGAGGCCTCGTCATGTTCACATTAGTGCAAAAGACGATACCATCGCTTCCTGTTAGTCACCGCCAATCGGCATGTTGAGGCTTTGGCTGGGTGGAAAAACTGTCCTCACAACAACAACCCCAACCTGGACAACAACCACAATCCTCAGTGGCTGAAGGGAAAACCATGGATGTAGCCTTTGTTATATCCAGTATATGGGCAGCTGTTCAGAGGAATCTGGGGCAGCACGCTATGAATATTCCACTAGTCGTCATTTTGGGGCCTTATATCATGTGACCTCCGCTCCAAGATTGGAAGTCATTATGTATTATGTTCAAATAGAAATTAGTTGATTCTACAAACCTCACGATTATGTCCAAGGTCAACATCTCTTCTATCACACCTTTGCACATAACTTCTTTTTTTTAACCTCCACCAAGGAGGCTATGTTTTCATTCATGTCCGTTAGTTTGTTTATTTATATTTTAACAGGATAAGGCAAAAACTCCTAGTTCACGAAACTTGGTGAAATGATGGGGATTAGGCCAGGAAAGAATCCATTAAACTTTGGTGTGGATTCAGATAAAGGGGCAGATCCAGGAATATATTTTTCACATTCTTTAACTTTGTGAGAAAGGGAATTTTTCATTATTTTCCCTAATTACACAAATCATACTGAACCTATTTCCATTACGCTTTTTGGAGGGGTGGGGCATGGGCCAGGCAGGATTATCATATGACAAATAGTTTGATATTGGCTTAGGTGTGTGATCTACTGTGTGCCATTCCAGTAAAGTCAAGGAAAGATCTTGGGTATGGTAAATAAACCATAATAAGGCATGATCAGGATTAAGCATGCTAAAACACTTACATGTTTTTTGTGGTGAGATTGTGGTTACGGTTAGTAAACAGAGATTTAGAAACGGCAGATTAGTGACAGGGATGTCAGTTCTATTCTCCACAACCATACTTTCATTTCTCTAAATAAAGGACACACTGTTTCCTGTATATCAATTTGAATAAAGGTGAGGTTTAAAATTGCACAATGGGACACAAGTGTCTTGTTTTTAGACACTTGCTTAGGTGTGGCAAAAGCATGTTGGCTCATCCAGTACACAAGTATACTTTGGAAAAAAATGAATGTTCAGCTCAGGCAGACAAGTTAAGCGCTGTGTTTACATTAAAAAACCCTGATGTTAATTTGAAACTGTCTGAAGATATTTGGAGGGCTGACGTGTCTTGTTAACGTCTGGCCCGAGGGAAACCTGCTTCTTCTGGGGCAGGCACCATGTTAACTTAAACTGCCCTGAAGGGAATCCTCTTTGCAGATGGGGTAAAAGATAAACACACAAAACACATCACCACATTATATAGCACGCAGTGTCAGTCTGTAGTACATGAGCCTATAGCTATCTATAGGTAGCTTACTTTAATGTCTTTTATTTTGTCTACTTATTTTGGTGTCATAACTGTTTTTAAAGTCTCTTCTCCTCAGAGTCTACTGTATCATGTGCCATAAGATCATTTAAATGATTTTAAACTGTGAAAATAATGCAGTAAACAAATCAATTTGTCAATTTTCATTCAGCGGTAAAATCGGAGGTTGAAAAATCCAAATTTCTCTGGTTTTAGCCATTTTCAGGATCTATTTTTTTCTTTGCTACAGATTGACTTTGTCTAGTATTGTTGTTTATTTGGACTAAATTAAGATCATCTATAGCCCTTTGAAACAGACTAATAGCATCAGAAACAGAGACAGTGTGTTAAAACATCAGTCCAAAATTTGCCATATTAGTCTAACGTGTTTGAATGCTAACCTGTGCTAATTAGCACTAACAGCAAGTATAGATGAGACTGAATGTTATTTGTCTTGTAGATATTTAGTCATACATAGAAATTCAGACACAATGCTGACAATACGTCCGCCAAGCAAATTTACGAATCCTACTATGGCAACCTGCCCTATTCTGCCTCTGATTGCCTTGGTGTGAAGATGATATTTCTTACGTAGCCCTTCTGACTATGTGAGAAATGTCATACCAAACCAATCAGAGGCAAAGTAGGGTAGGTCATGGAATCACTTAAGTAGGATTCATTAAAAAAATAAAAAAATAAAAAAACATTCCTGGATCCATACCATCAACCATCACCGCCCAGCATTTTGTGCTCTTGTGCACTTCATTGTATCATTTGTATATATTTCTACCTCCTGTTTATAATTTCATAGAGCTAGTCATAGCTATTTATAGCAACACTGGGTCACTTTAACCTACTCACGGAACTTTTTACGGACAAAGTAGGTCTTTACCTGCCCATACTTTTTGTACTCTTGCTGCTATTTATCGTTGTGTATTGATTTGTATTCTATGCTGCTGTCACAGAGGAATTTCCCCCTATGGGATGAATAAAGTATCTTATCTTCTCTTACCTTCTTCCAAAATAAGCCTCAAAATACAACCAACTGTTCCCCTCCTCAGGGCCCACCTTTCTACAAAATTTCATTGAAATCTTTTCACAACTTTTTGAGTTGTCCTGGTTACAAACACAGAAACAAACAGCACAACACATGACCTCTTCCAATTCCCAACATCTCCAAAATGGTTGGTCCACATGATCTGCATCATGATAGTCCATACAATGTCTGTTCTCCCTCCTTTGCGTGAGTCCAGATTTGATTTACTGAAGGTCAGCAGTCTTCATTCAATTTCTTGAAAATACCATGTGGTATTTGATTGTATGCTTCCGTGTGAACAACACGTGCAAAGTCTAAACATCGACTCATTTCAGTTCCTGACAGCATTTAATATAATAACCTGAGCCTGGCAAGCATTTATATCATTTACTTTTCCTGCTCATTTAGAAAAGCAAATTCTCCTTAATCTATAAAATCATCCACCAGTAACCCGATTAGCTGTTTCTATCAAGCCTCAGCATTCGTTGCTCAGCTGCCCAACAAAATGCAACAACATGAAATGATGAAACTTTTGTTCAACATTGCCATGTTGAGATTGGAATAGGGATGATCACACAGAGATAGACTGCAACGAACCAGAAAGCTTGTGCAATGTTGGCTGTAGCACAGGAGGATGAAGTCACCTCCATTCCCATGAGTCTGTTGGAGAAGCAGGAAAGAAAAGCATGAAACTCCCTCATCTGGGAATTTCCTCGTCAAATCAAAGTGCTGTCTGTCATTGCGCAAACATTCTCTTTCACTCTTTATGATGTGTCATCGGTTGTGGACAATTTGCAATACAGCCCGGATGGTTGCCCTTGATCTTATTAGTCACACACGAAATTTAGCCAAGAGCCAGTGGAGACCAGGTGTTTTCCCAATAAACTTAAGTACGAGTGTTCCGTGTGGAGCTTTTGAAAATTTGAAAAATGGAGTGGTGAAAATGGAGCATTCTGAAGCTATCTGGCGCGGTACCATCTTTATCAGCTTTGTGACAGCAGAAAAACTTTAATCTTGTTTTGCCCCGGACAGTCCTTGGCTTTCTTCTGCTTTGCGCCATGATATATAAACTGTATGTATATAAGCTTTATGAAATCTCATGAATACACATGGCGCGTAAACAAGATGCAGCTGCGGACTGATGAACAACAACAGGAAGTCAGAGCTGTGTGAAATCAAAGCTGTTTAAGGACGTCAGATAGTCTATATGCCATTTTTAATGAGCAGACATATTGTTTGCTGGCATTGTTTTGATATTTTAGAGAAGAAATGTAATTCAGAGGAAGACTATATATTTATTTTTGTATACAGTATATATATACAGTACCAGTCAAAAATTTGGACACAGTTTCCCATTCAAGTGGATGGGAAACTGTGTCCAAACTATTGACTGGTACTGTATATTTGATAGCATTTTCAGTCTAAATCGGCATTTTAGAGTGCACACGCTGAACATAGGAGGACGCAGCGCCCCTGTTACCTGGTTTAGAAAAACCACTGGAGGCTATGTGGTCACCAGCATTATGGTTTTTTCACATGCTTGCGCTCCCTTACAGGGAAATGTTGAAAATCTGATTACAGATGAGAGATGTTGGATATAATCAGAGGAAATGTAAAAAAAAACATCATCTGGTTTTAGCCTGTGCTGCGTTACAACCTACCGAGTGTTAACCCACACCACAGGATCAGAGGATGTGTGTGTGTGTGCGTGTGTGTCTGTGTGTGTGTGTGTGTGTATGTGTGTGAGACCTCCCTCCGTCCTTTTGGCACGTGCAGCATTTTGCTCTGCTGCTTTTACAAGCCGGGCGTTAACCTGTCCATCATATATCAGGAAAATACTCTGGATCCTTTTCCCCATTACACACACACACACACACCAATGCACAGATACACACACACATGCACACACACACAGAAACCACAGTCACAGTAGCAGTGGCTGCTCCTCTGCCAAGCTCTTAAACACGCTGAAACCAACCTCTCCGCTCTTTGCGGCCCTCTCATACACGAGGCTTCTCTTTTTACGTCTGTCCCTCTCTTATCCATCCTCCCTTGCACCCATCATTCATCTCGCTCTATAGCGCTCCCTAAATATCCTTTCTGCTTAGATACAAGCTATGTTCTGAGGCCAGCAACTGCTGACTAGATGGGCCGTGATACAGCCAGCCTCATCTGGCCTCACCACTTAAGATTGGCTTGTTGGGCGACATGCTTGCAAATGTAAAATTCAACTTCACATGATGCATGGCTCTCTATTACGTCTCCAAAGAGATGGTGCAAAGCCTGTGTGAGCATTTAAATGTGTGTTTTGTATTACAGAATATATCAGGCGTACATGATAGCATTACGGTTACACCTGGTTCATGTAAATTATTCCTTATTTGACAGCTGTTTTGCATCCCAGATTAACTACGACAAAGCCATTTTGACTGTAAAAAAAAGTTTCATCTCTTTGGGTGTTGAGTGTCCCATGATGATCTATGGAAAATAGTGTCTTACAAGTTTTGCCACCATCATTAGAAAAACAAATCTTTAAGAACAATGGAATATACCTATTTTCATGTAAGACTTCAGATTTGCCTTTAGTTAACACAGCAGTGTCAAGAAGACAACTGGAAATGTGGGGAGAGAGATGGAGATGACTTGCAACAATGACTCTTTTGACACTTATCACATATTTAAGCGAGTTGCTTCTCGTCTGTGCAAAAGTTTTCATTGCCCTCTGACACTGTGGGGGCCGCTGTGGACAATTCTGCTGCAGTGCATGAAAAAAGAACCCTATAGACGGTGGTGCACATGCAGATGCGTGGTCAAAATAAACGATGCATGGCATGTATTAGAACAAGAGGTGCTTTTGTGTACCACCATTGTGTACACTGTGTCTGTGTATAACAGACACAATGAGTGTTCAATTAATTAATTAAGCTGTGAATCAAATGGTAAAGGACACAGTAATTGGGCTTCTGCAACTCTTCAATGCTTGTTTTATGGGACCAGAGGGAGACGAACTTGGTTTCTGCACAGACAGAGCTGTAGTTAAGGAGTTAACGGAGTTTACATTGGGGTCGTTCTCAAATTGCATGAGACAGTGGCGATCAGGGATTCCCTTGTGCATATTCTGTGTAACGCCCACATCCTCAAAAACTGCACCAAGTCGGCTGATCGCGTGGACCCGTACTGGTATGGTTCACTTGGTTAAATTACGTTTATAGTACAAATTCCATACATTCAATTGAACTTAAAACTATGACACACAAAAATAAACGACCATTCACTCCTACGGGTGATTTAGAGTCACAGATTCACCTATATTATATGTTTTTAGACTGTGGAAGGAAGCTGGAGTACCCAGAGCAAACCCACAAAGACACGGGGAACATATAAAAACTCCACATAGAAAGGCTCCCGTTGGATTTAAACCCAGAACCAGCTGTGAGGTGCTAACCACTACGCCGCCATGATACCTATAATAATATGAACATTCATTCCCTTGTCTCATTTTCTGTAATTTAACTTTATATAATTTTGAAAATGCAAACCATGGGCTGCAATGTTTTTGTTTTTATTTCAGTTAATAAAACATGATTCTTAATAATAATAATATAGGGTCGTTGTTTAAATTGAGTTAATAAACAGAAATGATTAAAGGCAATCGGTTGACTGTTTGAGTTGGACTAACTCACCCGGTTTTACAGTGTAATCAAATAGTTATATATGCACTATATGTACAATACTGATTATATGATTACAAGAAAACCTTAAAGGGGAATCTTGGTAAAACCTAAATCCGGGGCCCTATTTACATATTCTTGTGTGTGAATGATTCATACTTCCTGAAATGTTTGGAATTGGTCCAGTATCGCCTCAGGTTCCAGCCATAACAAGTCTGCATAGCTGCAAAGTAATCCTTAGGGCAACTCTAACTGTCAAAGTTATGCCTCCACTAAAAGCGTTTATTTTGTCACTCACAGGCTTTCCCATCTTTGAGCGTTAATTTGAATTTTGAATAAAAAGTGACGCAGTACTGTTTGTCTGATTTGTCTGTATATTGATGAATATATGTATATTGTCCACCAGCAGCTTGAGAACAAAAGTCAGTATCTGTCTTTGCCTTCAAAACCTCAGTGAAACCCCAGGTATAGCCATACATCTGTGAGCACGGGGGGAAAGTATACCTGGGGAGAATACACTACAGAGAACCTTTGACAAATAAAAGGTGGGAGACAAAAGGGAGAACTAAAAGGAGGAAAAGCATCACAGGGGCCATGATGGAGAGAAAAGCATCAATACAGTGTGCATTTAGAGGAAGTGAGTGAGAAAAAGAGAGAAAGACAGAGCCATGGGAGAGAAGCAGGGAGCTCCACTGAGAGAGGCTTGAGAATCGAGAGGGGAAGTCTAAATGAGATTATCTGAAAGAAGTCGAAGACAATGAGAGAAGCATTGAAAGAAGCAGACAAAGGGACGAGTGGAAGGCTTTCTACAAACTGAGCAGGAAAAAAAAAAAATCCAGCCTTGTCAGTTCCGTGAATTCTGCTCAAACAGATCTTCAGTTTTGCTTTCAGTGTGGACATAAAGACTTCTAGTCTCCATTAATGTGTGAATATACAGTAATTAACATCATCATATTACCTGCATATGCATATAAAGTATCCATGGTGATCGGCTGAAAGGCCATGCTTTCTAGAAAAGAAACAAGGGGGAAAATATCCTTGCATCTCTACTTATATGAGTAAAATAATCAAATCATAAAGCTGCTCCCTAAAGAATTATTGACATTTATCTTAAAAGGCAAAGCTCATGTTATCCTCTACGTTTTTCTTATCATCAACAATGTGTTACTCCTCCTTTCAATACTTTCCTACTCTCCTACACTGTTGTTCATCATTTTTGGACAGAATGAAAGTATATGACAAAGATTTAGGCTATACCAGACTTCAGACAATACTTAGCAACAATCCTTTGTTGGTTTTGGTCTTTTTTTTTAATCAAATTTCTTGACAATAAAGAAAAGAAGAAAATATCACCAGCCCTGTCCTGAAAAAAATAAACATGTATTTGACATCAGGTGCGCAGGTGGAGCTTGATAACGAGAAATATAACCATAAAATCTGAAATTAGACTTACTGAGACATGACCAGGCTCAGAATTCAGACAATTCGGAAATCTAGTCCTGTTTCTTTTAGAACCGTTTTAATATGTTTTATTTCAAAAATGAATCAATATCAGATATTTGCGAAAGGCACAAAATATTGTGAAAGGCACAAAATATTTTTTTTTATGGAATTTGCATAATTTATATATGTGCACTCCTTCCATTTCAGCAGAGCATGAGCGTCCTTTATGCATTTCGTGGTCTTGGTCAGTGATTCGACTCTACTCTGCTCTCGTCTGTCGTTCCTACCGAGGGCGTGGTTGATCCATGCTTCACACACAGACACACTGAGCGAAGTAGAGGAGACGGGTAGAGAGACAGTGACCCGAGTTGAGGACAAAGTCGGTGCGTTAAATGCAACAAAAACTTCCTCAAAACCAAAGATAGACAAACGTCGACCTCATAGTGCAAACGTCGACCAAAATATCTGTGTTTTTCAAATGTGATGCTATGCCACCTGTCGCTACCCAACCCGAACCTGGTGCCTGTGGCAAGGATGCTAATAGCTACTCCGCTGCTGAGGGGAGGGAAGTTAGCCCGGCCTCCAGCACTGACACCGCTGCACCCACCGATGGCTGTGAGAGAGGAAATACTCCTCCTGGCTCTACAAGACAGATATAGGTAAGGTTTGGTGTAAAAATAAATAAAAACGTACAATTAATTACACAATAACATCATCTTGAAGCACTCAGACCACAAAGTCTGAGTTCAAATATAATATATAGAGAATATAAACAAATATAGACAAATATAAAGACCATATTAAAAGAAACCCTCCCAACACTGTGTGTGTGTGTCTGTGTGTGTGTTTGTGTTGAGGGTTTTGGTGGGGTCACGTCAACAGTCAGTCACTGTTATAATTGCACCTCATTAGCCGTACAGATTGGCACCTTCTACTCCCTCTCCATTTTCCTCGCTCCGGCTGACCCCATAGGACGGCTGCCACTCAGAAGAAAGTCATTAACCAATCACAGCATGGTATTTGTCTCTAAGGGAAAAATAATGATAATCGTAATCCTCAGGATCTCCCAGATAACTAATTTATTTCATTTAAAAGCCAAATTACAGTTCTCAAATGCTGCGGAGGCCACTGTGGCACTCAAAGCGGAGCGCCAGAGACGGCTGAGCGCCGTGTCGTGTCTTCATTAACTGTGCGAGAGGGAACCAAAGACTCTGCACGCAATTAATGCAACATCACAGCGCAAACGTTTGTCACTCGCCCCCATAGACACACAGACACACACACACACACACGTACTGAGTGACATAGACACAACAGCACGCTGCTCATTACTCCTGTTCAGGTCTGGTCTCCATGGTCGAGATGATGTGATGGGGGCTGTGGGAGCAGCCTCTCAGTCTGACACACACACACCGAGCTTCACCTGCTATAGGGGAAGAGGGAAACCTCTGATTCACCACCTTTTATCTCGGGCACATACAGACACACAGAAACACACTCTCTCTCTCTCTCAGTCCGACCCTCTCTGTCTCTCTCTCTCTCTCTCTCTCTCTCTCACACACACATGCAGTGCAGTCACATCTTGATTAAGCGGCTTAGGTGGTCCTGGAGAAACACACTCATCTCTGTCTGTCTCTCCACCTCCCCCTCTCTGGCATATTGTTATCTCCAGGGTCCAAATGTTTGGAGATATCTTCACACACACCTGATGGCAAACAACCTCAGCTGTCTCCCCGGCCTGTCCTTCTAACAGGCTCCTGTAGCCTTAACCGGACCCCCAGTCTGTTTACAAAGGGTCAGCCCCAACATGCTATTTAGCCCTGTTAGTCAAAGGGGCGACACAGAGAGGTAAAAAGAAAAAGAAAAAGAAAAAAAAAAGTGCAGGGCTTTATACAAAATCCTTCTCTGGAAAATTGGATTCTGACCAACTGGGGGACTTCATTTGCATTTTGTTAAAGATGGCAATGTATTCTACTGAGTAGTAGCCTGCTACTTTATAAATACTAGTCAGTATATGAAATTATGCCAAAACAACACTTCACTTTCTGGTTTATCTTTTCTCTAATTTTATCTATCGATGGTTTGCTCAACAATAAAAGATAAATAAATGATTAGCCTAACTTGGTTTATTCATATACTTTTACGGTACGACCATCAAATTTGCTTGTCTTCAAATTTAATCGGCTTAGCTATAAATGTATCTAATTGAGTTGGCAGAAGATGCTCTGACTCACACAGCGTCATAAAAACAAGCCATCAATTTAAAGTGACAATATGCAATTGTAGTTGCATCATTTTTTTTTTAAAATTTGCTCATAAATGATGAAATCAATGTATATTTGATTCTTGCGGGGAAATACATCAGAATTTGTCAGCACCTTTTTTAAATATGTGGGTTTTTTTTACCCTGTTAGTTACAAATTAGTCCCCTCTGACATTAGAATATATTTGGTTCAATTCTATGAGAGTATTTTTACATGAAACGTCTCTTTAAACTGAGCTGTAAGTGTTAATAAGACACACCTCACAAATGACTGCAAAAGCTTTCAAGGCAGTTGGTCCAGCCACTGACAAAGACAGCGCCTCATAAATCTGTCAGAGGAGTGAGATTACCACTCCTCTTTGCTGATGACTAGGCCTTCTACTTTACTTATCAAAGGCAACAATGGAAACTTAGACGCTCACAATGGCACCCTTCTGATAATCCTGTAAAGACAAACACACCCAGACACAGGAAAGAAGAGCTCCTCGTCAGGTATGCAGATAGTAATATAAGTAATAAATCAGCTAATCTCGACAGCATGCAAAATATACACAACAGGTCCATTGGACAACTGACATTTGTGTAAAAGATAACGCTGTGTTTGTGAAGGGAGAAGTCTCTGCGTGATTAAAGGGATGTCAACTCTCCTCACAGCTGTTTACTTTTAAAGATCACTAGTGAGAAGAAACATGAGGCCGATGCCCTTCTCCTCTCCATCGACAGGCAGGTAATTTAACCTCCTCTTTCCCAGTGTGCTGTCCAACTTCAGCACAAATGAGACCCCAGCTCTCCCCGATGATCTGTTGGCAGCATTTACATGCAACAATAAACTGTGTCGTAAAGTGAACAATGTAAATATCAGAGTTTAAGTGAGAAACCTTTACACGTTTGGAACGACCAGTTTATCGTTGCTTAAAGCCTCTAAAAAGTCAGAACATGCTGGGACGTGCTTGCTGTTGCCATGGTGTGGGACTCATCAATTTATTTAATTTTGCTATCCATAAGTAGAAAATGAAAATATAAGGGGTTTGTTTTTGTTGATGGGACAATAAACATGCCAAGGTCCTGCCTAAGCCTGTTCATCACTTTTTAGAGTACCCTTGAGATAGTTTCTCTTGTGTGCTGCTATCAGTTTGTCTGTACAGTCTTTGTTTGTGTTTTCTGTACTTACAGCATTTTTCTAAATGCTGTACATGTGCTTTCAAATTGGTGAATCCATGCCCTTAATTTGCGTTTTGTCTGCATGTGTCTTATTAAGTGGCGGTGCCTTGAGCTCTCAGGGCCACCGTACAAGATTGTCACTTGAGTGTGTTTGTGCCATCCTTGGCAACTTGTTAAGCGAGGAAATATTGCAATCATGTTGCTCTTACGATGTAGTTTTTATGTTGTTGTTTTTTTAAAGTCAACCAAGAAGCATAATCATAAAAATCACACAGCTTGTGTTAATAATATAAGCTGGGCTTGTTTTCATCAATATTTAGGTTTTTACCATTTTTTGCACACATACTGACAGAGAAGTGCACTTTATACATTTATTTACAATTAATTGACTACATTATTTGCCAGCTGTTCATCATATGCAGACATGAAGCAGTTACAAAGTACTATGCAGAAAAAGAACATGTGGTTCTCCCCTGCTCACATCATATTCGGTGTGTATTCAAGACTATTTCATCTCATAATTTCACAGGAAACAGGAATTAACCTTGACTAACCACCCATAATCCTTACTGTGCACACAGTAGTTACACATTGACCTTTGTGTAGCTTTGTGTAGCTTTGTGTAGGTGACCTGTGAACCAGCAGCAGAGACACAAGGATGACTGCTATTAGTACAAATAAATACACAAAACTATTTGCACATATCCTCTTGTTCTATCTCTTACATCCACACACACACATCTCTGACATGGTTGAATGGGCTCTGCTCAGCACATAATGACTCTGCTATGTGTGTTTTATTATCCTTACTCCTGTACAGTTGACTCATGTAACGCTGTGAGTGTGGGTGTGTGTGTCGAAACACTAACAGAGTTCACTCTTCTTACATTCACAACAACTGATGATGTGGTGTGATCGGTGACCGTAGCCAAAACTGTTGCAGACAGGTTTCAAAATGAGCTCGAGGAGGAGTTGTTCAATTTTTCATCTGACTGGCCGTTGAAAGCCTGAGCTGCTTGTATAAATACACGAAGGCACGTAGACACGCTCGCGTGTATTTGCAGGCTCAAATATACAGATGCACAAACACACACAGCCGTTTACCAGAATTAATAACTGATAATAAAAAAAAGGCAGCATAAAAAGTCATCCATGATGTGAAAACACACACAGACACACATGCACATGGGCAGGTATATCATGCATTCTTAGCCTACAGAGCCAAGGCATCCAGTAATTGAAAACAGGGCTAAATAATCTGAGAGAATGACAGCCCTGAAAGATTATGTGAACTCAAACATTAACACAATTAAGTGTGTGAGCACTGGAGTATGTCACAGCATTATACACTGTCTTAATAGTCCCCCAGCTCAAAGACAAATGAATGTGTGTGTAAGAGGGAGAGTGCATACATGACAACACACATCACCACGGTGTGATGAAGACAGAGCAGGAAGCAAAGCAGTCTCTTAAAGCACCAAATGTTGCACAGAAACACGCTGCTGTTTATACTGCGATATCGCTTTGATTACAAACCCAGAAATTCAACCACACTCCTGAACCACGAGGAAAAAGCAGCGATGACAAATGGTGTTATTTTTTTTTTATAGCAGTGATCCGGTTGTTAAAGACAGACGCTTTATCAGACAGTGAGCAAATGATTCAATTGTCTCCGGGTGATTCCATGCCTTAGCAACAGCCGCCGGGTCATTGTGGTGACGGCCCAGTTCTGATTTATCTAGCGGGCTACACTCAGGTGCTGTTTTGTTAACAGGATTGCTGCCATTTATAACTGTGTTTCATTACTGTACTAAGAGCCGATAAGATGATCACTCACGCACACATACACACATGTTCGCACACACCGAGGCGCTAATTCAATCCGCTGACAGGGAAACACGGCAAACAACATCCATTATGGCCTCAGAGCTAATTGGTAATGGGGGGGTGAAGAAAAGGAGGGTGGAGGTGGAGAGCTGGGTAAAGGGAGCAGGAGGAAGCCTGAGTTTGGTGGGGGATTTCTACAATGAGAATATTTCCTCTGCTTTTCACCACCTATTGTTTGCAATTGTTCATCACATCTATCATCTCCCACTTTAGTCTTGAAAACAGGACAATGCTTTTTTTTTTTCTTCTTTTTTTTTTTCAGAGTCCAGATCACATGTTCCTTTTTTCGGAGAAAAGGAGTCGCCAGGAGGTGAAGTCAAAATGAGGAAAGCTGCCAATAAACCAAACACATCCGTCTGACCAGGAGCAAACAGTAAGCCTAAAACAAAGATGGCATCTCCGCCCCAGGTGGCATCAAACTACTGGTGACATTTAATAATTCCCTCTCTCCCACTATCCCTCACCCCCTCACTCCCCGATCACCTGACTCACCATTACAATTAGAGATAAATCATCTCCTATAACAGAAGAAACAGGGGGAGAGACAAGGTGGTGATGAATTACCGTCATTCATGCAAAGACAAGATCTTTTAGGATTCCTGGCTTTGGCTCTGTTTATTTACTTCCTCCATCACAACACATCAGGAACAGAGTGATGGTGGATGAATGGCTGAAACGGCAGGCAGACCGTCAGACAGATGGAGGTGCGGGGAGAAATAAATAAAACCGGTGGAGGTGTTTGAGAGGGGGAGAAGGAAGAAACGAAGGGAAAATTACAAAGAGTGAGAGGGGGGAAAGGAAAGGAAAAGGCAGCAGGGCAGGATTTGAATGCCTGAGGAAGAGAGACAGATAAACAGATAGAGCAGAGACAGAAGAGGCAAGGAGCGATGAATGATCAGATTTAGAGGGCAGGAGATAAGAGGAGAGATAAAAGCATGAAGGAACAGAAGGAGGGAGGGAGGGGAGGGAGGGAGAAGGCTGCGGCAGCCTACGATGTTTACATGCACTATTACGTTGTTGAACATGTCTGCTTACTTATGTCATTAGCGAGAGGTACTGAGCTCACACACACACACTGTGGATGATGGCACATGCAGGTACAGAGACATGCACACACACACACACACACACACGGTTAGCAAGAGAGAGTGATGACAGGTTGGTAAAAACAAAAGCATGAGTTGTAGCTGTTAGATACACTTCTCATGTTGGCGGATCCTAATCATATTCAAATGTGTGCATGTGTGTGTACATAATAAAAACCCTCTCATAAAACAATACTACAAACAGATAATGCTATCCATCATTATATCTCTTCTCGTACACTAGTCTGAAATTCTGTTATAACTTAGAGAATAGGACCCAAAGCATGACTCAAAAACACAGGATGTAGGGGGGGGGGGAAGTAGTCTTTACTAGCAGAGATTCCAAAAACTGTCGGCCGAGGCTAAGTCCAAAAACAAGCAGGGTCAAAACAAGCGAAAACTTACGAGGAAAAAGCTGACATGAGTGACAGGTGGGTTCACGAACTGGTACAGAAGGATAGGTACACATCCTGTAGACTGGGAGGAGGAGATAACGAGACACAGGTGAGATCAATCAGGGCGGGGCAGACATTCACACCTGCAGGAGAACACAACCAGGAAACATGACATATGAACTGGATGTACAAAACCATGACCTATAGGTGACGTGACAAGTGTGTCAAATCCCAAAGTTTGTGTATTTTTATTCCATAAAAGGTTGGCTAAAACCTACTTTTAAGAAAGTAACTTAAGTGAGGTAGTGAGGCTTTTGTTGTTTTTAACCATGCGGTGTTTCTCTAGGGTTGGAAATGTTGGCCTGTCAGCGGATTGGTCAGCTCACCGCTTCGGTTCAGACTGAAATATGTATTAATATAACTAATATATTAAACACTAGGGCTAAGTTTAGCCTCGACGGGCTCCTAGAATGGCTATAGACTCTTACGTTATGTCCAGTGATTTGGACTTAAGAGCCATTGAATGAACTACGGAGAGCAGAATGATGATGCTTTGCAGTCTTAGTTCATTTAAGTCTACTTTCCATACTGAAATAAAATAAACTGATTTCAGTTGCACTTGCAAAATTAACGGCAAAACAACATGAGATACTTTAGGTAATTGGAGCTAATATGAAATGTACACGTGGGCTGTACTATACAAAACTGGTGGTGTGCTGCTTTAAAGTGTCCCATGGACTCTCCAGGCTGGTATAAGTTCTCACAATCAGTGTAAGCAGCTGAGCACATTCTCACTGTGTCCAGTGAGTCATCTTCAGCAGACATGGAGATGATATCCAGCACCAAGTAGAGGTCACTGCTAGGGTTGGGATGCCTGAGGACAGAACCAGCGTATCTTCTCTTCTTCTTCTTCATTTTTATTTTGAGGACTAGTAGAACCATCGTCATTGTAAAAAGCAATCCGACACAAACGCTGGCGTCGAGCATTATGGAGAATGTAAATATTTGCCTTAGGGTGTCTGGCGATTGTTGAAGATTTGGTCAGTGGAGTTCTTTGCATCACGTTCAGAGTCACTACGCTGTCCATTTTTGATCCACTATCAGGGATTTCATCTGACATCACAGTGTTTCTGGGTCTTCTCCAGACTCTGAGGTCGACTGTATCTTGATTGGCTTCCAAGACCTCCCCTCATCTTCAGACGAAGCTGCCCCCTTCCTCACAGTTTGATTGGGTCCAAAGACAAGAAAGCTGAGTCTGCTGCGCTGCCATTTAATTGCAGTTTGTTCTTGTACCAGATGTAGCCTGGGTTGGAGTTCAGATATGCAGTGCAGGTGAGGACACAAGTCAACATTGTCCTCTGACCCTCTATCACCCTCCAATCTGCAACAGGCACATCCCTAACAAGCTTCTCCACCTGGATGCTAACAGGAGATTTGGGAAACGTTTACATGTCATGTGACATCCTGTAATATTTCCAAATTGTGTATAAAATAATAAATCGATATGCCGCTCTTTTTTTTTTTACATCTGCAAGTTTCATTGTGCGATGATTGTTTGCATGCTGAGGGAACATCCTACGAAATGAATAAGCTGGCATCTGTTTTAAGGGTTTCATGTTAGGATGTAATTTTCTGGACCATCCTGACATTGAGATCACCTGAAGGTTTATGTTATAGGAGCAGGAAAACTCTACTGATGTGCCCTTAAACCCACTTCCTTCCTGTGTGTTTGTAGGTCACAAAAACAGGTGATGATATTTGAGCAGAAGTCAAACACCAAAGTGCGCCAGCATTAAATGTGCAGCTTGATAAACATTCTTGGAACCATGAGGTGATTGCCCAAAGCTTTGTAACATTAATAGCAATGTTGTGATGTGACCTGTACCTGCCACAGGAAAAGGCACAAGAAAGAAGGCCCAAAATACACTTCCTGCTACCTTTGCCCCTGTTGGTGCTTCCCTCAAAGTCACGGCCCAAAAATTCACAAACAAAAGGGATGTGAAGGGATAGATATAGACTCTAAGTCAAAACCACTTCTGCTTTAGCATTGGGAAATAAATCTCATGCAAAGAAATGTTAAAATTGACATCGAGGAATTAAAAGCGGTAACAAAAAGTGAAGCTAAACAGTGCAGCTAAAAAGATCAGCAATTTTTTTAATCGTTTAATATCAAATAACAAATTATTGTTGTTTTTATGTAAGTTATTAAACAGCAAAGACAATGCATGGCTCAATTACGATGAAAACTTTGAAAATCAAACAAAACAACCAGTTGCCTTAGATGAGACATGTAACAGATGCCACATGAAAACAACAGAGCAGGTTTGTTGTGATTGGTTAAAATAAGTTCCAGATGATGCGGATGTGGAAGCCTCCGTTCACACTCCCCAGCCCCAGCCTGGATCACCATTACCCACTACATTATTTAAAATGAGTATCCATTATTATCATTATTTTTAAGAATACATTGGGGGAAAAAAAAAAAGAAAACCATGAAATTCTACACACATAAGTGTGTTTTGTTTTGAACCTCTTTTAAAGTTTTGAACCTCAAAATATATTTTGGCACCAATGAAATATTTCTGTTACAGTAATAAGAACTGTCAATTACCAAATGTTGGCATCAAATGGGCATTTGCCATTTTAAAAATATAGACTATTCATTCTTGTATGGCTGCAGGTGTTCAGACAATATTTAACAGTTAGGTTTGCCTCTTGTTATTAAACTCAACCTTGAAAATCATGTCAACGTTTCTCAAAGAAAAGTATCACAAAATACCATTTTGGTATCAGTAAATTACGTACTGTATCACATTAGGAATATTTTTTTTAAACAGCACCAAAGCCTGTTATAATAGAAATGTAATTTTACATGCCATTGGTCTCCAAATAAGAAACTGAGTCATACCTCGATACACAGACTCTTACAAAGCCTCATCTCTCTACTTGATGCCCTGTTTAGCCGTTAACAGCAGAAATCTTCAGCATGCCAGTGATAAGTCAGCTGTCAGTCCAGTGGGTTAAGAGTTTAGTTACAAATGTTTCTGGCCTCAGCAAATCAATAGTTTAGCTTGGAGGGTGCAGCCCACCTCAGCGAGTTAGAAGAAAAAGCTCCAGCAACCAGCGCCTCATTTACTATTTATTAGAGATCCATTGTTAGCTTCAACACAGGGCTCTGTAATCTGTTTAGGTTCTGTTCATGTAGGTGAGTAAGCTTGGCTTCTAAATCTCCCCCGTCTTGGATTTGTTCAGTGTTTCAAACAGGTCTGGTGTTGTGCTCATTGACAGCTTGTTCTCCAGACAAACAGATGACCAATTACAGTTCCTACAACGCTAGTAGCTACATTCATGAAAATAGTGACGGAAGAATGACAACAATGAGAATGGATGAGGTTGACAAGAGGCTGGGAGAGAATGAAACAAAATGGGACAGATGAGTGTCATTGTACACTGGATTAGACTTTGAGGTGACAGATTTTGGCCATTTTTAGGCTGAAAATCATTTCCAGTTAGTGGCACAATAATAAACTGTAGCCGATTTAGACTACGAGTCATAGTGGCTTTCTGGGTAATGTTAAAAAACACTGGATGTTTTGTGTTTTGCATGTGTAATGCCTGAAATTTAAAATGTGAGGCTTTAAAAAGATGCCATTGCTGTGCAAGAAAAATTCATTTGAACACTTGAACTCATCTACTTACTGCACTTCCTTCGCTGTGGAAACTATTTCATTAGTTACACTCATGTGGCAGATATTACCAGAATGCTGCCTTACCCACAACATACTGCACATTGCCTGCATGCCCAGGCAGAAGCTCTACCACGAGCCACAAAGTGAATATCTGAGCTGTTGACAGACCAGTGAGATGTAAGTACTGAAACAGTAATGTAAAGTGTCAGCGCAATATGTCACATATTTTAGTGCTTATGTCAATTCTGTTGTGTTGACTCTGACAAATGTGCATCATTACACGCTTATGATTATTTTTAGTTTAAATAGCTGCAAGATAATTACACTCATATAGATATGACAACTACATAGAATTGATGTGGTGTGGACCAGTAAAGTTAAATACTTCAAAAATATGAACGCAAAATACTGTCATCAGGATCACGACACTTCCTGTGTTATTTCTGGAAAAAAACAAAAAACCTGTTACTTCCTTCTGTTTCTGAAATACTTTGCAACTCACACAGGATGCACTTTAATGTGTGACAGTGAGGTGGGCTTTACCCCAAGGACATGCTGTACATTGAAATTAACTAATTTGACTTTATTTTCCTATATTTTGAATTAATTTGTAAGAAGTTATGAGGAAAATGTAATGATAAAAAAAAAGAACTTAAAGCCTGTTAAACTGAGGGAAAGACTTGGAACTCAATTTAGATAATAAGATAAACTAAAAAATTAATTACGCTTTTAGAACCAAAGTAGAATGAAATGCTTTTGATTGGAAGATGCAATCAGAGACAAGAAATCTTACTTTTAATTGTCCAATATATTTTTGGTTCAAAATCTGACTAAACGCTGTTCTGGATTTGCATGACAGCAGCTGAAGAATGACTGAGGGCTTAAGTGGTTCTATTCCTTAATGGCTATACTTGATATTCAATCTGTACAATTTTTCCTCCTCAACCTGCTTTTGGACATTGCATGAAAATAAAAAAAAAACCTCCAGTTCTTTAAGAGTAACAAAGATGTATTTCTGCACGGAAAAAAACAGCATTAAACTAATAGTGTTTAACTTTATTCTGGGGCTCTCAAAACCCCTCTTCAATTTCTCTCGCAGTGTGCATGCAGACATCATCATCTCGGAATATGGGGAAATGATGCACTAAAATGGCCTCGGCTGTTATAAAGCCATATAAAGGAAGCATTGGACCCTATAGACTGTTATGACACCGTTAAGAGAACCATGAAGACAGCTCATTAGATCATCTAATGCTTGTCCATTGCTCAGGGCTCAGGGTTTGCAGTCCTTACTCCAACGGTATCTTTGTTTGGTGTCCTTGGTAATCAGAAGTTTGTGAATGACAGCCGTGAATGCCGCCTTTGTGATGCTCACAATGCTCAGTGTTGGTGGATATTGTGGCTCAGGTGAGTTGAGAGCTTTATTGAAATCTATGGTCAACTTTGACACTGTGTTTCTATCAATTTTAGCAGCTTTTTCTGTTGCAAGAAATGTTTGTGTGTCTCAGTAGCTGAGCTCTAACTTGAAACCACCTTAGCTCTTAGCCCTTTCATCCATTAAATTAAGCCATGAAAGAATTGTGTTGCTTTTGTGGGTGTTGCACAAGTAGTCTGAACTCATGTTTTTCATAGAAGTCACACACTAATCACTTGGGACTCGTGTATTTTTTTTAAAAATGTCAGCCTTTTTTTTGTTTTTGAAATGGATGAAAACTTACTCTTAAGACTGACAAATAGGTTTGCAGGCTAATTCTCTCATCCACTGGAATTAATCCTACACTTTAATGAAAGCAAACACATGAAAATCATGGCAACACGACAGCAGCAATATAACAGCTGTGATTTTCCACCTCATTATGTTCAAGGACGCTAACACATGTATACTCTCATCCTCTGGTTCAATCCAGAGAAAGCACTCCTGTAGGTTGGTATATTATCAATACGTCTCAAAACAAGTCTCAAAACAAACCAAACCATGGTTTCATTTGATTTGGACAGACACCATCTATTTTATGAACCCTCCATGGTGATTAGGTTTGGATCAAACTCAAAGTCCAGACTAAACAAAGTAGCTGTGAAAAGACTGTTACTCGCTTGTTCCAGAGCTCACCTGGTTGAGGACTTTGAAAACCAGGATCTTGAGTTGGATCATATTGCTTTGAGACATTGTTTTAGGTAGCTTTTTTTTAATGTCAGATCAATAACCTTGCCGTAGATTAATACATTAAATGAGGCGAGTGCACTACTTGATCACATTTCATTGCAGTCAGAGACACATTGTATTCACACAAATATCACAGAATGTGGTTGAGCTCGAAACGATCGCTGATCAATCACTGATTTCTGTCGGTAACGTTTGTCACTCAGTGGGTTTTATCTACCAGTTTTTGTGTTCATCTTAAAATGAAAAAGTCTTGGCGAGTAAATCACGATGTACAAGAAGGATGTGTGTGGAGTGATAAGACGACTATGATGTTCCTAGAATTAAACATATCAACATAACATTAATGCCATATTTCCATCATGTTTTCTACATGCCTTTTCACCATTTGAGGTTTGACTGGACCTCGATGAATTACATGATCTTGTTCAACTATTTCATCTACAATGGTTTTAATCAGCAAGCTATTTATCTTGACAAACCAACTCCTAATAATCAAATAGCAGCAGCAGATAGAACAGGCATTAATTAGCATTTTCTTAAA
Source organism: Chaunax sp. Z400 (assembly GCA_037577475.1). Classification (NCBI taxonomy): domain Eukaryota; kingdom Metazoa; phylum Chordata; class Actinopteri; order Lophiiformes; family Chaunacidae; genus Chaunax; species Chaunax sp. Z400. The sequence continues at coordinate 13,088,651 of CM075203.1, forward strand.
GCAGCTGTTTAAATTTCGGTCACAAATTGAACCACATTTGACTATTTCATTAATTCATTTTTTATCCAAGCTCGCCATGCTGTTTGTAACACTCAGCATCAGGACAACACAACACTCAGCCTATACAAGGACTGATTATAAGGTTACTGGCTCTGTAATCAGTTCTGAGCAACAGATTTAACTCATGATTGTTCCTATGGCTTTAGTGAGTGTTTAACCAGGAGATGATCCAGTTGAGAGAAGTGAGACGAGCTCCACCGCCAAAATTTACTGATTTGTTCAATGTCAGTGATGATTCAGCCGTCCAATCAGTTTAAAGATCAATTTGTGAAAGATTCATTCATACGTGTAATAAATACCTGTATATCCGGACATGTTTGTCTGGTTGTGTCTTGAATGACTGGATCCAAGTGCCTCCAGCACTTTTGGTTGATTTACACTTGAACTACTTTAGTCCTGTGAGCCAATCACACATTTTAATTCTTTATGGTGTAATCTCCTATAGAGGGGGAGGTCTGGCTACTGATGATGATGATGATGATGCCTTCCTGCCTTTTATATGAATCTACCTCCAGACAGATTTCAATAAATTATCATGTTACACATTAGGCCACGGGCCAGAAAACAAATAGTCCTCTGCAAACAATCAAAACCAAGCATAAACCAATTAATTCATTTATTCTTGAGGCGATGGCAGAGTCAAAGCCGTGAAAACAGAACCAAACACCAACCATTATTCAGAGCAGAAGCAATGCCATCTGGTTTGAGTTTATATCTCTATGAGCATGTAATTTGTGCCGTACTTGATCCGAGTACAGTGTAAACACATTTTAATACACTGGGGGAGAGAGAGGGTAGAACATCAGGACAGAGTTGAGTGACGTGGTAGCGCTCACTTTTTCTTTCTCTTTCTCTTCATCTCCATGTCTGTCCTCCATCTCCTTACCCTCTCAAGCACTTTTGGTATATTGATGGAGACAGCACACAGCAATATTTCAAAGTTTGACGGAGATGCTTAGGCTTGTGTTGACAAATGAGGAGGGTGCATTAAGCACAGTCACAAATGGCAATGTGGATCCCCTGAAGAATAAAAAGAAAACATCTGACAACTTGGTTAGGCCATAACCATAACAATAAGGCTGAATAAATCTCACAATGCCAAACACAGATTTACAAAGTCCTTTGACAAGCATGGGGCCTACAAGGAATAATGTTTAGCAACCTGAAAAATGCCCTCATCACAAAAGGTCTCCGACAGTGATAAATGAAATAGTTGAGCCAAGCACATTAATCCATTTTAGTGTTTGTGTGTGTGTGTGTGTGTGTGTGTGTGTGTGTGTGTGTGTGTGTGTGTGTGTGTGTGTGTGTGTGTGTGTGTGTGTGTGTGCCTCGATCAAGAACGTTCACACAAGAATTATTAAGCATAAACTGTTTGTTGTTGACTGTATTTACCTGACAGGGACTTCATCTTAGAGAAGAGTTTAGAGTGAATGTTTGGGTCAACAAAACATGTGACTTTGGCGCAATTCAATTTTAAAAAACAACCAATCTGGCAACTGACTGGTCACTATAGTTCATTTCCTGTTTGCTTCCAGCAGTCCTAAATACACACTGTGTAAAACTTGGATGCAGTCTGCATGACGTTGCCCATAGGTTTCTTAACTCCTGACTCTACCACTGCGTTTTTCCCAGCTGTAAATATCAGGCGCTCCTCTGAAAACGTCCAGCTGGGAGCGCTTGAGAGCGCTTTGGAGGCGCAGCTTTGGAGGGAGGCGCTTTGGTTGCTATGATACGGAATATCAGCGGAAATAATTTGTGTTGCAAGTACCTAATTTTGCAGATAGTTTGCTTTATCAACAAATGCTGAGTGTAAAAATGGCAGCACAAGGTAGAGTACTTGCTCTGGCTCTGGCTGAAGGGAAGGCTAAAGGACATAGGGAGAGAGGACGGACCTGCAGGTCTATATGGGTTCATGAGATTTTGTGGGCAAGGAAACATCTCAGCGAGTACCACCGTTTGGTTCAGGAGCTGAAGTTGGATGGGGACCGCTTCAAGGAGTACTTTGGTATTTGTGGTATTTGTCCTGCCCCTCCTCCACTGTGATTGGACAGCACATGGGTAAAAAGTGACAGTGACGAGCGCAGCGTGTCACCCAAAGTTCAACATATTTCAAATCTCTGTGATCAGAAAAAAATGCCAAACATGCCAAAGTGTGACGCTCAGCGCCTCGTCACGCTGCCGCCGTTTGTAGCATTGTGTAAATACTCAGTGCTCCCATTGCAAACAACTGAAACAATACGCTGGCCTCAGGACAAAACACTGGTGGACACAGGCCCTGAGAGCCATTGTTAAACTCAGTGTGGCAGCTCCACCCATCGCAATCTTGGTCGTGCCTGTCTCCGCCGAACTCCCAGCTAATCCACAAATGGGCAAAGAGGTGGAGGTGAGAATCCTTGAACAGTCTACTAGCAATATTAGCCATATTATGTGTCTGCTTTTTGCTTTAAAAACTCTCCAAAAGACACCAACAGCACAAACATGCAAGTTTAGTGAGTAGGATTAGCTCAGGTGAGGCCTAACAAAAGGCTAGCTCATCTCTAACTCTAACATCCATTAATCATGAAAAACTTAACGCCTTAATATAATTTAAATTAGTTACATGAAGAGTTATCCCCCATACTGTAAACATGTTTATTTCTGCTGTAAAGTATGCATGAAGTAGCCATGTGGCTTCATTTATCAGCCCCAGAGGTTGCCTCTTGGCCCTAACCAACAGTCTTATAACTAAGACCTCTCAGTGACCTTAAAAGAATAGCTTGCGAGGTTGGGAAACATGCTTATTCTTTTTCTGGTGGAGAGTCACATGAGAAGATTGATATCACTCTCTCACACCCACTTACAATAATGTCAGCATAGAGGAAATTTAAATATAGCAGACTTAGTGTTGACATACTCTCTCCACTACATTTTCAATTTTGCATGTCTGGCCTCCCACCTCTTCCACTCTTCCTTATCTCATCTCTATCGCTCTCTAAACAGTGTACATTTTCTCAGTGTCTTTGTTTCTAAACTGTGTATTTTTAGTCACCATTTGGCATCACCTTGTTCTTCCCTCCTCTCTCTTTACCTTCGCTCTCTGTCTCTCTCTCTCTCCAAACTGTGTATATTTAGGTTTGTCTATGGGGAGTCAGGGGTCATTATTAATCTTGCTAGCTCTCCTAGCTTCAGGCAGAACAGCAGGGCAGCATCTGTGTGTGTGTGTGTGTGTGTGCGTGTGTGTGTGTGTGTGTGTGAGCGGGAAAGGAGTGGTTGCGAATGAGTCAGTTACGCTGTTCGAGTAAAGGTGTGGGAGAACATGTTTTTCTCAGTGCACTGTCCGCATGCCATTTAGGTGTGTAGGCCATTAGTATGTACTTGTACAGTTGTGCTCGTGAGAACCTATTGGAGCTGTAGAGCTTGGGAAAGTGGGCGTTTTTGGTTGGTGAGGGCATTTTGGTTGGTCCTCATTTTTAGACAGACCCTCAATGGGCTGTTTGAGGATTAAGACTTTGTTTTAGGGTTAAGGTTAAGGTTAGGTTTAGACTAGGATTTGGATTACTTGAGGGTTATGAGGGCGTTTAGTTCTGGTGGTTATAGTTCGGGAAAGAGGCTTGGGAACGCATACCCTGTACAAACGTGTGTGTGAGAAGGGAAAGTGCATTTTGCCATGATGGATCATGAGAGACCCACATTCTTAATGCTCACTTGCACAAGACAGACACCCATGAGAAATGAAGGGGAGCGAGGGAGCGGAGAGGGGGAGGGAGAGAGAGGTGATGAGGAAACAGAGTGAGAGAGTAACGGAGAGAAAGGAGAGAGAGAGCAGGGAGAGTCCCTGTTCCTCCTGAACTCATTAACCGTTGTCCTCTCCGCCCTCCCTCCTACACTCCCACAATGCCGAGCAGTGGCGTGCATCAATAATGCCGGTGACAGCACGAGGGGGACGGGTCAGACAAGCAACCGCCATCTCCCTGACAACCACCACTACGGCCACCATTGCCACGACAACAATTGCTGCGCGCACACAGGGGGTATCCCCCTTCCCTGCTGGCCCAGCTCCCCACCTGCAGCCATCGCACAGCGAGGGCCGCCGTGCCTACTGCTGCTGTATCAGAAGCGAGCTAAATCCGCAGCATGGCTCCGGCACAGGACGAGGGGAGAAAAGCTGACTGATCTATATTCTGAGGTGAACTGAATGGACAGGGGATTCACTCGGAGCTGAGTTTAGTAGAATTATTCAGCAATTCAAGAGGAAGAAGAAGGAGAAAAGGATGTTCTAGAGGTAGAAGTCCCATTAAGGCTCACCGTACAGTAGCTGCTCTGTGACGATCACGCTAGTATCGCTCCCTGCATGGAAGTAACAGTTTCAAGAGAACAGTGGCCCATCATTGTCGAAAAGGAAGTATGGATTTGTCATTTTTTTTTCCCGATCATTAACTCAGGCTTAGTTTGTTGTTGTTGTTTTTTTTTACAGTAAAACTGTATACATCACTCATAATACTGAAATCACAGAGAGGTAATTCCCAACTCTGCAGGTCTTGCAGAGCTTTTTAGCCGCTCTTCTTTTTTCTTTTTTTTTCTTAAGTTTTGCTGACCACATCTCCACTGTCTGACCAGCTCTCATCTTCCCCCATAGGCAGCTGTTCAGCAAAAAACTCTGATAAACCAGACAGGCTTAAGAGCCCAACATTTTTCTCAGGAGTTTGTGCAGACCATGGCAAAGAACAGAGAGCGGATGTTAGACCAAACAGAAACTTGACTGAAAATGACGTCTACTGGATGTATCGATACACATTAGAAAACTATAATGTCACACAAGGCCTAGCAATTCCTTTTTAGATCAATCAAGTCTGTAGATCAATCAAAGGCCTGTAGTCATAATTTAAGGTCACTAGATTTGTAACAGCCAACCATTTAAATCTGTTGAATTCTGATTTACATTGCACCAAATTGCAGATATCAACCATCTAAACATGCCAGATGTTTTCGTCAAGATCCATGTATTTTTCCATGGGAAAATGAAAAGAAAATGTTGAAATATGTCAATGTAAAAAAAAAAAAAATGAAAGTGGAAAAGAAATGTGGATCCACCCCTTTTTCTGGATCCACTCCGAAATTTAAGAGGGTTTGTTCTGGCCAAAGACCCATCCTCCCACTATGTTACATGGAAATTCATTTAGTAGCTTTGGCATAATCCTGCTGACCAACTTACCAACAAACAATCGGACAAAGGTGAAACCATGGCGTCCTTGGCGGAGGTAACAATTGTCATATGGTTCGCTGCATACATATCTGGTTGTTCTGCCCCCTAGTGGGGGGAAAACTGATGCAGCTTTGTTTGTGGTTTAACACTGAAGGGAAGACAAATGATTCTCAAACAGAGTAAAATCCCTGCTTCATTTCCTCAATCCTCTGATCCATACCATCGAGGTTTTTCTTGATGTTCCTGAAACATGACCGATTCTGTCCAATTTCAACTCTGACTTTCTAACAGAATCTGAACACCAATCATTTCAACCAAACTCTTAGAACAATGAGGCTAAGTTCAAGCCTCATTGTTCGATTCTGTTTTTTTGCTCAGCTTTGGTTATCTTGACAGTTCATGATTACAAGTGACCTGTATCCAGCCCTTATGTGAAGTATCTGTCCTCCGAAACTGCAGGCATACGCACATCGCTGTGTTTTTGCACAAGTCATGTGCGTCACCATCAACAAAAAAAACGTCATGTTTGTGAGACAACTCATGGTATTCGAAATGAAATGGATGCACTAGTAGTGAATGTATGTGACATTTTGCACCATCTGCTCGTGAACAGCTGATGATCTGCATTGTTGCTGTCATCTCTCCTCTCTGGTTGTTTCGTTTTGCCTCCAGCACATGTGTATATGCAGAAAGCCACACGAATCCCGATCTGACCGTTCACATTCATGTGGAATGGCCTCGAATCGGATATGTATCTGATTTAGGACCACATATGAAGGTGACTCAAATCTGATTTGAAAATATCAGACTTTTGTGTTCGCACAGCCCTGAAAAATCTGATTTGTGCCACATTAAGGCAAAAATTCTGAATGAAGTCACTTCAGTCTCGTACTGTGAAAGTAGCCTCCCTCTCTTGCCATTCAACAACACCTAGCACTGCTCCCATTTGGTTTGGACAGGGCTCCAATCTTAAAGCTTATACACTATTAGGAGGGAGCACACGGCGTGTTTCTGGCACCGACAATCACCAATTTGTAATTCAACAAGTTAAACGTTTTTGTGAGCATTGTATGTAGGTGGTGTGGTTTATGGAGTTCTTACACACACACTGCATTTTCTTTAAAAAAACAAAAGAAAGAAATATGTCCTGATTGCACATAAATTAACATGTTCAACTTGGACATAGGTCATGTACTAGAAAAAAACAGTTGCTACTGCTAATTGATACTGCAAAACATGTCAAGCATTGATTATGTGCATTTACTAGGAATCCTGCTTACTTTTGATAGAGTAAAATAAAATTTGAGTTAAGATTAGTTTTTACCACTTAAAATGCTATTACCATGGTGTGGAGAATTTTTGTTTTCTTAGCAAATTTAGATTAGCCTTAAAATTATATCTTAATTCTAAATCCTTTAATGAGACAGTCATAAATGTTAGTGGTGTAGATAGATAGATAGATAGATAGATGCAGAGGTTATACTCTACATATTAAATTTGATTTAGCTCCCTTGCCTGTTAATCTTTCCTGATATATAAATTCATTGTGTGTTACGGTGCATGTCCAGCGTGGAGCGAAGCGTCTGGCTGCCGTAAGAAGGGAAAATGAAGGAGACAGACAGGGGAACAACTCGGGGAGGCTGTCGACCAAACAAAATAACGGGAATACACCGACACTGAGCTAAATATCATTTCTAGTAATCGTTCTTTTTTTCCGTATTTTCGGACCGCTGCGAAATGTCTGACCTGAGTTCGCGCGCCTCCAGCGACAACGACGGAGGCGCGGCTGCTCGCGATTGCTCATGGAGCTCGCGAGGGATATTTCCCTTCCTCTCGGACGGAAAAACAAGGCGGGTAGAGGAGAGGCTGAAGGAAGGGGGTTGTGGAGGCTTGGCCAATAACACAGCGAGATCAGCCATGGGCGGGTCTAGAGTATGGGATCTCAGCAAATAAGAGCTCGAATGAGGGTCCGTGCCCCCACGTGGGTTCTGAGTTCCAAAGAACAATGACCGGGTTCAGGCCAATCACGACGTCGCAAGGTGTCAATCTTGACGCGGATTGGCTCGCTGTTTTTCAGAGGGTCCGCTCACTCATCACGTTTAGCCCATTGTTATTAACTCTTTCCTACCACACAGGAAGAAGCTGCGCTGCTCATAAAACACAAACCCGCACTGTAATAGCCAAATGTGAATTAATGAATGATTCAGAGGCGGTTTGTTTTTAGAAACACGATATATAAGTTAATCCAGACAGTTTCAAAGGCTCGTTTCAGACACGTTTAAAGACGAGCGAGGGTTATACACCGTACGATACTGGAGCACAGGGCGACTGCAGCTTTTTAACTGTGCGTGTTGCCCTGATCATAATCAAGACAGCATGCAAGAAAACCAATGAGATTAAAAGCACATGAGAAAAGCATGCTTAGCAGTGAAGTATAACCCACATTCACACACTCAGGCTCTAAAACTGTAGGGCAAACCTGCTCCTGTAATGCCATGTAAAGCTTTACATGGCAGAGAGACAGACTCAGGTACGGTGACTGGAAATGATTTAAGCGAGGGAAATACCCCCCCCCCACACACACACACACACACACACGCACACACCCACCCCACCCCTCTGGATTTAATTGCACTGATGTTTTACAGTTGATAACACTTCACGTGTTGTTGACGCCTTTCAGTTTCTTCGAAGTCACCCCAAAAGCATTAAAAGCAGCCATTTTAAATAGCACTAAAGTCCTTCCTTCCTATGCTGTGCAGTCACGCAGGCACCAACGCTGACAAACCATGCATCAATCTCCCCTCTCTCTCTCTCTCTCTCTCTCCTTTTTTAACCTCCAAAAAATATACGTGAGCCTCTCATAAGGGAGCCAGAGCAGAAGGCTGACGCTGCCTCTCAGTGGCGGTGTTTGGAATTACAATTGTGAGTGTGACAGGTGTGAGAGAAGAGGAGCGAAGAGAAGAGAAAGATGTGTTCGGCTTGTTTGCACTGAAATATGTCCTTTTTACAGACAGGCAGATAAAATTGCATGCAGTTATTGAAGCTTAGACTTACTTTCACCTGTTCTCACCTCCACTCGTGTAACAAAATACATGCGACTGAGAGAAAAGTTGGACCAAGACAGAATGATGTATTTAACACAAACATGTTATTGCAAAAGCTGTGCATTTTTATTATAAGTATTGCTGGAAAGATAAGATTCCGAGTAAAAAAAAAAGAAAGAAAAGTGAGAGGCATTAGTGCTAGGATGTATATGAAAATACACGTCCTGATCGTGTTCATTTTTTTCACCTTGATGCAGGTGATTTAACATTTCAAAGCAGTCTAAAAGTACTCAGAATGCACAACAAAAACATGTATTTCATTTTCTTTCCTCCTCTCTGATATCGTTATTCTGAGGCATACCTCAGCCCTCAGATAGTCAATGTAATTGGGTTTAACCACGTCACTCTGTAATGCATATTCCCAGTGTCAGAAGGATAAATTTGGATCATGGCACGATGTGATTTACACTGGAACATATTGAAGTCAGTGAAGAGAGGAAGGAAACAGACAAAGACGTGAACAAATCAAGACAGCAGTAAAAGCTCTCAGAGCTTGTTTTGGCATGCTTTTGCAACAACAACAACAAGGAGAGCGGACTCGGAGATTGATCCAGCCGATCTCTCTTTCATTCAGTTCACAACCTCTGGAATTGAACTAAAGACGGAGGGGAAACAGGATGACTGGAGGAGGAAATTGAGAGAGAGAATGGGAGGGAGAGTGCATGTATTTGTGGATGTGTGTGTGTGTGTGTGTGTGGGAGGTGGTGTCTGTAAGAGTAGGAGGACACTGTGGGGTTTGAGGCAGCACCCCGCAGTCCCGAGTAATGGCAGAATAGAACTTAATAGGGTAGAAAAAGGCTGGAGGCTGTTAACGCAGAAACATTCATTTTGAATTCCCCATTCTCTCTCTCTGTCACTCCCTTCCCTCATCCCTTCTTCCATGCACCCTCTATATCTTTAACTTCCCATCCCTGTCTGCCTGTGTAATTTGCCGATTCTACCTCGGCTTCCTTGCACCCTTAACCCATCTCCCACCGTTCACCCTTCACATTCCCCCTTCTTTTCCTTTCTTTACCATCCTCCTCCTTGTTCTTCATCGGCTCCTCCACTACCCTCTTTTCCTTCCAGCCTTCACCCTCGCCTCCCCCCATCCATGCATCCATCCATCCATCCATCCATCCATCCATCCATCCAGCCTTCCTTCCTTGCCTCATCTCTCCCCTCCCTTCTCCCCTTCCTCCCTCCCTCCCTCCACCTCCCTCTCCCCCTGTGTCTCCTTGGAGGAGGTGTAATGATAGCTATTTGAGTGTCATCAGAGGACCGCTATAATGGCTTCTAAAGCACCATCCCACGGTTGCCACGGTGAACCTGGCACAGCCGCCGTCCCAGAATAAGGAGTGGAGAAAAAAACATCTGTTTGGCTATCGACAGGCGTCACCACGCAGACAGCAGCAGGAGTGTCGGCACATCAGCAGACGATGACGCAGCCCCCAGGGGCCACAGAGAGCGAGCTAATGATGCGTGGGATAGGATACATATGATGAGGAAGTACAGTAATAGTGATAATAGTGATAGTAATGAAAATAATAGCACTGATAACAATAACAGTATATGACTTTTTTGATTTGTGAGCACTGTGTCTGATTCCAGCTCCTACCTTCTTTTTTCTCCCACTCTCTGCAGTGTGTTTTCTATGAGAGTGTGTGTGTGTGTGTGTGTGTGTGTGTGTGTGTGTGTGTGTGTGTGTGTGTGTGTGTGTGTGTGTGTGTGTGTGTGGGTGTGTGTGTGTGTGTGTAAGTACTGGTAGGCATGCATGTTTGTGTGTGTGTGTGTGTGTGTGTGTGTGTTTGTGGTTTGATATAAGAAAGAGTGAGAGTGAGAGAAAGCGGATGTTTCTCTGATAAGGATTTCACGTGTGCAAATGTGAGGCTATGATTTCCAATTCATTTGTGTTATTCTAAAGATAAGGAGTGTTGAGTCCTCAGAACAAATTACACACACACACACACATGCTGCAGCTCCTCTTACCATTAGGAGATGAGACACAAGTAGAGAATCCACATCATTATGTCTATTTATGAATAGACAGGTAAAGTGGAGGGTTTTTTCAATGGTTTTGTCCTGATTGACTTCATAAAGTGGGTGCAATCTTATTGCACTTAGTAAATTGCACCTAAATTTCCTTTTAATCTCCTGGTTTGACTGGCAAGCCAACTGAATTCAACATTTTGAAAGAAAGCCTAAAACTGTCAAATGTTAAAGATGATTTTTCAGGGTTCCCATCCTACTTTGATGGGCCTCTTGTCTGGAGAGCAAGGACGCCCTCTTAAGATTAAGGAATAAAAATTGAAGACTATGTAGTGAAGAAGCTGCATACTTCAGTGTACCAGTTTCAATAGGAGGTTGTTTTGTCTCTTTTTTTATCTCACAGCAATAGTCAATAAAACGTTTTTTTCTCATCTAATAGTAACTAATCGCTGATTATAATAATTTTTACTAGGAGTTTTTGAATAAAACGTAATTGAATATTATCTCTTCGATACCAATGGTCTATACCAATTTCTACAACACTGAAGTGAGGATCGGCATTTTAATGAACTGTTTCCATTATCATTATGCCATAATTTAAAAGGTACACATGGCAACAGCTTGTGAATCATTTAGGCTTTTGACAAACTCTGGAAAATGAAATGTTGTTTTTTTTAATGAAAAATATAATTTACAATTAGTCACAAATAAAAATAGACTAAATTCCCCAGTGCCTTGTAAAACTGTACTTATTATTTAAATCACTCCAAGTAACACTGACAAAAAAAAACACACACAAAAAAACACCATGCTGTTTGTATTCATGTCTGATCCCTGTGTTGGTTCTAGGAGGTTTTAAATGATGCTTATTTAAGTATTGCAAAAGTGAAAGTTCTTATTCTGATCATATTAAGATGCTTGGAAAGATTTTGCCATCTGTTTTCTTTAGCTGAGCCAGTGGTATGTATGTCTTCTCATTGTCTCATAACCATAAGGATTAAATTACCCATATAAATGCTGATCGGAGCTCCTTTAATCTAGCCGTAATACAGCAAATTTTCAAATTTGAAACAGGGAAGCTGATCTCAAGTCAGCATCTCAGAAATGTAGGATGTCCATCTGTTTAGTGTTCACACTCATGTTCTTCAGTAACTGTGTTTGTGTGTGTGTGTGAGAGTTGTGTGTGTGTGACACGCATTGTTTATCACATTTTGCATTTAAGTGCAGCAGTTCAAGTCTGGGTCAGGAGGAGTAAATCTTTGGGTGGGTGGTGTTTGCTATGGACCCTGGGACCCTCCTCTGACCTTTGTGTGTGGAGGTTTGTGTGTGCGTGGTGATGTCATGTATGTTGCTGTGGGTCAGTGAGTCTATATGTATGTTTATAGCCATTGACAAGCAGAGGGGGGAGTGTGTGTGTGTGTTAGGGGAGCAGAGGGGGGTAGTGCCGATAGATTAGCCAGGTTGGGATGATTGGCTTGAGGATTAGATGGATTCAGGAACTGACAGATTTGTTTACTCCAGAAAGAAGACTTCTAATAGGCTGATTGGCAATGTTGATTACTCACTCACACACACACATAAAACGACACTTTCTGCACACACACATTCATTCAAAACCCCATATGTTGATTAGCTTATTATTGTCTTGTTACAACACGTGTCATCTCCTTTTACCTTTGCTTGTCTCCCAAGTTTGGTGGTAAAGTCTCTCTCCCTCGGCCTCTTGGACACATTTCCTATTAGAGCTGACCCAGAGAGCTTGCAATCAGAGAAGATGTGAAACTAAACCCGCCGCATAGGCAAGTAATTGGAGCCGCACTAAGGCAACTACCCCAAAGGCACAGGGGGTGCTCTGGTTACCCGGCTGTGTGTGTTTATGTGTGTGCATTGTTGCTCCTTACCTGTCTTTATGTGTCACAAGAGGTGAAGAGCAGGAGCCCAGAGGCAGAGAAAGGCAGGATTATACAAATGGGAGGTTAGAGAAAGGCAGAGAGAGAAAAGGAGAGGATGGGAGGAAAATGCGACAGAGAGAGGCTTAAGATTACAGAGGTAAGCACCCTTTGTTGCTGAGTTCAATTGTGATGGACGGCTTACGTTTGAGGAACGAGTGAAGGAGTCCTTCACTATGCTACCGTAGAATTTGCAGGACGACAGAGGACGTTCTTCTTCACTGATCAAACTTTTGTCTGACAAATGAGGAAACCTGGACTTTAAGGAAGGTGAAGAAGAGATTCAGAGCATTGGATGAGGTCCAAAGATAGTAAGCAAAGGAGCCAAAGGAGGGGCAAAAACAAAAGCCCCAGGGAGGGCTAATCGGGGGACCAGGTGATTGAGCCTTCAGGATGAATAACTAGTCGAGCAACAACAGGAGTGAGGCTGAACGAAAGAGTCCTGTTCAACAAGACAGAGGAGGGGAAAAGGGTCAACTACAGAGATGAGCAGCCGAGATCAAAATTAGTCTACAGAGAAAGAGAGGCTGACACCGGACTCCGGACTAAAGAGAGATCAAAGTTGACTCAAGTCTTTGCTGCTTCTAACCTGATTAGGCTGAGAAGCAGCCGTGTTTGGAGGGGAGCCGGGAAAACGTGAGAACTAGTGAAAGAAGGAGAAGAGAGAGAAAGAATTATAAGAGGACGCTAGTGAAAGAAGCCCCTTAAATCTGGGAGCTGGATTTGGAGCCGCAGAAACTGCAGAGGGGAAGCCACAAAACCACAGTAAGTAAATTAGGAAACTGTAGCTGGAAAAATGTATGATGAAGCCATGGGCAGGGGAAGGAATTTGTGGTCTTGGGAGTGCTTTATATACTGTACCTGAATGAATCAATTTCCTGTCTTTAAGACTTTCTCTTTTCATCATTCTCCATGACTTCATCCCCTTCCTTATTTCCTCACCTTTTTAAAAAACTCTTATCCCCCCCTTTTACACGCCTACCCCTCACTCCTGCATCCCATGTTACGACTTACCCCTGTCTTTCCCAATCTTTCCCCCATCTCTAACTTGTCTCACCACTTGTTCTCCATCTGTCTCTCACATTCCTGAATCCACAGGTGAAAATGCCTGCAAATGGGAATCGTCCCTTGAAGCTGCAGTTTGGTCTAATCAACCACGAGGGTCGTTACCTCACTGCTGAGAATTTCAGCTTCAAGGTACAAACTTTCCATCGGTTATAAAAGAAGAATAGAAGCATATTTGAATGATTGGCGGTGTCATTGAGCTGCACAGTGCATAACTCTTTCAACCAGATGCTACACGAAATTTCCAGGCTTGTTATAGATAAGATCAAGGATGGAAAGCCTTCATGCTCTTTGTCGTAACATTTCCTTCTCTCTCAGGTGAATGCATCAGCACCCAGCCTCAAGAAGAAGCAGATATGGACTCTCGAGCAGGACTCTCAGGACATCCAGGTGGTCTACTTGCGCAGCCACCTTGGACGTTACCTGGCCTCTGACAAGGATGGTAAAGTCACCTGTGAGGCTGATGGGCAGAATTCCGACTGCCGCTACCTCATCGTGGCTCAATCAGATGGTCGCTGGGCCCTGCAGTCTGAACAGCACCTCCGCTTCTTTGGTGGCTCTCGGGACTACCTGTCCTGCTTTGCTCAGGTAATCACAGATGCTGAGCTGTGGGCAGTGCACCTGGCACTACATCCGCAGGCCAACCTGTTGTCTGTGGCCCGCAGGCGTTACGCCCACCTCTCTATGGAGGATGGGGAAATCGCCGTGGATGTGAATATTCCCTGGGGGGTGGCAGCACTCCTAACCCTTGTGTACCTAGATGGGAAGTACTGCCTTAAGACCTGCGATGGCCGCTTCCTCAACAATGATGGGAAGCTCTTGACACAGAGTGGGAGGACCACAGCGTACACACTAGAGCTGAAGTGTGGGAAGCTGGCCTTTAAAGACTGCGAGGGGAAGTATTTGTCTCCCATGGGGCCTACGGGCACCCTGAGGTCTGGACGGTGCTCTAAGCCAGGTAAAGACGAACTGTTTGACCTGGAGGAGAGCCATCCACAGGTGGTTCTGATGGCAGCCAATGGGCGATATGTCTCCATAAGACAAGGTAGGGAAACAGAGAAGCATCAGCAGGAGATTATATTGTCACTAATCTGATTTTGCCTTGAAGCCTTGCATGCATGCACAAGCTGCAACTCCTGCAGCTTCCCAGAATCCTAAATGTCTAATTAAATGGAGGAAGGGTGACCTCATGTGCTTCTGTGGGTGGTCATATGAGCCTTTAGCTGACACACACTGACCTATACACATGCATAATGAAGCAGAGGGGCAACAAATACTTCTACTGCTACAATTACTACTACTTGTTACATACAGTACATACTGTGCACTGATACAGAAAACCGATCTTACAATTCACAATTCATGGGAAGTGCATTAACTTGCGGACGTGCTGAATATGCATGGTTAAGGGAATACGCCACTCTCTAATGACTGACAACTGATAAGGGATGCATGGTAATTATGGGTAACGTAGTCTGCACATCAACATGCACTGATATCACATTAGATAGTAGCATGCATCTTTCCAGGAAAACAGGATAGATGATGCTGACATGGGAGACTATCAGGCTCATCTGGGAGATCTGAGACGAATACGTCATTCGTTTTAGGGTTGCAATTGATTTAGGTTAGTCCACTGAAGGTATCAAGTCTTATTCTAGTAAGCGATATTGTCAAATAAGAGATTCATTGTGCACCCATTCTAGGGATAACTACTGACACTGATTTCTCAACAACAATTTGCGATGAGTTTCTCATGTATGAGGTTTAACGTGCTAAAAAAAAAGAGGGTGTTGTATTTCATGTAGCAAATATAAAAGAAAAAGTTTTGCAAAATAATCTATAATAGATGATCCTTTTGAAAATCCCCTTTACTTCTCTTTCAATGTACCTCCTGTTGGGTAATGGGGCTCACTTTAACAGCTGCTTGTGTCCTGTATGCTGTGCAGTAATGCCCTTTTGATACTGTATTATGTTTTTACTCCTCGATCTTGTGATAGGGCTGTTGGAGTGTAAAAAGTAGACAAATTATAGATGTGACGATCATGTTTCATATAATCAGAAATGGACCAGAAGGACTTGGCAAGTGTTTTGTTACTGATTGTGGGAATGCTTTGCTGGTCTGATTTAAAACTGGATTTGGGGTGGATTAACATATACCAACACTGCTTGTCAGCATACTTGGTCATGACACCCCTCCGCAGACTGCAGATTCTTGTCTGCAGGGTTGTGTTACTTCAGCCCTGTAACTGAATATCCCCTCGCTCATTGTTCCTGGTTAGCAGTGGGAAACCAAATGGCTGGGAGCAGTGTAAACTGATTCAAGGGACGGAAAGATATGGTGCAGGATAAAACATGCATACAATATATAGAGCAGCTTCAAGAATGAATGTAAGCGCAGACAGAAATACTTGATGCATGCTTGCATTTGTTACTCTCTGTCTCTCTCTCTCTTTCTCTTCCTACACTTGTTCTCCACAAACGCTTATCTTTCTTCAACACACTCGCCCACACAAAACCATACCGTCCTGCTGCGGCAAGTGGTGAGGTGGTGTTTTGAATTATTGATGAAGTTGGCCCCTGTTCCTGGAAGGCAAGGGGGGGAGTCTGCTTTCAGAAACCCAAGCTACCTCTCACCTGGGACACCAGCCTCTGCTCCTCCGAGTCCTGCTCTAACCTGCTAACCCTGGCCTGAGCCAGTGCTGATGTTCTACTGTAAATCTAGGAACCAAAGCGTCAAGGAGAGCGTTAATATGCTGTAAATTATATTGGAAAATAATCACACCATGGTACAAGATAACGTTGGTTTATCAGCATATATTTTATTTTCAGATTTTTAATTACTCAGATCAACTTCTCACCTATTTTGCCAACATTGAATCCTGCTTTCACAAGATAGACTGGCTATAGAGATGTAACACCTGATCAGCAGTGACCAGCTATTAAGAAAATGTGTTAAATGGCCATGCAAGACATATGGTTGACTTTCCAATTTTTTGAAAATGTGTTGCTTATATGTTGCTTGCAGTGGGAAGCTTTGGTGACACTGAATGAAAATTTATATGAGGAAATGTACAATAATCTTGCATCAAAAAACATAGAAAATATCTATATATTAGGTGAAAGGTCAAAATCTTAAGTTACATCAAAATTACAACAGAAAAACTCAAAATCTTTCAGTACATGGGTGAATAAACCATTTTAGATTCTCTTTATAATGATGGTTGAAACAGAAGGGGGAATGGAGATCAGAGAAGGGACACTACAAGGACAATAACAGTATGTATGGAAACAGGTGTGCTCTTCACCCTCCCTCTGTCCTCACCTGTCTTCACACATAAATTAGTCCTTTTGTTTCTGCTCCATTTACTGCAGAGGAGTAATGTTGGCTATCTTTTAAACAGCGAAAGCAAATGTGTTAGTGACAAAAGAGGGTCAGCTGTTATGAGGTAGAGCATGAATTTAAATATAGAACTGTTAAAGTAATGGTTTTGTCGACCACAATGTGTGTGTGTGTGTGTGTGTGTGTGTGTGTGTGTGTGTGTGTGTGTGTGTGTGTGTGTCCGTGCATGCGTGCATGTGTGTTACCATGTCATGTAGATCTGTTATTATGTCTCTTCACCTCCTTGTGTTACTCAGGTCTAAGTAGTCCACTCCACAGTGAAAACGAGATGAAAGTCCAAAGACACAAACTTTCCATTCGCACAACATGAACTCGTGAGCACAAACAAATGCATGCACACATGATGCATGAATGCACAGACGCGCACAGCCCAGGAACAGAGAAGTGATGGGAAATATTGTTGAGCTGAAATTTAAAAAGGAGTGCAGAAAACATAGATGTGAAGGGTGAAGGATTGGGAGAAAGAGGGAAATAAAGAACAGGGAGACAGTGGCATCAGCTTACCATTAATAATAGATGTCAGAGCCATTTTTCGCTGATGGATTAGTTGGGCTTGCTCCACTTGCAGGCTGCAGGTAGGACATGGCCAGAAAGTGGAGCTGGATCTGGGGTCTGATTCACTGCTGATGTTACCTTATGTGTTTTTGTGAGTGTGTCTGAGTAGATGCACCAGGAGGCGTCATGATGAGGAGCGTACTGTAGCACTGCCCTGGCTATAGTATGAGGACGTCTTATTTCGCATGCTTGACCAACTGGTGTGTCAAAGATGGTCATCAGCACTGCTATTCATATCCTCAGATTGCTGGCTTGGATTTCAGCATATCTAATCTTTCTCCTCCATTCTACATTTCTTTCTCTTGCTCCATCCTTCTGCTCTTCCTCTTCCATCTCGCCTCTCATCTATCAGATAGTGTCCATGAGTTCCCAGCTGAGCCCTGTCAGAGGATCATTTCTGGGTTGAATTAGTGTGTAATGGACACATGGAATAGGTAGACAAAGCATGACATTGAGTCGGGATGAAAGAGAATGAGAGTGATGGGCCCCGAGGCAAAGGTGCAGAGTAGAGGGGCAGAAATTTATGCTTCAAATGCACTTAAGATCAATGATAATTTAACCGGTTGTAAGATCTCATGATACCTACTTTATCAGGTGTGTATAAGATGTGATTAAAGTGTCCCAGTGGCTCAGTAACCATGACATCTTTGTTGCAGCACCTCCTCCCATCTGTATCTACGGTTGGATATCAAATTAAAAGACAATGCCATCAAGAACCTTACACTACTATAGATATGCCATGAGCCACATGGTAGGGCTGAAATGGTATAAAAATTCTAAATTGAAAGTCCCTGGTGTGTGTATGTTGGATTATGCAGATGTAATTTATGTGCTACATCCGTCAGTAGCCTTAAACCACTCGATGTAGCTAATGTAGTAAGCTCAGGTTTATTACTTGTGATGCCCTAAGAACATATAAAATGTAGGAGAAACCTGAGTCGGCCTCACATAAGAAAGGCAGATGATATTTAGTGTGGCTTTTAGCCATGCTAGCAGCTCTGGTTAGCGACTTTCTTGGTCAAGTTGTCCATCACTTTGGTCGAGAATGAAATTTCTCAAGACCTGATGGATGGATTGCCACGATTCACGGTCTAGCGCCATCAGCAGGTCAAGTACGTACTCTGGCCAATACTCTGATGATCAATGCCTGCATCTCTAATGACATTATTATAAGTTTTAGCTTATCAAGGTTTAGCTGACTAATATGCTAAACTATGTGTGAATTACTTTGGAAATACTTTGTTAAAATAAATTATTTTGCTCGGGTCAAAGTCCGTAGTCACTGACTATACCATTTGTTCACATGGCTCAAACATATTTCAGCAGGTACAAGTGAGGCAGCACAATACGGTTCGTAGAAATAAAATGTTGAATGTTGCATTTGACAGTATTGAAGTCAGTTGTTGGTTGATGTCGCATTCAGTTCAGTGCAAAACTAGGCTTAAGCAAACACTGTTGATACGATACGATGTACAATTCGATACGATACGATACATTATGATACAATAAGATATGATACGATGCGATACAATACGTTTCAATACGATATGATACAATTTGATACGGTACGATACGATACATTATGATACAATACGATATGATACGATACGATATACGATTCGATACGATACAATTTGATACAATACGATACGATACGATGCGATACAATACGTTTCAATATGATATGATACGATTTGATACGATACGATACAATATGCCATGATGCCATCCATCCAACCACATACTAGTGTTCATGCACTACAAACATCCAAGTGTGAGGAGTATGACTTTTAAAACATGTTGTATGACTTTCAAACAACTTGCACAACCCTTACATCCTAATAATGCTTCACACGTTTTACTGTTTAGGATGTTGATTAAAAGAAGCAACAAATCAGGGTTTTTTTAAGTAAACAAGTCATCACTCACAGTATATCATCTACCAGAGGGTAAAAGCTTGTTCTCTGACTGGAGGACATGGGATGGATCAGCCAGCCTCTGTGCTCCTCTGAGCACAGACTGCTTCTATACAGATTGACGAGACTCATCTTCTTTCTTCCCTGACCTTCATGGCGGACTGAGCAAGACAGAGAAGTTATAGCGAGGTTGCTATACCACGCCTGTATCCCATACCTAATTAGGCTCTTAGAGCAGCACTCAAGTCCCTCGTGTTCATCAAATTATCATCTTTTCTGATTTGTTTTTTGTTTTTGTTTTTTGCTTTTTTTTGGACAATGTTCTGGTGTCAAAATGTCAGATATGTTTTGGGTTTTTTTTGGAAAAGGTTGATAGCTTCACAGAAGCACTATCAGTATGTTATTTTATTATTTATATTATATTTATATGAATTATTTAGCATTGCTCTTTGTACCTCTTGAATGTTTGTTTTTAAATATTTTTTTTACTGATGGTAAAAATTAGCTTTTGGTCCTGTAAGGACCTTTAGACACTGGGAATGCAATAAATAAATGGTACAGAAATGCAAAATACTCATCTGTGGATGTTTTGCATCAAAACTTTTCACACACACAGAGTGGTGTGAATTTGCAATACTTTCCTCCAATATGCAAATTTGCAACACAGGTATATTGTCACGTTGAAATAAAAATGATTAAATCCACACATACTTACCGCATACCAAGCAAGACAAGTTGTCAGGAATATGGCAGCGGTCAACTCGCAGAGCCTCCAGAGAGCTGGGAGACTCACTTGTGGACAGATGGAGAGGGCACATTCACTGGTTTGACCTCAGCTGCCTGTCCTAAAGTTCCAGTTTTCTCTTCCATCAGGATGTAGCAATACATTGAAACACCAAAATGACAAACCAACTAATTCAGGCAACGTTAATCCATGTTCTAAATTATTGTTTTTATCATAGTCTGGTTGAGTTGAAGTGAATACCGATCAATTATCAGTAAATCCCACTAACTGTACAGGGAGCAGCCGGGGAGTTTTCTCATGTCAAGTCACTTGTGTCACATTCTTTCTAATTTTGTGTCTTCTGTCATATTATACAGGGTGATGAGAAAAACAAGGAATTAGCAGGTCCACCTTTGTCATTGGGGGTTGTGATGTGACGTCCATGTTGCACAAAAGGATTGGTTGCAATGCAAAGGCTCAGAAAAATCAGCTTTGTTCCAAAACAAATTGTCACTTCCTCACTAGATAATATTTGTTGTCTGTGTAAACGTACTCATGACATAAACAATCGTTTTTAATCACATGCATTTACATTTTTAGCATGCTGCCCATCTGTTTGGTCATCCATAGCTCTGTTAGCTTGAGGGTTGAAAGGGGTTGGCAATTATCTGTACATCCTGCTAAGTATGGACCATAAAATCCTCTGGTCTTTTCCTGTTTTTCCTTTATTCTTTTATTGAGGGGATTGAGGGATTGGAGGGATAGCACTTGAAAGCTGATTATATCAGAGCCCCGCTGAGAAGGGGGCAGATAGGCAGGGCCCGAGGTGGGGTGATGGTGGGAGGGGTCAGAGGTAAGGAGGGAGTGATGGGGGAGGGGCGGAAGGTGGAGAAGGATGACCAGAGAGGAGAGCAGAGAGAGGGCTTGAGTGCTTTGTTAAAGGATTAAGAATTACATTGGAGATATTCTGGGATGCATCCGATTGGAGATTTAGCTCTTCGCGGTCTGTCTCTTGGTGGTGACGAACAAGTTGTCATCTCTGCAAACACTTCTGACAATCTTAACAGTTAAATATATCATCTTAAAGTACCTCTGAAATAACTTAGGGGTCAATAGTAAAGCTGCCTGTTTGCTGCTGAACCTGGAAGCCAAGCCACCTAAAGCAGAGAAGTGTGGATGTACTAGTACGTGTTTCTCCAATGTTTGACACCCAACAATGCTTCTTCACGTGTCAGCAACAAAAATGTGTAAATAATTGTTTACAAGTGGTTTATATGAAATGTTTGTTTGGTTGTTAAGGAGTCCCAATGGAATTGGTGCTGAGCTTCATGGTGTTGAGACACATGAGAGTGTTATCTCTGTATAGCTGATAACACATTAACTGTGAAATGCATGCATTGTACTCATTGAGTGTGTGATAGCTTGTCTACGTGAGCACCTTTAGCGCGTACATTTCATTTACAGCTCAGTCTGTCTTTAATTCCGTCCAGACCTACAAACAAACAAAGTGTATTTACCCTCAGTAAGCGATATTCTCTCATGCCTGATCAGTTTAAGATGGAACCACTTAAATATAACCCCAGGATCAGACCTGATTACCGACTCTTTCATGCTGGGCCAATCTAAACATAAATATACAACCTGATTGGCAAGCTGCTACGTCGCTGTTTTCCAAAATTATTTTGTTGTTCTTTAGATTTTGGACTGAGGATCCAGAGTGGAAACCAAAATATGTCTGCAGTCCACCAATCACTTGAAATTACTCATTAACAAGGGTGTCACACACAAGTCCCTCTGCACTGGCCCCTTGTCAAATCCATGGCTGTCCATTCTTTCACCCATTTACACAGAGATCGAGCAACTTATCAACGGAAACCCTTTTCTATGCCACCTTTGTTAATTTACACTGAAAAAAGCCAACAGAGGCATAACAGCGCTACAATGTGTGATTGTAGATAGTATGCGGGAGCCCTGTAAGCAAAAGAAGTGTGACATATAACACACCAACGTCAGCGTCTACTGTGACTTTTTACATGTGCGTTAAGCAGCACTTTGTTAGTTTAGCATGTCAAAAACATCATTTACCTTCCCTGTCACATGGCGGATGATCACGTCATCTGCTTGAAAGGTAAGAAACCTCGTGCTGTCTCCCCAATTTGCAGACATTTTTCATTTTTTATCTTCTTACAGTTAGCAGCTAATCGCTACCAGCTGCTCTTTAAGGCCCTGTTTACACAACAACGTTTTTTTTCTCCTTGATGAAAAGGGTTTTTCCTTTTGCATTTTAAAAAAGCTTCACACAGTAACATTTTCCAAACGATCCCCATACACACGGATCTGCAAAAACCGCTGCCGTCTCAGAGGCAGAACAACAATAACCCCACATTACACTTTTGTAATGTTTATACAAAACAATGAGGTGGAAGAGTCAGGCCTGGAACAGGCTGTGTAAAAGGGGCTTATTTGTGTGGGCCTTCATCATTTGAGGGCCCTGTATACTCAGTCTCCCACATTTAATACTGCCTTAAGTTCATTGCCCCACATTATAACTTCACCTCTTAAACAAGTCATAGATGTAACATATAACACTGCAATACAAGCAAAAAAATGACCAACATGTAAAGTGTGCATTAAAAATAAATAGTGAGATGTTGTGATCGAACACTATATAGTCCTCAGAAGGGATGGGCATCATTTGGACTCTGATTCTGATTCTGATTCTGATTCCGGTTCTTCTTTTTCTGTTTCAGTTCTTAACGGTTCTCGATTCCGGTTCTTTGAGATGCAGGATCAAAACAGGCATGCTTATTTCACAGAAGAAAAATGTATTTAAAAAAAAAACTTTATTCAAGCCATTCTGCATAAAGAATGTATCGTTCATTATGAATGACTCATTCATACATTTGTGAGATCACTGCCACTGGCTTAGCGACAGGAAACTGGCCACTAGTGCTCATGCTTTAGTATAAAGGGCAGGATGTGCTTGCTGTGTCTCTCCCAGGAGTGAGCCTTGCAGCCAATCAGGAAGATGAGACAGACATGGAGACGTTTCAGATGGAGATTGACAAGGAAACCAGGAAGTGTACGTTTCGCACCAGCCAGGGGAACTACTGGGCTCTGGTGGCCCATGGAGGAATCCAGAGTACTGCATGTGAAGTGTGAGTGAATGCTCTCATATCAGTTGTGCAGAGTGAAAGTGAACACATCATCAGTTGTATTTGTCAGTTCTATATTTTGAATGTGTCATTAAAACACAAGTCAGTCATGTCACTTATATATACAGTAAATCTTCTAAAAAGAGAAGTGATTGATAACAAAAGCTGAGAGAATTAAAATCACAGTGACAGCTGATTGCATGAGATGACAAATCATAACACTTTGTGATAAATCACTGCATGCATGCAACACACTAAAAAAAAAGTACCATTTTGGCAAATCTAATTTTATAGGAACTTCATTCCTTTGATCAACCTTTTCTATTATTGCAAGTGCTCTCAAAATGTAATCATATTATTCCCAAGAGCACTAAGGCATTGACACTTTAATTTTCTTTCCTGTGATGCCCAACTACAGGACAGCAAACACCATGTTTTCATTGGAGTGGCTTGGCCACAAGGTGGCCCTAAAAGCTAACAATGGAAAATACATCTGCACCAAGAAGAATGGCCAGCTATTGGCTGTCAGCGATTCCACAGGTAAGGGACCATTCGAGGTTTTGTTCTCCTCCTCCTTCATTTCTACACTAATGTACCTGCTCCCTGTAACCCTGCCTCTGACTTCTTTTCTGTTCCCTCCGATGTGTCTTCATCATTTCGCTGTCACCTCCTGTCAGGTGAAGACGAACAGCTCACTTTGAAACTGATCAACCGACCCATGCTGATCCTGAGAGGAGAGAATGGATTCATCTGCCACCACAGGAACTCCAACATCCTGGACGCCAGCAGATCGATCTATGACATATTTACCCTACAGTTCAGTAATGGGGCCTACAATATTAAAGGTCAGGGTGAACCCCCTCAAACAGCTTCTTTTGTTGCTCTTAACTCTGAAAACAAATCTGTGTTTCAGCAACGAAAAACATTAAGTGCAGCACATTACTTGATCGCACATGTATGCCTGTAGAGGGTATGCATGTGACGTCACAGCAGGTGGAAGTCACTGCGGCTATACCCACTGAGAAAGCTGGCCGAAAGCTCCTACTGAGTGGCAGCATCACTGTTCAGCTTCAATGCTGCAAAAACACACACACACACACACACAAAAACATTTAAAATGGGTAAGAGCTGCTTTGTGCTCAACTGTACAAATAGATTCAAGAAGAAATCCTACAGAAAGCTATCTTTTGACATATACCGCCAAAACCTAAGGTAAGGAGACGCAAATTGATTGCTGCAATTCACTGAAACAACTGGAGTCCAGGCACTCATACGTCAATGTGCAGTTGAGCATCTGGGATCGATAAATCCTCAAATCCTCTATAGACAAACCTATCATTGATCTATCTCACATTGTGTGTCTGCCTTTAAATCCTGCAGGTGTGGATGGCCGGTTCTGGTATGTGAACAGTGCTGGGCTGGTGTGCTCAGACGGTGAGGTCCCTGAGGAGTTCTCTCTCGAGCTCCTGGAGCATGGTCGCCTTGCCATCCGTGGCAAGAACGGCAAATATCTCCGTGGAGACCAGGGAGGCACACTGAAGGGAGACGGACTCAGCCTGAGCAGCTCATCCCTATGGGAGTATTAAGACAATCCAACATTAGTCCCAACCTGAGACCTGACTCTGAATCCCCTCATCGTTGAGCTAATCCTGCCATTTTGAGGTGAAAGAGTTGTACTGATTCATCCGACTTTTCCCCATTCACAGAGCTCACGGGGATAAGTGACTTATGCAGGAAGAGAAAAAAGCAAGAAAAGGAACTGACCCTGCATATTCAGCAAAGAAACATCATGATGAAGTGAACAATGCTCTTGAGTCAGTGCTTGATCTTGAAACAGCAAAATTAGTGTGAATGAACATTAGAGTTTTTGTGTTTTCTTTTAGATTTTTTTCCAACATGCATTTGCTGTACAATGTAATTATGTTCTGATGCTTAACTTTAGATTTTTTTTAAAAACCCTCCTTTCCATAAACACATGTAGATCTATGCTGGCATCACCGTGACATACAGCCAGCCTCTCTACCACTCTTTACAGGTATTACATTATTGAGAGCAAGGCAACAAAGTGGTACTATGTGTAATGACAATCCAGTCTAAGAAGTACAATGAATTAGGGTGCCATTTGAGACACACAAGTCACCTTTACAGGGTCATCTTTAAGAGGAGTTCATGTCATCAGCATATGTGTGGCTTTCTTTGAATGATTATTAACAGAAAAGAATGAGGACAGACAGGAAATGAATCGTGTACATGGCGGCAGCGGCCTACTAATACAAGTGTCGTGTCATTCCAACCTTTCATCATTGTCTTTTTTGTTTTGCAACGTTTCCTCCTTTCTTTACGAACATAAAGATACAAAATAAACTTGTATGGCTGGTTACATTTTGTTTTGGTTATGTCATAAATTTCTACCAGGATTATAGGAACTGAAAAAAAGGGTACAGTGACATCTTTTCAGATCTGATCCGGCCGGTGACACAAAGATAGTTTATGCATCTGTCATTCTGCATCATTGTTACAACATGGAACCATTGTGAAAGAAGTATTGAATTTCTTTACCTCACAGTAAAAATCCTATTTATGATTTACCTAAGTAAAGTTACAAACATTAGCATCATAATACTGTCTGCCCAAAAGTATGAAAAGTAAAAGCAGAGTGACCCCTGTCAAAGAGTTTCATTGGATTAGATTGGATATTATTGCAGATGCATTAATGGACCAATTGAAGCAAATATACAGTATGTAGTACAAAGTATATTATTTCCCAACTAGGAGAATAAAGAAATCAAATGTAGGCTGAAATGGAATTATCAAAATTTCTACATTATTTTACAGTACCTAATTACTTTGCCCAAATCATGCCAAAAAACACAAAGTAATTTTTTTTTCACACAGATAAACTGAAGATGATGCTATTTCAGAAATTTCAATAGAGAATTTTAGAAGGTGTTTGGTTTTGACACAAAGTCTAACCTGGTTTGTGTCACAACAAATTCGTAAGCAGAAGCGGAAAAGAACCATCCTGCTGATCAATCATCTTTCATCTCTGAGCTCTCTTACCTTCGTTGAGAAGAGGGAGAATGAGCTGAGGAGCTTCCTCCCCTTTGTCCTTTGGAGGAGGCGCTGCAGGTGTTCCCAGCAGGAATTCAAGGAGTCCAATCAAGTCAGCATCTGCTGGTCCTCAGAGTCATCTTCAGAGCTTTGGGTTCCAGTGTTCCATTGTTAAAGTCAAGTTTCAATACACCACCGCTGGAGCAGAGTGGTTTATCTTTCATCATCGTCATTACCTCCTGTAGGGGGACATTGTTGGTTTGCGTGTCTGTGAGCAGGATTACACAAAAACCATTTGATGGATTGTCATGAGACTCGTTGGAAGGGTTGGCCATGTGACAGGGAAGAAGCCATAACATTTTAAGGGAACCCGGATAAATGGAGCAGATCTCTGAATTGTTATCACCTCCTTTAACATTGCAAGACTTTTTCTCAAAAATGTTATCAATTCTGCAAAAACTCATTGAAATGAATGAAATTTGTTAGCTTTGATTAATAACTGGAATTTGGATTAGGGTTCAAATCAATAAAGAGGGACTGTTGGAGCTTGATGGAGGTATGCACTCTACTGATTGCCCTTCTACTGCTGATATTATGGTCCACACTCGTCATTATCATTTGTTAAATCCACATAATCTTCATTGAGGACTGTGTAAAGAAATGACTGCTGTTATAGCAGATGATGAATTTCTTCTCTATCGTCTGCTATTGCAGAGACAGACTGCAGAGGTTCAAGGGTTAGGTGCTACTTATTAGCCCTGCAAGCATCTGTACAGGGAGCTGAGACATCACCTGGTCTCCACAAGTCTGGACCTGCAGCTGCTGTGGAAGTGCTGCTGAAGAAAAAAACACCACTATTGGTGTCATGACAGTAAGAAGTATTTTTCAATGTCTTTGCCCTGGCCCAAGCTAAATGTTTCTCTCACTCCTGTGCTTCTTCAATTCTATGTTAAAACAGTGATTATGTTATTTCGACGAAAAGGGCTGTCTGCTGAGACTGACTGCTGCCATCATCTTCTTCTTCATGTGATTAAGAGAATAAATGTTCTCATGGTGAAAATATGTCTTCCCTTCAAAAGCAAAAGCAGCAACAGGTTCCACTTTCTAAATATAAGGTTGTACTTTATTATTGTCTTCATGCCTCGTTTGAAAGTCGCACCAATGGTGCTGCATGATTACCCAGGATTTTACGCAGATGTACAGTATTTTCCATTAACTACAGAACATACAGGAGACACAGTGGTTTGTTTGTGAGTTAAACCCAGGCTCTCTCTGTTCTTGTGTAGGTCAGGTGAAAAAGGAGAATCTAAACTACCTCCAATGACAATGTGGTTAATCCTGCATCCATCACTAAAGCCCATTATAAATAAATAAATCCACCCATGCATCAGTATAACTCCTTTTCCTTTGCAGGGTCACAGGAAGGCTGGAGCCTATCCAAGCTGACACTGGGCAAGAGGCTAAACTTAAACAATATAGTAATATGTTATTATACATATAATAAGGCCCTTTAGGCGACACCTAATCATTATCTTGACCTGATGCAGTTTTACCTGCAGTAGGTCTGAAACACATGCAACCCAACAATCCCTCACACATGTCAATCTACTATAGGCCTCGTGTTTCCTGTCTGAAATTCCACATCAGTAATTCTAATCAATGAGGAAAATGTTAGATTCAGTTGTACAGTGAATAAGAAATCATTCCTCGTTTTTTCCTTTTTTCGGTTTACCTTCATTTTTGAGTTCAAGTATTACAATTTCTTAACACTGAAAAGACATTTTAAAACCTCCCAAGGTTTTGTGAATGGTTTAAGGTACACTGATCCCTCCTGTCTGTAGTCTAAAATCAAGAGTAGAAGTAGATCAATAGAATAGTGTATACTTGAGCAACCTTTTAAGATGATTAAAAGCTTTACTCAAATGATTTTCTTTATTGTTCATAATCAAACCACTTCAACATAGCAGTCGTCTGTAGTTGTGTGCACTTGAACTGTGTACATCAGGTCTTATATAACACCTAATGTACACCTCCCACGTATGAGAAAACAATGACCCAGAGCTCCTTCATCCAGCTGTGAGAGAGTCTTTCTATTTGGACTATAATTGGATATTTTTTTTGCACCATCTGAGCTCCTCTGTTAGCCTGTAAAGAGGAAACTGAAGAACTCCAGAAACGTAAAGAGAAGTTAAGCTGAATCACATGTGGATGACCATTTTTTATTAGAGCTACAGATCATGTACAATAGCAAAATAATAATGGAAAATAATGAGTCATAAGACAATAACCATGAATGGTAACAACTGTAAAGTACATTTATAATAGACTGTGGACATGATTTTTCAATCAGACGCAACAACAGGTTATATAACACTGAACGAGGCCAATCGCAGATATGTAGGCGCGGCTGAAAAAATCATTTATATTATGATGACAGGATTTTCTCTGAGTTCACGGTAAACGCCAAGCAGAGATCGGGTCGTCTGCCCTGAAGACGTGCCCACGCCAAAGGCCTCCGAGACTCTACTTTGCTGGATCTGCTGTAACAGGTGCTGAAATGAGGGGAGGAGGAAAGACATGGAAATTCAAAACGACATAACACCAAGATACTTAAGAGACAAATGACAGATGATAACAAATAAATAAAAATAAGAATAATTGTTAGTTAGACTAGACAAAATTGTTAGTCCGATTAGACAAAATGAAGAACATGTAATTCCCACCTCAGCCCGCTGCAGGGCCCGTCTTAGACTTAAACTCTGGACCCTCTTGGTGGAAGCAGCTCTTTTAGGAGCCCTCTGCAACAGAGCCTGAGTGACGGACCAAAGCAAAATATTAAACTGGAGGAATTTCAAGGTGTGCCTCTAAAACACATAACACACAATTATCAGGCAGTCAGTTAGTTGTACCATGTATCCATAGCTACAGTTTAACTATTGTGTAAGGAGATGATTTAGGATTCTCACATACGATCCTAATTGGTAAGGGCACAGCTTACATGTTTTATAGTATATCTTAATTTTTCAATAATCCTGTGATATGCTCTTGGTGAAAGAGACTGCAGTTTTCAACACTGATATTTTAGATGCATTTTTCTTGTTTCTTGTTTCCCTGCAGCTACGACAAGTTCAGTTGTGTGAAGTTGAAACAATCCGTGGCTTGCACCAAACAATTCTGGTCCTCTCTTGTTCAGGGCAAATTATTAATTAAAATGAGCTAAACCAAAGCTGCAAGCTCCTTTTTAGAAACACAATAATGGAGGCACATATACTATCTACAGGTACTATGTACTGCTAGTGTAGGTATTCCATCAAAAACTCAATCTACAGATCAGTCAAGCAGAAGAAATATTTCTGCAAAAGTCTAAAAGTAAGGTTGGCAGCGTGTGTGTTTGTACCTGCACCCGGCGCAGCACAGCATGATGCAGTCCACACACTGCTGCTATGGATGAGCTCTCAACCTGAACCTCCACTGTGGTCAGGGACTCCTCCTCCTCCTTCCCCGTGCTCTCCTCTCCTAAATTTACCTGGAGAATAAAGGAGCGCTGTCTGTTGTATTCAAATAATAAAAGGTGAAATAAAAAGGGTTTATCTTTAAAAAAAAAATACATATATAATTAAATCAGTCTTTACTTCTTTTGCAGTCAGTTTGACAGTGTGTGAGTCTGGACCTCGAGCATGGACCACCGAGCTGCTGTCTCCTTGGTGCCCTGTCCTCACTCCTCCAGGGCCTTCAGACAACAGCCATTCCAGTAGAGACCGACACACATTTTCAGGGGCCAAAGTTGGGCCCTGAGGCTCCAAACCAGAGCTTTTCAGCATCAGCGTATGCCTCAGTAACTCTAACGACACCCGCACACTTGCCGAACACTGCTCTCGCTCAGGCTTTGAAGCACTCCCCCGTCCTCCCTCCCCTCGCCCACTGCACCTAACGTAGCGCGAGCTTAAAAAAGCTTGGACGGAATGCGTTGTGGCGTTGACATGAGCTATGTCCTTTTTGTGGGTGTCTACGGGACTGATCACCTGCAGGGCGTGCAACCAATCCACCGTCAGCGTATTCAAGGGCAAACCGATGCAGCTACTCTGTAAACCAGGGAGGTTTGCCGCCTCCTCTCCCAGGAGACTTGAGAGCGAGAGGACAAGCGAGCAGCACACTGTCATGGGGAAGGATGCATTGCCTGCAGCTGCAAGGGGCAGTGATACTTCTAATGTTTCACCTGGATGGAGGTTGTGGAATGGGAACGAAAAATTTGTGGAGGAGCTGTCACCTCCTACATTAGGAGAATAGGACAGAGGAAATACAGTGACGCTCAGTGTCCAGCCTCGTTCTAAAGCGTAAGGACTAGAATTATCCAAAACACACGTCAGGTTCAGGGAGTCTGTCTGAAGCAGTCTACTCCACTTGGTCATTGCGTGACATCTGATTGGCTTCTCCTCCTCACTATTTGTACTGGCTATCAGCAGGAAGCTGATGTTCAGCACCTGATTGAGGTGCATCAGAATTTGGTTTTTGGATTTGATGGCAGTTTTCAGCACCGATGCTCTGAAAAGGAAAGCAAGGAACAAAATATTTTGATCAACAGAAAGATAATGTCAACTACAAAAAAAAAACGTCTACTGTGCTCCATTACAATAAACAAGAAGGAATCGTGTTGGGAATACCTTTCACAAACATCCCCGATAGCAGACAGGAAGTCCCCGACCGTGCGGCCCGCCTGTCCGGAGGGGACCTTGGACAATTTTGCATCCTCTCTCCCCACAGGTAAGGTAATCCTCTGGAGCTGCCCCCGGAGAGACAGCCCCAGCAGCTGAACTTCACCTGGTAGACAAGGATACAAGACAAAGGATAGTTAAAGAGACTGAGGCCCAGTTGCTAGGCAGACATGTGCACCTTGTCACATCACTGCATAGTATAAATGTGTTGGGCCCGAGTCTGCTTACCTGCAGTGTTGCATGTAGGCTCAGCCAAGGCGATGACTCTACACACATTTAAACTGGTGGGGCTTTGGAGGGCAGCGTCTGTCCTCCTGGATGTGGATGTCTCCTCATCCCTTTCTCGGCCTTCTCTCCCTGATGATCCCTCTGATAGATCCAGTCTCAGCAGGTCTGACCCAGTGCTGTAGTAAAGACAGTTTTTATCCATACAGCCACACATCACAGGCCCCGGTACACACCTCTCAATAAAACCAGCTGTGCTGCCCCCTCCTTCTGGCCCGCCCTTGTCCGTTTTGATCAGTACCATTCTCCCCTGTTCCCCCACTGCTACCAAACACTCAGCATGTCCCGGACCCGTTTCCGTGACACGGGATGCTCCGACAAATACGACTGGCTGCTCCAAGCTATGCAGGACTCGGAGCCGTGATTCTGGGAGACGCAGAGGGAGGAAACACAGGCGCCCATCAGGCAGGCCACAAAGGATAACCGGCGATTTGGCAAGGGCGGCGTCGATCCCAAACAGAAGTTTGAAGAGGACCGATTGAAGGCGGAGGTGACCATGAGTCACAGTCGTCTCTGATGAAGGAATGGAGGAGGAAGGTGTTGGTGTTGTGTCACTACAATAGACACAAATCAGAACAGGCTTCCTCGTCCTTCCTTCAGTGTTATTGTCTACAACACCTGAGACCAACGGTAGACTGAATGAGGTGAGCATCTCATAGCTGCTGGACGCTGATTGTTTTGGAGAACTGTACAAAGTCAACATCCAGGACGTGCCACTCTGGGAAAGAGTCAGGAGTACTGAGCCGACGAGGAGCAGCGACAAAACTTCTTCTGGAACAACCAGATCCTCAGAGGAGATTTTCAGCTCAGCTGGGCCGCTGGATGCATCAGCTGGGGAGCATCGAGCTCTGCAGAGGTGAAAGGTCAGATAAGAAGCATTGACAGAATTAGACACTCATGGGATTTAAAAAAGCACCACTTGATTTTTTTTGGCCCAATTTGAGAAAATATTTTTTCTATTTTACATTTATACATCTACGTCACATATGACTGATTTTTGTGAGCGATCTTGAGTCTGAAAACACATTTTTTAGAGAAATAGTCACAATAACTTAATCTAATTTATACCAAATGACGACTCCCTTGTTAAACTAACCCAAAAGGCATGAGGATTGGGAGAAAACGACATCGACAAGAACACCACAGCTGAAGCAACATGACTGGGATCATGCTATTGGCATGCTGGAGGCGGAGCAGTCCACCAGTCAAGTCACCAGGCAGGCAAGTCACCATTCCACAATAGTGCATCTATGGCAGCGTTATGTAGCCAGAGGAACGACAACAGAGCTCCTGCGCTCTGGTTGACCATGTGTAATGACCCAGAATCTGGATCGACAAAGCAACTCTGAGCAGCTCTGACTGAGGAGTGGTTCGCCATCCCACAGGATGACATCATCTGGAGGTTGGACCAGTCCATGAGGAGGAGGATTACTGCTTTAATCAGTGCCGATGGGGGACACACTAAGTACTGGCTGTGTCAACTGAGAAATTGATTGTGCTTTTATTTTTGGGGCTGTTTTTGTTCTGTCTCTTTGTTTTTGTTACTGATTAAATTAAGATAATCATTAAAAGTTAATGAACAAAATACAGGTTGTGTTTTTCATACAACAAACACAGTGGTGCGTTTTTAAATCCATTTAGTGTATTTAACAAGTTGCATTTACCACATGGCATTTCTTCGGGGACTAGAAGGAACTGAATGAAAACTAAACAATCATGAAAGCAGTAAAATTGGACCACCTGTATAGATTCATACCTGGACAGCATACACTGTAATCTGACACAATAAACTCCGGTCTTACAAGCAACATAAAGGAGCTGCTTGTCATGGCTCTCAACCAGGTCACTCACAGGACCAGGAAACTGGAGGACAACCTGTAACAAAACAACATAACACAGTCTAACACAGAAAATATGGAGTTATCCTTACAGCCTGACCATCTCAGAGTATTTTATAGAATTATTAGGATGTCTGATCAATCCGCTGCATGTGAGTTACTTGCCGTGAGTTTTCTCTCTTTAGTGCTGAAGACATAGACCTCGTCGCTGCCAGGACAGAGGAACACATCTGTCCCAGCACCAAACTTGAGCTTCGGTGTGCATGATGTTGTTGAGAAGCCAAAATCTGCCCACGTTTCAACAGCACATCTTCCTTCCATATCCACAACACCAACGAAGAAGAAACTGACAAGCCTGCATCTGTATGCACAATAAAAACACTGTAAGCTGTGTGAGGGATAATAAATGTGGACATTTGTGGCAAAAATGATCAAGGTACTCTTGAACTGGTTGTTGACAGAAGTGACGCTCTCAAAAGCGCGCGTCGCATTTAGACCAATAGCAGTCAAGAACTACATTACCCATGAAAAATAAACGGAAGTCGGATACCATATTATGGTAATGTGTTTGTGCTCATTTTTATTCATTTATATTATTTTTCAGGACTAAATTGAGAGCGTAGACGACGCGAAGAATTTGTTCTGTAGCCTATTCCCCCAAAACAATTCCTTAAAACTTTATTTTGATGCTCAGAGCCAGTCTGAACAAATGAAAACACTGGGTGGCGTAGGTGTGCACTTTGCGCGTTATCATCCATGGAGAAGAAGAAAATACGGAAGACGTATGGTTTTTATCCACCAATCAAAGCAGCCGAAG
Organism: Chaunax sp. Z400; assembly: GCA_037577475.1. NCBI lineage: Eukaryota > Metazoa > Chordata > Actinopteri > Lophiiformes > Chaunacidae > Chaunax > Chaunax sp. Z400. Next base: position 13,122,438 of record CM075203.1, read on the forward strand.
TGAACATTCGCCGAAATTTGAAAGCATCCCGAGGTGGAGGTGACACACTGCTTTAAGCTAATTTTTGCAATTTGTTTTTAACTTTAAGTCCAATGGAGTCCTGTAACGAAGAAGATATCAAACTGTACTTTTATGAGAATAGACTGAAAACGTTCGAGGGGTGGCCATTCAACGAAGGCTGTTCGTGTACCCCGGAGAACGTGAGTGCATATTTAAAACGGTTTTGCTACGTTGAAGTTAGCACAACAATTGATGTCCTAAAGCAGTAACACCGCTAATATTTAAATTATATACACTGCAAACGTATCTAGTGTTAAGATGAATATTTATAGCTAGTTAATCACTCAAGCTTGGTATTCAAATGTATAAATTTAGAGTAGCTCTGTCTCGTAATTAGCGTCTAGCAGTGGAAGCTTTGAATTTGTGAAAGGTTTGGACACTAACGATATAGCTAACCTAGTGTGTCAAATGTAACAATGTTGCTGCTGCTAATAATAAAGATTGTATTTGATATTCTTATTTGAAGTCAATTGACGAACTCAGCTCAGGCTCATTATAGACTCATTTCTCAGTGGCCATCCAGACACAATTTTCCCTAGGCCGAATCTGACGTCCTCTGTGGCTTATTGTCCCACTATCCCTAAACCCAAACACACTCAATTTATAATGATACAAAAAAAAAAGAACAGCAGCAAGTCCTTACATGTAGTAGGCTGAAATCTTTCATTTCATTTTCTCCATTATTATAATATGTCAGAAAAGTACCCATCAAAATTATCCAAGTTGGTAACTTCTTAGGTTCTTTTTGTCCTACCTACAGATGCATATTTAATGTACAATAATATAGAGAAAAGTAGCAGTTCCTCATATTTGAACAGATGGAACAACAGAATGTTTTAGGGTTTATTTGTAAAATGACTGCAATGTTAATCAATTATGAAAAATGGTTGAGAATTGTCATGGGTCTACTGATCCATTAATCTGTTTATTGTTTTGGTCGTCTGGTAATAAAAGATTTGTGGAGCAATTAAGTTGTTGATTAATTTTCCGTCTATCAACTAGTAATTGACTCATCATCTGTGTGTTCATTTGTTACTCCAGATGGCGAAAGCAGGCTTCATTCACACACCGTCAGAGAACAGCCCAGACATTGCCATGTGTTTCTTCTGCCTCAAAGAGCTGGAAGGCTGGGAGCCAGAGGATGACCCAGAGTAAGATATCCACAATACTCAACTCATGGATCTGAAATGTAAAAAAGAAAAGACAGATTTGTGCGGCTTAATTTCCTTATCATTGTAAGTTGATCTTTGATTAAGTCCAATTCTCGAGAGAAATAAGTTAGAGTAAAAACTAATGTAGTATGATTCAGCACTGTAAAAAGGCAAATGACTCACAACAAGCGATAACACAACAGAAGAAGTGCAAACAATTATAAAGTAGGTTTTAAATAAATATATGGTTAAAGGAGCACTGAAGTGGTTTAATGCACTTCATGAAGCAAGAAAATTTGACAAAGAATGGTCACATTTGAGGTAGAATGGGCAAAGACATCTCAAACATTATTATCTGGATCCCTTAATTTGGCATAATGCAACTTTTTCAGGCGGACAGCCAAGTCTTCCAAATTCCTTGTTCAGTTTGTAACACAGACTTTGTTAGAAATATGTGGTCTCCAAAACATCATGAAGGTTGTTTTCTCAGATTTCTGAAAATTTCAGAAACATATACAAGTGGTTTTGCAGACAAAGTACACTTGACTACTAAATAAATCTAAGTGTGTAAAATCAGTGGAGTGCCTTAAAACCTTGGAACTGACTTGAACATGTGTGTAGATGAGCACAAATTCACATGAACATGCTTTGAGGCAGCTCTTTTCACCTGCAGACTGATAACCAAATGTTCCTGTGTGGGTGATCTGGTGATCCAACCAGTGGACAAAATAACCCAATTATAGTTGAACGAGATGGCCTAAACCAAAAGTAAAGCACTGCTGACTCACTCATTTTTTATTTGTATTGATATAATTCACAAGACTTGGTCTGTTACATATTTTTTTATTGTTTGCGAACGATGCTCGAGCACTTCAGACACTGACTATCTGAAATCTGTGAATATTTGCTTTATATTGATGCCATTCAATTAATACAGATTGAGTTAATGTGAGGTTGCCACTGATGTTGAACTTTACAATGTTGTGTGTATTATTGTTAGTGTCTCACTGGCTGTTTTCTCCACAGCAGGTAAACTTGTATTAAAAATCAGACTGACCCCTCAGAGAAACCTGAGGGAAGTAATTTGATGTAGAAAAAGTACAATCAGTGTTGTCCATCTCAATGTCCATTCCTTATATGTGTGTGTGCGCAATTTTTATTGTCCTCAAAATTAAATATTTGCCTCCTAATCGCTATTGTTCTGTTGCCAGAAAGGAGCACAAATCTCATTCTCCATCCTGCCACTTCATCACCCTGAAGAAGAAAATAGAGGAGCTGAGCGTGGAGGAATTCTTCAAACTACAGAAGGAGAGGCAAAAGTCCATAATTGTATGTGTTTCAGGGGGCTTTCAAATTACCAATTCGCACAATGTGATGACTTGGCTGTTTAAGGCGGATAAAACAATGTAACTGCTGATATATTTTTCCAATTATCTCTTACAACTAGCGCCTCCAAAGTGTTAGTAATTTCCTGTGAGAATAAGGGACCTCAACGTCATCCCTGATCCAGATTTCATTTCCCTCACTTTCAGAACAAATCCTGTAACGAGGCCATCACCAAGTTTGAAGAGGCAGCCAAATTGAGACGAGCAGATATCATCAAGACAGCTGTTGGTGAAGAGTGACAGGAGAATAGATGCTGATGAATGAGCTGGGTGCTGTGTGAGATTAATTGCGTTCTGCCTGAACTCATTTACACGTTTCCTTCATATGCCTTCATGTCATTTATGTAGCACTGTCATCTATAATGTCTTATGGTTTTATCTGATCTGCTTTTACTCATTAAACTTCTACCTTTTGGTTACCCTGTTTATTCTATGTTTGGGGGGTTTATTCTGGTGGAAATTTTACTCATGTGTCATGTAGATGAGTGAAAATATGTGAGCAAGCAGAGGACAACAGTATACAACCAATCTAGTCAAAAGCTCTGGATTTATTTTGTTTCTTTTTGACAGCTTTACCATTAAATTATTTGGTGATACTATATTTAGGCATTCATTGTTTTTCAATAGCTTACATGAATTAATAGATTATTCAGTCTAATGTTGCTTTTTCACCAACCTTGTATAAAACATGTAGAAGATCATGAATTACCATTCTGTCGCCTTTTAAGCGCAGCTGACTCATCCCTAAATATTCTCTTCCTCCATGTGCGTAAACTTGTGCGCCTCCAGAATAAAACCAAGCCCCTCCCAGACAGAAGCTGCCTACTTTCAGTCTGGCTGTTGTCATTCGTGCAGCGTTGTGATTTTATTTAGCTAAAGCCATATACTTAAGTTAGAGCCTCCACAGGAAACCTAAGCACCCATTGAATTAACACTAGATTAATAATCTGCCTCACGCGTCAGGTCAGTCCATGCCATGATCGTTACGCGCGAACTGAACCGTCACCTGTGCAGGATGAAGGTCACCACTCTGGTGATTGCTGCCGGAATCTGCGGTATTCTGAGCTTCACTTTTCTGGCGACTTCTCTCGGAACCGATTATTGGTACATCATAGAGATGAATCCTATGAACACGAGCGACGTGGAGGACATGAGTTCCCACTCAGGACTGTGGCGTATCAACGAAGGTGGGCTATTTTATTCATATAGTCATCTAGATTCCTGCACCCAATCAAGCTGTTTTAATACAAGTCAGATGCTCTTCTCCAGGTGGAAAGATGCACGCAGACTCAATCGACTCCTTCACAGTGAATTACGGGAGGTACTCTGAGGCTGAGCTACACATGCTGAGTGAGTCTCTCTTCCAGTTTAGGTGAAACCCTTAGCTCATAACACATCCTCTGCAGATTTTGACTGTCAGTGCAGCCCTAACTGTGTGTGTGTTAATACGCAGACATGCACAGTGCAATAGTAGTGGTCCTTCCCATAAGCCTGGTCCTGTTGCTGTTTGGTGGCATCTGTGGACTGGTCAGCTTCCAGGCTCTGAGTCCTGTCCTTCTCACCTTCACAGCCTCCTACTTCTTCCTCTGCAGTAAGTAAAGGTTCATTCCACTCATGCAGGTGAGCTCTCGATGAATCCATCTAAAGATCAGGTCCTGGAGTCAAGCTGTTTCACCTCCAGTGTGTGCTTTTAGTTTGTTTTTTTGTACATAGTGAGTATTTGATATAGACCCTCAAAGAAAAACCACAATGATGATTAACCGCTACCAGTGTATCAATTTCTGGTGAAAATCACACAACCATTATTATCAAAAACAAGATTATAAGAGAACATTCATTCATTCATTCATTCATTCATTCATTCATTCATTTTCTGTAACCGCTTATAATATATATATATATATATATATTGTAGGGTTATAAGAAAACAGGTACAGTAAAGTTTCTTGATTTTTGATGCTGATGTGGTTCATGTGGTCCATTTGAGCAGATGAACACTTTATGTGCGGGGCTCAATTATATTTAGTGACCTCATGTGGCCAACGGGACGTTTATTACCACCCAAGACTGATTGGCCATTAGATTTGGCCATATTGGTTTAGTATGCTTGAAAAGGCAGGCGTCTCTGTGTGTGTCGCAGCACCTCTGTTACATCAGAAGTGCGGCAAGTTTCTTATTGGTCTGTGGGGAGACACAACAGTGAAGTAAAATTGCCTCGGATACAGCTGCATCCCAAATTTACGCCTCGGACGTTCTCTATTTTCCTTTCATGCGCTGCAACAAAAAAAAAGAGTAGCTAAAGAAAATGGTTTCATTCTCATGAAATTATCAGTCCATGCAGGAAGATAACTTTACTTGTTAAGAAAGCTAAAAAAGAAGGTGATTCCAGTCTAGAAATACATAGGCTAGATAATTTGTTTTAAAACACTAATAAATAACTTTTATTTATAAAATAAGATGAGTGATCTCATCTTTGCAGAGCTAAGATTTTAAAGTACAAGTACAGTGTATCACGTGTCACATGTTTGAGTGGAACTGTTGATAACACTTGTTCAGGCTTCCTGAAAACCAGCAGATGATGGGACATTAAGTTGCTGATTCATGTAGGAGTAGGCCACAAATGCATTCTAAATGCAGGATATGAATTATATGCAGTGCAACTAAACAGAAAAGGGTTCTGCTAACCTAAATATTAAGACGATAATGAACTGATGTAACACTTTACCCTGGTTGTCTGAACCAAATACAATAACTAGATTAGTCTAAAGTCGTTAAAATTAAACTATTTACACATCAGTCATCTTTCTTTTGATGTGTGTTTTAAATCTTTGCCACACAGGTAACTGTATTAACAGGGCAAAAGCAGCTTGTTTGAGGAACAGATCCATGCGAACAATAGATTGTAGCTCTGCTAGTTACAGACTGTATTTACACACTTTACAGACTTCTTTCCCAAAAATAAAAATAACGCTTATGTCACAATTAGCGTGCAGACTCCTGCTTCCTGTAAGCTGCTAAGCACCGACAACTTGATCATTATTTGACTGTAAAAGAAATAATTTAAATTTGAGTTACTGGGAGGATTAGATTACTGATAACCACGTTAAAGCTATAATGCTAATCTGGGTATTTACAGTAATCAAGTTTTTGATGTGCCTGGAAGAGGTCTTCGTCAACTCCTAATGACTTCCATGACGACAACCTTGTGATGGATAAACACTTACTTAAAAAAGACTTTTTATTGTCTCCCTTTAATAAGCAGCAAATGATGCTGTGTGTCATGGAATAAAGGCTTGGATTAGATGAACTGCGGTTGTCTTGTGAACTTGTTGACAGTCCAATTCTCACCATTCCTTTGGGCGTCTTCGTTGTCCCCCAATTTTTTGTTGTTCAGCCTTTTGTTGCTATTAAAATGATATACTATACAACTTTAAAACCACATATTTTTTAAGAACCCCATATTTCCCCTTGCCCTAATCTATTGAAACAAACAAACATGTATTACAAAGAAATGACATTTTTAAGTACTCAAAACCAAAACATGTTAAATCATGCATAACCATCATTTAGTCATAACAGTGGTGCATTTCAGAGTAAATGATGGTGGTGGTGTGATTTTTTTTATTTAATTTTTTCATGTATATTTCATGCATTTTTCATTGTACACACCTGGCCAAGGCAATAAAACCCCGAAATTAATATTAATTAATTATTATTAATTAAAACAAAATTAATATCCTACTGAAACAACTGATGATGCCATGACTTCCGCAAAACTTACGTGACCAGGCAGTTGGGATGCTGATGATGCTGATGGCCGGAACTCGGCAGACATATGTAGCACAGATGTTACAGATGTTATGGCACATTGCACAGTGGAGGCAGATCACATTTAGTGACAAGTCCAGATTTAACTTGCACAGAGCTGATGGTCGTAGGCATGTGTATCGTCGTGGGGAACGCTATCCTGCAGCATACATCCAGGAAGTGGATCGTTTTGGTGGTGTTGTCATGATGTGGGGAGCCATTGCTAATGGATGGCGGTCAGACCGTGGCCACATCCACGATACACTGACAGCTATCTGTTACCGAGATACAGTCCTGGGTCCACACTTCATTCCCAGGATACAGCAATCAGGCAACACCTTCATGCATGACGATGCCAGACCACATGTGGCTCATGTCTGTCAGGAGTCGCCTACCTGGACCAGAACAATGTCGCTGTCCTTCCTTGGCCAGCATATTCACCAGATCTCTGTTGTTCTCTGTCTCACCATCCACACTTTTTGACGTGTAATCATGAAGGCAATAACCAATAATTTGCACAAAACTGATTGCTCTGTACCGTTAAAGTGTGAATAAAGCTGTGTGAACCATCATTTGCCTTTAATGTTTCCGAATTCACCTACATGTATATATGTGTGTGTTCTGTCTCCATTCTGATGGTGCACTTTCCTCACCAACCATTAAACAGCATAATGAGTATTTGTCTGGACTCCCTGTGGAGTCGTTCCACTGCTTCCCTTGTACTTCATTTTTAGCATAATTCTAGGTTTCTTCTGAAATGAGAACATTTACAAAGTGTTCCTATGTTGAAAACTCATTCACACTCACAACTAAATGCATTAGTTTATGGTGTGGTGTCAATATTATTGTGTAAGATGAAGAAATCGTCACATTCGGAAAGCTGGTACCAGTGATGCTTTTTTGCAGCGGTAGTTCTTCCTATATCTGCTCGTCTGCTCTTCACAGTGAACTGCAGAGGAATCAGATGCAGCTTCCACGTAGCACCTCGGGGTGTAATCGTAATAAAAGGATTATTAATCCCATGCTGGGTAGCCTCTGCTCTCCACATGCATCCCCTTAAAATCAGTAGCAAGCCGTCAAAATTACAAGGGTTTCCAATAGCAACACTACTGTGTGAGCTGTGTGTGTCTCTGTCTAGTCTCTGATGACTGGGATGCAGCGTAAGCAGACAACACATAACGTCAATTCATTTCCTGTCTCTCACAATATGAGATTTTGGGGGGGCTAATGGCTTCATGTTATTACCGGGCTTTATTGATGAGCTCTCTGAATGGAGCACAGACTGTGACAAACTTCAGCTTTTAATAGCCTGTGCATTGCCTCAACAAGTCTTCAGTGATAGTTCCTAATAAACTTAAATATATAGAAACTGGCCAATTAACAGAGGCCTTAATTATTATATGAAGAACCAATTTTAAAATGACCGTTTAAGACTAAATAAAACCACTGATGTCTTTTTTTCATGCCAATTCTCTACTTATACAAATCTTAATGTCTACTTCTACTTTTGTCTGTGTCTGTGTCTGTGTGTGTGTGTGATTCGTCTCTCTCCAGGTCTGCTGACCCTGTGTGGTGCGAGCCTCTACATCGTCTACTCTTACCAGGCCCTGGCTGAGACAGAGAGGCTGGTGGGTCCCGAGGGCCTCGCCTACGTTCACACCTCCTTCGGCTGGTCTCTGGGACTGGCCTGGCTCTCTTACGGCCTGGAGGTCGTCATTGGGATTCTGCTGCTCGTGGCTGCACGAATGGTCAGGCTGCAGCCCAGCAGTCCCACCATGGCCTGACAAAAAAAAAACTGTGTTGTGGCCGTATAGTTCTGCCTCAGAGCAAGGGAAGAAAAAATGATCTGGATGGTACCAGGGCTTTGACAAAATACAGAGATTAGACTGAAGAGTTTTTAATTGGAGACTGATTTACAGTAAGTATTGGACTATTGAGTTAAATTTGACTAAATTACGCCCTCTTGTGGTGAGAATTATCATTGCTCTGTCAGTGCTGTTTGTAATTCAGCCTGTGCCAAACAAACTAAACTAATCTTGCAATTTAAACATTTCGTTTGTCATGAAATGCAAAGAGACGTTATAAATATTACATTTCACATGAATTTTGTCTGTATTTTTACCCACGCAGATTCTTTTTACATAAAGATGTATTTTTTTGTTACGTTGAATGCTTAGTGTTAGAATGTGTGCATGTTTACCTCTGCGAAGGAAGTGATGCTTTCATCAGTGTCCGTTGGTTTGCTTGTCCCCACAAAACTTAGAAGAATGGATGATGATTTGATGTGGATCTGGATAAAAGGATGGCTCTAGGATTTGTTTTTCCACTTTCCTTTCCTTAACATTGAAAGACTGAAAAATGCCCCGATTACTTAAAACTACCGAACTGATTTCCATGAAACCTTGTGGAGGTGTGGGGCACAGATCTAGAAGGAACCCATTAAATTTCAGTGTGGATCCTGGAACTTTTTTAATAACTTTCCATAACATTGAGAGATAGGACATACTGACCCTAATGTGCACGAAACATTGTGGAGGGCTGGGGCAAAGGCAAGGCAAGCTGAACAGATATGTCTGGTTGTTCAGCCTTGATGCAGGTATCTTCTGAATGTCGTTCTAGTTTTCTATTGGAAATGTGTCCTCAATGTGACAGCATGTTATATTACTACAGCGATATAGTCTATAATTTGAGCTCTTCTGCAGAAATAAGTGGTAAGATCACCTCTTCGTTCTTCCAGGTCTATGTTCCATAAACACTAAACAATAGTGTCATCGTCATGGGTGGGATGTGACCTTTAACACACAACTAGCTTCCTGCTGCTGTCGTCCATACCTGACTGGATCGCTCCACAAAAACACATCGCCAAATACTTTTCTGAAACATTGCCATGGCAACCGAGACATTCTGTGCATCCACACAGACAAAAGGATGAAAAGCGGGTGTGAGATTGTGCTCTAAACAAGCTCTTCTTCACTGCAGATAAACATTGAAGACAAAAGATGACAAGTGATTTTAATTTTGCCCCATTGAATTTTGTGTATTTCCAGAATTTAAAATAAAGCAAATAATCCTTCAGCTGGAGTTTTAAAAAAATAGTTTCCTCACTTGAAACTGTTGTAAATGAATACTGTGATGAGGTCTTCTGAAAAGAACTTATTAAAACCAATGATGAGACTGTGTTCCAAAGAGTCATTTTTAATGAGATGAGAACCTCCGTGCTCATTCAAGAACATCAGTGCTTCCAAAAAAAAAAAAAAAAAAAAGACACATACTGGCTTGTCTGTTCATTTATACAGAAACTAAGCACTCACTTATCAGATTCAGCCATTGCTTGAGACAGTGTTTAAACAGCAGGAATTACCCATCAAGGTGAATAACACATTCTCTGCATCACTAAATATAAAAGCTGTAACAGAGAGAAGACTGGTTTGACCTGATGACCCCTGCTCTGGTGCTCACAGCTGATCCATACTGTGTAGCTCAACAGCATCAAAGAGACCCGCTCATCCTGCAACACGTGCAGATACAACTTTACATCACCCATCTCCGTGGCGACGTGGAGAGGAGTTGATCCGACAAGCTTCAGAATGTCGAATCCTTTCAGACACGTGCCGCCGATCGCCCATTTTACGCTCCAGTTTGAACATTTTTTTTTATGCTAAATCATGAAACTCAGCAATATCATAGTTATTTTAAGGTTTAACAGCTCATTAAGGCAAAGTGATCCACCACATTAATGGCAGGGAAACTCTGGGATACGTTAGGCCTTTTAATACAAAACACCGTTACAAAGAACAAAATGAATTATCAAATAAATAAAATGTGCAAAGACAGTGAAACTGGGTTGTATATGTTACAGATTGTTCCATGTGTCTGTAGTCGGGGAAGAACTTCCATCCTATTAAAGGTTACTGGCCAATATTTAGTGCTTTGGCTTTGGTCTAATCTCAACATGTGCATCTCTGCTGATGAGATGAGAACAAAGTGATTAAAATCATGATGATTTAATGACATTACATTTAACTGAATGATGGATAACGACGCCAGGTTCCCACCCATCGTTCTGGGTGGATGACGATGAGAGTTGTTTAAGAGCCAATGATTTCACTCCTGTTGCCAGCAGCTTGACCATCCATTATAAAGGAAAACACAGATACTTCTAGTTGTTCTACTCCCCTGATACTTCCAGCACTGCCACATGTGAATCAAGTCCAACCTGTTTTGCTTCCTATTGTGCTGATTCTCCAAAAAATAAGAATGCTGAGGAGGTTAAGTCAGCCAGGCAGGCAGACTTTCCCAGCAAACAGCAGTCCCACGATGGTGAAGAATATGGACAGGACAAAGAGTACGTAGGAGGAGCCCACCACTGTGTTGTTGGGGAGCTTATATGGCTGTCCTCCAACCTCGTTCATGTAGAAGCCGACTGGGAATATGAGGGCGGCCATGCAGAAGAGAACCACTGTGACAGAGGAAGCAGAGAAAGAAGAGCATCAGCATCCCATCAAGACCAGTGACTCCCAGGTTCCTCTGCAGTTGCCAGGGAGAATTAGGAAATATTATAAAGTGGCTCAAAACATGAGAAATTATGATTAGAATTTTAAAAATATGTCCAAATAACAATGGATGAAATCTATAAAGGATAAACAATTTAAAAAGTTGCTTTAGTTAAAAGTGATGGATGGTTAAAAAGTTGCTTTGAATAAATAAATAAACCGTTGAAGCTCTACAGCAAATATCTCAAAAACTCGGCAACTGACACCAAAACAATCTAGAAGAATAAACAGAGATAAGAGTAAAAAAAAATGTGTTTCTGATTTTGGGGTGAACTCTCCCTTTAAATTCATGAGAAGCTTATTATTGAGGGTCTACTCATGAGAACCTGCTTCATAGTTTTCTATATGTAGAGCCGAGCCCGGCTCCTGCTCTGGTCCCCGCTGATAAACCGTCTCTTTCCAGTAATAATAGAAACCAGCACATCAATTAGAGCTCCTCTGCACTCACTTTGTAAAGATGCTCACAATTAACAGGCTAAAAGCTTTCCTGGAATGAAACACAGAATTCAGAAGTCGGGGTTCGCTCCCATTTATTTCACAGGAGATTCTCTAGGGGCGTCTCTTTAACGGGCATTTTATTAATTATAATGGGCAGTTTTGTCTCAAGCTGCAGTTTATTTCTGACCTTGTGGTGCTTTACTGCTAAAAAAAAAAAATGTATTAGCGTGATGATAAAGCAACTTGAGTGTTTATAGTGATGTATGGGAGACAATGAGAGTTGGCGGCGAACACCTACTCCCCGTGAAGGCGATCCACCGGGCGAGTCGGGCTGCCTCGCGGCGCCAGCGTGACATCACCAGTAGACCGCAGGTGACGGTGAGGGAGATGATGCCCATGATGATGAAGAAGAGCGTGATGATCCACTCTGGAGGCAGCTGTGGGGGGATGCAGGTCCGGTCCCGGCCGTGGATGGTCTGGCACTGCTGGACCAAACCCACAGTCAGAGAGCCTGGATGGAGACAGGGAAGGTTTGAAAAAAATAAAAAAATTTCAGGTAAATCCATCGATAAAATGACTAAATCAAAGTCGGCCATCTAAAAAGCACTTAATTACCAAACCGTAGAGAAACCTAAGCTGCAACACCCCATCACAAGAACACAGACACTGACTGCAAATGATGTCATCAGTGCAAGATGGTGCAAAATTTCAGACAGTGGCTCATAATAATAATAATAATACTCCACAGTCTACTGTACCCTAAATCCATTATATGAAAGGCAGCTTATAGCATACCAGGAGCAGCCTGTTTGATACGTTGGCTGTCTTTTTTATAACAAGCTCAGATGACATAATTTATTCATATGTCACTGTAAGACATGTGACCCCCCCTGAAGCGTTCCTCTGATTAGCCATGGTGACCTGAGGCCAAAGGATTCTGGTATGGAAACACCCTGATGGGTGGTGTGCCAGCAGGAGCACCGACACCCCCTCGTGATTCATATGTGACATAAAAAGGGATCAGGTTCTGGTGAAACAACAAAACATGACAGAGAGAGAGAAACTGTAACAGTTGAGACAGAAATGAAGAGATCAGTGATCCTGGGTCAGATATCAAAATCATGTGACATCCACCTGCTGTCAAAGCCGTCTGAGAGCTGTGATGGATGTGGGCTTAAACACAGACACATTATGAGCCCTACATCCACTCAACTCTGCATCCAGTCAGACGACACAGAGGCCTACACACTACAGCGCTTTAATGCCTAATTAAATCCTCCCACACCTTAATTTATTAATTAGTCTTACTCCTTTTTCTTGTTATCTTCACCGAGCAGGAAGTAACCTGCCAAGCGGACATAGAAGAAACACTTTATGTAGTTTTTATTTAAAGTTTTATTCACGGCTATTTAGACCCAGTTGCTGTGGAATCACATTGTTGTCAAGATGGGAAGATTACGAGTAACTGATACTCAGAAAGAATGCAGGCAAAACAAAGAAAAGCCCCGAAACATCTTGTAATAAAAGGACAATTTAAATAATAAGCTGTTTTTGAGAACACATGTTACTTAAAGCCATTAAGACCTCCTCATGTAACTGTTAAATATATCTAAACTACATAATGTGTAAAATATGTACAAGCAAAATTACAAATCTTAGTCAAATACAAAACACAATAGAGTCATGCAACACAATGCTCCTATATTCAACATGAATATTAAACCACCCCTTGAAATATTTATGCTTGGCTTGAAATGGCCTCAGTGTCTGATGATGGATAAATTGCTGGGTGATGATACCAGAACCAGGCTGAGGGGAACATCAGACCTTAACCACATCCTCCCACAGGCTGATGAATTGCTCCTATAGACAGGACATCCTGCTCCCTCTCAACACATCCTTTCATACCGCAGGGTGGGGGACAATGTAAATAGTACATTCACTTCCCTGCATTCTGGAATACAGAGAAAAAACAACCAAGCCACAAGTCCAGCCAAAATGTGTTTTTGCTTCATGCTTTTATGGAATGTCTATTTTTTTAATAAAAGAGAGAAAAAAATTTTTTAAACCTAAACAGTAAATACTGACTATGAATGAAAGTCATGGTAGCATAATAGTAAAATGTTTAAAAATTGAAAACAAGTAAACATGAGCATTTTATTCCAAAAATGTGGAGGAATTATGCTCCGATTTTACAGAAATTACACTTAAAACTATGAAAACAAGCTGGCATCCTTTTTAAACACATTTTAATATCATTGTACGTGTGACTCAACCGCTGTGCATTGCACAAATGTTTGAAAAGGTCACCAGAAATTACAAAACAAATGCATAATACTGAAATATTAACTTAAGACGTTACATTGAATACGCTCCTTAAAGTCTGATAAACATTTGTATCTGGTGGTGTGTGAGGATTCCTGCCCAAAGTACCTCATGGCATTGATTATATTCCTTTACCTCTGAAAGAGCCAGCCAGCTGTGACATCAGTGTGTGTGTGTGTGTGTGTGTGTGTGTGTGTGTGTGTGTGTGTGTGTGTGTGTGTGTGTATGTGTGTGTGTGTGTGTGTGTGTGTGTGTGTGTGTGTGTGTGTGTGTGTGTGTTTTGCATGTGGCCAACCTAACCTGCACTTAGTGAACACTTTGTACACTCAAACACTCTCCTGCTGCTTCACATCTCTCAACACAACACTTAGGCACACAAACACACCAAGTCCAACCACAGTACTGTACTCCTACTAGTGCACAGTTTCACACACTCACACAGAGAGAGAGAGAGTGTGTTAACAGGCACAATCATGTAAGGCAAACCAGGCAAGTGCTGGGGCACACCCCCCGCAAAAAAAAAAAAAAATCGGGAGAGAGGGGGTCCCCCAAATTGACATGAATCCTCCTCGAAAGAGACCAAGAAGAAAAACACGGATATTTCTTTATTAGGCAGAGAAGAAATATTTTCTACACCAGATGACCTCTTCAATCTGGAGTTTTTGATTCCATCAGTGGACACTGACCGTGAAGATGATTTAGGAATGTTATTGTTGTTCTGGAATGTGTTCAGACATCACTTTTGTAACATGGTTCAGTTTTCATGTGTTGATCGTAGGGAAAACAAAAGATGTTATTTTGTGCCACTCTTTACATCTTTTAAATGGTTTCAAAACAAATCTCTATGTGTTAAACAGTAAAACGAAGTAGTCTCAAAATAATACCCGTATAACGCCTTTTTTGTCAAAAAAAAAAAGAAAAGAAAGAGTTGTATGAGTAAATGGAAGTTCAAAACTTGTAATGTTCACAAGAACTTGAGTTGATAAAAAGATGAAACACAACATTAGGTGATAATATATGTATTATTATGAATTTATAATCAGGTAAAATGGAGCGGTCATTTTTTACAGGGAACACCAAGCTAGCTAAAAAGAAACAAACACAACAGGAGGGTTAAGAAGCAGCGGCTAAATCTTGAGAAAAAAAAATGTAACACTGTTAAAACTCCCCGTCACTTTCCCATCTGGTGAGATGGGCGATGGGCTTCTTTGCCCGGGGCCCTCCAGAGTCTAGGATCACCACTGCTAAAGGGCATGGATATCTTGTGGTAGATGGCAAAGTTGAAATGACAGAGCAGTTCATGAATGCATCAGCAGCTATAATAAACTAAAGTGATCCTAAATGATCGTGATAACTAAGAGAGTTTAGGCTTATTAATGTCAAGAGAACAAGTTTTTTCTGCTTATTTCATTTTTCTACTGGGTGTTTTTTTTTTTAATCTAGAGAACAAACTAAACAGACTTATTAGAACAAATCTTTATGCTGCTGACGTCAACATTTACACTAAGCGCTTGAAGCCAAACTAAAGGCTGAGCCTGAGGACCTTTAATTCTCCGGGTGGAAAGCATGACTGTCTCAGGAGGTCCAATTAAAAGTCGCACGTCTTCATGCACCTCCTGCCTTCAGGTAATTAGTATCCGGCTAATTAAACAGGAGGAAAAGGCTTTAGTGCAGTCATTTCACACCATTGTTTACTATGAGGAAAGGGAGGCAAAACATTCAAACTGTGAACTTCAATCTATTTTATACTATGATGACTGAGAAAAAGATTGTGCGCTCTTACTCATTTAATTGCGCAACAAAAACCAACTTGTTATGTACTCAACCTGCAGCTGCAACCAGACTTTTTACAAGAAATTAAATCCTGGGTATCTGTTACATGCTTATCTCTCCTCCACTGCAGCATTGGGATGGAGGCTGACAAGAACCCCGAGCAGCTGTGCATAATACTGTCGTGGTTTGTTTGTCTGTTGCATCGCTTTTAGTTAATGTTTAGCTCTTGGACTTTGCATCTGAATATTCATCTGTAGTAACCGGGGAGGCTGACTGCAAGTGGCAGACTGTGGGTTTTAGTCCACACCTGCGTACAGCACTTGAATTCTAGTATTGACTGTGCAATCAATGAAATGATTATTATTGGCTGTAAAATGCTCATTTTTGTGATAATTTATCATTTAATTTAATCCAGATTAATTTCATTTATTTTTTTTCCCCATAATTTAATTTAATACCATCTGGTGGTAATTGGAAACATTATTTCTGAAGAACTACGACTGCCAGAGCGTCTCTGGGTTGGTCATAATGGGACAGACTAGGCGTCTGCAGAATGGACTGCCAGCGGGATGCCCCTCCATACATATTGAGCATTTCATTACCAGGAGGCTTGACCCCGACCCAGCTCCAGACACAAACCAGTACTTGCTGGCGACAGCGCTGACTGATCCACCAGGCTGTTTTGGGGCAGCACGTCAGCAGCACACCCTTGCGGACACCCGGCCTGTCCGGTCTGCCCAACCCAGAGACACTCCAGCAGCAAAGAGCGGCTCTGGAGGAGGAGTGAGAAGTGAGGCGGCAGCAGCAGGATAGGAAGGAGGAACTGTGAGGTGCCTGTGAGAAAAAGACATATCTGGAGCTACAAATAACCTAATAAAGACTCTATACTTCAAACTATTGACTAATTAAAATATGAACTATTAACAGACCTTCAGAATGAAGGTTTTACTCAACACTAGGGCTAAACAAGGCTTGTCTGCTGTGCTGACTCTCTGTACATGTATTTATAAAATAAAGGATATCAATAAATAAATCAAAATGTGGTATTGAATTGAATGAAGTGCCCTGAATTAACGAAAACCTGTGGAAAAACTTTATGTGCACAAAATAGCATTTTGCCCCTGATGTAGTAAAACATGGCCTATATATCTATTTTGTTTTCTCTCTATGGCCACTCCAGAGTGCCGTACATGTTAAGTGAATTCAAAAACGCAATATGTAACATTTTCACTTTAATGTCTTTAAACAACTAGACTTTATATTTTGTTGAGTTTTATCCCAATTCTTTAAACAATGTTCAAGTATTTGGTCGCTTGTACTTCCAGGAGAATCAGAGAGCGAGGAAAGAAGTCTGTGAATGTAACAATGAACATTTCTGCATGAATGACATCAAATAGATTTTCATCTGAAACGGCTTCTTTCTTTTTTTTTACAATGAAGACAACTCCCATGATCCAACGCTTCTTAGATCCTCTGTTTCATTGAGAGACCTGTAGTGTTCTAGCTTATTGCATGTGGAAAAATTAGAAATCCCTCTGAGAGTGAGAGCCCAATTGTATTGGCAATGGGGGGCCCCCCAATAAGATTCTGCTTAAGGCCCCATAAAGGCTTGGGCCACCTCTGTTGGTGGGTTTGATCAGATGTGATTGACAGTTAGGTAGCATACACAAACAAAGAAGTAAATTTCACAACTCACAGCCCATGACACAAAAAAGCTTGAGATCCACAGCTGTATTTGTGCACAACTACTGCCTTTAAGTTTGTGGCTGAAAACTCTCTCTACACAGTCTGAGCACAGTCTCTAATGATTATCAAATGAATGCATTATTGAGCTTGTTTCTTTTCTCTCCAAAGCCTCATAATACTAATGTTGATGTGCAGATGACAGTTTCCACTCTCATCGTCCCAGTGATGACAAATGAACTGACTAAAAACAAGTTAAAACTCCTCTTTATTAAGGAGCGTCATAAACTACCTACCAGCTGAATCTCCGGTGCTGATCCAGTCCGGATTGGCGATGCTGGCGATGGCGAAGATGTCTGCAGCGAGGAAGAGACATCCTGATATCACGGTGAGTTTATCCATGTCTGGGGACACAGGGGGTAAAAATGTTTTTGTGCCTATGGAAAGAGAGGCGGGACATTTAGGAGTCAGTGACCCAAACCCATTTCAGGAGCCTCGTCATCATCCCATGATCGTGTTGGGGTCGGCTTGATCGATCCTCACATCGTGTTTGATCCCAGGCGGTGACAACAACCGAACTGGGCCCGACCTGCTGACCCTTCTCCAGCCCAGGAGGAGAGGATCGCTACCCGGGCTCATGGGTTACCTAGCTCCGGATGCATCCAGGTGTTATTTGCAGAAATCATCTGCTTTACACGATGATTAATTCTTGAGCGCTTCAAGGTTCATTCATGCATTCCACTTATTTCCTCAGTCTGCGTGGAGCCCGTGGGCTTTTCTCTCCCCAATATCGAAGCTTTTTCCTGTATCTGGACGCGAAGACAAGGAAAATATTCAAACTCACATCTCAGACCTTATCTGGGGCTCAAAATCTTCACTCATACGCGGAGGGTCGCCATTTAACCTCATAATAAAGCTTCTGGGGACGCAGAAAGTGTATTTGTTGTCGTCTCTCAGCAATGGATACTGTAATTCAGTCAGGTTTCGTCTCCATGTCTGTACTGTACAACTCTCGCGAGAAAATCCGTAAACAGCCGAAGCTCCTGTTATTTTTTTATTACCATAAAGTAAACAAGGATTAATGAGCGAATTGCTGACGCACCTCTAGGAAAAGAAATGCAAGGCATTGGTTTTATGTTCAAGAATTGTAAAATAAATTTTAACACAGTCTTCACCAGCATTATGAGTTACTTATTATAGATGTTAAATTTCTTTCACATTCACATTGATATGTTATAGTCTTATTCGGGTTAAAAGCTCCAGAACAAGCGCGTAGGTAGACCTTGAGTTAGGATTGTTTTGTGAACTGTTTGTTTCCAATGTCAAGAATTAACAGGTAAGATAAAATTAATACATTTTATACTATGTAAGACAGAGACTACATTCACACTGCAGGCAAAAAGGGCCCAAATCTGATTTTGTTGCTAATAAGCAAAATAAGTGACTCAGATGTGTTTTAAACAGGACAGTGTCAACACCACAAACCACATGGAATTAAATTTTTTTAATTTGGATTTGGCCCATTCTCATATGTCGTCCTAAATCTGATAGAAATCTGATTCCTGCTGGTGTAACAGCAGTGTGAACAGTCAAATCAGAATTCATGTGCCTTTTCTCCTGAGCAAACACTCATCAATGTTTTGTCAGCAATGGTGGAAAAGTCAAATATGGAGGATCACAGCAACAACTGGGAGACATGAAGTTGCAAATGTAATAATCAGGAGAATGCTTCAATCAAATCCTGTTTTTGCCACCTTGCCCTCGGCCTGAAAAGCTGATAGAACGAATGTGAACACTCAGTGCAAAAAGATCCCAACATGACCGTAGCCATAGAAAATAACAACACACTCAATCACTGTGTACGGTAGATAGAATTTATTCAGTATTTTACATCAGCTATACAGTTAATGTGGACAATTGTATGGAACACAACATTGTAATGCACCAGAGCAGCATGACCTGAAAATATTCTGTTACAACACCTATAAATACCCCATGGTGTTATGACATTATTTTTCTCCGAATAACAGAATTTTAAACTGTGATGATGACTCTTCAGCTTTTGTCAAAATGTTGTGGAAACAATGTCTGCTTCGCCGTCAGAGTTAGGAACAGTACAGGGCGACGCGGAGGGTTTCAGATCTCATCCATGAAGGGTGTTTTTATGAGGTTGCCGCTGGATGCCATAGTCTTCTTGCCTGACACAAATGTCTTAGCAGCCTGAAAATATAGTAATAAGAAAGTTAAGTGTACAATTATTAACTACAAAGCATGTTTTCACAAAATACAGTAGATTAAAAAAAATATTAAAATTATTATCTGACTAAAAATTCCAAAATATGTGGCTACGTCCCTTTTTTTAACATCCTAAAGACAACTAAGTACCGACAAGAACCAGATGTCTTACGTTGGCGATGTCGGTCAAGGACACGTTGTCAATGTTTTTGGAAATTTCCTCAGGGGAGCAGTAGGATCCGTTGGCCAGAGCCTGAGAGCCCATCTCCTCCAACAAACCCTCTGAGGTCTCCATAGACATCAGGAACTGTCCCTTTAGCTGGGCCCTGCAGAGAAAACAGACGGGCTCCTCATAAGCCACAACAGTGCAAAATGGGAGGGAAACAGCTGTATAGACCTCTCAATGTTAAGTATGAAGGGAGAGAGACGGTGAGTATTTTAATAAGTCCAGTTGTGGCAACAGTTTCATGAATAAGAACTCGGCGCAACGAGAAACTACCAGCGAGATAAATGTATATACTAACAGTTGTACTTAATATACTGTTGTATACTTCGCTGCTTATTGGCTACATATTTCATGATTACTTGGCATAGCTTTGTCTCATCTGTATGTCTCTTCCTGTTGACCCCACTTTGGTGGCGTTTAAGTAAAAAAAATATTAAATTTGAATTCTTGTTGCATTCATGATTCAGATTACACTTGAAAAAGAGGCACCATATCAAAGTTGCATCTGTTTGTCATACTTGGCCCGAGTGAGGTCAGCAGCTGTGACTCCTCCATCAGCAACAGCCTTCACCTCGGCAAGAGCGGCCTTAATCACCTGGAGAGATGGAGGAGGACACAGCAAGTCATTTCACCATCTCCAGTTTTATTTTGGGGAAAAAACTGCAGCTACTTTGCTGAACAGTTTGTGCTAATGGAGCGACTCCTGCCGTGACTATAGGACACTCACGTCACCAGCAGCTGCAGCCTGTGAAATGGTGTAGATCCCAAACAGACCAGAATCAGAGTAGATTGCATTGAATGCACAAACCTGTTCAGAAAAACAAGCAAGTCGAGAAAGCGTTTTGACAGGATATGCTGACGTTATGGTGTCAAATTTTTTGAGAGGGTGTCGAGTTTTCAAGGTAAGGACGTGCAAAACACTGCTAGGCAAGTCAGGGCCTATTTTTTAAGTTCGTATTATAAAGTGAAAACCACTCACATCAAAAGGGTCAGCAGTTGCCTTGGCGACACCCTGGATCAGTTTGTTGGAGGCGCATGAGCCCCTCTTGACATGTGGACCTGCTCCCAGTAATTGCTGCAGGACACTGAAAGCCAAAGCCTCACTGGTGCCTGCTGCAGCTGACTGGCTCACCACCGCAGAGTGGACAATACTGCTGGTACTGGCCAGACGAATCTCACCTGGAGGAAGCAGGAGACAAGAAAGGGAGGCACACAGAGTGACACATTATCTTGGGTTAGGAGCATTAAAGCCGTTGTAAATCTCCAAGTGGTGCAGAGTTTTTACAACATCTGTTAAGCTCACCTCCACGGTACTGAGCCTTGGCCCCTGTGGTGCCTGCTCCACTGCGGATATTGAGGAATTGCTCCCCGACTTGCTTCAGCACCGTGTGGTCAACACCTGTAGGAAAAGACAAAGGTCATAAACTAAATGACTGCCTCACTTTTCAGGATAAACACATCAAGTGTAAACAGTGCTGCGATCATTATATTTGTTGTTACGTTGAAAGTCAAAATGATCCTCACCAAGTCCGACAAGAGCCATTCTTGCACTTGTGAAATTGTTCTGGACAAACTGGTGCAGCTGGAGAAAAATGGAAACAATCAAAAGAGCATTTAAATGGTGTATTGACACCATAAGTCAAACAATGAGCACTAGAAAAATACTTACATGCTCAGACTGGAAGTTGCCCACCATGTGGTCAGGACAATACAGGGAGTTACAGAGGGCGTTCTTGTATGCAGCATAATGCAGACCTTCAACTATGCCTGGAAAAGACAGACAGAGGACTGATAATGAACTGCAATCTTCCGATGTTACTGGATTTGATGAATAACATACGTTGGTGCAAAAGACCAGATCATTAAATGAAACTGGAAGACTTGTGAGCAAGGACACGGATGTCCCCCACTCTAATCTGAGCTTTTTGCACAAACTCCATTTGTGCTTATGTGGACAGATGTTACCTCTATGACAGCAGAGTAATAGCAATAATGACACAAAAATCGCCTAATGTTTTTTTTAAAGAAGCAAATATCAGAAACAAATCATGAGATGCATACCTTTAGTACCCGTACAAAGAATGAGTGAAATTTAACTGAGTTCTGTCCAGTGTTTTTCAAGGAAATGTAGAGAGATTAAACACCTTCAGGTGTGAACGTACGTACGATCATCGCTAAGCCTATATGCCCCCTTTGGCACGAGCTTAAAAACTTCATAAAGTAAATGCTAGATGCTTCATCATCTTTGCTGTAGATTATAGAGGACAAAGTTAAGGATTGCAGACTTGACTGTTGCAGCTTGTGTCATTATTGAGGCTATGCTCTGTAGCATGTAGGTGGGAATATAAAGTTACTAGTTGTAGGATCAGCCAATATGGAGATATACAGATCTAAAAACTACCTGGGATGAGGTCCAAAGTTGGATTATAACAGATCGAATAAATATAGTCTGTGCGTGCACTGCAAGGGAAATCAAGCCCCACCTATTTGAGAATTCTGGGCAGCCTGGGCCTTGTCTATCTTTACTCTGGGCGTAAGATCTGACACCTCCCATGGCCGGAACTCTGGGGCTGTTGTCACGTTGATCAAAAACTCCATCACTGTGTCACTACAGACAGATAAAGAGCAGGAAGAAAAACGTGTTAGTGATGTGAAGAGCTGAAGCTGTGCCATGATCCTGCAGCAAAATCTGCCTCTAAAGTTAACATTCTTGTTTCTTGAAAACATGATGTAAGGGGCTGCTGTTACATTATGCTGTCACCATGGTATAAATATGACATTAAATCGAGCTGATCTTAGCCACAGTTCTTTGTGAAGAAGCAAAGGGATTTACAACTACCTTTCTAAGCTGGAAGAGTGAGTATTGATACTCCACAGAACATTTTTATCACAACAATGATATTATTCAAAACTCACATGTCATCCCTCAAGCAGTCAACAGTGTAGATCATGTTTTCTCTGGATGATGTCACACTGCAGAGAAAAAAAGCAAGCAGACACCCAGATAAGAAGACTGTTCATGGAAGATGTTAATAATCAATGGTTTGCTGAGACCTTTCTTGCAGGTTACTCACCTCAGGCTGCCTCCCACTGCCTCAATACCGCGGCATATCTTAAAAGCTGAAGCTCCTTTGGTTGTCTGGAAAAGTATCAAGTCAACACCAAGTTGAGTCAGAAGGCAGATATTCATGCTCAAAACTTTACAGTTGGTACATTCTCGCTCAATTGGGCAGAAAAGACAACCGCTACAAAATTTAAAACGTAAAAAATTGAACCCGAAATTCAAACCATATCAAACTCAAAACACACCAAGTATTCAGTATCATACCAAGCTGGAGGCCAGTTGGAGGAGGTGGGTGACACCCTGGTTGTCAGGGGTCTCATAACGGCAGCCGGCCTTGATGAAAACGCCGATCTTGGAGGCTGGGGAATAGTTCTCCAGGGAGGCGATCACCAGTCCACTGGACAGTCTGGTCATCTGGACAAAAGGACACATAAAGACATTTGCCTCAGTTTTATCGTTTCCATCGAGATGGACATATAGTTAAATAATACAAGCCAAAAAGTTGACACTTTTAAACGGCCATCTGAAATCATTTGAACACTTCGATGATCATATTTGATAACAGACAAATGGCTAAAGCATTATTAGCAACACATGTCCTTTTCTACAGACAAATGAATTTTCTTCTTTCTCAGGCCAAAGAAAACACTGTGTGGACACAGCCAACAGCTTCAGCCCACCCCTACATACATGGATATCCTGGTAGGAGTGGGTAGCCCCTGGAGAGAGCTTGAGACCAGCAAGGGGCTGGGCAAGGGACTGGCCTGTCCTGGTCGCCGCATAGAAGCGTTTCTGTGGAGAAGAAAGACAAGTGAACAGCCACTGACCTGCACATCCTGCGGCTGAAACTTAGGGTGTTCGGCGGCCCCAGTAAACTCCACTTTACGGGCAGCCTGGGCTGCGTAAAGCCTTGTCTGGAAAAACAGAGAAAAGGGGAAGGTGGGCCATTACAGCTAATGTGCCCCTGGGTTGATGACTGATTGAGGGCTGTTTGAGATGAAAGGAGATCAGAGACAAGAGATGTTGCAAAAAAAAGAGGTATCAGCGGTCCTAGATTTTCATAACATGGTTTCTTTCAACGTATCCTTCTCCTTTGCTTGTGGTATCTTTAATTATCTTAATTAACCATCTGTAAGTGTTGTTGTTATAGTCTCTAAATGGTGTGCAAACATCTCTAAATCCATTTTTATCTTTTTTTTCACTTCATCAATGGGGTAAAGGACTTTGAACGGCATACAAATTGCTTAAAAGGTGCCTAGACAAATACAGTTGAAATAATTGATACACAAAGATTTTCACAAAACTAATCATTTTATTCTAGTTCTTCATGATTTCTCATATAAGTAGATGTAGTGTAGCTAGACATCTTTGTACTGCTGCCTTGTTACAGTAGACAATACACAAAACTGATGATCGACTATGTGCCCATGAAATAATTTCAGACAGATGATCACATAATCTTCATGAATACATGGAGTTTTTGCGATTCAAGCCAACATGTATGAGAAGTCTATCATGCATGATACATAAATAATCACGTGATAAATGGTTACGAATGGTGTGCATTATGTATGCGAGGTGAGATTCTGGGTCATTGTTAGCTTCGTTCATACTATTGTAATAAGTGATTGCCATTGTTTTATAAATAAAGTTTCTAAAATGTCAATTATGTTGAGTATTGTAATGTAAGGTAAACGAGGCTAACAACATTCAGATATACCACTGACATAAGTTGTTGAAGAGATGATGAATTAATTCTACGAGGCATGTTCTTTATTAAATGATGAGTTCCTTTATCGATCCTGGATTCAGTGAATTGGGTTTAGCAGTGGTAAAAATGTACACGAACCTCCCTGCGAGGTGTTGTTGTACGTTATATATTAATTATGTAACGTTATTGGTTGGGTTAGTGCTCGTTAAGCAGAGTCATAACTAGCCTTAGCTGATTGCTTCCTCGTTTGTTCTTCACTAGTTTGTCCCGATATGACCCTGAATTTTTACACCGAACGACGATCACACAAAGCCCAGAACTGATGCATAATGACTGTACACTGGCCCCGATGCACATGTGTAAGGGATAAATTAGTTAGTGCTTACCGACAGCTGACTGATTCCCCGAATCCCCTTCATCGTCCCTCTCTCCTTCAGTCAGGACGATGGGGCAATATGGCTGACGTGAAAGTGCCCTACCCAGAATGCCCGGCGCCTTCCTCAGATGCCGCTGAGCCTGTGAGCGTGCGCCCCCTGTCGTCACGGAGAATAGCGTCACATCCACGAACTAAAACTGCGGTCCTGAAACTGCAGCCTCCGGGGTTGCAGCTTTAGAATATTGGGAAAATATTCTGATTAGTTGGGACCAGGCTGCATTGCCAAATCTTCTCTTCTTCTTCCTCTTCCTACCAGGAAATCTGCCTTCCCGTGCATACAATTAAAATAAAATGTGTACATAGGTCTAGTCTGAACTTCCTCAACTAGATTTATGGGCCAATTGTCCTGATGGTGGCGCTACAGCAATCTTTTAAAGTTTAAAACCTGAAAAATCCATAACAAATCAGTTGTATGTGCTACAATTTTGCAACTTTCATCAAAATGAAGGTCCAATTGAGCAGAAACTCCTGCATGATTCGACCTGGCAGGAAGTATGAAGTCCATGAATATATTTCTCTCAAAAATTGTAAAACGTATTAAGCCTCTCCTCCCACATTTTTGTCATTCACCAAACTACCTACACTGCAACTTCACACTGTCCTCCACTGATGATCCAGTCATATTTTTGAAATATAAAAAATTGAGCCCTCAACATGAGTAGGACTGTTAAAAAAATAAGTGTTGATTTTTCTCAACTGTTATTATTCTGAATAGTAGTCTCTGATTGGACTTCGATATGTTTCTTTTTCTTCTCTGCTCCAGCCTGAGGGGGAAAAAAAGAAGAAAAAAAAGCTAGAATGCCTAGTGTTTAGTTTCTTGAACTTAGAATTTTAATTTGTAAATGTAGATCTCCCCCTTGTGTGTCCTCAATGTGTTATATGTATGTTGTTGTTGGTTTTTTTTGTTTAGTCTTTTTTATCTTTATTTGTGTGTATGTATATTCACAAATGTGAAATAAAGTTTTGAGAAAAAAAAGGATTTCCTGTACTCCGTGTCCTGTAGTTTTTAGCTGTTGTAACCCACTGCGCATGTGCGACATTACACGTGCGGTGAACGTCCAGCCTTGCTGCATGCTATAGAGAGTAGAGAGTTCGTAGCGCTTCAAAACACATAACAAACATAAAATATATATTGCTTCTTGTTTTTCTTTTCAATCCCAGGTGAACGAAAAAACAGTCCTCCGTGAAGCATTTCGCCGAGAGGGCCAGAATACCAGAAAAAATCATTTACAATGGTGAGTCTTAAGTTCTGAATAAGCTAACCGACTAGCTAACTATTAGCAAGCTAAAGAAAATAGATTGCATAGTAAACTAACATTTCACTCATTACATTCCCGTGCCTGTTCATTTCATACTGCTTTACTCAGAGTAATTTGATTGTGCCATCTTTTCTTGCAATGACCAGAGTGAAGGACAAGTGAACCCAAAGGCCTACCCGCTGGCAGACGCCACGCTGACCAAAATCATTCTGGACTTGGTACAGCAAGCCTCAAACTACAAACAGCTGAAGAAGGGGGCTAATGAAGGTGAGGAAATACACATCTAGAATGTAGCTTCTCAGTGGGTTCATATTGAACTGCTTACAAAGGTAATTTGACGACAAATAAGTGAAATGTGGTGTTTTTCCCTCCTTGACACAAGTAATATTAGATGCACAGCTGCCTTTTCTTAAATATGTTTTGGTTCTTAGCTGTTGGTTGGATAAAACATCCAAATGAAGAATTGAACTGATGTTGAAAAATCACAAAATAAACAAAAGGCTTTTTTTTTATCAATAAAGTGTTGATTTCGTATTGAATCACTGACAATGTGATGGCATCTGAGATTTAGTCCTTAGTTCTTAAACCTATAGACTCTAAGTAAAAAGCAAGTAACAACTAATTATGACATAAAACACTTTAATAACTGATCATCTTATCCCCCAGCTACCAAAACCCTGAACAGAGGCATCGCCGAGTTTATTGTGATGGCCGCAGACGCCGAACCACTGGAGATCATCCTCCACCTGCCCCTACTCTGCGAGGACAAAAATGTCCCATACGTGTTTGTCCGCTCCAAGCAGGCCCTGGGCCGGGCCTGTGGGGTGTCGCGCCCCGTCATCGCTACCTCCGTCACCATAAAGGAGGGGTCTCAGCTCAAACCGCAGATTCAGTCTGTTCAGATGGCCATTGAGAGACTGCTTGTGTGATTTTTGTTGCACTGTTGTGACAAAGTCTCCTTGAGAAAAGGAGGCAAATTCCAGATAGAAAATCTTGTCTTCTGTTAGATTGAAAACAGTTAAAGATTTTATTTTTTTTATTTTTTACTTTGTAGGACAGTGGTCTACTTCAGTGAATCAGTTTGCTATGGCATCCCTTATTCATAATAAATGTTTTTATTTAAGGTGGTGTTTTTTATTTTGGTATTTCATTCAGCTTCTAGTCATTTTGATTGAGATTGTGAAGTCTACCTCAATATCGGATGTGTTCAGACGTTTTTGGAATGTTAAAATAGGTTTATGGAGGAATATGATTTTCAGCATCTGTGCTGCAGAGATGGCTGGAAAGTTTTCACTCTTGCCAAAATTAATCTTAGGGCTGTACAACAAAGGGAGTTTAACCTACTCAAATGTACCTCATTCATCTACTTGCCACGAAGGAAGTGAAGAAGCTCATAAAAGTAATGGGTTCTGTCCATCCTGTCCACATTTAATTTGTGGAGCATAACTCAAAAACACCAAAGTTTCTACACAAAAAGTACTGAAGTGGAATCTTTTGCTATTAAGGGAGTTTTGTCATTGTTATTTTTTCAGTTTCCTGAGGCTTATTGTGGTGGTTGCTTTAATTTCCAGGGCAGATTTCAAATATTCAATATTTTTTCACAGAACTTTCAACACACGACGACAAAGTGCTTTTTAGCTGTTGAGGAACTTCCATCATTTGTGTTTTTTTCCTTTCCATAGTTAGAAATTGAATTTCTGTGAGGGATTTGTCCCTCCTGCTGTGGGTTACCAGGGCAAAACTCAAAATCTTCAAGATTTTTTTTTTCTTGAAAATGATTTGTCCAAATCTTATTATTTTATTATTATTTTGAGGTTGAACTTTTCCTCAGACATGCAATTAAAGATAATTTCGATTAAAAGTTACAACTTAAATAACTTCTTTCTGTCTTTCATCATACAGATGCATCCGTGGCTGCGGATCCTGAGAATTTAATTCTTGTGTGCAATATGGTTTACATGTAACATAGAACCAAGTGTTAGGGCAATTGGGGCAAAAAGCTGCTGCTCCTTTGATGAATTTCAAAATGTTTATCATTGGCAAATCCCCACATTGCTTCACCTGTTTGTTTTTTTTAGTAATTCTATATTTTCTAATTATTAAAAACACAACGGCATACAACAGAAAAAATAATACAAGGTCTTATTTTAAATTATTTTAATTTTAGTTACCCTCTTTTTGGAAGACAGATTTCAGACTTGTTAAAATACTTTAAACCTCAAGCAGAACATGGAAATGCTGCCTCTAGTAACATTAAAACGATTAGCTCTGAGTTAGTTGTAATATAAAAATGTTCCTTGCAAGTTAAAGGCCTACATTCAAAATTCTAATCATGTGACAATAAAGAAATGTCAGCAAAATTGACTTAAAGATGAGAAGGTATTAATTGTAAAGAAGAATGACAATGTCTGACTGATGTGTGACATTAATTACACTCTTTCACTTATTTCATTTGAATACTGTCCACTTAAAAAAACAGATTAAGTCTTTGGAAATAAAATGCCAAGCAGCTTTGCCTTTTTCATTTTAATGTGGTCATAGAATTCCCATACATTTAAACCTACAACCCCGTTTCCAAAAAAGTTGGAATGCTGCATAAAATGTAAATAGAGACAGAATGTGATGATTTGCAAAACATTGAAACATTCAATCGAAAATAGCACAAGACAACCTATCAAATGTTGAAAATGAGAAATTTTATTGTTTTTTTGAAAATTATGTGCCCATTTTGAATTTGATGCCAGCAACACATTTCAAAAAAGTTGGGACAGTGGCAACAAAAGACTGGAAAAGTTGTGAAATCCTAAAAGAAAACACCTGATGGAGCATCTCAACATTAATGAGGTTAACTGGCAACAGGTTGGTAACATGATTGGGTATAAAAAAAGCATCCAGAAGACCACAAAGATGGGGAGGGGTTCACCACTCTGAAAGGCTGCACTGGCAAATAGTGCAACACTTTAAGAATGTTTCTCAACATAAAATTTCAAAGAATTTGGGGATTTCATCGTCTACAGTAACAATATCATTAAAAGATTCAGAGAATCTGAAGAAATCTCTGTACCAAGGGACAAGGCTGAAAACCAATATTGGATAGTCATGATCTTCAGGCCCTCAGACGGCACTGTATTAAAAACAAACAAGATTCTGTAGTGGACATCACTGCATTAAAAACAGACAGGGTTCTGTGGTGGAAATCACTGCATTAAAAACAGACAGGATTCTGTGGTGGACATGAATCTCTACCATGTAAAGAGGAAACATATAAACCAGATCCAGTAACGCCACCGCCTTCACTGGGCCATGCTTATTTCAGCAAGACAACGTCAAACCACATTCTGCACGTATTACAAAAAGAGTCTGGGTGCTAAACTGACCTGCCTGCAGTCCCAACTTGTCACCCATTTGGCACATTATGAAATGTAAAAGACCCCGAACTCTTGAGCAGCTGAAATCCTACATCAGGCAAGAATGGGAGTCTCCTCAGGTCCCAAACGCTTACAGAGTTGTTGTTAAAAGAAGAGGTGATGCAACACAGTGGTAAACATTTTTTTGAAAGTGTTGCTGGCATCAAATTTCATTTCAAAAGCAATTACGTTTTTTTCTGTTTTAACATTTGAAATGTTGTCTTTGTGCAATTTTCAATTAGGCCTACATATGGAGTTTCAATGATTTCTAAATGTTTGCATACTGTTTTTATTTACATTTTACACAGCGACCCAAATTTTTTGGAAACGGGGTTGTATAAGGAACCTATAGATATTTGAAAGTGTAATTTGGATTTTTGCATTTTCATTTTCATTGCTTTTTATTTTCCATAATACATTATTTTAATTTAAAATGATAACGCTATTGTGGAATTGGACTTTCACTTTAAAGTTTCCATCAATCATTTTCATAATGTCAACTCAGGGCTTCCATAGGCACATTAGCCTACATAGACGCGGACATTGAGCCGTATATAAACGCCAGTACACGTATGAACTGCAGAAGCAGCAGCTACGATGGCCGGGCCGCCTATGATCATTCGGGAAGATGAAGTTAAGCGCCTGTTGCATTACAGAGACTTGATCCCCCGTTTGGAAAAAGCTTTTGGGAAATTCTCCAGACGGGACAGCGCAGAGGTGATCCAACCTGTGCGCTCCACGGTACCCCTGCAGAAACACAATGGGTACGTCTATGGTGCACTGTAAGATATAATATAGTTTGCAGCAAATAACATAACGATCTCTTGCCATTGCGGTGAACTTTTACAGCTTCATGGGGTTGATGCCTACATACATGGAGAAAGACGGAGTCCTGTGTACAAAGATCCTGTGTTTCTACAAGAGGGAGGAAGGTTCAGCTTTGCCAGGGGTTCAAGCCACAGTGGTGCTGCTGGACCCGGAGTATGGCAACGTAAAGGCTGTGAGTAAACCTGGTCACTGTTTGTGTGCAAGCTACCACTGATTACGCTCTGCCATGAAGTGGATGGTTGGTCGGTGACGTCATATACTTCAATCTGAACAAGTTTTCTCAAAAACCGCAAAAGATAGCAGAATGATTTTTGAAATTTTATTTTATGGAGAGCTTAATTATGTACTGTTGTAGACTGAGTTAGAAATTTACTGCTGTAAAGTAAGTTTTGCTTGAGTTATGACCCTTGATTCGAAATGCGCTCACTTTTATTTCATATATCTCATCATCGCGTCACTTCAGTCTTAAATGATGCCTCTTTTTTTTATAAAGCTATGGACATTAGAAACAAGTCACCACACGTCAGGGAATGTTGACGTCTTCTTTTTTCACACTGGAAAAAGAGAAATCTAGTTTGTTTAACTAAAACTACTGAGAAGAAATAGATCTAATGACTGAAAAAAGATAGATTTGAATATATACATGTGATACTATAAAACGAAAAATAAAAATCCAGCACAAGCTTAAAAAGTTATTTTTATTCACAGGTCATGCATAAACAAAAAATAAATAATGATATTCGCCACTATTTCTTGGGAATGTGTGAGCATTGCCATTGACTAAAGTTCTGCTGGGTGTATTGCACAGGCAGGATTACTCATTTACCTTCTGTAATGACATGCAACACCTTCTGTGGATTTGTTAATAAGTAGCCCAAATCAGTTCTTAAGACCAACAAACACTTTATGTATTACAGTTTTGTTTTCCTAGTTTAGATTCAAAACATTAAAATTATAGCTAGGTATATTCAACAGATGAATTGATAATCCAGCTCCCTGAAATACCCCCAAGACTAAAACCTTGTTTGACAGCATCACACAGTTTAAGTGGTTCAAACAACGGGTCTAACTTTGACTTGACAGCAGAATCTCTTCTTTATACGATGTGATCAGTCTCTCCAAAATTGAAAAAAAGTGACAAATAAAAATAATTTAACTTCTTGAAACACTATACAAATATAAATGTAGATGAACTATCACCAAGCTACTGCAAAATAAGTTAATTACTACTTTTACATGGAGCTCACAGGTGATTGCTGCTTAAAGCAGACCCTGTGTCATAAGTCTTTTTGACTTCTCATGCACTATATCAGGGTCTCCTTGATTTTGAAGGCAGCAATCAATCATATACACTGTAAAATGTAAGATTGAATTTAATTAGAAATACTGAGTTGACCTAACTCAGTTTTTATCAACTTGTTAATAACACTCATTTTATTTTAGTTACTTTGGCATCAAGAACTCAGTTTTTTACTCCATCAAACTCAATTTACTTTAGTTTGGTTCATTTAAACAAACCTTTTTTCAGTACTTAGTTACATCCCACAATGTAACTAAATATATTACTCTTATACTTAAGTACCCCATAAATTAGAGCTAATTTACTTGAATAGCCTGTTTTCTGTTCATACCCTTTTGTTATGTGAGAAAAGTTGGATAAATGGTACTTTTGTTTCGTAAAACATTCAGATCTGTCACATGGATGCTCTTAACAGTATAGATTCACATATACGTGTCTATTGTTCTGCAGCTGTCCTATTCAATGTTGGGTTCATGACGTTTTTTTGCCTATATGAAAATACATGTTCAATGACAGTTGAAACAACCACTGTGGTTTTGCACAATGGGTAAATAGATACTGTAGCATGTCGGGGATTGGTGGGTGGAGTTTCCCAGCATACCTTGAGACAATGTATTTGAGGCCATAAGCCCAAGTAACCTGTGTTTAAATGTGTTCTGTACTTTAGAAATATTTCTATAGAAAATTATTAGTTATACAACATCATTGCATCATGAGTTAATTATCTCACATGGTTAGTGCCTGGGTGATGCAAGAGGGTGATA
Organism: Chaunax sp. Z400; assembly: GCA_037577475.1. Lineage (NCBI taxonomy): Eukaryota > Metazoa > Chordata > Actinopteri > Lophiiformes > Chaunacidae > Chaunax > Chaunax sp. Z400. The sequence continues at coordinate 13,154,843 of CM075203.1, forward strand.
AAATAAAGTAGTGTGATGTATTGCAATAACAAGCACTCCAGAGCAAGAAGCAAATCATTTTGTCAAATTCATGCAATAAGAAATTTCAGCATGCTACAATACTTTTTAAGAAGTAGTTTTATTTATTTTTGGTAGTTTAAGTAACTACAATAACAATAACAGTAAGCAAGCTAATTTAAGTGTTGCACACACAAAATAAAGAACTTGGTTTAAGTATTGCACACTCAAAATCTCAAGTTTACTTTTCTTGATTTATTTAAAGGTATACTCCCACTCGGTATTTTCCTGCTGTGTGTGAAGAATTTTGAAAGTAACCACGATATTTTAATTCCAATTATAAGCCAGTGAAGGGCGAAAAACAAAAAATGAATAAATAATAAATAAAATGATATTTATTAATTGACATGCCGCATTTTGGGTGGAATGCATTTTGTACGCCTAGGCTGTTGAGTGGGAGTATACCTTTAAGGCAACGAGTTTGCATACTATTTTTAAGTAACTCAACTTATTAGATTTTACAGTGTACTTATGAGTTTTCTGCTATGTCATGCCAAAATGTCTCCGGGGTGAACATTAACAGCTGCACCCCGTCAAGTTAGTCATGAAGTTTCTACCCCACAGATTATGGATGGAGAGGTTATCACAGAGATGAGGACAGCTGCAGCGTCGGCTATCTCTGCAAAGGTAAGTTCCCCACTTTTCCAACATTTATTCATACTTCCTGTTATTACACACTCTCACCGTTCCAGTTTTGACACTCTGTCCTTGTGTGTTTTTCTCACACAGCTGCTGATGCGCCCTGAAGCAGAGGTGCTGACCATCTTGGGAACTGGTTTACAGGCCCTGAGCCATTACAATGTCTTCACAGAGCTGTTCTCATTTAAAGAGGTACAGTTGCAAATGTTTCTCCTAAATGGTGTCCCACTCTGTTTGCAATGCACTGACATGGTGGGACTAAACAAAGAGACTGTCCATGAAATTTACACAAAACCCTAAATCTTCTCATGTCACAATCCGGCTCAAAGTTGGACAAAGGAGGGGAGAACACACATGAGTTGTAACTAAAAGTTTATTGTGAGTAAATAAAACTAATAAAGACAAACAAAATGCAAATCCAAACAGTGTGGAAGCCAAGAGGGAGAGAAAAAACTGGTTCTGAGCCTGCCACTGTAAATATCTGATGGCTGTCAATACCACTCATTGTGAATTATGCCCACAGTTGTGTCCCAAATCTTGAAATTAGTTTTGTGATTGTTTGATTTACATCATACATTTCCTGGATCCTCTCCACAGGTGCGTGTGTGGAACCACAGAAGACAGGGAGCTGAGAGGTTTTGCCAGTCTGTCAGTGGTCCGGTGACGGTCTGTGGCTCAGCGGAGGAAGCGGTGAGGGGAGCAGATGTCATCGTGACGGTAACCAGATCCATGGAGCCTGTGCTCTTTGGTCAGTGGGTCAAACCAGGGGCCCATGTGGCAGGTGAGAAGTAATGATTAACACAAACAGAATTAAGGAGAATGGAGGTGAGATTTTTAGATCTGCACCTTTACGAATAATTGAGAATTACGTGGTGTTGTGTGAGTGAAGTTTAAGTACAACTCTGAATATTTAACCCTGTCTTTCCCTCCTGTTGCTGAGCAGCAGTGGGAGCTTGCAGGCCAAACTGGCGGGAGCTGGACGACGCGTTGATGAAGGAGGCAGTGGTGTATGTTGACAGCAGAGACGGCGCAATGGCCGAGTCTGGCGACGTCATCCTGTCTGGGGTCAGCCTGGCACTTTGTTTTCTGTGCAATAAGATGATGTGCGCATAAAACGATTATGACTCTGGATCTTTTGTTTATAGGCTGAGGTGTTCGCAGAGCTTGGAGACGTTATTAATGGGATAAAACCTGCTCTAAGAGAGAAGACAACTGTGTTCAAATCCCTTGGTGAGCCAAATCAGTTTCATGTGGAAAGTGCTTTAGTTTTCCAACTATGATCCAGAGTCCAGCTTTCAGCTTGTAATAATGTAAACATGACTGGTTTAACTGGTTTTAACAGGTATGGGAATTCAAGATGCAGTGTCTGCTGAGCTGGTGATTGACAAATGGAAAGCCCAAGCCAGCCAACCATGAAGAAGTCCTGCATTTAAATCCCAACCTGTCTGTTTAACCCTTCTGTTGTGTTCCGGTCAAATGTGAGCGATTTATAAGTTTCCTCACCAAACAGTATTGTTGATTTCATCTGTTTGTCATAAGGTTTCATGACTTTGTTCACAGATGGCATCTGAATACACAAAATACATTTTGAGAATTTTCATTGAATTATTATTGATAACAATAATTAGTATATAATAGAGTTCAAGCATATTCCCACACTCTTTCTTTGTCTTTGAACAGACACACAAACACACACACACACACACCTCAGGCCCCTTTTTGGCTTCCATGGCAACCCCCACGGAATTTTTACGCTATGAGAACCACACCTGTTGGCAATTGTCTAAAAAAAAAACACAACATAGTTTTAATGATATCTACAACTCTCTCTCAGCTCTGGTATATAAAGCTTTTATGAGGCTTTGCTCTCAGTTCATTCTGTGGCAACATGATGGTCAAACGATACATCAGGCTTTGGATTACATCTTCAACAATGACACTAATGAGGATCCAGGAATCGGACAGTGAAGATGATTTAGGAATGTTATTGTTGTTCTGGAATGTGTTCAGACATCACTTTTGTAACATGGTTAAGTTTTCATGTGTAGATTTGTTCTTTTGTCCTCTTTACTAAGTTTTCTGTTTTAACCGGTAACTTAAAAGATGTTATTTTGTGCCGCCATCTAAAAATTTGTACGTGGTTTCAAAACAAATGTCCATTTTAAACATTGGTATTAACTCCTATAGACCATAATTAGCAAAAGGAAGTTCAGAACTTGAGAACTAATGATCACAAGAGCTTGAGTTTATAGCAAGATGAAATTAGGTGACAATATATGTATTATTATGGATTTCTAATCAACTACAACAGAGCGGCCATTTTTGACCAGGAACACCAAACTAGTTAAGAAACAAACACAACAGGAGGGTTAGCTTTCATGGCATACAAGCTGGTCATAAGTGTATTTACTTCTGTTTATTCATCATGAAAAAAATGATCAAATCCATTGCTGTACAACCTGATGAAGTGCCAAAAAATCTCTTATGCCAAAATTGTTAATAAATCAGTGTCAATAAACAGAAAATGAATCAGCAATACATTTCAGAGGGATTTATTTAAGCAATTTATCAGGTGACTGAAGTTGAGACAAGTCGTACCAGCAGTCAGGACGGCTCAGATGAGCTTTGAGCTAAGAGCCAATCTCAGCATTCTGAGGTGAGGTCTACCATGTTCACAATCACCTGATTGGTACGAATGCTCTGATATACATTGTATCTCGCTAATGCTTCCCTGGAATGTTAACAATGTTCTTTTCTTTTTCTTTTTTTTTAAACAAAAACACAGATAAAGTCAGTTGTTAGTCGTCTTTCTAATATTTCACTCAACTGTTGGTGTTTAGTTAGAAGATTAAAAACGATATAAGTAAGAGTTATGACACAGCATTTTCAATGAGTTTATTTGCTTTAAAAAAAAAAATTAGCATTTTACTATGTAAAGAATGAAATCACATTTAGTAAGAGCGTAAATCTAAGTGTGCACTTCCACTGAGCCTTTGAAACACTGATTAAAGTCCAGATTTAAATTGGCCCATCTGGGAATTTATGCAATTTGATCATTGACGATTTCAAAATGAAATGCATTCTCCTGGTCACATTGTACAAGACAATGAAATCAGCTGCAAACTTTGAGTGCTAATCTACGGACTTCATAAAACACCGCTATAACTGGGGTCAGAATGAAATGGTTGCACGCCATCATCATAGCAGTATAAGCATCTTATACTGAGATACTTGAAATGATTCACGTTGAGAATGACTTAGCGCAACACTGGCTGCACGCACTGCACCTTCACATGCCTGGTAAGTCACTCATAGAATACTGTGCTTGTTCACTTAACACATGATAATAAAGCAATGGTGTAGTTTAGACAGCTTTTAAGAACATAACAGGATATCTGCCTGTTAAATATCAAGCAAACTGCTTTAAATGCTTGTTAATTATTGACAGTAATTATAATCCAAGCAACTTCTGATGAGTCACTTGAAGGTCAAACGGTTTTCTACATGACTGCATGATGGTAACTTGTACATCTAAATACTAAATTAAAAGGAAGAGAAATGAATCGTTGGTGTCCGTGGAGTAACGACAATGGGATGGCCGTTGACTGAGTTTTGGCAACACCTCAGTTCTAGTCAGATGACACATGTAAACAAAACAGTCCATCAACTACAGCCGACAAGACTAACAGTGAACAATGGAGGAATTAGCATCTAAAAAACTTTTTTTTCTGAAAGTAAAATTTCATCAAGGCAGCAGGAATCTCTTAGTGTACAGGGGAAACAACGCAGTGCAGGACCTCCTTCTCTTATGGAGTTCAATCTATGTCAACTTCTGGATATAATCACATTCAAGTAGTGTATATTTTGAAATGTCTGAGACACATAACATGATTTTTTCTTTTTTTTGTTGTAATATCCTCTTTTCTTTTCAATCATCCCCATCATTCATTCCCGTTAATCTGAAAGGACTAAACAGATGTAAGCAGGATCCGACAGGAAACCGTCAGCGCTACTTAAATCTGCCGAGTTCTTTCAGACGGATGATCTACCAGAGCTTCTCTGTAAGCAAGGACACAGGGGCTGAACACACATCCGGGGAACCCAGCCGTCATCTTATTCCCTCTGAGGAGGTGAGTTCCGACTACAGCCAAACTTTCCTGTCCCTTTGGTTCTCCTTTAAAGTATTATGCACCTCTTCTTCTTCTTGATGGGTGGAGGGCACAGGACCGCCCTGATGGCTTCGTCGAACACCGTCTTAAGGCCACGCTGTGTCAAAGCTGAGCACTCCAGATACTTCACTGAGCCTGGCCGGGGGAAGATGAGAAGAACACAGAAACACGTCAGCAAACCAGCTCGTTTTTGTTTACAAAGCATAATAATTACAATCCAGCAAGACTGAGAAAGATCACGTGAGAGGTTCTAATTGTTTGTTTTCGGTTTAGTGCCCAGCCCTGCTTGGCAGGTCAGCAAGACATCAGCGCAAACACCTCATTTGCGAGTAAAGCGGAAGGACGTAATGTAACGACAGCATGTAATCCATTATGCCTGTTGCTGTGGCTTCTTTTCACATAGGATGTCAGTTGAGTCAGTAGTCCAGACCACCTCTGGATGTGGTCCGATCGATCAAATCTCAAATGCCTCCTCAGCGTGTCCTATGTGTATTTACACCTGTACTTAGAGCTGCTGACTTATTAATGGATCACTCAGGATGATGGCATTTGCCTTGTCAGGTAACTGTGTCAGGTAAATATTGCACAGCGTTAAGTCGAGTGCAAAGTCATTATATAACAATTTAAACTCAATAACAAAAACTGTAGCCAAATTTCACATCATGCAGTTATTGATTTATTTGTGACTCCTAACTCTTAGACAGAACCCTTTTATGATTTAAGATTAAGGATCTGCAGATACCCTGTAATAAATGTTTGCTGAAAATTAGCATCACTAATCCTCATCCTAATTGCATTTGCATAATGTTGTAATTACAAAAATGTGACTATCAAATTGTGGCCTCTGCACTCTGCACTAAATTTCATAGCATAATGTCTGACTTTGAAAATGAACTTATGAATAGCCATTAATATGACTTAAATTTACATCTGTGTATATATAGTGTTACAACTAACTTATTTCTTTAGCCATGGCCAAGCCCTGAGGGTAGATAATGGGCGTGAGTTTCTTCTCCCTGAGTTTTTCAATAGTGTCCTTGTCGTCTCTCAGGTCCAGTTTGGTGCCCACCAGGATAATGGGCGTGTTGGGACAGTGGTGTCTCACCTCAGGGTACCACTGGGGAAGGAGAGAGGGGGACAGAGACAAATGTCAAAGCATGCAGATGGACAGCATGGCTAGACTGGGTTGCTAGAAGAACATTTCTTTTTTCAGTTTCCTGGTTTTGATCCAAATTCAAAATGATGTAAAATCTGACGAACTCCAGGGCATGACGAGGCCGTATATTTCTACCCAAACTGTGTAAAACATATTTGTATGAAGTATGACAGAACTCCATAAGCTATAAAACAAATCAGACTTCTAGTGAACAAAAGGCCAAGTTGATTACATCAAACTAGTGCTGGGCAATAAATCACACTTCATTCTGTTCCACAATGATGCTCTTCTTTTGTCTTGTGTTAAAAATCCAGCGCACCTCTTTCTTATAAAACTGTGTGCCTTTGCCTCAAAGACCATAACTCACTCTAAGCCAAACTGTGGCATCTTTAGTTAAGCTCACGCCCTCAGGCGGGACGCTGTTTGTGAAAACCAAAAGCCACGGCTCAGATTCTTTACACATGTCTATGCATGCAGGTATAGTATCTTGGTGTAGGTGCTTGGAGCAGTCAAAAAGGACAAGCAATCTTGTCTCATAATTTATATACTAAATAAAAACAATAAGTAATTATATTTAAAATATTAGACCATGATACAATTATATATTTCTATTACTATAATAAAAACATTTTTTAAATTTGTTTTTTTAGGTTGAATTATGTTTAAAGTTCAAAGAACTCATAAAGACTAGGCCTTTTTTTTTTTATTCAAGAAATGCAAGACATTTCCAAAATTAAAGTTAGCTATCTTTAATAATTATATAAATAATGACAGAAACATTTTCTTTCGCATAATGTCATGCAATCAAAAAGCATTTTTGTCTTGTGCATTTAGATATTAATGACGCACAAGATATTAACTAGAACTAAAAATTAAATTATGTGAGTAACTGTGATTGAGGAACAGAGGTGTTAATTTTCTCAGGCTTTCTCAGCTCAGGCTCTGGGTCAAAATCTAATAAATCATTCCTCCATCCAAGCTGATCCGACCACCAAACTTCATTTATATTGTGTAATATTGCCATTATTGGCCAACATAACAAACGTCAGAGATAAGGAGCAGGCTGCTCTCACCTTGGCACGGACGTTTTCAAAGGAGGCTGGACTGACTAGTGAAAAGCAAATCAGGAACACATCCTGAGAAGGGAAAATGACAAACATCAATAATATAACATTAAAAAAAACAATACAATATTTACTTAATGGATGCAAAATCAATGTTCAGATATGACGGTTCACACAACTAGACAAATCTGGACTCTGTAGGTTAAATACAAACTGCCTCCCACTTTCAGCTCCATATGAGACTTTCACAGTGCCCTCTTGTTGCAAGGACAAAGATGAACATGAACAAGAGCTTCCTTTCACTTCCTCCAGACAGTGTATAGGTACTGTGGATACAAGGCTCTACTCTGCTGAGTGCAATGACTCTGTCTTAAGCATTACAGGCCAGTGAATAACTACATATCAATGCAGGCTGAGCGAAAATAGTTTCATACTGAGATTGTGTGGCTAGTCTGTGTACGGCGGTGGTCTGAGAGAAGCGATTGTTACTACTGCACATGAATGCATAAATATATACATACTGTCTGTGGGTAGGACAGAGGCCTGAGCCTGTCGTAGTCCTCCTGTCCCGCTGTATCCCAGAGGCCCAGATTCACTGGTTTCCCATCAACCATCACATTGGCAGAGTAGTTGTCAAAGCTGCAGAGAGGGAGGTGGAAATAGATTCCTTAGGCATATTATAACGTATACATTCATTTAATGTACAATGCATTGAAGAGAGAATGTTGAGCATAGATTGTAATACATTTCTCTTCTCATCACACTTGTGGGCGAGCTTCATCTGAAACCCCGCCATACCTCAATTTGGTGACCATCTCCATGTCACAGCTATCCATGAGGTGTGCATACAGCATGTGTGTATTACTTACACTGTTGGGATGTACTCTCCAGGGAAGGCATTGGTAGTGTAGCTGATGAGCAGGCATGTTTTACCCACAGCCCTAGGATTACAAAGGAGAGAAGGAAAGATTTGAAAGAGAAAAAGCAATAGGCTATTCTGCTATAAAGACCTTTTATAGGATACATAATATAGTATGTCTAACCTGTCTCTCTTGTTAACAAGACAATCAACCCAGATTTAACCTGTGTTGCTTGACTTGAATAGCTGTCATTAACTCCGCCCAGGGAGGTTATGTGATTGGTTCGGTTTGTTTGTTTGTTTGTTAGCAGGATTACGCAAAAACTTAAGGACAGATTTGAATGAAATTTTCACAAAAGATGGACAGTAGCATATCCTAGAGGTGATTTGGGTGATGATCCGGATGATTGTTAGGCTGTGGCGGAGGTTTGTGCTCTCCGAGCGCTCTTCTTACTGAAATTAAAAGTTTAGTTTTGATGGGTTTTTTTCCTCTGACAATGTTACCTTTGTCAGTAGTGGGTGTTTATCAAATAAAGATATTCACTGTTTAATAATTGCAAAAGTGCACACAGTAACAATAGTACATCAGAAGGCTAAAAACCAAGCTGTCCTAGAAAGCAGTTTCTCTCCGTGGTATAAGATAAAATGAAAACAAACCGTTAGTGGTGTGACTATATATCAAAAAAATAAAAAAAATGATCGGGTCCCAACAAGAAATCAAAATCAGTGTGTCTTAAGATGTCTAAATTAGGGTTTGAGGTCAAACAAAGCTCAGACATTAATGTAGCTCGCAATCTCTATGAAGACTACTTCTTTCAGACATTTTAATCCTCTTTAGTTTAATGCAGGTAATTCTGAGCTTTTATCTAAGAATTTCTAAATATTTATAATAATATTTACATACGTTTGAACTTGAGGGGAAATATATTGAGCAAAAACTTTACCAGAGCTGTGCAAATATTTGATTTGTTTATTTTTAGCCTATTATATGTATCAAGTAACAAATAATAAACATTTGTTGGGTATACATGTGACCTCTTGCTTCTTTTGCATTTTTTATATCAGAAAAATTGAGTGAAATCTATTAAATATAGGTCAGACCATCAGCTACTTAAAAAAAAGTCATTTATAGTTAAAGTGGATTGGGTAATCAAAGATTATCCGAAGAAATTGTTAGGAGGCCTTAACTAATTGTATGTTTAAGGACTAGCAAACAAATTAACGTAAACACATTAAAGAAGTCAATTCAAAAGTGAAAGATTAAAAAACTACGTAAGATATAATTTAGTTTTCTCAAGTTAGCTGTCAGCAGCCTGAGTCATGTCCAATGACTGACATGCTGTGGCCCATTCAGTCACACCTAACCCGGAGCGTGTCCATCAGTATCTCTCACCCAGCTGGACACGGGTGCACAACAACAGCTGTCGCTCAAGTTTGCTTGTTATCCGAGGCTTTTTAGCCACTAGCCAACTGTGATAACTCTATCAACGACATTAACTACGTTAGGTTAGGTTGTTACCATTATCAGCCAACATGGGAAAGTCAAAACATAGCTTAACTTACCCGTCACCTACTACCACACACTTAATGGCCTGCATCGGACGGCTCTCTCGCGGTCAGTTTTACAGCAGCTCGAGCTCCGTTAGCTTAGCTAGCAAATGGCGGCTAAAATAAAACCAGTCCTGTGATGCTTGAAAATTACAACGTAAACAAAGAGGGTACGCTCGGATAAGTTGTATTTGTGCCAGAACTTAACCAGCCTGTCTCTCAAACTCAGCAACAATGGATGAAACTCCAGACTTGTGCACCAAGCAGGCAACACCCAGGAAAAAAAACACACTGGAGTCAAGATTGAGGGACAAAACGCCCACCGTTCAGTACATGAAGCTACGAGATTCCTGTAGGTCATTTCCGGTCAGAGCCGGACGTTCAAACACTGCCACCTACTGGTCACAACAGGAACATGCATGTCTCAGGTAACAATTGATGGAAGAAATGTAACGATGTAACAATACTTCACAAGCATAAAAATGTAGAAGTAACAAAGTAGATGTATCAACAGCAAAGTGCAACTATAACATCAAAGATAAAAGCGGTGGTGGAGGAAGTAGTCAAATATTTTCTTAAATTAAAATGTTTTATTTTATTTTATTATTTATGATAACAAATAAATGACAAACAGGTTTTACTTTTAAACAGGTAAAAGTAGGCTACTAATAAAACACTGTAAAAATGTTGCTGCTGTGAGTAAATGTCCTGCATTACTTGATTTAATCTAAGCACACTCAAAATAATCAAAATATACTTAATGTATTAAAAGTAATGTCCTATGCGACTGTTATTACTCTTACCCATTAATCAGTAAGATAAATTATTACTCTTGCATTTATGTAAAAGCAGGATTTTTCTGTTGTGGTCGCTTGAGGTGGCACAGACTTTTAACAATTTTAACAATAGCAAGATACTGAACTCCAAACTGCTCATCCCAGCTCAGATAAAACAGGAAGGGTTGTGCCAGGTCCACAGCACAGATGGAAAAATCCATTGTGGCGACCCGGAACCCAAAAGAAAAAGAAAAAAAGTTAAAATGTTATTATGAAAATTTACATTAAATTATATTTGAAATGAAATTATCAAAAGAAAATCAGCATTTGAGAAGCTGAAATCATCTTTTTTTGCAGATTTTATCACTGTCTAAAAGTATTTACAAAGCAGAAGAATAGCCGCTGTTAGAGTAACTTTTATTATTTTCATATTAGGCCTGCTGGAAAATCATTAATGATTAATGGAAGTGTAAGAAGAATTTCAATGTTACAGCTGGTTAAGGTGGAGGGAATGCATTATCTATAGCACCTTGTAACTAACGCTGTCAGTTTTACTAAAGTATAATGGTTTCCTCTGAAATGTTGCTTTATCTCACTCTGCAGTTTTGCATGTGAACACGAGAGGTCAGCATTTCACAATTTTATAGTTTAACTGTAACAACTAAATCTGTCATTTTGTCCAATATTTTCTACCAGGGGGAAAAAACCATAAACAGACACACACATGCTCACCTACCAACTCACCCTTTGCACACTCTACTCTTTCTCTCATGCTTAAAATAACAATTATCTCTGTAAGGGTTTCATATCTCCATCAGTTCATCAGTGATTCCATGGCAACCACACAGTGTAGTATCAACTCTGCGTAGATACACACACACACAGTGGAGACACATACATTAATAACTTTGACTAAGGATTATGTTATTTGGGGATTTTCCCAGCAAACAACACATTAATGGGATAAACGTTACCATTAAGTGTGTGGGGGGGGGGTGTGGGGGGGAGAGAGTAAAAGCAGAGCAGAGAGATTAATGAAGGATAAACAGGTCTGTCGCTGCACATCAGGGAGGCTGTAAAACACAGTGGAGTCATTCTGTGGGACATCAGGATGTCAAACTGAGAAAAGACATTAAATTGGAACATGTGCTGTGAGGCAGTTTTCACTTATAAAAAAAACGTATTTTAAAATGTAGTTTGTCTAGACCGGTGTAAGCATAGAGGTTTAAAAACAAGCCTGAACGACTATTAAGGAGAACTTTGTTGGTGAGACTGTCATTCTCAGTCATTTTACACCCTTCAAGCTACAGTTCAGAGAGGCATTTATGTTCAGCCATTAGCCCTTTGAATAATCGGCGAAATTTAATGACCCCTGTCATGGTGCCCTCATTTGCATAGGAGTCAGATTGACAGTCCGCAGGCGATCAACACTTCAATGCCGGAATGTGCTCTATAATGGAAGCATCCCCGGGAAGTCTGTGAGGAGAGAGTCAACATTGTTAATGGAGTGAAAACTATAGGATGAGATTATTCACAGGTTATTCTGTGGATTTCATCGTCACAGCTGAACTGAGTGCACAAAGCACATGGCTGAGCCCATCTGAGGCTTTGGCATTTGTGCTGCTGTTATCTCTCGTTCCCACATGATCAATATAAGCCTATATATCGCTGTAATAAGATCCTGTAGATAACTAGCAATGCTATGAATCATTCAACAGCTCAAACTGTGACACATGATGGATTTTCAGAGAATTTTTCTGGAGAAGAGAGTGCGACTGAGGCGCGGCAAATGTCAATTTAAAATATGATAAGAGGGTTTCATAACAGTGTTTTTTAATGTCACATCTGCACCAAAGAGTACCATTTTGCCAGCCATGAAGGCCTTTCTATTTAACTCACAACTGGTTACACATATAAATAATGAAATACTCTAAACTCATGTTAAAACTGCATGTACAGCTGCACAAAACACTAAATAAAATTTTTTATCTTTTAATAGGCATCAACTGCCTCTGGATGCTTATTAGGGTGAAGGTTGAGCTGCAAAAGAGGATGCACTCTTTACATCGGATAAGGTTTCAGGCAGCTTTGTGCAGCTTGTTTATTAGCCAGTGGCAGCAGATGTGCAGCTCCCTAAAAAATATACCACACTTTTGAAAAAGACCTTCCAGTACTAACAGCAGCATGCAACATACACAGAGCTTTGGTCATCCGATGAAAGGGGATTTCTTGTGTATACACTTGTGTCCTGTCCTGTTCTATTAAAGTTGTGTTTTTTTCTGATGGCTGTCTAATAATCAGCTATGAGTCATTTCTGCAATCGGAGATGTTCAGTGAATGAGTCACATGCTGCTGTTGTGGATGTGATGGGAAGTCTCCAGTCAAATGGCAGCACTCTGTTGGAAACATGTTCCACGTGTTTCCTTCATCCTCCTTTCCCTTCTCTTTCTCCAGTTTCCCTTCCACTCTCTATCGACATTGCCTGCTTCGCTCTCTCAACCATTGTGAGAAAGGAAGTGTGTCACATTACTTGTGTGATTGCACTGGAAAGAATGCCTGTGGGACCGTTGCATATGGTCTTTGGATTCAGGAATTCCTCAGAAACTCAACACAAATGAACTATCTCAGAGAGTCAGAGCTTTAAGTTTGTTTGTTTTTTATACAAATGTAGACTGTCAGGTTCACAGCCAGATATTTGAGGACCCAAGTGCAGACATACGTCAGAGACACTGGGAGTGCAGTTCAGATATGTAATGTTCAAGAACCAGTAAACAATCCATCGTCAAAAAACAAAAAGGCAGTCTAAAATCAGGCAACAGCATTGTAGACTTTCCTCCGTATGATCAATCAAGCAAATCTGATGCAGCCTAATTGCTGAACATTGTCAAGATGAATGCAGAACTTTATTTTGCTGCTTTAACTTGGTCCGATATGTCATTGCATGCCAAACAGACATATTGGAGCTATGAGTAATGAATATTCACTGTGTCTCAATCAAAATAAATCAGACTCTAATACAGATCACTGAAACTCTTCAACTCTATGGCTCAGCATTTCTCTCATTATAACATCATGGGTCATGAAGCAGGTTACTCGCTTATGAACACTGCTGCCGAACGACTGCACCCAAGGGATGACTCTGGTTCCACACAGCGCTGGGTCATTTCCTTGCTAAGTGCAACAAAAGTTTGAGTCAAGTCAGTTTTATTTATACAGCACCAAATCACAACAAAAGTTATCCCAAGGCACTTTCGAAAAAGAGCAGGTCTAGATGGTACTTATTAGACTCAAGAGTTCCCCTCATGAGCAAGCACTTGGCGACAGTGGTGAGAAGATCTGCCTTTTCACAGGCAGAAACCTAAAGGAGCTCCGGCCCTCTGCTTAGACCAGTTGGGTTGAAAAAGAGAGAGAGGGAGAGAGAGAGATGGGAGACAAAGAGAGAGAGAGAGAGAGAGAGAGAGAGAGATGGGGGGAGGAAGAGGGAGGGGGACAGTGAGAGAGGGGGACAGACAGATGGGGGAGATAGAGGGTAACAGTTTTAGCTCCAATTTTTCATGAGTTGAAAGCAAAGCTCTAAGACTTTTTCTATGTACACAAAAGGCCTATTTCTCTCAAATTGTGTTCACAAACTTGTTTAAATCTGTGTTAGTGAGCACTTCTCCTTTGCCGAGATAATCCATCCACCTGACAGGTGTGGCATATCAAGATGCTGATTAGACAGCATGATTATTGCACAGGTGTGCCTTAGGTTCATCCGTGAAGAGAACACTTCTCCAAAGTGCCAGACGCCATCGAAGGTGAGCATTTGCCCACTGAAGTCGGTTACGACGACGAACTGCAGTCAGGTCAAGACCCCGGTGAGGACGACGAGCATGCAGATGGGCTTCCCTGAGACGGTTTCTGACAGTTTGTGCAGAAATTCTTTGGTTATGCAAACCAATTGTTGCATCAGCTGTCCGGGTGGCTGGTCTCAGACGATCTTGCAGGTGAAGATGCCGGATGTGGAGATCCTGGGCTGGCGTGGTTACACGTGGTCTGCGGTTGTGAGGCCGGTTGGATGTACTGCCAAATTCTCGGAAACGAATTTGGAGACAGCTTATGGTAGAGAAATGAACATTCAATTCACGGGCAACAGCTCTGGTGGACATTCCTGCAGTCAGCATGCCAATTGCACGCTCTACACTATGCATTTGTTTGGGATCATATTTTAGTGTCATGTAGTCGGGGATTGGGCCTTGATGAAGAAACTGACCTGATGCATTCTTTTTGTTTGTAGTACAACATCTACACTGTAAAATGTAAGATTGAATTTAATTAGAAATACTGAGTTGACCTAACTCAGTTTTTTATCAACTCGTTAATGACATTCATTTTATTTCAGTTACTTGTACTTTGACATCAAGAAAACTGTCAAACTCAGTTTACTCGAGTTCATTTAAACAAATCAAGTACTGGGAACTTTCGCTTTTTTCGGTACTTTGTTACATCCCACAATGTAACTAAGTATATTACTTTTGTACTTAAGTACCCCACAAATTTGAGCTACTTTACTTGAATAGCCAGTTTTCTGTTCATACCACTTTCTACTTGTACTCCGCTACTTTCCATGGGAAACAGCCCTTTTGTTATATTAGAAAAGTTGGATAAATGGTACTTTTGTTTTGTAAAACTCTACTCAGGTATCAGGTATTATACTCAGCTTCTAAAATCTTTAATTCACATTCAGATTTGTAACATGGAATGCTCTTAACAGTTGTGGCAATAGCACAGACCAGAATAGATTCACATGTACTTGTTTATTGTGCTACAGATGTCCTATTTAATGTTGGGTAGCTGACGTTTTTTGCCCATGTGAAAATACATGTTTAATGACAGTTGAAACAACCAAACTACGTACTGTGGTTTTGCACAATGCGTAAATAGATACTGTCGTGTTGGGGATAGGTGGGTGGAGTTTCCCAGCATACCTTGAGACAATGTGTTTCAGGTCATAAGCCCAAGTAACCTGTGTTTAAATGTGTTCTGAATAATTATCAGTTAAGCAGTAATTCTTTAGACATATTTCTATGGAAATTGGTTAGTTATATAACACCATTGCATCATGAGTTAATTATCTCACATGGTTAGTGACGTCCCGCCTGGGTGATGCAAGAGGGAGATAAAATAAAGTAATGTGATGCATTGCAATAACAAGCACTCCAGAGCAAGAAGCGAATCATTTTGTCAAATTCATGCAATAAGAAATTTCAGCATGCTACAATACTTTTTAGGATATCGGTAGTTTAAGTTATCACAATAACAGTAAGCAAGCTAATTTAAGTGTTACACACACAAAATAAAGAAGTTGGTCTACGTAACATTGGTCTACCCCCTAAGAGGGGGTGTGAGACGACCCTGTGAGCAGGCCTCTCTCTCCTGGGTCGTTGAGGTGATTCAGCTCACCTGGTCTTGTGTCACAGCTGTATAACCAGTCTGTTGCTTCAATGCTTCCACACTGTTTGGGTTTTGTATTTAGTTTGTCTTTATCATAAGTTACTTTTATTTATGTAAAATAAACCTACTTTTAGTTACAACTCATGTGTGTTCTCCCCTCCTTTCTCCAATTTTGAGCCAGGTTGTGACAGAAGGCTAATGACAGGAGATAAACCAGAAGGACACTTGGAGAGCGGATAGCTATGCCAAGGCTGGAAAAGATTTCCTGGATCCGTATCTTAATCGATATCTGGCTCAAAATCTAATCAACTCTTTCCCACTCAAAGGGCACCTCTCTACAAACATCTATTAAGAACTTTTTTAATTTTTTTTTATTTAGATATTTTACAAACTAAATAACAAAGTAGAATAGCACTTAGAGAATGGACATTTCCACTGTGGCTGAACAATCCTACACATGCTTTCCTGTCCTGTGCAGCGTATCATGGAAGTTGGTTATGTAGTTTTTGCGTAATTAGGGCATTTTAACATTTTCCCTATCTTACAATACTAAGGAAAGTTAGAAAGAGGTTGTAAGAAATGGAATGCATCCATGCAGCATTTTTGATGGTTTGTAAATGGGAATAAATATAATTTAGTGCAGGCAAAATGACATCAGACTGAGGCCATGTTTATAGGTTAAAAAAATAATCAAAGAGAATGAGTAAAGCAAAGGTTGCCTCCTCTGTTATCTATCATATCCTCAGTTTAACTCTCTTTCTGGCACATGTCTTATAGTTCATTTGGAATACAAATTCTAAATGTTCCTAATCTCCAGTAAACACTGTGCACACTGTGAACATCTGAGGAATCTACTTACTGTTTCAATGATTAGATGGAACTAATTAAATTGCTGTTGGAGAGAGCTTTTGCTCGACTCCACCCTTTTGGTCGGACTGAAGCTGGAAATGGAGCCACTTCCTCCTCTAGTCCGGACATCTGCTCTTAACACGGGATTATTCCCAAAATTGACGACATTCACTTCCCTCACACAAAGCCACCTTTAGCTACTTCTTGTGTGCTTGTCGGGCAAATAAACTGGCAAATATTAAACTATAGAAGAAGAGAGATTGTGATGAAGATGTTGTATGAAACCCACTCTGTGTGCTTCTTGGTTGAAGGCGGGCCTTTGAGCGTGTGTGAGAGGAATTTATGAGAACATGCTGCAAATGAATTATAACTACCAATTCTGTGGAGTCAGTTTTTATTTATGCCTAGAGCTTATTGAGGGGGAAAATGTGACACCATTAATGGTCTATTTTAGGAGAGAGTTTCATAGTATGCTGTCATCCATTTGGCAGAGAGCATTGACGTAATTGAGACACGTATGTTTATGGAGAGAGCAGCGTTCGTATCAGGATCATGCGATCAAATCATAAGACTAATGCTCTTTGAGCCTGAACAAACGCATTTCACCATTTGCTCACTGGCCCATTGTAAGCAGATGAATTGAACCGACCACACAGTCCAGTTAAATACTGAATTTAAGGCTATATAAAAAGCACATATATAAACACAGGTCATAATCTGCTTTGCTTTGAAGTAATTCAAGACAATTCAGGGTCCTCCAACTTCCTCCCACAGTCTGAAAAAAACATGCATTAGAGGTTAATTGAAGACTCTATATTGCCCATAGGTATGAATGTGAGTGTGAATGGTTGTTTTGTCTTTCTATTGGCCTTGCGATGAACTGGTGACTTGTCCTGGGTGTACCCTGCCTCCCGCCCACTGTCAGCTGGGATAGGCGGCTCCACTTCCCCTGTGACCCTACACAGGATAAGCGGTTTCAGAAATAGATGGATGTGTCTTGCATTATGAGCAAATTTACACTAATTCCAGTGACACTAGCGTCATGAGGCAATGGACACATGTTTTATCAGCATAGCCATACTGCCAGCAGAAACTTACCAAGCAAGAGACTCTACCACAGATGGGACAGTAAGGGTACAGCGTAGTAATGGAGCAGTTTTCATATGTGTTGCAATAACAGTTCAAGCTTTGCATGAGGAAAAGGAAAATCCAATCACATTCAAACTGTCTGTTCACAGAACAAACAGGCTGGATCTGCATGCTGCATGATCAAGCCTATATGTACATAGTAATGAATATAGTCAAATATGGAGTCAAAAAAAGTTGAATAAAGTATAAAGTCAATTAACGCAAATAAAGTACTGCTCAATATTTGGCATGAAGAGTTCAACTTTACCACTGGTAGTGATGTAAGTCAGATCAGATTTCATAACAATAAGGGTGGAGGAGGGCAGGGCAATAACGTCATTTCCTTTTCTTTCTTCCATTGTCCCCTAAAGTGACGTATAACGAGTCCTCAGCACATCTCCCTTCCTGAATACTGGGTCACAAGCTTGGTCCTTCATTTCCCCGCCTACAGTACATCACTGCTGGTGTGGCCTGGTTCTCACCTGGAAATGCCTTAATGAGTCAGTCGAGGCAGGCCATGAGTCTTTAGAGGTGGCACCATGCCTGCATCACTACTGCGGAAGGCGGGGCGGATGTATGAGGGTCATAATCAGAAAAGATGCTACCCCTAACTACACATAAAGAGCCTATCATCTGACCTTAAAGGTGTAACTAAACACCGGTTGGAAGTCCTAATACTTGGTAGAGAGTCTGTAAAATGCACATAGATGTATGCCATGGCTCATATTTGCAGATGCTATCAGATTATTTTATCATGTGTTATATCACATGTAATTCAGTTTCTGTACCCTCACTTGTTTCATGTTGTTTTGAATTATGAATCAGGATGACTACTTAAATGCCACATTATGAACAAGAAATAGAAAATGAAAATGAATTGCTGGCACCAACCCTTTACCTGAATCCAGATAAAGGGGTTATTCCTTATCATATGGCCAACCCTCCCACCAAATTTCTTGAAAATCTCTCAAGTCGTTTTTGTGTAATCCTGATCCCTCCACCTCCTTGGAGGGAGTAAAAACTGTTTAATTCTGTTTTAATTCTTCAGTGTGGTCTCCTTAAATGTTTTTTAAATTTTTTTTTAAACAAAGACAGTATAACCAGACAACACTCAGACTATGTAAATCTCTGCTAAGGCAGCTCAGTTTTTTTTATTATGTCATTGCAGCATTGCAAATTTGGTATGAGGGTTGAGCACATAGCAGGGAGGACCTCATTAAAGTTGGAATCGGATCTGATAAAGGAGCGGATCCAGGATTGTCTCCCCTACTTTAACATTTCCAGATATTTCTTACCATTTCTGTACACAATCCGATGGATTTTGATGAAGCTTTGGTAGAACGGTTCTGCAAGTGTTAAGGAAGAAAACACTTAGGAGAGGATCCAGATAGAGGACGGATGATTTTTATTTCACTTTTCATCAACGTTGCAAAACCCTCAGGAATTGGAATTTTCCAACACTAATTCAAATTCCAATTAGTTTGATAATTACCTCCACCAAGGTGGTAATGTTTTCACCTGTGTTGGTTTGTCTGTCTGCCTGACTGTCAGCAGGATTACACAAAAACTTATTATGAGTTTTGGGCATACTACAGGGAAGAATCCATGAAATTATGGCCGAGTAAGGATTTGTTTCTACTTGTTTGGTGATTGCACGATAGTGTTTTTTTGTTCCACTTACATTCCGCCTAAACTGCTTGACAGATGAAACTTGGTGAAAGAGTGAGGCATGTGCCAAAAATGGAACTGTTTAATTTAGGAGTGTCCGAACAATGAGGTGGATCCCTGATTTCTTTCTCTACTCTAACAGAATCCTGAGTGCAACAATTTTGATGATGCACACTATATGTCTTGTGGAATTCGGATTAAGGTTTATTTAAATTAAAAGGGACTGTTGGGCCTTTGTGGAGGTATGCGCTCTACTGAATGCCTCTCTAGTTTGTCATGCTATCTTTTTTCTCCTTTACTTGGAAAGGTGGGGTATGAAATATTTAACAAAAACTTCACACCTGCTTAACACCACTTTATAGAGTAGTTTCTCATGCATTATCTATTTATCTCTTTATAATGGGGCTCATTTGCGTTTTTTTAGAACATGTTTACTTTCTAAGATCATTACAGTATTTGCAGATTATACTTAGATTATTAAATTATCATACAGTATTTATATTTATTTTGGACAGCGGATACTTTTAATGGGAGTGAAGGTGTGTGGGTGTTGTTGGCAGGGGCGGGGCTTGATGACGTCGCCGCGGTCGCAGTGTAGCTGATGTGAATGCAGACGGAGTCGCTGAGGATGGAGCAGAACGAGAAACACGGCTCTCACATCGCGGTCATACGCCTCTAAAACATCCCTCCTACATTTAAGGAACTCGTTTTAGTTCACACCCAGACTGTCGTCTCCTCTTCTCGCTTTTTTCCCCCATTTATTTGGCTGCTGACATCCGCGCACGGGTCCACTTCACCCATCTGTCCGTCAACACACCGGTTTCGACTGTATGTCAGCTGGAAAAAGCGAAGACTGGTGAAAAACAGTCTGCAAAAGACATTTTCCTCCAGGTTTCAGCCGGACACACCTTCAACCGGACTGCCCTGTGACTGCTCCAATCGATATGGATGAAGACAATCACGGTAAGGCTGTTGTTCCTCTCCCCCTCCTCAGCCCGTGTGTAGGGGATGGATGGACGGCATGGATGGATGTGTGTGAGTCGGGGGACACGGAGGTATTTCAGAACCAGGATATTTGGGTGTTTTTTTGCGTACATACTTAGAAATAATAATCAGACTCGGCTGTCATGATCTATAACCTGATAATTACGGCGATATCTCAGAAATATGGTAAGAAAGATTTTTATCTGCTCCTGTACAGCAGGAAAGCGGAGATCATGGTATTTAAAAAAAGAAGAAACTGCAGTTTGATTGTGCACGAACCTTTTTTCAGTGTGTTGATGATTTGGTGTATGGATTTGAAGCCATGGTGAAAATTGTTATCTGACTGGCAGCGTCCCATACATGATAGACCTGTGATCTGCATTCTTTAACAAAAATTGTTATTTTTTAAATGATCAAAAGAATAAAGCAATCTTATATTTGAGTTTTGTTACATACAGGAGATTTACTGTAAATTATTATCATTTCTGCAAACTGCTGCAAATTGTGCAAAATATAGTATGAACACTAATTACTTTGGAAATCAACAGTCATTTCATGAGAAGAAGTGCCATTAAGGACAATAAGATAATAAAGTGATTGAGTTGCATAATAAATCTGACTTAAGTGATGCTGCACTCAGAGGTGAAGTGTAATAACGACATATAGGGCTTTAATTGCCCAATATTCAATACTAAAAGAGTCAAAGTGAACTAAGAGTATTTAGTGCCACAGACCTGACTGTGTCATGTGATGAAGCTGAATGAAGTGAACCTGTGCAGCTGCAAGTCCAACCTTGATTACTGCACACATGGTGGCTGCAGCTGGGAGTCTCATATCAGTCACTATATGATAGTCCGGAAACACACATGCAGTATGCCTCTAAGCAGATAATCCAAACCGCCTTGTGGCTTGAAGGCCTTCAGCCAGTGGAGTGTAAACATGGCAATAGTCTGATAACAGTTGGTCAGTTAAACTGTGAGAGATTATGTGAGCAAAGAGATATCTTCATCTGGACTTCCAGTTTTTTCCCCAATAAAACGCTCATGTCTCACAACAGTATGAATTTACATTAACCAGGAAGCGTTGACCTCAATTTGAATGGAAAGGTTAATGAGACAGTTTTACCTATTTCATTGATTTGATTTGCATCTGCGTGTACCTGGGCTATGGTGTCGTAATGGAGCATGCTCCCTAAGTAGACACAACTGTTTGCATCTTTCTATAATTATAGACCTGATATTATACACATGTTTTGGGGGGGTATGCCCACAAATTTTACTTAGCATATTCTTGGTCCCTACTGGATTTGATTGACCGTCTTACACTTACTTTAGTGTCCTTTTTTGGGCAGAAATTGTACACACGAGGTTTAAAAGTCTAACAAGAGGGGCATCGAATAGAGCGCATATCTCCACCAAGGGACAACAGTTCCTATTTGATTAAGCTCTAATCTAAATTTCAATAAGACCTGTGCACCCTCAAGGTTCTGTTAAAGTAAACATGCATCAATTTCTTTATCCAGATCTACTCAAAAATTCAACGGGGGCCATTTTTGGCACGTTCCCTACTCTTCCTTCAGGTTTTATGAAAATCTTTTTTTCATGTGTAATTGATAAAAAAAATGCTATCCACCCCTTTAACCGTATCCACTCGAAAATGCGATGATTTCTTCCAATGCTAGCGAAAATGTCACCCCCTTTGCGGAGCAATGCACAAATTAACATGAAACTGACCGTGCAATATTCATGGTCCAGGGTGGAAGATTCCCTAATAGTTTGAATACTTCATTAGCTTACAGTAAAAAAAAATACGTCAACTTTCACAAAGAAGATCTCATTTCTTTTGTTGTGTGTTTGAGGGAAGAGGTTTCAGGGTGTTATCACGGGTTAAATGTTTAAATGTTGATCGTCTTTGTAAATTAAATCACGTGGACTCACTGTAGAAATAAATGTCCCCTTGAAATAACCTGCTCCGCCAGTTCACCAGCCGTACACGAAGCCAGTCCAAGAGATACCAGTCCCTAAATCATGTGACAGGATGCCAGCAGCAGAGGGGAGATATGCTGTCTGTGATCACACTGGAAACATATGACACAGGCTCACAAAGATTATGTGCAGCACTGTGCACATGACTAAAAATAACTTGCCACAAACGTTAAAGTACTGTAATTAAGAGCTTGTGTTCTCTCACTCACACTCTCTCACTTAACATTGTTCACACCTCGATATGCTGCTATCACATACGGACAATTAATTCTAAAATTGTCCCCACCAGTCACACGCAGCAGCTGAAGTCAGAGTTACACCTTCATCTATTCTAGACTGATCCGTCTTCTTTCCGGTAGGTCGCGTCGAGCATCGAGTCAATTTCAGGAGCCGAGTTCTTCGGTTAATCTTTCATATCGTCTCAAACGCTTGAGAGTTTTGAATCAGCGCCCTCAGAATTTGAATCAGGTATCTAATTAAAAAATAAGATGTCAGGTTTAGTCGTGTGCACCAGTTGGTTTTTTTTCAATGTGTCAGATATATTTTTCATCAGAATTTTGCCAAATGTAAATTGGACCCAATATTAAAGCACTTGGATCAGGATCTGGGCCAAAAACAATTGGAGCAACCCTTTATAAATCGTAGGACTTATCCTTTACTATTAACTTATGATGTCAAAGAAGCCATTTCATGCGAACCTAAATCTCCGTGACTGAGAATCCGTACAATGACAAGCTTGCTTTATAGGTCTGGGTGTTTTTTTTTTTTTTCTCCATTCCAACAAATGTGCACATTATCCTCATGAGTGTACATCAGGGACAATGTTCTCACGCCAGCATGTGCAGTATGCATGCAAACTGTGTAACATATGTTCAAAGTTGGGGCTTTGGTTTGTTCTGCACCAGTGAACCAGTCTGAGAGCAACAGAGAAAAAAGACAACAGATGTCATGATACTCTTTAGGATGAATGAATGATGTATTGCAGATAAGCCACCTCTCATAAAGCTGAAACCGTATCTGGGGAGCTGCAGAGATGCTGATGACCCAGGGCCCCAAACTGAGGAAGAGGTGGTCTATTAAATCTGTTTAGTAGCACCTTCATACCCAAACTGTATCAGGTGCTCTGGGCAATTCATAGTGGTCCTAAATAAACAGCATTACCCAGGGGTCACCTGTGATGCTTACCTGTTGACTGCATTTCTCTGTAGAAGACACAGAACTAGGGGCATTGCAGCCTGATGACTAAAGCTAGTGTACATGGTTAGTTTTCTTTACCCTAATAACTGAAATGTTTGTCCCCTCAGTGAAATAAATTCTTGTTCCAAACATTAACGACATCTCCAAGTATCTTTCTTTTAATGTAGAAATTCAGAAGTAATACACCATGATTGTCTGACACTGATAGACACATATGCCAGCATGTGAATAAAAGAATTATGGCACTTCTTTCTTTTTTTTCCCCCACTTCAAGCACTGCCCAAGATGTCACTGATTTGGCTCACAGCTTTCATTAAAGTCTGCAGATGCAGCGTGTAGCTATTTCCAGCAAAATTCTTAAAAAAGATGACGTATGCCACCTGTTCACAACCAAACGACACACAGTGAGTGATTAGCTGGCGAACATAGTGGAGCGTTTATCAGTTGTAGAGACATATTTCTGTCACAAGGTGATCAAGATCAGAACAGTGCTAAAAGGAGATTGAATATAGGACTTCATTTTTCAAATAAATGCTAATGATAAATGCTTTGCATCTGCTTGGTGTGCAAATAAACCACTGTTTGCTAATGGCTGTGATAGTATGTCAATGTTGTGATAGCAATTAATCTAATAATGCCGGTTTAAGCTGTTCTATCAGAGTCCTTTACATTTGAAGCAAGATGTTCTTGAAATTTTCATGTAAAATAAATATTTATGGCACAGTAATTCATGCAGTATGACGCTGTGCAGATGGAAAAAGTTGAGTCCTCTCAAAGTAAATATAAGAAGGGGACTGTTGGTATAAGTGTGGATAAGACAATGAGCCACATCAATTCATCTCTGTAAGGCACATCTGGAATAATGGTGGCACTGGAACAAAGGGGGAGCTAAATGTGGCTAAACTTAGCAACGCACTGAGCAAAACTATTTGCGGGACTCGGTTGCAGCATGGCATTCATTAGTTGATGTTTATTGTGTTCACTAATCAGAGTTGGCACTTCTCTGCTCAGTTTACATGCCACAGAGCAGACGGCATGGCCCCGAAATGGGTGGAAATCTGCAACAAGCTTTAAATCTTAATTGTTTTTGTTCCTAGTTGAAAGAGCACAGAAGTAGAAATTGGCTGGAAAGCAGTTCAGTCAATGACTGGATGTCGGCCATGAATTTTAACACTTGGCTTTCTTGTACTTTCTCTCCTTTACAGCAGCTTTGTGACGTGTCTGTCAGGGGATTAATATAGGATGAGTAAACGGCTGCGTTTTAGAGGTTAGGGGTATTAAAACGCTGGAATTAACGGAACAGAACCTTTTAAAAATGACTGGCACCTGAATAAAAATGCATCCACCGAGCGTCCTAAACAAAACACGTCTCGTGTTTTGAAGTTTGAGATGCCACAGCATGTGCTGAAATTGTGTGTGGGGTTCTGTGAGGTTTCCTTCCTGTGTAAATGCTGCGATAACCCCACCGTGTCAATCAGCGCTCTTCTGTCTGTCTGACTGTGGGAAAAGTTGAAAGGGAAGGTCTTTTCCTTCAATTCTTCTCCTCTCCTTGGACCAAATGTGTGAGTGCGTGTTAAAATAACAAATCAGAAGCACGGCTTTGTCTTCTGGCCTTTTTTAATGGTGTGCGC
Source organism: Chaunax sp. Z400 (assembly GCA_037577475.1). Classification (NCBI taxonomy): domain Eukaryota; kingdom Metazoa; phylum Chordata; class Actinopteri; order Lophiiformes; family Chaunacidae; genus Chaunax; species Chaunax sp. Z400. The sequence goes on from CM075203.1 coordinate 13,179,986, forward strand.
ATGACAGTGTCTGTGTTCACACCTTGAAATGGATTTATTTTTTTGCAAACATCTCAAACGTAATGGACATCTGACTGTATTGACAGTTATTTCTTATCACATGTACCACAGCGGGCGCGAAACCCAAGCCAAGGTGGCTTTTGGTACTGCAGGGCCCAGAAAGAGGGGAAGTTGGTGCGATTATGGTATGGTCTTTGTTGTGGCTGTAGGGTGAGTGTGTGGGAGGACATCAGACAGTCACTTGAGTCGAGCTGTGGCTGCGTCCTAGCTATACTTCGCCCCGGGACGCTGGCTGGTTTATTGTAAGTGGCTGGTGCTGAATGGCTAGACGGCATCAGAACAGAGCTCAGACATCTGTCGCTCTCTGCATCTGGATGTTAATGGCGCCCTGTAGACGTGCTGCAGCGCTGCATGTGGAATCTGCTCTTAGCCAAAATGCATGAAGTCAATTAGTTGATTGACAACAACAAAAAAATGTATTGGAAACTGTTTTGGTTTAGTGTTTGGTGGGCATTGGCCACAACCACTTAATTGATTTATTAAGTGGATTAAACAATTTAAATAATCATTTGAATATACTGTTAATTTAAATCCATAATTAGTCACAGTCCAAAAGTAATCTTTTCAAAAATGAAAGATAAAGAAACTTGCACTAAACTCTTTCTTTCCACATGTAATGAAATCAGGCTGTAAATAGGGATGTCGTAGTTTTGGTGATGTTTTCATCTTAAATATTTTGCAGTGTTTTTCCCTCCAATTTTGGTGTAAAGAGCTAGAGAAAGGAATCGACGTGATTCGAAAAACAAACCTTGAAATTTTTAGCATTGTGATAAATGAAAAATTAAACCAAAAATCAGTTCCACACTTGTCCAGATCTCAGTCGTTGAAGCAGTATTTCAACATTTTTAGGAAATATACCTATTTACTGTCTTGCCAAGTGATTGAAAAGACGATCGCTTCCATGTATTTATGCTAAAAATGAAGCTACAGCCTGGTGACTTTAGGCTTAGCTTAGCATAAGACTGGAAATGAGGGGAACTGTTAGCCTTGCACTTTCCAAAGGTGACAAAAGCTTCTTGTTTATTTTGTACAAAAGCCGAGATGTAAAAACGATGTGTTGGGGATTTACAGGGGATTATGTGACAGACTACTAGGAGATGGACTTTGTTGCATTTTGACATCCAGTCTATGTTCGAAGCTAAGTTTGTCAGCACTGACTCAGTCACACAGCATCTTTCTCCACTTCCAAAGTTCCTGAACACCCCAGTAAGTATAAAAATAATATCAGCAAAGATTTAGGCTAAAGGTGTCTCTTATGTGCATCTACACGGATGCCAAAAAATGTGCCACAATGTACTCTTTACAATCTCAGTGGTTGACCCAGCAAGATGGTTGTGTTGTTGAAAGGCTCAAAGAGAGATTTGGGAAAGAACGAAAATTAATTTTGACTGCCAAGATTATAGGTTTTGTGGCGCAACATTAGAAGATTAAGCATAAAGTATGTTATACCGCATGCAACCAGACAAATACACAAACACAGACAGTGCAGCGCTGGTGTGTGGTGTGCAGGGATTGAGCCGGAGCTTGTAACAAACTGCCTTATATAAGTGTTGAGAGAGAAGACTACATATGGACCTGATTAGGGGAGAGACTAGGGAGGCTTCCTGACATGTTCCCATCACCATGGCAGTGTGTGTGTGTGTGTGTGGGAGACGAGACAGCGTAGCGGTTTTCTCGGTGAGACAACATTTCTGCTGTTGTGAACAGAGGTGCTCTCTCCCCTGAATTATTGCTCAGACCTGTCGAGAGTGGAAGCCCTTCACGTGCGAGACAGAGAGCAGATGGGAGACGAACGGGACGGCAAATTAAATGAGCGGGAGTTTGGGAGGAACACAGACAGACGTTAAGGGCAGCAGAGATGTTCTGTGTAGAAATAATCCATGTCTAATTTCAGTGAAAGGGGGGTTAAGAACAAAACATCGACCAGCTGACCATACAGACAGGATCGGGGGGGTGATGGGTGAGGTTGTTCAAAGACGGTAGACGTGTCTTTCTTGGCTTCTATTTCAATAGCAATGGAGAACCATGCCAACGCCCAGCTGCTTCTCACCTTCATAACAGGTCCTGGCGTTTTTTTTTTTCATTTGATTTCCTTCACTTTAAATGATCAAGTGTGTATTTTCTGTTTTGTTTCAAATATATTCTCAGTGAGGACAAGGCTGCTTTGTAATGGAAAGTTATTGTTCCAGCAGTTTGCCTTGGGACAGTTTGATATTTGACAAAATCCATTTATAAGGAACTGCAGTGAACTTAAAGCTTCATACCAAGAGGAACCTATTATGTCAACTTTGTGGGTGGTTTCTGTTGTTCTGATCAAAGGTAGCTCTGGTCTCATTGGGAGTGGGATCAGGGTGGTCCGCCAAAGCCAGTGTTTTTGCAGGCAGGCGCACAATCATCACAGGGACATCCTGCGCCTCCAAACAGGCTGCAGGCCGACGCAGAGCTCGAAAAGAGCTGCACGTTTGGAAGTTAGTGCCAATCATCCAGGTTGACCCTCCCCCTGCTGGTGCCTGCTCATAGTCATCATCACTGGATGTATCAAAACGTATTTGCTCAGACTAATTGATGTGTATGGAAAGAAAAGCGGATTTGAAAAATGCTGCCACAGTAATATGTCACATCAGATAAATCATTACATTCATTCTGCTTCCTGTCAATCACCTGACACCCACAGGAAGTAGTTCCTGTCCGGTAATAATCACTCAAATCCAGTGCATGTCGCCATTCATTTCCCCCCCCCCCACCTCTTTGTTCCCATTCTTCCTTGTTAAATTATTTGTGAGTCAGGTTTGAGCCTGTGAATCTTGAATTTTACAAATATTAAAGCAAGGCAATGCTAAAACAAGACACAGACATCTCCCCCTACAATACAACAATGTCAACATACCTCTCTAATGTCGTTGGACAGATGCTAGTCAGTAGAGTCCCATGTCAGACGATTTTGGGTGATACAGACTTTGTGAACAGACTCACTGAAGTATCAACCAACCACATGAGGTGCAAAGCCACCATCGCTTGCAGTTGCATCTAAATAAAATCCCAAACAAACCCTAATTAAATGAATGAGATGACTTAAGAAAGCTGTAAACGTCTGGGTGTGACTACACAGATAGCTCTATGAGTAACCTCACGGAGCACGTTGGAAGCATATTCTAGCACTGAGAGAGAATAAAAGTGAATGATATAAATGCTATATATTCTGCCTAAAACCTGTTGGATCGTCTGAAATCTTTGCGTTGAGTGACAAAGGAGCTGTTTGGTCTGCACCAAGTTTGAAAAAGCCCCTCATCCTGCTCGTATGCCAGAAGAAACAACATCCATCTAATTCATTCGCAGGCTGATCAAATCATCGGAATACAGCTGTTTTGGCTGCCAGCATATGGAGGTGGAAGATCTACCAGCAGTGTTCATTGAATTAAGTGTCGACATAGAGCTGATGTTGACCAGATGTACGATATAAAAGGACATCGTGTGTGCAGACCACCTCCTATGCAACCACAGTCTCACACTAATGCACTCACAGCTGGGGGTCCCTCCCCAAAAGTGCAGATTAACCAGAGCAATTAGTGTGGGGGCCCTTTAGCTCCCAGAGCCCCAGATTCTCCTTGTGACCCCAGCAGTAGTTTAAAAACTAGAATCCATATTAGCTACCAAAATCCCTCTTCTCACGCAACGTCCAGGGTTGTTGTTACTGAATTATTACCGATCAGGCTTTGGCACTGTGTACTGTACTAATACGTTATTTCTCTGATGCCACACACAGCTCAGATAAGTTAATATATCAGGAGTACATGCAGTTTGAAAGGAAGTCGTCCTTCAACACTAAATAAACTTCTTGTTTAGGAGAAATCAATGTTCAATTTGCTTCTCATAACTAATTAATTAATTTCAATAGTGATTCAGCAGACACAAGAGTCTATGTTTTCTTTTTTTGTGTCATTGCAATATGGTTGGTCTTTGGTTTTTACTTTCTTCTGCCTTTTGCACTGCACTGTCAAACACGTATGTTGTGTGTGAAGCGCTACGCAAATAAAGGTGAATGGAAAATAGCTAAAATGATTAGCCATTTAAATTATTAGCAAATATTTGATCAACAGAACCAACATTTCCAACTATTTTGATGATTAATTCATTATGTAAGTATTTTTTTCAAGCTAAAGTGCCAAAATTGTCTAGTTCCTGCTTCAAAACTATGAGGACCGTCTGGATCATACAAATATCTTTAGGATTTAGACTGTTGGCGGGACAGAACATGCAGTAGAGAATGTGATTGTGGAATTTCTTTTCTTTGTCACTTATGGCAACTAATGGTCCAAACAATCGGCTCCTTAATTGAGGAACACAAACATGAGGATGATCCTTATTTTCAGCTCCGATTTTACATTTTCTAGAGCAAGAGTTTCAGTTTCAATTAAAAATGAAAACAAAATTTAAAGGAGACAAATTCAAAAGTGAATGCTCCTTGTAGAGAGCTGAAATCCTGGTGTCATGTCGAGGCTAACCGACCTTACTTTATCTTCGATGTAATCTCTCCTTCAGGATGTCTTTCCTCAATCTTTCTGTGGTTTCGTTTCCATGTAAGACATCTGAACATCGACCACAGCATTTGCAAGTTCCAACAGAAAATGTTTTGGAAGTGATAATACCGTTAACTGCAAAAAACTACTTTGCTCGTGAAGATTTGTATGCATGGAAGCTTGTTTTCTTCCATATCAGAGATATTCACCAACACTCTCTAATGCAATGCCTGTCTGCAAGTGGCTTCTGTCTAAGGTGTCTCCACTGCTCGGCCCCCATCTGTGCTGTTGCAGGTATTTGAACAAATAACAAATAATAGTCTTTAATTTATATGCTGTTTATTAAAGGGATTTAAAACCATATGTATTTCAATATAACGGTGTTTTTAAAAAATGCACTATTCTTAGATGTCTATGTCTTTAGACATATGGAGTGGAACAGAATCCAAAAGTTTCAGTTCCACTTTAATTAATGCTGCACGGCAGCTTCCTTTTTCCACACGTATGTAGACTCCTGTGTGCATGATCTTTCACCCCGTGTCATAACCTTCTCCTCACATTGGCCTCTGTGCTGACGTCCCCTGCTTTTGTGACTCCGAGCCAAAGTTTCTCTGCAGACAGCTCCGCCAGACTTTGCTGCTAAACTGCCAGGTTATTTTATCCCTTATCGTTGATGCAAAGAAGGTAGACGGCAGGCAGCAGGCGGGTCGGCAGCAACATCTGTATATAGGCCTACACTGTTACACATCACATTTCCCCTCTAAGAGACTCGAGTTGTAGTGGGGAGGGCAAGTGTGTCGGATTAGTGACGGCTGGCCTCGTGGAGCTGTGCTCACGTGCAATTCTATCCACACGTCTGTCTTTATGAATGACCGGCTTTAGCGCAGAACATGTCATCATCTACAGTTGGAGGGATTGGGAGCGGCGGGTTTCACATTAGTGTGGAGACCCAGGGGAAGTTTCCCTTGCCCCCCCCCCGCCTCCCTGCATGTGTCCCACTGCACTGCAGGGCACAACCAGGGTAACGGGGTTATCTTTTTTCACAGCTTGCCCCACTTTAAAAGACATTACTGCGGGTAAAGGCTAGATCTGCACGAATCCTCTCACATGAGTCGGTGAAATCTGGGCCCACAGCCAGAGTTAAGAGAGTGAAGGCTTTCCCCTCTTTTCCTGTGCAACTCTTTTGAATACAGAAGTCCTTGATTCGGTTTTGAAGTCCTGGAAATTTGATGTTTTTCCTCCCTATGTGCTTAATGGCTTAAACATCTCAGTTATGAAACTGAAGGTTATTGTAGGTGGTGTGTAGTTTATACATCCCAAAGCATCCTAATGTTACTTTAAATGCCATCAAAGCCTCTGGTTTCAGTGGGTGGCCAGGGACAGTTGTTGGTTTTGGGTGTGAAGAGCAGCAGGGGATTTACTCCTTAAAGTAGATTTTGAGGGATTTTGTTTGTAGGGGGGGGGGGGAAATGACTGTAGCCTCTTGTTCTGTGGTGCACATATTGGAGTTTAAACACTTCGGACCCTCTCAACCCACTACAGATGCGGTGGACTTCTAAACTTTCATAAAACGGTTTTATTTTAGAAGTCACAGAGGTCAAGATGGGCTTTAAGTCGAGTCTGTTGCACGTTTAGCTCTCTGCAAATTGAATCAGTGCATCAGCATCTACAGATGCCCCAATATAGAATGATACGATCCCAGCAAAATCTTTTTTTACTATGACGTAACGACTTGCACCTTAATGGATTTCACTAGATTATCATTGAAGCATGGCTGTGTTTGGTTTGAGCCAATATGGAGGCAACTACAAGCTTTTGGCCCCACTCCTCCCCCTGTGTTCGCTGAAGACGCTAAACTCATTTCCTGAGTGAGTCATAGAAGGTCACAGAGGGACGTGTGTTAATAATGTAATTGGGGGACCACCTCTGTAGAGGAACCCCACCACCACCACTACATAAGATCATCCACTGGAACAGGGACATTTGGACATGTCTTAGTGTCCTGTCTATTATCACATGTGTGGTTTGAAAGGCGTCCTGTATCTTACACTCTATCCACTATGAGAGACATGGATTGAAGGGTAATGGGAATGATTTGCCATTGATTGGGTTAGGCTTTTATTAAAGGCAGCATCATCTGCTTTTCATTAGATTTGTAATGAGTCAAGATTGTAATCACACATGTTGTTGGAGCCAGTGGATATCTCCATTAGCTAATGCACGCCTCAGGCCAGATGGAAACATGTATCTGACTGCTGCTGGCACATCACCTTCCTCTGAAAGAGAGAAAAATCAGGAAGGGGGGAAAAAAAAGATCCTAATGACCTTATTAGGGCCACACCTGATAATTCTTTGGACTATTGTTAATTGTATTAAATATTAAATCTGAGAGGATGTACAGTATGTGTGACATTTGAGTTTGAATTTACAGCCATGCTAACGGTGTGTAGGCCTACTCACAGTGGTGCTACAAGTGTTAGCGTTCTAACACAAAGCAACTAAGGTGGCACAGTGGAGCAATGGGTAGCGCTGTTGCCTCACAGCAAGAAGGTCCTGGGCTCGAAATCCACCTGAAGATCCGGGACTTTTCTGTGTGGAGTTTGCATGTTCTTCTTGGGACAGTGTAGTGACGGACCTTTTAATCCCCGTGTCTCCTCAGGCCAGTCACTTTATGCCTTTTGCAACCAGCAGAACAGAGACACGAATTGCATTAACCCACCAGGCGTTGTCCTAATGGGACTGGTTATATCTGAGTCAGACATTATGACGTTTTCTTTTAATGTCATCATTAGCCCAGTGAGGTTTCAAGGGAGGGATTTCTCAATATTTATTACTTGCCCAGAGTTTTGTGAGAGGACTGATACCAGTCACGTCTCTCTGTGAAGCTACTTGACTGTTAGCTTAGAGTCATGGAGGAGGAAGAAAGAGCTAGGCTGCCTAAAAGTAACCAAACGTGATCAAACAAACATGGTATCCATAATTAGCAAGCTTTTGAGGTGTTGATAGGTGTTGATTTTTTTTAACCAGGCTCTCCGTCCCTACATCTTTTATAATTAATCTTTATGCCATGGTTATGATCTAACCCTCGACAAGAGAGGAAATCAAGAGCGTTTCCTAAAATGTCAAACTATAGCTTCATGTTTTAAGCCTTAAAACCCAGCAAAGCATCTTTTCCTCAGGTTAACTTTGCTTTAGAGTTATCCTGTCGGACAGATGGACAGACGTGAGCAATTTTGGCCCCGTGGGTCAAAAATGTAGACAACAGGTACAATAATATTAAAGAATGGTGCGAAACAGATTGGAAACTTTTTAAGCTTTAGAGCTGCATTCACTGCTCCCAGTTTGAGGCTGCAGGAGGTTTCCAGCACTAATTAACATCTTTATTTTCATGTTCTCTGTCACTGTGCGTTACATCACTCACCCCTGTGCAGTTTACTGCTGCTTACCTGACCCATCATCATCTGCAGGATTAAACAACTAGGTTAGGAAGCGATTTTAGTCTCAGTGTTAATGGGAATACCAGCCATAACAATACTTGGCTCCCCTGATTGCAACTCTTTTACATGCTGTTACATGAAAATTATACTGAACGCTTCCTCTTGAGCCCAGTGACCTTGTTTTGCTGTAATTAGCACTTGCTTCCCGCCTGCGAGGGGAAATAACAAGTGATGCTTTTTTTCCTCCCCTTTACCAACATGTAGGCACAATTCCGTGGCTACGATATCGGACGTGTCACTTTCCTGCTGAGAGATTTGCGTTTTCTGCCTCCGAGCTGGCTTAATGAAGCGGGATTTCTCAGGCTTCTGCTTCAGCAAGATGGGAAAAAAAATTGAGAAATAATGTGTGCGTGGGTGAGAGTGAAATAGACAGAGAGGGGGTGAGTGGGATAGTAGATTGAAAAACAAGACAAGAGTGAAGAACTTGGAGGGGGAGCTCATTTTTGCCCGGAGCTGTGTGAATTCCCGCGGCCTGGAGATCCGCGTCGTAGGCCATGTTAAATGACCAGATTCACTTTAAATGAAAGAACATTTAATCTGGATTGGTTTTCTTAATAGAATTTTCCCTTGAGCAAAGTGTAGAATGAGGGAAGGACTTTCAAGTGGAATAATTAAGACCCTTCGCCTTCTCTCGTTATCTATCTCGTTAATGAAGTTAATAATGAAGGCGCAGCTCTTGTCATGTTTCCAGTTGCAAAAGTAAAACAGTTTGGATTTTCCATCTCTGACTGTGAACTCCTTAAGAATGTGCAAATGTTAGTATATTTAGGGCTTTAATTCTGTTTTCTCTCGGTGAGCGGAGGAGGCAGGGTGACGTGAGCTGTGTTCTCTCTCGTGTGTTTCAGTTCCCGACGATCTGTCCCTGGAGGAGAGGGATGAGCTTTCAAACATCCGACGCAGGAAGAGAGAGCTGCTGGATGATATTGAGGTGTGTGTTTTGGGAAAATGAGCACGTACAGTACGTACAGTATATTCTAGATCCAGTTTCTAGACGAAGGTAATAATCTATTGCAGCGCTTTAGGTCATTTTGCATGGTGAAAGTAATGCAAATTGACCTGCGTTACATCTTTGCACACCCAATTTGCTTACAAAAAGTTATGAATTTTCCACTGTGTACATTCTCAGTCCTTTTTCATGCTTTGAAGCTTTGTCCCGTTTCAACTTTAAGAAAGAAACCAGCTTGTCTCACTGTTTTCTCTCAGAGGTTGAAGTTTGAAATAGCTGAGGTGATGACGGAGATCGAGCAGCTGACATGTGTTGGAGAGAGGTAAGTCACTGAAGCCTAAATGCTGCAGTCTGTTCATATTATGTATCTCATATAAGCACTTTGTAGCTTGAAAAACCACATATCCTGTACAGGTGATCTCGATTATCAAACTGTTTCAATCCAGTACAACAGCTCTGCTAGAATTCAGCATTAACAAATCTTATAATCTTGTTTTTTTTTTATTGGAGATGTATAACAGAACAACATTACCTTTAACTCTGACCTCAGTAATAAACATGTATTTGATTCAATACCTCCATGATGGCGTCAACAACAACTGAACATTATATTAGCATTTAGCAGAGCTGTTGTATTGCGTTAGATTAGATTGTACGTCTAATCTAATGCACGTGTGTTATGTCTTATTAAAGTAGAAACATTATCAGGGATGTTTTATTATTCATTTCATAACAGTAGTGTGTAACAGTGATAAAGTGTCTCTGAATGATAGTCTAAAGGCTGTTTCTGATCCTTCTGCACGCTGGCAGCAAAGTAAAATCTGGAAAAATGTTAGATATTTGAAGTCGGCATTTTTGTGTGTGTGTGTGTGTGTAGGTGTGTGTGTGTGTGTGTAGGTGTGTGTGTGTGTTTGTGTGTGTGTGTGTGTGTGTGTAGGTGTGTGTGTGTGTGCTTATGTTTTTCAGATTAGACTCAAACATGTACACGTATAATGAGCAGAACAGATGTGGCAGGGAATAATATTGTTAGTTGTGACCATAAAAAAACGATGTTGACGTTCAGGTACTTTGTCTGTTTATTTCGGTGTTCCGGGTAAATAAGTGTAGTAAATCTCAACATTTATGTTTCTGTGTTGCAGTAAGACATCGCAGAGAAACAAACAGATCGCCATGGGCAGGAAGAAATTCAACATGGATCCAAAGAAGGTATTGTGCATCCTTGTTCGTTCAAAGCACCACAGCTTCCAGTGTGTTAGTAGCCTTGAAACAATGTCATGACTAGCCATGAAAACATTTTCCATCATCCCTCTTCAAATGAGACGAACAACCATCCTTTATCCACATTCCCCATCTTCAGGGAATCCAGTTCCTGCTGGAGAACGACCTCCTGCAGCACACTCCCGAAGACATCGCCCAGTTCCTCTACAAAGGCGAGGGCCTGAACAAGACCGTTATCGGAGACTACTTAGGCGAACGGTGAGACAGAGCATCTATCAGGCTTCCTTACATTAGATTAATGCTCCCTCTGTGATTAGAGAATGGAATTACGGTCTGGATTTATTGGTTAAAGAGAGACATCTTGACTGACCCCCTCTGACATGAATCTTTGAGTCAGAGTGGGCGTGTTGTCACAGTCCACCCATGTGGACTTATAATTGATAATAACTGACATTAGGGCCAGACTGTTGGATAATGAAGAGGAGAATCCTGCAGCTCGTGAGTTGGGCGATGCTATCTCAATGTGAGTTTAAGATAGTTAAAACCACACTGTATGAGGCGGAGTCAGAGAAGGGACAAAATAGAATGAATCGAAAAGGGAGCTGCAAGTGAGTAACGAATCAAAGGTTTTCTGTTCTAAATTTATGAGGCACAAAACTACAGCTCTATTATGTTCAGCTTGATTTAAAATAAATCAACTGGAAAAGTTATTTAAAAATCAAACGTTGATTTATGTGCAGCAAATATTCTGAGAAAAGCATGATTTACAGATACTTTAACTAATGTAAGGGAATCAGAAGTAATCATCATCAGTCCATTTTGCTTCTCATTATCCCTGAGCTGATAAGACAAAGCAACGACCAACCTATGACAGAAAATATGATTTATTTTTAAAAAATTATTTTTACTAGAAAATCTCAAGAAGAAAAGCACCGCTTGCAAATTACTCTCTTTAATTAATATGTCATCTTTGAGAATTGTAAACAGAAACGCCAGCAGTGAGCGATTAGCACCAAAAATGTCACAGGAGAAATCATCATAGACAAAATAAGAGGCGGTGGTGAAGAATCCATGTTTGGCTGACTGCCGTGCAAACAATGACACAAATGAAGCCTGTTTTGGTGCTTTACGATGGTCACAGACAGACTATTTTCCTGTGTGAACAAATGCCTTTTTTTTGTAGTCTCTTCATAAAGCGGATCAGTATTTTTAGTGTTGATGTTTTACATGGATGCTCATCATTATAAAACAAGTCTTAAACTGAATAAATGCTGCATTGTCTGCATTGTGAGGGAATCACATCAAATACTTCCTTTCTTATCTTACCTGGTACAGGTGCTGATTGTGCATCAGTAGAGAGACGGATGGTGTCAGAAACAATGAAACACACACACACACAGACACACTATGAATGAGGCTGGTTGTTGGGGAGGGGGACTCTGGGGACTCCTCTAGTTGGCATTTATTCATGGAGGATCATCAAAGAGGCCACCTACCCAGTGGAAATCACACTAAACACAGGCTGAGAGTTTACGCTCAGTAATTTTCACTAATTGAGCTTATCCAAGGAGCAGGAACCTATCATTACATGCTGAGCAGAGATGAAGCAGGGGGAAAACACAAGGGAAGGGTGTGGAAGAGAAAATAGCACGAGAGATAGTTGGAGGGTGATTGATTCTTAATTTACGCTACAAGACCTTTTTACTGTTCCTGCATAATTCAGCTGTGTTTGCGATATGCAGAACACTCACTGGTACGACACTGACACACTTGTATACGGATGCAAGTTTTATTTCATTCCTTACAGACAGCCACACACAGGTGTCTTTATAATAAATGTAACTGTCGCAATAACCTCATATACAGTATAATCCTCACTGGATGAGATTAATTTTATTTTTAGCTGCAGACACCAGTATAGGATATAATACAGTTACACTGTATTACAGTGTACTCCAGTACACTGGAGAAGGAAATGCCCCAGGTCATCATCCAAATAATACAAGAATGTTATTGCAATACAAGTTAGTTGTTTGTGTTGTTTGTGCCGTGTACGTGAGCCGACACTGTGTGCTGTTCTCAACCTTTCCGTCGCGTCTTTCCACGCAAAACACAAAGCCCGAAGTTTGTAAATTCCTGGTGTCATTTGAACACAACACGAAGAAGATACAGGCTCGGAGAAGCTAAGACCGCTGCCTGAGAGCAGCTGTTGACTTTTCCTCTAAAAACCCTCCAACGAACAGGAGCCTGTGTGTGTTCGGTTTTGGCTGTTTTTAGTCAATCAAACGGACTATTTCCCCCCTCGGGGTGGAGAAACACTCAGCATTGGCCGGCCGTTTAAATTGCTCCCAGATTCCACGCTCAGCGCTAGGTTAAAAAAAGGGCATAGCTTAACGGGAATGCTGAGAATCAAGGTTTCAAGATGAGAAATGATTTCAGGAATAAATAGTTTTCCCCACCCTGTTTTTTGGGCTCACACTGTGTTCACTTATCTTAAATCTTCTCAGAGGTATTTTGATATCTTCTGGATGATCTGATTATACTTTGAAGAAAAAAAAGAGGATTTTTTCATCTTTTTTTTGCTTTTTTCTTTTTTTTCTCTTTTACCAGGGATGACTTCAACATCAAGGTGCTGCAGGCTTTTGTGGAGCTGCATGAGTTTGCAGACCTCAACCTCGTCCAAGCACTGCGGTGAGCAGAATGATGATGACCTCAAGTACTGAGCAGAAAGAAATATGAGTAGAACGGTTAAGTTCCTTGCACCCTGATGATTTGGTATTGCAGATTAAATCCCCCTGCTGTCCCTTGAATTATAGGCAGTTCCTTTGGAGTTTCCGGTTGCCCGGTGAAGCCCAAAAGATTGACCGTATGATGGAGGCTTTTGCCTCCAGGTACTGCCAGTGCAACCCCGGAGTCTTCCAGTCGACAGGTTAGATACAAACCAGACTACTGTCATGTGAAGCAGTCTGTTTCCTTTATTCACCATTACCTACAGATATTTCCATTTGTCTATTACCCATTTGAAGTCGCAGGACTTCTCTTTGGGTGGTAAATCAGTGATGAACTATGGTCAAGTTGTCTATATGAGTATAGTGTAAAATCAATATTCTGGACAAAGTCAATACACTGACAAGAAGTCCAGCCAAATGTGGCAGCAGAGGTACAGCCTTAGGGTCTATGATGCATTAAGTGATGGCCTGTTTTTTTAATCCATTTCAATTAACCCAGAGTTAGAGTAACTAACGCTCAGTTAGAAATAAGCAGATTACAGTAACGACGGATCACAGCTCACTGCAGCAGATGAGTTCAGAGTAAACAACCAGCAACATACAAGAGACATCCATTATTCAAGAAGACCTCAACCTGGGTGACCGATACATGGATGTGTGCTAAACAAAGCCTACAACAACAGCCTGTAAATAATTAAAGAGCAAACTATTGTATACAAGATTGTTAAGGGTGCCTGTGTGTGTGTTCCCATGGAGGGAATACTCCCAGTTTTGTCAATTCAGTTGATGCACCCCCTGCTCAGGTATGGATTTAGCTAATCCAAATTCTGTTAAATAAAATGTAACAATACATTGTGTTAAATACACACATGGCTTTTTTTGGACTTCTTAGAGCAACAATATGCAGGAGGAAAGCAACATAAATGTTGACATGACTTGTGAACCTTTCTGATGATCCATTTTTTTTAAATCTGATTTTGGCCTTGTCAAGTTTCTCAAAACTATAACCGTGTCAAACATATCAAAGACATATTTTTTCTGTGGCTGCTGAAGTATAGCTTTCTCAAGATCAGATTTCCACTACATGATTATTTCGGCCAAAATAATTCACCCTCTTCACGTTCTGGCAATATGTATAGAGATTAAAAAAAAATACCTTTCATTAATCTTTAACTCTGTTTATTGCGTTTTCTGTGTTTTTTGGCAAGTGAATTAGTCTCAAAATGTGAATGGAGGGAGGTGGAAAGGAAGTCTGTAACCAGAACTGTGCAAAACCATAAAAAAGAGCAAGCAACCAGATGAATTGATAAACAAGAGATCCATGAGCCCTACCAGCTGCACTGAATTATTAACATAATATTCTCATATGTGTATTATGAACTTGATTTCGATATTTTATTTTTCAATTATCACAGTTATCATCAATACCAGTATATCACAGCACCCCTTTGTTGAAGTTCCAGACACTGACGCATGAACAGTTTTCCATCCGTCTTTGTTCTAGCATCACTCAAACACTCAGGCTTTGAGTTCGAAAGAGTGACTGAAGCAAAAGATATGAAAGTGTAAGCAAAAAAGAATCTCTTCTACTGGAAATGGAAAAGGAGTCGCCTATTTGTAGACATGTTTGTGTGTGTTACAGTTGTGAGAACAGAACAGAACAGAACAGAACAGAACCTTAGAATAATGTGTGTCACAGTAACTGTAAACTGAGCCCATAAAATCCTCAAATAATGAAAGATCTTTAATTATCAAAGGAAACATCAACCCGCTCCTCTCAGGGCCTCATCATAGTCATCAGTTTTTTGATAACATTAACATTCCTCTGCCAGATGCCAGCATCTCTTGCCCCATACTGTAGCTCTCACTGTGTGTACAGCTCCTCCATTTTTATAGAGAATGTGTGTTAGCAGCAGCAGACAAAAGGCCACAGCTTGAACCAAAGTGTGTCAGTGAGAGTAGACAGACAGAGAGGAATGAATGATTCATTTACAGGCAGCCAGTGGCCCGTATCTGAACATTAGCACACAGTAGAGAGACTGAAGCCCTACTGCACCCCATTACTTTTTCTCTCCCTCATACCGTAACACATTTCTCAAATGCAGTAAATGTCAAAATATTATTTTTTTTAAAAACCTAGCTTGCCCAAAGAATTTACACCTTGCATTACTTGTGCAACTTTGACTGCAGGATCAATTGGGTTTATTTACATTACTTGCATAAGTGTCACTCCAAACAGCCAGAATATCTTACTCTATATTAGCTATAAGCTAAGGGGCAACATCAGGCACCAAGGGTGTGTAGCCTTTAATTTAAAGGCTGATTAAATTTAGATCAGCCTTTGACTGAACTCAGCACTCACCAGAGACTCTGGTTCTCTGTTTGCATTGAATTTATATGTAATCACACCAGGCGCAAAACACAAAAACATCTTCATATGCTGATGACATCCAGTTATATGTACTGAGCCCAGAAAATATGCTACACATGCTAAAAACAAGTTAGTTCTGTGTCTAATGAGCAACATAAACATTAGAATAGAAATAGAAAAAGAAAATGTGTCACAGAAACTAGACGGTCATGATATGGTACACTTTGATATGTGTAAATCTTTTAAAAGAAAGGCTGTGTCAGTATCCTGTAATTCAGTGGTTACCTATGGAACTTACGGTCGTTGTGTCCTATTTGTTGTCGTAGTTGGCATCATTGTCTTTACTTGTTACATGCATACATGACTTATTTGTAAAATTATCTGATCTCATTTAGACTTGGTAGTAACGCGCAATCTGTATGTGATAAATGCTGCAGACACGTAGATATCCAGATACAAGTTGTTTGTTAGCACCAGATATAATTGGGTTTTTGAGACGTAAACTTTTGTAACCCTTTTGATTCGCTTACTACTTCTCTCAGATACCTGCTACGTGCTGTCATTCGCCATCATCATGCTGAACACCAGTCTACATAACCCTAACGTCAGAGACAAGCCCCCTGTGGAGCGCTTCATCTCCATGAACAGAGGCATCAATGAAGGAGGAGACCTGCCAGAGGAGCTTCTCAGGGTGAGGATCTCTCTGTAATGAATGTATGCTGGATTGTGTTTGTAATGATTGATCTCTGGGACCGTTCTGTAACACCTGCTCCATAGGAAGGAGGTATTTCCGTCACGGTTTACCCTTTTTTGATTAATAGTTCTCCTCCCCTGCCTGCAGAACCTTTACGACAGCATCAAAAACGAGCCCTTCAAAATCCCAGAGGATGATGGGAATGATCTGACGCACACCTTCTTCAACCCTGACAGAGAAGGCTGGCTCCTAAAGCTCGGTATGTGCATTTGAGTTCCAAACTTAATCTTGATTAACATCACTTTGTGGAGCCGTGTTCCAATATGTCCACAGCTTTGCTCAAACCCATAGACGTATGGAATTTAATTCAAGGTAACGAGATTTTTCATTTTGTCACCTGTCTTTATAACTTCCGGGAGAGAGTCCAAGCGGCTAGATGAAGTAGATTGATAGCATTTCACCAGCATTGATGGTTGTTAAACAATGTGGACAGCAACTCCCATGATCCCACTCTACTTTCAGCTTTTGTTTTGTTTTGATTGAGAGCCTAAGAGCAGCACATATTACATACAGTACTGCGCATTTTAGTCTTACTTTTTTCCTAACAGACAGATGTGCTGATGCTAACTCTAATTTAATCTATATATACACCTTAAATTTAGCTTTTACACATGTTTTCCATGGATTTAGGGCCCAGTCGTAGCAATGTTTTATATAAATTACTTAATATCAGTGGATCCATCAGTTTATTTTTAGTTTTTGCAGAGTTGGTCCTCCATAAGTAACATGCTGATGTTAACATTTAGCTCCAAGCACCACTGTGCACTTACACCTCTCTTGGTTAATCAGCTAACTTACTAAGCTGCTCATGTTGAGTGTGACTCTCAGCAAACAGGTAACAGTGTTAGTATGCAGATGGCTTGAAATGTAGGTAGCAACATTAAAACTTCAAAAACACGTTTTAATGAGCTCATGATTTCTGTCCACCTTTAAGGGGTAGACAGAGTTGCTAGGAGATCTGTGATCTTCTCTCTCCTCATCCTTTTGTCTGGTGACCTCTCCTCTTTGTCTCATAATGTCTCTCCTCTCCTTCCTCTCCTCTCACTTGGAGCATGCTTCTTTTTGTGATTACACTTTCGACTTCTCTCTCTCTCTCGCTGTTCTTTGTTCATTCATTCTCTCTCTCTAACCTGTCACCCTTTCACCTTTTGTTCTGTCCTTTCATTCTGTTCTGTGATGGCTGTTCCTTCTCTTCCTTCCATCTCTATATTAGGAGGTAGGTAACACCCCACCCTGCATCCTCATGGTTCATCACAGAGTGGCCTCATGCTGGCATTGGCTGCCATTGTCTCCTAAACACATGCTACCTGCCTCATTTCATTTTCTTGATAGAGCTGTTATTGGGGAAATAAGGACAGCATTGCCAGGTGATGGGTTATCTCATTTAAAGGCAAGGCAAGTTTGTGGTCAGCGATCTCTGTCGTTCTGCATGGGGATTGAATGAATTTCTCTTGTGGCCCTGGTGGAGGCTTGGTGGTGCACGGGGCATGTAAGCCTTACCATTAGCTGTTCCCTTCATCACTTCAAACCAAAATGCCACTTGCTACATCCCCTTTATGATCCAGCCTCTGTTTCTGATAGCATACCACTACAAGATAAAGAAAGAAAAGTTATGTCAGAGCCATGAGCAAATAATAATGAGCAGTTATTCGCTTTTTTGCTTGCAGTTAGATGGAGTCAGGCATTGTCAAGATGAGCTGGAGCTACCACACTGAGCTTCGCTGTGACTCCTCAGAATAATATAGATGATGTTCAATTTAGATTCTTATGTCTTATGTCTATGGGTACTGCCAGCACCCAGTTAGCTTAACTTAGAACAATAACACTATGGTGAGAGGCCGTGAGCCTAGCTCTGTCTAAAGAGTAAAAATCTGCTTGCCACCATCTATAAAACTCAGTAATTGTATGGTAATTGTTTTGTGCTGCTTCCCCGTTTCAAGTCTTTGTGCTATGATAATCTAAGGTTACCCAAGTGTAAGACTGGTTAACTCTAGCCTTGACTGTTCTTCGGGTCGTTGGTAAAGAAAGGACTCGGGGACAGCTTCTTCTCAAGGCATGAACCATCTTTTATTTCTCCACAACAACCTCATATCTAACATACAGATATGGCCAGAAAGTGACAAAGTGTTGGCTATTTCTCAAAATGCAATTTTCCCTTAAAGCTGTGGAGTCACAAATATTCTATGACAACCATTAAAATATTAGCAGGCCAACCAAATGACAAAATCAAATTTTTCAAAATAAAACTTCTGCATGCTTTGGAATTTTTTTTTTCTCTCCAAAAAATGCTAACATGAGTTGCTCTGACTTGTAGATAGCCTGAATCAAACAGGTCAGCTGAACAGGTCATATGCTCAGCGCTGTGCGTCATACAGATCTTATGTCTGCTAACGCACAGAGCACACAGTCATGCTCAAGCTTTAGTGAATGGGCTGCTTCAGTTCATGTGGTAATGCATACCTGCTGCGTGGCTGGTCACGCAGTGAAGCCTATTTTTATTCTCCCTCTGTTCCCGTCGTACAGCCTTCAGTACAATACCCCATATTGCTTCTCCCCTTCCTGTGAAGATCCCTCTCTCTATCTCTTTCTCTTTTGCTCTCTGTTCCACTAGCAGCTGCACTTGCCACATCATTTTAGGTCCAATTTTTCCCATTAGTGAGTTCCAGGCTAATTTTAGCTTCTTCAGAGTCCCCGCTTAATGAGAGAAGATTGTATTAGCTTGAATGAAGCACTCTGCTGGCCTGTCTAATAGTTCAATATGACATACTGTATTGCTGCACTGCTAAGAGGCTATGAAGCTCCATAAGCTCTCATTATACTGCACTATTAACCAGGACTGAGCCTGCTGCTATGCCTGAATCCATCATCATCCAGTGTGAACAGCATGTTCTTACATTATATTTCAGAGGGCCTTATATCTGCACTGGGGTCACAAAAGCATTAGCTTGTGACTAAATTTTATTAATAGGAAATATTTGTATACTGTTCAATATTACACATTTTGAACATTGAATAATATTTGAGATCTCACACAATTTTGAGCTTCCTCACATTTATTTTAACCACCTCTCCGGAGTGACAATAAATTTTCTTTTTCTTTTTTTTTTAAACCTGCATAAAAAATCCAAACATGAGAGCAGCAGAAATCCTCAACAAATGTCATGTTTTGAGGATGAAATAAAACATATGGCTGAGGGGGTAACCAGGCATTTAGACTGCCATATGGACTGGCTGTAGAAGAATAAAACATTTATCTATTATACTCGTACCATTTTATAGGCAGTAAAAGTAAAATGCGGTGGCTCATATTCGTCATACATAATGTAGGTGTTACATTTTACTCTAGCCAGCAGTAATTATATATATATATATATATGTATATATATATATATATATATATATATATATATATATATATATATATATATACACATATTTAATATATATATATTTAATATATATATATATATATATATATATATTTGGGTCAAGTGAACATTGCATATTGATTACATCAGTAACCGTTGCTTTGTCCTCATTCTTGTAAAGTCAGCAAACACGTTATTATGGTGAATATGCTGCAGACTGCATGCTGACATCAGCCACATTATGCTCTTTAGATTATATAGGTAAACACATTGCATCGCTCATCGTGTAATTCGCAAAAAAAAAAAAATCCACTTAATCCCAATAATCTACTTTGTGGAAGCCTCGCAGATGGAGAGATTGTGTCTCTTGTAAAGAGATATTAGAGTCGTATTTAAATCCTACACTCATATATTAGATTTCACTCACTCCTCCTATAGTCGTCACGTGTATGTGGTTTTGTACATGTCTGGTAACAGTTTTCATAAGACCCCCCTGCCCCAGGCATCGATCTCTTGAGACTGGGAGGGGATGCTGGAGGGAGTATCCAGCCTCTGATTGAGCCTAGTAATACAGAGAGCTGATGATCAGAACCAGATGTGGCGCGTGGAGCTGAGGTCTCCTGCAGGTTAGCCTCTACATGCACAAACACATCACCTCTTCAGTCACGGCTCAAATGTTATGTGTTTTCTCTCCGCAGGCGGCAGGGTGAAGACATGGAAGAGACGGTGGTTCATTCTGACCGACAACTGCCTGTATTACTTTGAATACACAACAGTAAGTCTGCAGACTGATGCGTTCTAATGTGTGTTAGAATGCGACTGTATCATACGATGTTCAAAACTCAATCTGGGGTTTTCTGTTTATTTATTTTTTGCAGTAAAAGACACATTTGAGCGGAGTCGGATCTTAAAGGAGTAGTTTTGCATTTCAGTGTTTTTTTAAAAACTTATTTTCTGATTTGCAGTGAGAATATTGATACCACTTTTAAATCTGTATGCAGAATATGGAGCTACTGCCAGGAGATGGTTAGCTTAGCATAGCGCAATGAGAGGAAGAAAGGGTAAAAAGCTTATCCAAGTGTATCCAAGGTGAAAGAAATATTCTTACCAGTATCTCTGAAGTTCACTAATTACCACATTATATGTTGTTATGTAGGGCGGCACGGTGGCACAGTGGTTAGCGCTGTTGCCTCACAGCAAGAAGGTCCGGGGACTTTTCTGCGTGGAGTTTGCATGTTCTCCCCGTGTCTGCATGGGTTCTCCGGCTTCCTCCCACCACCAAAAACATGTAATATAGGCGAATTGGTGACTCTAAATTGACAGATGATCAATGGTCAGAGTTTAAGAGTTCATTGTCCTCTGTGCCCGCTGCAGCCCCTTTGACCTAAATGAACCTCACTCCAGCAGTTAACATGAGGCATCATGGGAAACATCTGCAAAGTCTGTGGCACTCATCTGACCCTGCTAAACCGCAAGCAAGACAAGTGCCTCCACCGACCCGCTGCCTGTCACCTCATACTTCACCCCAGCATCCCCATTTCTGGGAGCATCCCCCCCCCAAAACACATACACCAGTTCCTCAGCACACACAAATCCAAAAGGCACACACACACACACACACACACACACACACACACACACACAGCCAGCTGTGAGCAGCTGTCCTGGGGCATTTCCTCCCCCCCTCTGCTGTGCCCCCTCATTAGAAGGAAGATGACAAGTGGGAAATGGGGCTGTACCTCAAGGACACCTCCACCCCCACAGACACACGCCCCTTACATCTGGCCCCACAGACAGAATAGCAGTCACCGGAGGAGGAAGGGTTTCGTGTTACGTGTCCCGTGGGTGCTGTCCCCTACACGACCAGGATAAATTAAAACCTCCAGTGTTCGTTAATCAACGCCTTGATTTTTACTTTTTTGCTTTGCTGCAGTGGACGTTAAATGTAGTATCAAAAATCAACTTTGGGACATTATTTATTTTTGCGGAGGACTAACTTCAGGTTTTATTCATTTGAAAATTATTTAATGGTGCTTCTACACTTTATAAATGGTAACAGACTGAATGGATCAAATTCTTGTACTGAAATGTCAAGTTGTGGGGAGTTCTGATGGGAAAAAAATGGTCTCAGCTGTATTACAGCAACTGCTTTCAAACCAAAGTCTTTCACATGTCTGTGGGTAAAAAGCCTTTTTGTGCCAGTGTGCATCTCTGACATTGTAAATACAGACTTTACCCACTATGTGAAATTGCCTTAAAAGCCTGGCGCACTTCCTGTTGGCCTGGTTTAATATTTACTATGTATATTCTCCATCTTAGGCTGGCATGTAAGCATTGTAACATTAGCTAATTAGCACTTAAGGCAATGCATAAAGAAGGTCATAAATCAATATTTGCCATAATAAAAATTTCAACCTGATGCTGATCTGTAATATTATCAGAGCTGGATCCTTTCTTCATTACACACTGATGTTGTTCTTGTCCTGATGTGTGCACTGAACGAGAGCCTTTGTGTGTTTCCAGGATAAAGAGCCTCGTGGGATTATTCCTTTGGAAAACCTTAGTATCAGAGAGGTGGATGAGCCCAGGAAACCTGTAAGGAGTGGCTCCAGACACTGCCTTGTCCCTCTAAATCCATTCTCATCTCCTTTAAATGCATACAGCGAACATAAACTTTGTGGAGACAGAAATGCAACTTCCATTCATTCAGAGATCTGATTCTTGCCTCCTCGCGTCTCCCCAGAACTGCTTCGAGCTCTACAACCCCAACCACAAAGGTCAGGTGATCAAGGCCTGCAAGACAGAGGCGGACGGGCGGGTCGTAGAAGGCAACCACGTCGTGTACAGGATATCAGCCCCCACACCGGAGGAGAAGGAGGAGTGGATCAAATCCATCAAGTAAGAGACGGCGTGTTAGTGTGGATCCATTTACACCGAGAGGGCACTTAGCCAACACCGAGCTGCTCCCATGTGACACTTTCTCATGCCTGACCTTGACTGTGAGACCTTAACACACACTCACACAGACACACTGGTGATTCCATTTGTCACACTTCCACACAGATAACACTCACTGCTGATTTCTGCGCTACTGGATAAGCTCACTTCTCTTTTGATTAAGGTTGAGTAAGCATAGAATAACACACACACATGCACACACCTACTCAGCCACTATGCCTTGTTGCACTCCTAGAAGTGTTTGGCTGGCCTTTACACCTGGTCTGTCATATCCAAATGCTGCTTGTTAACCAGGAAGGAGAGTGGAGCTGTACGCAGTAAATTGGACCCAGTGGGTAATTGATCAGCTTGCTGGTTATCGTCCACTCAGCTGCAGCCTCACCGACAAATATGATCAATATCACAGCAGAAATCATATTACACACCCTTCCATTGCTCTAATGGTATTTAAAAACCACTTAGCACCGACATATGTGTGCCCATGAATAAAAGTGATGGGGTTTTTTCAGCTAAGTTACTGGAAATGTTCAGGTGAGGCTACTTCATGTACATTTGAAGTGGTAGGAAAGAGAAGAGAGGTGGTCATTTATCTTGGTTTGGGAGATTTGTGTAGTCAATTGACCGTCAGATGACATCACGATGACATCACATCCTTCATGTTTCACACTCCTGTTTTACCGTAAAAGCACAAGTGTGAACCAGGGGTCTCTGGGTGTTTTTTTAGTCCGATTCCACTTCCTGTCACTGTCGTAATAATAAAGACCACAGACTGAACTCAGCAGGAGTCTTACTTGACTCAGCTGCTGGGACAACAGAATGTCCTGCGGTCAGCAGTCACACACACACGTATGAACTCACACACACACTGTGAGTCCACACTGTCCTACCTGACTCATCTGCAAGGCTTGAAACTGCTCTTGTGGTAAGCCTTCTGTGCATGTACACATTTTAACACCGATGATCTCAGCATGCTGTTCTGCTGTTCTGCTAAATTACCACACTGAGAAATGACTGGACCTCATCCAAAAATAGTCCTGCAAAAACATTTTTCTGAATTGCTCACTATGTTGACAAGTCAGTCCTGCAGACAACAGAATATTTTAGACAGTGTTTGTAGCGTTGGCATGAAACAGTCGGTCAGCGATCCGTCTCTTCCTGTCCTCTTTCCACAGAGCAAGCATCAGCAGGGATCCTTTCTACGACATGCTGGCCACCAGGAAACGGAGGATAGCCAATAAGAAATGATGACTGTCCACCTTCGGTCACACCTGCATCACCACCGTGTCTGTGACCAGCAGAGTCCATGTGTGCGTTTGTGTTACAGGGGTCAGAAGGCCTCATGGAGGACAAACAGTAGACACAGATGGGAGGACTCCGCCTGAAATGGATCAAGTTTCTCTGCACCTTGATTTCCGGTCGATGTGAAGGTTTTATTTAATCTGGTACAGACTTTGAACACCAGTGTGCCATTTGTGTGAAACTTTAAGTTTTAAGATAAGAGTGAAATCCTTGCCAAGCTGGAGCGCAGACTCAAGGATAACATGAGAAAAACCTTTGCACCATGTAGCTGTGACCAAGCTGCCGTCTGCTGGACACATGAAGGATTACATCTGCCCTACTGGACGTGCAAGTGTGAGGACTTGAAACCAAAATGTGACATTCCCATCATGCAGACGGGTTTGCATGACGGGTTGTCTGCCAACAAGACTCACGTTTGCCGGTCAATATTTTATTATCTTCACTTCACGTCCTTTGACAACTGCCAACGCAACTTTTTGTAGTATCCTGTTGCTACAGAAAGCCTCGAGCTTCTAAATCAGCTGGTCTGATTGTTAACCCTCAAGTGTCTGTATCTATACAGTATATGCAAACACACCCATTCATTCTAGAAAATTAATTGTAGACTCATACCTGTTATTCACAGTACAATCCCTTACTTCTTCTTTGATGACAAAGAAGGCTGCAGGTAATAAGACTCAAATTGTCATCTCATGTATTGAAGATCCCTCTCTGTGATCAAGTTTCTTTTGTATTTACTGTCTTAATTTGTTTATCAAAAGAGGCAGCCCTCAATTTATATTATGCATGTATAGTATATAATGTACATACTGTTAGTTTGTGTTTTTGTAGCATGTAAAGCATAATGGTCATAGGCTATACCAGGGGTCTTCAATTATTATTACAAGAGGTCCAGGGTTCAGTCTCCTCCTCTGCAGAGGGTCGAACAGTTAGATAGGCCCACCTGCAAATATGGTCTAGTGCTTTTTGCAAGACTGAAGAAATCACTTTAGTTAAAATTTTTATTAAAGTATAAAATGTCAACAGTTTTGCAGTAACATGTTTTCGGCATGTCGGGTACAACAGTCTCCTAAATGCAGGATCTTGGATTGGGTGTAAGTTTTGATTTGAGTCGGTAATCTGCTACATGTTTGACGGCACCGAGTTTACGCGCATCTTGTGTGCTTAGCAACAGCTCATAGCAACCGTAGTCCAAGGACCCCAGTGGTTCTAGTGAGCTGGGTCACGTCGTGCCTGTTCAAAATCCATTTGATGACAAAAGTTAAAAACAGGCTATCTTCCTGGTTAATTGGCGACCCCTGGTCTACACCCTTTCACCCTTTTAGTTCTACCAGTTTACAAAAGTGGAACAGGGACTATGTGTAGCTCTTTGCAGGGCAGTGAAACTTCATCAACTGTTTTATTACTGAAGATCAGATAAGATCAGATATACATGTTATTTTGTGGAAAAACTTACTATACTGATTTGGGAAATAGATTATCACTACTATTATAACAGGTTCAAAATACCGATGAATTCTGTGTGAAATCTGACGACTCCTTCTCCCAGTTTTAAGTTTTTGAACCCTGACCCATGGCGTGATGTGAGGTTGGGAGAACGGCTCCTGAATACTTTTAAGACTTTGAATAAAAATACACACTGAGCAGAAAACATGTTTTTGTGTGCACATGTGAATTAAGGTAAGAGCTAAACTCTCCAGGTCTTTGGTTATTTCAAACATGGAAACAGTATTGTGAATAAAAAAAGTTAGCTGAGTCATCTTGTCCACTTTAATGGCTAGAAAAGTGTCTCTTCAACAAAACCTGAATACTGAAGAGTGCTATCACTTTCCTTCCTCATTCTGTCTACATCTTAGAGTGAAGTAGTAGACAGTTCAATAAGAGGCTTAAATGTAATGAGGAGTTTCCTATTATATAATACAAAGACGGGCAAGAGCTTTTCAAAAAGCCCAAGCAACTCATCTGAGTCGGCATTTTTCAGTTGTTCAACGCAGCTTGTAAACAAAGTCAAAGACCAGGAACAAATAAAAATTTTTGAAATTAACAAATTTATTTTAAGGCTTTTACCTCATACATTGTATAAATTCAGACATGCTAAACTAAAGATAACAGCATTTTTCAACTCTGTCTAAAGTTGAACAAACAAAAGCAAACCATACCCATTACTGACTTTTGTCCAGAAAAATAGTCAAAATTCAAATTAACATGTTTTTCTAAAAACAAAGTAAAGCAACAAATCGTCTACTGGCAACCCTGATACAGGATTTTTAACATATAAAAATAACTGATAGTACAGTTCAAAAATTAAATTCACAGTATTCTTTATGACGCTAGAAGACACAAACTGTATTTTTCATTAAAAGCAAACACAAATGGTCGACAGCCGTGATAACAAATTGGATTTCTTTTTGAACAGTGAAAAAGAAAAGAAGAACGTGAGAGGAGAGAAAGACATGACGCAGAGAACAGCCTCTGCTCCTGTGAGAAAGTTTAAAAATTACAGAGTGAATCTCACAGGAAGAAACAAAAAAAAAAAAAGCTGGGAAATGTCCTCAAGTCTGTCCAGGGTTAACGTGGAGGTATAAATCAGCAAAGCCTTGTTCCCAGCACAGCACTCGTCTGCCTCCATCTTTAATAACTCCCTCCATTGAGGGAGTGAAATCGAACAAGAAAAAAACAAAAGACTAACACTGCAGCTCTTTAGATATAGAGACACCTTAAACTTGCAGGCAACATAATAATACCTTACAGTTCTACATATTTCCCTTTTGTTTCTTTCCGATTTGAAGCAGGTGGATATCTGTAATGGATATTAAAAAGTTAAAAAGTCCTGAGTTCCACTGAGCAGCAGTTGATATCTTCAAGCTCCAGGCTTTGTGTTGATAGAAGTATATATATTAATATTTTTCATCTTAAATCTTCAATGGATGAATGTTTTTTTTTTTTTTTACCCTAGTTAAGAGAATAACAGCAAACAAATCAACGCCTTGCCTTAAAAAAACATTTTTGCAGAACAGTTATACACTTAAATTATATACAATATATACAACATATTTCCAATGTAGGAGCAGCACGTCAAACAGCCGTTGATCTGCGGTTCACCTTGTCCTGTTCAATGGTGCTCATGTGTCTGAAATGAGAAAGAAGAGGCCTCCATATAATCCATTTGCAGGGCTGTGAGCTGAAACATTTTCATCTATAATAGGAGTTCCTACAGTTTGTTAGCACCGACTCTAATGGAGACCATGATAATCATTAAAGGGGCTTCCACTCACAGAGATTCAAGCCACTGGAGTATCCATGGGAGTCGCCATTTGTCTGACTGTAATCATTTCCTGCAAAACAGGATCAACACTTAACATTGGCGAACTCAAAAGCAGCATTCATTTAAGCATGTACGTGATGTTCGAGGAAGACTTTGAATGTGAGAAACCTGTAATACCCGTGTATCCGTTGAGATGAAGGTGAGCTGAACCATTAGTGGGTGAGGTGTGGTTGGAGGGCAGAAGGTGGTTATGTCTGCCATCAGCGTAGTCTGTTCGCCGGCGTTTTTCTGGAGAAAATCCACCGTCGTGCTGAATGTCCTTCATGTCATCGTATCGACGCTTCCGGCTCTCCCTCTCCTCACTCCTTCCGTTCTTGTGGCTCCGAGCTGCTCCGGGGCTTTGCTGCTCATCCTCGCTGTCCCGCTGCCTCCTTTTCTTCTTCTTCTTTGTTTCAGTGGCTCGGTCTGAATCCCCATCGGAGCTTCTGGGGGAGGACAGAAAACACACCGTAGTTATTACACACGACAATACAAAAATTGAGTGAGGTATCAGGCTGTCTCTTCAGCTACAGAGAGGTAATGTAGGGCAAATATGTATGTATACTTTCATTATCCATTATCTTTAAAATATAAAAAAAAAAAAATAGTGAATATATGTCCATCACAACTTCCAAAATGTCCAAAATGATGTCTTCAAATTGATCCTCTGTTGTTGTCTTGAATAAAAACCCAAAACATTAAATTTATTATGCTGTATGACAAAGAGAATCAGAAAATTCTTACGTACAGGCGCGGCAATTCTTGGGGGATAGAGGGAAGGGTGTCAGCGTTTTATTATAAATACAATTTAAGCAGCCTGATATGAAATGGCGTGAGCGACAGACCAAAGAAGGAAGTTTGAGTGATGTGAACTGGGCTGCTATTGTTAAGTTAACAGTGAATTCGTCCTGTAGCCACACACTCTGCTCTTACAAATGTCGCCTGGGATGCATGTTTACTTGGCAAAAAAAAAAGGCAAAATTGTTGTCATGAGAAGAGGCAATCAGGAAGTTGACATGTGTGCCAAGAACAAATTCAAATGGAGTTGGTCAGAAAATGAGGTGACAATTAGCATGAAGCTGGGAAAGACTTCAGGACGTCATTCATCAGAAAGGCAGACCGTTGCCGACAAGGAGGTTTGATCGCTTTGACTGAAAATGCCATGAAAGTTCAGAAACACGCAGCGGTTTCTATTCGTAAAACAAATTGTTCACTTAGATCAGCCTTCTGTGCCGTACCATCAACATCAAACAGTTCAACTTCAACACTAAGCGACATAAATCAGTGGGGTCTCCATCAAAGCCCTCAAAATCAGAACCAAAGGTTATTCCTGTCACCCTGGTGACGACAGACAGGTTCGGCGTGTAAACAATACTAAATGTTTTCAATCGAACTCCATTACGCCAATAGTACAGTTGATGGTGATCATCTAATTGTGAACGGTTGTGCAAAATGACAAATCCAAAACAGCGTCAAGCATCATCAAGGCAACGATTACTCACCCACTCTCACGATGTCTGTCTTTATCCTTTGACTTCTTTTTCTTCTTGCTCTTTTTGTGTTTCTTGGAGCGATAGATGTCAGCGCTATCATCCCTCTCCTTGCTCAGAGGTTCCGCAATCCTCTTGTGATTTTGACCCTCCCTGTCTGGAGCTGTTTCAAACGTGGAGGGACGAGCCTGAGTGGACTTTGAGGAGGTTTCTGGCCCCGTGGCAGGCGAGGAAGTCTCCTCCTTTGAGGAGCAATGGTCCCTATCCCTGCTGTTGTACTTTTCCTTCATCACCCGGGATTCTCTACTATCCTCCTTCCACCTCCAGTGACTATGCGACTCCTCATGGTAGGGATAACCGTGTCCCCTCTGCTCACGACCCCAGTCCTCTCTGGACCGGGGATGGTGATAGTGGCGGTAATGGTGAGAGCTCCTGTCACGGTCACGTTCCCTTGGGTAATGGAGAGTCCGCTCCCGCCGACGCTCCAACTCCCAGTCCCTGGAGTATCGATCATGGTTAGGGAAGCGGTCCCTGTATGAGCGATGATAGCGATGATCTCTGTGGTCCCGTTTGTAACGATGGCGATCACCGTCACTGTCTCGCTCTTGACTTCTGTCCCTGTTGTGTCTCCCTCTGTCTCTGCTCCAGTCAGAGTACAGTCTGTCTCGGAAAGATTGTCCGTCATTGCTTCTAGACCTGGGCTTGAACTGGTGTTGCTCTTTAGCGTTTGTACAACCTTCAGTCCCTGCTGTCGGATCATTGGTCTGTGTGTCCATTGCTTCCTCTCCACCTCTGCTAATCTTCAGTGGAGCTGCAGAGGCCCCATTGGTGCATTGTGAGTGCTCAAGCGGGGTGGATGGAGCCACAATGATATTCCCATTATAGGAAGAAGAGGAGGTGGATTCTTTAGATGCGACTGATTGGGCCTTTGTAATAGTAGCTGAAGGTGGAGAGCTTGCTGAGGAGGACGCTGTATGCTGAGGCAGGGGTTTGGACACAGTTGTAGCCCTTGCGTCAGGAGCAGAGAGGTGCTGGCTTTCACCGGCAGCGGGATGGATGCTGTGAGGCGAAGTGGCCTGGGATGTGGCAGGATCATGTTCCTCTTTGCTGGAAAAGCAAACAAAATATGAAACGGTATGAATATCGCTTTATACCACACATTTGACGTGTTTAGTGCAACAACTTATGCGAAAGTAAACAAAGTCCTTGTCTTACTTTGTTTGGTGATGGTCACTGTCTTGTCCATTAGCAACAACAGTCGCCACAGAGGACGAAGCACTATGATTACTGCCAGAGATCTGAGGAGCGAAAACAAGACACGATCATTGAGACACAAAACTACTTTTCATTCAGTTATCAATATACTATGAGAAGACAATTTAATTCAAATTTTTTATTTACTTCATCAGGGTGGTTGTGCCCATTCATTTTGTGGTGTCCATAATGATGTCCATTTTGACTGGATTTAGACACACTACAGGTTGGTCCGTTTAATCTGTTACCATTGTGGTGCACGCCTGACTCTCTTTCAGTGGCCTGAGGAGATTTATCAAACACCTCTCCAGTTCTGTTGTTTCCATTAATGCGAGACTTGGTTAGAGAGCCGTTATCCAGAGTACCACAGTTCTCCTGATCCGACTCCTCCGAGGACTCTTGGCTGTAAGGCACCAAGAATGACACTCCATTCCCTCCATTGTGGCGATCCCCGTTACTGGAGGACGTGCCGTTGACGTGGTTAAGCTGACGTGGAACAAAGCGAATGTCTGAGTGGACGTCTGAGGTAGACCGCGAGGAGGATAAAGAGCTGGAGGAGAGGCTGCTGCTGGCAGAGGATGACTGGCTATAAGAGGACGAGGAGGAGGAGGAGGAGGAGGAGGAGGACGGACGGCTCTGTTTGCTTTGTCCAATGAAGAATGAAAGCTTCTGACGTTTGTCGTGGTTTGGGATCATTGTGGGACGGCTGATTGAGTGGGAGGCGGACGAAGAAGCCAGTCCATGATTAGGTTTTCCAACAGCAGTGCTGCTTGTGCTGGGTTTGCAGTTAGTAGAGTAGTCCCGTAGAGATCCATTCCCATTAACATGGAGAGCATTCTGATGCGTAAGTAAAAAGGACACAACCCATGAGTGCCTCGCTCAAGCATCGGCTATACATCTTAAATTGATGGCATTAAAATATATAATTGTATCTGCAGTACCTTGGTCATGTGTGGTGGCAGCTGAGGACCTATGAATCCGATGTTGTTGTGGTGGACGGTGGTGTTGATGCGTGGTATCACCATGGGTCGTGGAGATGACTGACCAGGGATGCCTGGATTATGGCTCATGTGGCTGAAGTCGCCTGTTTTCTTCACTTCACTGGACCTGGTGACACAAAAGGAAGGGATGTTAGTGACAGGAAACGTTTGAATGACCAAGGTTGATTGAGCAAGAGGTTCACTACAAAGGGTTCATACAGCTTTTTAAGAGTAACGCTCAAACATGCCCCCACCCCCCATCACATACAGGTCAGTTTCCTTTCTGCAGGTTGTGCAGTAGTTAAACATCAGCCTGGCGTGTTGCTAAAGCGATAATAAAATCCACCTATTCATTATTAGCTCTCGTCCATCTATCTCTATATCTTTCTATCTCTCTTTCTATGTCTCATACCACAGCACACCTTCAGAGGTCTTGTGGAGTCCATGCCTCGATGGGTCAGAGCTGTTTTGGGGACCATAACAATATTAGGCAGGTGGTAGTAATGTTATGGCGATCAGTGTGTGTGTGTGTATGTGTGTACATCCACACACACATGACACTAGCACGACTACTACCAGATGCGTGGAGCAGAAAAAAACAGCCCCTTTTCATCTTGACGGCCATGTCAGGCAATCTTTCTTGTGAAACGTCAAGAGGCAACAAACAATTATGACAACTGGGTCATGTCATTTTAAATATTAAAAGATTTTTAATTACAGATTTCATTGAAAATGAAGCAGCAAGGGCTATATTTGAATTTAAACATCTTCCTAAAAAAATCTTCCTATTAATCTTCCTATTACACCGTAATGGTAAAACTTTTAGATATTATAAAAAAGACCCTCTGCAAAAACAAAAAATAACAATACATTTTAAAATGGTTTACTTACTTGACGTAGAAAAGAACATAGGCCTGCTGGTTGAGGACAGACCTGATGTCACTGACAGACACGGAGGAGTCATTCATCTGATACCACTGCCCATTGCTTGCCTGGGAGACACAACAGAACCGTTGGCAGGTTAACATCCGAATCGTCACTGTTTTTACAAACAGCAGTGTCCTGATAGATTAGAACTGTGGTCCATAGCAGTGCCTGTACCTTAATATAGCAGAAGTAGTGTCCAGCGTGACAACTAAATCCCGAGTGGACCAGCACAGCATAGAGCCCGTAGACCTGGGGCTCCCCTTGAGACTGAGACATGAAGGGCCGCAGGTCAAGGTACTCTGGATATCTCACATCCTAAGGACCAAAAAGCAGCCGATTAATGTCAAATTACTGTGAAATATTCCCTTAATCTAACTATAATGCATCTGTCTGTATGTAATTCACCTATCTCGAGAGCTGCTCATCTGAACTAATACTACTCAAACTTGACATGTGACTTGCTGGGGGCCAAAATAAAGTGCACCGTCAAATTTGGTGCAATTTGGATATGCGACACACTTAATATTAACACATTTAGAATTAACAGGCCAAAAGTGCTCTGTGCAGAAGCGGGGGCTGGAACTTATCGATGTAAGCGACGCCATAAGTCCTGTTTACCTTTTTAACATGTAGATAGTAGTAGAGAGCAGTCACTTATACATTTTTAATGCTTAAAATAAAAATACCCACGTCCACGGCTAGTCTTTACTTTGATTGACACTGACTGCAGGTCACTTCTGCTGCTGGATGCTGAATATGACATTAATAACATTAGAACAGGAAAGCTGCGAGCAGCAATACCACAGGGCGAGTAAACGCCCCATTCTGAGGTGCTGTCCTGTAACCCAAAGAGGGTTCTGGACATTATGGTCTGCACGTGTCATTGGTACCTTTGTGATTTTGCCTCCGCTGAAGTTTGCAAAGCGCTTAAGAGAGAGGGTGAGCACATTGGCGCTGCGGTGGATGGTAAATCTTTTTGAGGCTGTGACCATTTTTTTGCACCTAAGGCAAACAAACATTTAGTTAGTTAATCAGATAAATAAACAACAACAAAAAAAAAACACTGGCTCTCTGTTGTCATCTTCACTGAATAGCTTTAATCTGTCAAACAACTTACTTGCTGCATTTGTACGCATTATCTCCATCCAGCTGTTCTGGCTTGACAAACTGTTCCAGGGCCTTGGAGATACTGGGTGCCATCTGCAAGGAGACGAAATCAATTTTGGCAATGTTACTGAGATCCTTGGAAAAATCGAAATGTGTTGATTCGTTGCACATTTACAGTGGAACAGAACCCGCTATTGATAATGAACACATGATTCATTTACCTTAATTTCCAGAGGAATATCCAGGAAAGGGTCAAATGTATCAGAGACTGCTTTGCAGTTTAAACACTTGACTGAAAAAGAAAAATCAGTTTATTTATTAGTGTAGAAAAGCTATAAAATAACTAAAAAACTGTGCCTTGGCTACATATAAAAGAAATACACCAAGAAAACACTAATAACTCACCTCTGGACCTTAGGTGTCCACCAAACACCTGATGGATGAAGGTGGTTGCCTGCGTTTGTCTGTCTAATCTGTAAAAAAGATGAATGTGATAATGTCAAACCGACCAATAAGAGTAAAGACATGACTGATTGGTTTACCGATTAATCCAATTTATTTGAAACTTGTTTGTCAAGTCCCCTCAGAACCACCACAGTCTTCCCAACATATCTACTGAACATGCATGTGGACTTACACTCATTATATATATTTCAGCAGGAAAACCAATCTGTGTATAGCTTTTATGCAAGGCTTAGACAGGAGAGCCTTTGCAGAATGCTCAAATGATGGACAAAATTAAAAATACATAAACTATTGTAATATTGCTCTACCTAGTTGATGACCTGTATTGATACTTACTTGGTTCCAGGTAAGCAGGACTTTTGCATAGCATCCACTGTGTACCGCAGAAACTCATGAGCATCCTCCTGACTTCCATAGCGGAAGTGCTTTCCAATCCCTGTGTTGTGGAAAAATGAGTACACCACAAAAAACAGTGAGATACAGTCAAATTTGGCAAATTTCAGTGGTCTAGCTGTGCATTCACTTACTTTTGAGCTCATTGAGTACACCAATGGGCTTAATGACATTCCCAGAGTTGGCGAAAACCTGAATGATGTGGTTTTGCATGGTACACATCATACAGAATCCCGGCTCGTGACCTGCAGCAGGGAGAGGAGGATAAAACCAAATGAGAAACACATGAATCGGGGAAGAAAGCGGCTCATAGATGCCGTCAAAATGACCACGAATGATCTGATAATTATTGCATGACTGTACAATTGCACAGGTAATTTGTTGGTATAAAGAAAAAACATCAAACTTGAACATACATGTTTTGGAGTGCTCCCGTGTCAGCATGTAGTTGGCAAACGGAGGGGTGTAGGTGAGACACTGTAGGGCTGAGTTGAGGAAGCAGGTGTTCCCCATGTTCTGCAGGCCAGCACCAATACGGTGAACCTGGGTCCACTTTAGGTTGAGCCTCTCTGGAGGGAAGAGGACCTTCTGGGGCAAGTCAATGCCGTCATCATTGCTTATCACTGGACACACAGAGCAAACATGATTATTACCAACATTAGATTCAGTGCATTTGTCAGACCAACAACCTCATCAATAATCTGTATATATGCCACTAGGGTTGCAGCAGTTACCGGTTTCACTGTATACCATGGTATAAAATGTGATGGTTGTCATACCATGTGCATTTGCTTATTTACGGTTTTACAAAAAATGACTAATCTCTGTCACTCCTCGACTGCCTGTCAGACAGCGCAGCGGGAGCTACTGACACACACATGTAGCAGAGAAAATGTCAGAGACGCGAGATGATATCAATGATCTACATCCCCCTAAAGAGAAAGTAAAGTTTAATTGATGCAGCTTTGTATTATTTCTGTATACAATTTCTAGATAATAGTTCTCAATTTGCTTGCCAGTTTCAAATCCATGCCTAACTGTACTGCTCAACAAGATAGATCAGAGAAGTCTTCCCTGCCGCTACTGTGTGATGGATAAAAGGAGCAGGCAATATAACTTGACTATGCCCGAGTCAAAATGCAATGGAATAAGCGTAACTAGCCAACATCCAAAATAGTTCCCTCCCAGCATTACAGACACATGCAACATAAAACACGGCTAATAAAAGCATTAACTCCTACCTTGTTCCTTGGGCCGGTCCATGGAGGAGGGTGTACTGTTGTAAACTACAGCTCCAGGTGTTGGGCCCACACAGCCTCCTGAAGCCTTGAGCCTGGGAGAATCACTGGGCATGGTGGGACCCACTGCCCAGCTACTAGAACAGCTGCCATCCATCCCCACGTCTCCACTGGTGAAGGGAGATTGCTTACATCCGACTGACTCGTGGTCAGACTTTTCTGAAGATCTGTCAACTATGGTCATTGTTCATAGCTGTATGAGGGGAAGAAATCCAAATGTATATTACTTAATGAGCTGCAAAAAAAAATGTAGATCAAGTCAGAGGTTTTCCATTTTTCATCTTTGGTGCTGCTATCTATCTATATATCTATATCTATATCTATCTATATATATATATCTATCTATATATATATAGATATATATATGTGTGTGTGTGTGTCTGTCAGATTTTGACACAACCTAAATGTTTTAGTCTTGAGAAGCTGTATTCAAAATATAGTGGTAATTTTCCCAACTACTTCAAAATGACTTCTAGATAAATGAAACAAACTAAATTATAAACCTCTTTGCTCTCACAGACCGGATCACCCACAAATAATAAAAATAACAATTTAGATCAACAACAACCTAATGCAATTCTATCATACTTAAATGACATCATTTCCATAATCAAGAGCCGAAGATAATTTCATTCACTGACTCAGACATATCCTTACAGTGCAGGCGTACACCAAAGTGCCAACAACTGTATAGTAATTATGTATACTTAAACAAACTTAGTGGAAGCAGTCAGAAAGAGAAGAAGACAATGACAATGGTTCAATGACTGACAATGAATTTGAATAGAACAGAAAGCCTTTATTGTCATTATACAGTGTACAATGAAATTACACTGTATGAGAACATTCTAATCAAAACGTATAAAACGTTTCCATTAACAAATACTACGTGCCAAATAATAACACGTTATTACATGTGTCACTCTGTTTGTATCTAGCTCAAAAACTCGCCAGAGGAAATTTCCCAGTCGGAAGCACGCACGTTTACAACAGTTGTTCCCTCCCACCCGCTCAGGCAGACTGGCTCACATTGGCTAACAGACGGCTGCAAGGCCTCTAACACGCAGCACTGCTAAACCTACATATAAGATGAATTAAATCTTAGTTGGCCCATTAAGGATAATAAGCATAGTTTAAAAACCCACATTTCTCGTCGAAGAATAATGGAGTGTGTGTAGGGCGCGAGCGACTGTAACCCATGGAGACGGAAAACAGAACTATTACAACATTCGGCGGCAGAGTCGCGCTCGTGCAGCATTACTGAAGCTAGCGCTGTTAGCTCGCTCGGCACGGTGAAAGCAGACTGACATGGTGGATATCAACGTAACCATTTGTTATTTACTCCGAATGGCACCTTCTTATTTTGCGGTCGAAAAATATTTGATTTATAAGGGTGGGCCCAAGTAACGGGACATTTTGCTGGCTATCAGGAGGGGCTCGACCTCAGCATTTGTGTGTGCTCACTACTGTGCGCTCTCCGACATGACAGAGAACCGGTGTAAGGCTACTACAGCAAATCACAGCGGTTCAGACCTATCAAAATACCACGAATACACAGATAAAATGTCACTTTACCGGAAAATCATAAACACACTCACCTGTAATGTCTTATAAATACGTTAATAGCGATTGTAAATACATTCCTTATTTCCAGTGGGTGTCCGGCGGTGAACAATGACGTAGCTAATTGCCTCACGGGTACATCCGGGTACCTGCGATGAAACGAGGTTTCTGATTGGCTCAATGGGCCGTGTTCAGTGAGGAACGTGTTTGGGAAGATCCGTCGCATGTATATCCCTCTGACCTTTGTGTACATCATGTACAACCAACAATATGGACTTTATAACTCAGAACTTATACTATAAATTGTTCAAGCATTAATTATTTGGCTATAAGCAGACCATCTGGATGACTAGACAGCACAGACTACTATGGTGAAATTCCCATTTCTAAATAGATTAGTACCAACAGTATTTCAAGAATTAAAAGTTCTCAATCCATCCATGAATGAAAAGAAATGAGCCCGTGTCCCCATACAATCAAAATTGTAAGGCTTAATGTGACACAAATTGTCTCTCAGTTTGCTGAAAAAATTAGTTGTTTCTTCCACAGGATCAAGAGGAAGAGGCTGCACACGCATATACAAATAGTCAATTCTTCATATTGGCCATTTAAAAAAAAAAAGTTGTTATAAGTCTAATGCTTTGAAAACAACACCTCAAATGATCAATAATCACATATTACTACTTAGAAATCCTACAAGACATAGCAGAAAAAGGGTTTATTGAACAGCTGATTAAAGATAAATAACTACACTTACATCCAGGTGTACAAGACACACTCATTTGCTTACACACACACACACACACACACACACACACACACCACTTGTTCCATATGAACCTAACAGTGCAGCAGTGGCAAAATTAAGTTCTGACAGTCTGTGGAGAGTTGAGTTTTAAGGCTCAAGTCTTCTCTGACTCAGAAAAATTGACTTGTGAGCCCTTGAGCTGACTGATCTGTCTCCTCAGTTGCATGATCTCTTCCTCCTGCTCTTCAAGCCTTCTCTGCAAACCATGGATCACCTGCAAGAGAAACATATTCTTAAAATTGATTGGGGATTGCTATTAGGGACTTTACTGCAGATGCAATGCACCCACACATTCAGTAAAACAAAAAAAAAGATCCAATCCTAAATAGAATTAACAATTGTTTCCAGACAGTTACACACTTTGTACATTTTGGATCAGATCCCAGATAATTATTTTTTAATAGCCCAAAAAGAATTAATTTTAGAGCTAAAATATATCCATATACTACATACTGTGTCTTTACTACAGAAGAGTTCACTCTGTAGAAGCTGGTTGGCCGTTGGGCGAACACCTGGCTCTTTACTCGTCAGCTTCATGATGTACTTAGCCAGGATTGGCCATCTGTGGCAGAACGATTGTGGGATTTTCCCCTCTCTCAGGTCCCCAAGAGTCCGGACCCGCTCCATCTCTGTCCCAAAGGGCTGGAATAGCTCCAATGCCACCACCCCAATGCTGTACATGTCTGACTGGAAGAGCAACAACAATATAAACAAAAGTTTAGTCTCACAGAAGACATGACGAAGAAGATTCATGATAGACAGCATAGCATGAACACGTGAGAAGAATTGACCATAATATTGCCATCATTAATGTGTTTACCTTTGAATCATAATTGGAGTCCTTCAGTTGTTCTGGCGCAGCATATACAAATGTGCCAACACCTGTGGTGTGTGAAGCTTCTGTAAAATAAACCAGGGATGTGACTTTAAAACAAATAGCACCATCTTCTGGTAATTCTTTGAGGTACTGTGTTATGAAAATAAAACAAGTGATGAGGTACAGTGGTACAGTACCACTGTTTGGAGAGGTAGTGCTTTTATGGCCATCCATTATTATGTCCCTACAGGCCAAACCAAAGTCCCCAATTCGAACATGGCAGTCGTGACCGTGGAGGAAAATGTTCCTTGGCTGTCGAGAAAGACAAAGAAATTGCAGACAGTTCAAAATGCCACTGAGTGTTAAGATGTCAAAGGTTTACGCATGTGAGATAATAGTGCGTTACAATAAACACAAAAATAAAATATACAGTAATGTATGAATAAAACAGGACAGCAAGTCCCCATAAATGGCCCTGCACACAGCAAGAACTTAGCAGTTGTGGCAGGAGGACCATACATCAAGCTTAGACATGTACAGTAACTCTCAAACTTACATGATGCAATCAGACTGACTGAAAACAGGAAACGGAAATCATAAGTACCCGTTAATCATTTCGATTTTCCCTCCTCAGAGTGCCAAATTATACAACATGCCTCTGAGAAATCTAGACTTGCTTCCTCAAACCAGAATAACCAGCTTCCAACCACCACACACCTTGAGTAAAACTAAACACAGACAGCGGTGAGGAGGCAGTGGATGGTCATGTCGGAGGAGAGCAAGGGACACCAGGATAGGTGTTGTAACTTTATCAGATTTCACAACAATGAATTCCGCACCGCGATTATGGACGAAGACGTGGGACGTATACGAGACCTGACAGAAAAGTATGGCAGCGACTGTTGCATCAAGATAAAAGATGTTGCACCCACAGAGGATTTCTGGAAGGTAAACGCAGCAATGCAGACAGTTTGTAAGAAATGACTTTGTGAGAAGTAGAACATATTCAATGCAAGATTAGCTTGACATACAAACTGTCAACATGGACAGAAAAATGGCATCTTGTTTATGAAACACAGACAGCGATAACAACAAGAAGGTCAACGATGACCCATAAATGTCGTACGCTGATGCTCTAATGTAATTCAATTTATGAAAATAAAAGAAATGAGTGAAAAAAAAATACTTGTGGTTTAACTTAGGCATATTTGTGTTTTGCGCTATTCCAGTTTGACATGTCATGTCGTGTCTTGCTGCAGGGCCTTGCTGTCCTTCCCCTTCATCTGGCTGCCTCTTACAGGAGAGTAAAGAGTATGCAGAGCCTGCTCTCAGCAGGAGCAGATCCTGAAATAAGGTCTCGACAAACACAGACACTGGCAACAATTTTGGTGATTTCACAACTTCCTGTTATAACTACAAAGTGACACGCAAGTCACTGCCTCTCTATCTGCACAATGTCTCTCCCTCTGTCACAGGGACTGGCTCGGTCAAACCACTCTGCACTTGGTGATCACCAGCTGGCCAAGTGCCTTGACTACAAAACCAGGTTCCACAGTCAAGACTGCTGTACGCACACGTGCAGAAGCTTGTCTACGGCTCCTCTGTGAGCACGGCGTTAACGTCAATGCAGAGGTGACAAGTTTTTCCATGCAGCGAATCAATATTCAGCGTCTTCTTGCACTGCATCTGTGAAATTAAACGGGTGGAGTGCAGAGAAAGTCACGAGTAGTAAGTCATGTTTTTTTTTTTTGCCTCAGGTGGGTGTGTCTTGTGGTTTCTCCCTAGGTGGAGGGGGAGAGTCACCAGACAGCTCTCCACCTATCGGTGCAATACACGGCTCTGTCTGCCGTACATATTCTGGCCAGCTACGGCGCTGATGTTAATGCTGTCAACAGCAGCGGGATGACGCCCCTGCATATGGCCGCTGGGATCCTCCATAAAGACATTATGGCCAGCTTAATCAAGGAGGGAGCAGACATCAGCATGGTTCGTGTTGCCCCTGTCTTTTTTCCACAAAAGATAAACACAGATGACCCTTTCACAGAAAGGAAAAGCAAAGCTGTAATTAACCACAAATGACGGCCACATTCCACGGCTTTACTAGGACACCTGGACACAACTGAGCCGCTGTCAGTGGTACAATATCTGTGCTTTTCCTGCTACAGTAGGTCTAGTGTCTGTCGTTAAAAAGGTATAAATTACTCTCAGCGGAGACAAAAGAAAGATAACACTCCAATAAATGAATAATACTTCATAACAATTCAGCAAAAATAAGTGTGTGCCCATCCTAGAGATAAAAACAACGGCTTATTTTTTTGCTAATATCATGCAAATCACCAAACTATGATGCACTGGAATATTTGAGTATTTTTGCTTTTTCTTAAAAACTGTGTCTACTTGTTTTGTTTTCCGGTTAATGGATGATATCTTGCAACCAAATATTAAAAACAATTTATAGCTAATGACCAAAAGATCCTCACCACATCGTCATCATATGCAAATTTAATTATAGACAAATGAAAGATCTTGGCTGATTCACGTGCAAAGGGTTCTGTGCAAAGGAATTCCTATCTGGCATCCAGCTGTTCTGCTGTGTCACTTTACTGTCCTTTCAGAGCTCTTAGTCCAGGTGAAATATGTGAATTAGGTCCTACATCTGTCATGCATTCAACTAAATTCTTGACTATTTTCAAGGGAGTGAAGCACTCTGGGAACAGTCCCCTGCACCTGGCTGTTGTGGCGCTGGCTATGAAGAACACTAAATCCCTGGCAGACGGCAATGGCTGCATCTGTGAACTGCTTGAGCATGGGGCCGAGGTCGATGCTGTGAACAAAGCTGGGATGACGCCTTTGCACGTGGCGTGCAGTATGGGCAGCAAGGAGCTGGTGGACCTGCTGCTCAGGTATGGAGCCAGCATCAATAAGCTGAGCAAAGCAGGGGAGAGCTGTCTGTTTCTGTTCCTGAACCACGGGCCGAATGTAAGGAACAGCTCTCTGTTGTTGAAACTCTTCAGCCTGACCTACCCGATCACAATCTACAACAACGAAGGCCACCTACCCTCAACCTTGAGCCTTCCATGTTTCTTCAAGCAGAGAGACCAGTTACTAAAACTCATTCAGCAGCCAAGGAGACTCCAGGATATTTGTAAGATTGCTATTTATCTAAAACATATCCAAGACAAGAGAGAAGAGTTGAGAAAGATCTTGCCTGAGAAGGTATATGACTTTGTATTTGACTACTGGGAGGATTTACACATTTCCTTTGTTACAGGACTCATTCAATGACTCACTCTGACACTGCTCCTATTTAATACCTGTTTGTCAATGCAAAGTGCATGTGACCTGAATATGATCAAATAAAATGGAAGCACCTTACCTTCAGGTCTCTGTGCATGATTCCCCTGGAGTGAATGTACTCCACTCCTTCAAGTATCCTTCTCAGCAGACTGAGTGTGTGTTCGGTATCAACGCATCCATAAGGACCTAAAAATAAAATAGACGTGTTTCTTTACAGAAGTTGTATTTTAGTCTGTTTTGAGACCAGATGTGAAATACTTTGTCAGGTTGAAATAATTCTGTAATTTTCTGATGGGTAAAAATGAAATGAATGTTTACATGCAGAGGTCTGTTCTGCTTTGGGCTTGGTGTTCCTGTCAGAGATCCAGTCCTTCAGCGACCGCTCACACAGCTGCATCTGGATGTAGAGCATCAGGTGGAACTGTCCCTGCAGAAACCGCCAAAACGTGGCAGAGAACATTTTATGAATACATTTCAATGTAAAAAAGTAAGCTATAAAACAGTTTTTTAAAAATCCTTTTAGTAATATGTCCGTCTTTAAGCACCTTACCTCTTTAGAAGGCTTTGCTGTGCGGATGTCAGGCCACTGTTGACATTCCTTGCTGATGCAGGAGTTGTTGTTCAGTTCGATGCTACTCCTGCTGGACTGCTCCTCTAACAGGGCTGAACCATCCCAGCCTGTGGCAGGACATTTGGAGCTCTTCATGGGCTCTCGCTGTCCGAGGAACACACAGGGGACATAGTTCTTGGGGATGCAGCGCATTGTCTTCGGACACACCACCTGGCCTTTCTCTTGGGTTGGAACTAGAGCCTTGATGGGCTGGGTTTCTATTAAAGGTACTGTGGTACTTGGGGCAGCATCTGTTGGTGCTTGACTGTGGCTTTGAAAAACTACTGAGGGGCTGCTGCTGTTGCTGTCAGGGCTCTCATCAGAACTGTGGATGGAAGAGTCATGATATATTAAATAATTACTATTATTGCATCTAAATTCCCTGAGATAAATACTGTGGCTCAAGCAGTGTGGAATATTGTTATTAGTCTGCCACAACATGGTATTAACAAAAACAAAAATACTTCCTACTACTTTTTTAGTACTATTTCTTCATTGAATCGGAAAATTCATTTTAGCGGCCAATCACAAGAAAAAGAGGGTTTTAATATAAAATTTGTTCATTTACTACGAATCAAGTCTGTAATCCAAAGTATTGCACCAACTGACAAATAAAATATAACACTGTACATAATATAAGGTTGTAACTTATAATTAATTCAATTATTGATTAAGGCGTTGACTGATCTTGGGAAAGTTTCATGATTTTGTGTGTACAATTGCAGAAAATTGTCAAATAAAATGTCCATAACAATTTGTCTAAGATAACTTAGACACTGGTTCCTACCTGTCTTGTGGTCCAGGTGATCCCAGTGCAGGCAGCACAGACTCACGACCTGCAACAGAGGTGTTTCTCACATGAGGCTTCTCTTGTGATAAAAACAACCAAGCGTTACTGTTCACGGAACTCTTTAAACAATAACTTCATAATAACTCAAGCTGTTGCAGGACAGCGGCTGAATACTCACGTGCCGCAGGCTGAACGTGTTCCATCCAGGCGGTGTGATAGCCCACAACATTTACATGCTGCAGGCTGGACAACACTTTGACTTCTCTGAGGACCTGGAGCAAAACAAAAAAAAATAATACAATTAACAAATCGCTGTATTTGGGCGTAGAAAGATTTTTTAAAAAACTGACGACTCACCTTCATGCAGTCATCCTTTGAGACGTTTTTGATAAGAATTTTCTTCACAGCATAATACTGTCCATCCAGCTTGTTCATAACCTACAAGATGATGTCAGAGGTAGCGTGAAGATGTTGATCAACTCATGTTCTTCTTTAGAGGCGGTTGTTAAAATGGCATGGAGTAGAGAAGAGTGAAATACCTTAAAAACATTGCCATATGATCCTTTTCCAAGTCTACAAATTTCTTCAAATTCACTAAGATACCGGGAAGTCTGAGCTTGAAACAGTCCCTCCTTAGGTCTGTGAGCAATCACAAACAAACATATCTTACAAAATATTGCTTTGATCCCCTTTTTTCTCTATATGTCTGTGTATATGCACCATTTTGACTTTAGGAAATAATAATAATAATAATAATAATAATAATAATAATAATAATAATAATAATACCTACCTTACTGCAGGATTGTGTGTGTTTGTGCCGAGACGTGGTTGCCCCTGCAAAATGAAAAGAGGTCAAACAGAGCAACTATAATGGTAGTAAGATTGCACCAACTGACTTTGCTTCTTTGATCAATAATCATGCAGGCAATGGGCCTCATGCATCAATGTTTTCTTATTTTTCTCTTCTATTTGTTCTTGCACGAAGTGAGAAAATCCCAGCCAAATCTGTTCTTATCGACGTGTATGCTGACGAATTGTGTTTAATCTAAAACCGGGGGGTGCCGGGTCATTTGTAATTACCATA
This sequence comes from Chaunax sp. Z400, assembly GCA_037577475.1. Lineage (NCBI taxonomy): Eukaryota > Metazoa > Chordata > Actinopteri > Lophiiformes > Chaunacidae > Chaunax > Chaunax sp. Z400. The sequence continues at coordinate 13,223,893 of CM075203.1, forward strand.
TGGAAATGCCCCCAATAGATCCATATAAGGGCAGCAGACTAAGTGTTGCGTGCAAACCACGAACCAGCTGACATTTGACATGTAACGTTGAACTCAGATGAAAGAAAAGAAACATAAAAGGATTTCTATCTAAGAACAGTAACACAAATAAACCCTTCCTTCTGCAAAAATAGATTCTGAATAAAGTTTTGTTCTCTCTCTGTTCTTTTGTTCTCACTCTTACCTGTTCTCTCGTCTACCATAAGCCCATTTTTGTTATAAGCGACATATCCATTATTAAGCATTAATATATGAATAAATGACACATAAAACAGAAATATTAGCTGTTTTATTTGGCTCAGGTGTGCCATTGATCTCTTTAATAGTGCACCTAGACAATCAAGATGATCCGAGCAAGCAAAAATCATCTCTACCAAATTAACAGAAGATATGAGAGACTCTTCGGCATGATATCCAGTTTTTCCACAAATTAATGACACGCTAAAGAAAGAAAAAAATGAAACTTTGAAAGCAAACCATTAAGACCACTTCTCAAATACATGCCACTACATTTTTTGCTGCCTTGAGTACAGGTCTAGGGTCATTGCACAATCTAATAAAACCATCCACCACAAAACCATCAACCTCCTTTTTGTGTTTTTGTTGTCACTTGGGCTCATTCTAATCATCATTAGTAAGTGAAAGCGTTTAAAATGAAATCAATAACTGTGGAACATTTTTCTTCTGTGTTTTCAAAGAGTAAATTGCTTTTTTTTTAATCATTATTATGATTAATATTTAACAACACAAAATGTGAGCTGGCTTTTGTACATATTGGCCAGGGCGCTCGGAAAATTTGACCTTGCCTAAGAATAAACAGAAAGGTCAATAAAGTATTGATGAATGCAGAATTGGTTCTTTGCATGCACAATTTCCGATCGAATATATGCGTGTGCACGATTCATGCATGAGGCCCATTGTCTATTGCACAATGTACAAATTCCCACTCTCACAAAATTAGTAAAAAATAAAATAAAAAAACAAATCAGTCCGAATATCAAAACTAACAACATACCACCATCTACAAAGACACAGACTGGAAATACTGGTGATTAGTCCAGTTACCTGTGGATACAGTGAGGAGCTGGCAGCATGAAGCAGCTCAGTGAAGGCCCGGTTGTGCTGGAGTCTGACGGTGCTGAACTCATCACTTATGGCCAAAGGTGAGAGGAGGTTCATGGCAGCTAAACGCTGGCCAATGACTGCCAGAGGGATAACAAAATGGTAACTGCAATTGTAATTAGTAACTAACAATACTCTGACACAGTCTGATGTGGGGTCAGAATGTGAACCATGCATACACAATTTTTTTTTATCTAGATGTCATTTCCCATCAGCAGATACCTTTAAATAGCATGCGTGAGCGTGCCGGATTGCTTTCATAGACAAAGCACAGGTGCTCCAATAGGGACCCCAGGAGGAGGTGGTTGGGGATTGCTGAGGCAAACTCCTGGATGGACAGGTAGTTTCTGCCAGCCATCAACACCTCACGGTTATCATCTGTGTCTGAAGCTGAGAAAGCAAAACACAACAGGAAAATGTGAAAAGAGGAAGCGGAGGATTTAAATTTCAAATTTAAATCTCCTTAAAATGCTCAAAAAAGAAGACAAACAACTCTTTAGATTATATTTGACTTTTTAAAACTCCGACTAAAATCAAATAGAACAATATTTCTTCCCTATGTAGTCTTACCTTCTTCAATAACTTTTGCTATCATTTCAACGATGTTTTTGTCTCCTAGGTCCATTCTTTCAGCATAAAAACACTCGAGATCCAACATTCAGCAACCCTACTAATGATCACTCTATTCACATCCAAGGCTGATATTGAGCTCATCTTGTTTATACATGGTGGGGCGTGAATAGTAGTAATGCTTATCTGCCTGCTCCAGCGGACAGCAGAGCTCCTCCACCTAATTACTCTTTAAACACATGACCAAGATGAGACACTGAGACACTGTGCCTAAACGGGAAGGACAGCCTGTTTCATGACATGCCATCCCTCTCATCCTGTACAGCAGGATTTGTGTAAGGCCAAGTCCTGACTTGTTTAGAAATAGAATTTAATTGCTGAACTATGATTTGACTTGATGTTAAATCCTGATGATGTGATTAAAAAACAACAAAAAAAACAACAACTTGTATGCAATTTTGTTTAGGGATTTATTTTTGCTGTAATATACGTTGCAATATAAAAAAAACAGATATGCAGAGCGTGTTATTTATGAACAGATACACAGGTAATCATAACTCATCATTTTTGGTACCATCAAAATGTCAAAGGTAGAAGATAAACAGGTTTGAAATATAAACAGACTTCATTTAGATTAGTCATGCAGCATGAGAACTTTCCATGTTTTCCTTTTGTATCAAGCAGCAAGAAAGTTGTAGCCTGATGTATTTCATTTAATTTACTTCCTGCTCGGTGACTATTGCATAAAGGGACATTACTATGTCAGTGCTAGAAACAGCCCTCCGAGGGAGGGTACTACATAGCTGTATCAAATCATGTGTGGCTCTGGAGGGAGGTTTCTTAAACCTGATGATGTCATCAGGGTAATGCTAAAAACGGTTTGAGGCTTCAAAACCTGCATTATAAACTGAGGGCATGCAATTTGAAAGATGGTGGATGTTAAGCGGGAGGGAGCGTCTTGTGAAAGATGCTATCAAGTTGCACTACGGGACAAGAGATCCACTGATTCCTTGACATATAGTATAGAACAAAAAGTCTGGATATCGGTGAATCTGTTGCTTCCATTATAACCACTCTATTTCTGGTCCGCCATATGACAGTCTCAAACTTTATGCATGTCTCATATTGCTGGAGTTTAAGCCTGCTGATGAGGGTTGAGCTGCATATAAAGAAAGAGTACAATATCCATAAGACCTTTTTCAAATAATAATATCATTCTAGTCTTAATAGAATGGCACTCAGTTGAGCGCATACCTACGCAAAGGCCCAACAGGTCCATTTAATTCAATCAAGCCTTACCCAAATTCAAAATAAAAGCCGTGTAACCAGAATTTAAGCTTACTGGATTTGTAACAGCGAACCATTTAAATCTGGTGGATCCAGATTTTTATATTGATCCGTACCAAATCGCATACTCATAGGTATCAACCCCCTAAATATGCCTGATTTTTTCATCAAGGTGCATCTTCTATTTCCTGAGAATATTTTTTTAAAAAAAAGCATATCTCACAATGTTAAATAAAGTGAGAAAAAAAAAAAGAAATTCCCAAATCCATCCCTTTATCTGGATCCGGACCAAAATTCATAGGGGTCTATTTTGGCCCAAAATCTATCTTCACACCAAGATTCATGGAAATCCATTCAATAGTTTTTGCATAATTCTGCTGACAAACCAACCAAGGACAGGGGTGAAAACATAACCTCACTGACAGAGGTAAAAAATTGGACATATGAGTAAAATGAAGCCTTTCCAAAAGCACAGGGTTCAGTGGCTTTATCCATGAGTCTACTGTGGTACCTGCACAAACTATATATACTCACCCTCATATTGGTTGTCTATATCTGTAGAGTAATGACAGGGTGGGCTTACTACTAGTTAAGGAGGGGGGGGGAGGCTCAGAGTCACGTGGTTCATATGGCCTGAAATTCCAGCCTAGGCTATTTATAATAGCAATAAAGTCTTGAATTGTTTAGAATCGCGTGTTTAATTCCGTTATCATTGTGTTACTATGCAATATGCTATAACAGTCCACCAACACCAACTCAACACTTAAGTTACATTAGGCAGCAACATTAAACAGGATAACCAAAGCTACTTACTGTCAAACTGGACCTCATCGTCCTCTTCGCTTGCCAAACTTATCAGGCTAACCTCTTGTCTCCTAATGGATTTAATCTTGCGATGGACCGAAAGGCTGCTGCTGCTACTAGAACATTCCTCCGACAGCAGGAGTCCGTTGTTGGATGTCGAATTGTACATTTTTTGCTTATAGTCCTTATTTTAAAATACTGTCCAATTTATAGCAGCTACTCCATATCAACAGTAAGATGCGTCAAAGTACTAGTTAAGTCCTAGCTTCCCAAATGTTTACATCGTATTAGTGTCAGTGGAGATTCTCACAAGTCTCGTGTGATCAGCAAAGTCACATGGCGGCCATGATTCAACACTTGCAATCGTGAACCAGGGACCGTCTGACAATATACATGCTCGGCAAACAACGAAATTAACAGATAGGAGACGTTTTGCCCAAATTCACGGCATAAAATCTCCTTTACACTCTAATACCAATATGATTTTCGAGCTAAAAGCCATCGAGAATGACCTCCGACACAAAAAGGGATTTATATGTTTTTTTCAAATATGACATAGTTGCAAATGAGGCCTAACAACCACGTGTGACAAAGTACCGGTGGGTCTGGTTTTGGTGAGGACACGCGAGGCAATAGTTTAAAAAAAAACTTCTTTGTGTTTAATTTGCTTGACATTGTCATCACCTTTATATGTAGATTTCGTTTTAGGAGGTTACTCTTTCACACCATTAACATTTTACATTACTTAAACTGCGCAGTTTTGCGCACGGGCGATGCGCACGAACAATCAGCGCAGTCGCGCGACATAGCTTCACTTTTGTGTTTACAACATGAAGCGGTGTCACGGAAATTTTATGAATAACAGCTACAATCAAAGTAACAATATTTGACAATGACGTCTTAGCGGCTGTCTCATCCTTTTACTGTGTTAAACGGTATCAAAAACCTCTTGAATCTTGTGACTCTTTGAAGATGTCTGATGCTTGGTAAGTTATATAGCTACAAAAGTATTTCTTTATTTAACTTGCCTGCAGATATTTTTGTCTTCACATCATGTAAATCTGCAATGTTAATCGTCTTCTACATTTTGCATCCAGTCCGTTCCGTTTTAATTATTTATTTCAACCCGGATTCCACTGAAAAATCTACAAGTTCATGCATTTTCATTCATTTCAAGAGTTTTTTTTAATTTATTTTTTTTAGCTTGCTCCAATGCAATAAATAAGCACAAAGTTGCACATCATTGTCACCAAGTGCTGGTTTTTCTTCTCTGCAGCTCTGAACCTGCTGGAGCCATTAAGGCCATCGATAAGCACTCAGTGCATCAAATCTGTTCAGGACAGGTTGTGCTGACTTTGGCTACTGCTGTCAAAGAGTTGGTGGAAAACAGCATCGATGCAGGGGCCACAAACATTGGTAAATATTGATACGCATGGTGATTGCCCACCAATCACTCATGAGAGCTACAGTTGTGAATGGTGACTAAATGATGCTTATATTCTTTTTAAGACAAGGTACCTGTGTAGGAGATTTATCTTAGAATGTGAGCTGAAATTGCATTATCGTGTTGTATGTTCCAGATGTCAGGCTGAAGGAGTGTGGGGCTGAACTTGTGGAAGTGTCAGACAATGGCAAAGGAGTAGAAGAAGCCAACTTTGAAGGACTGAGTAAGTGTGACCTTTGCTTATCTCCACTCAGTCAAAGTCTACCTGATCTTTTTGTGTAAGTGGACGTTCTTTTGTACGTTTCACAGCATTGAAGCATCACACATCAAAACTGAGGGACTTCTCTGATCTCATCCATGTGGAAACGTTTGGTTTCAGAGGTGAAGCCCTCAGCTCTTTATGCGCTCTGAGGTAATGCATGTCAACAGTCGTATTAATTTTACACATACTATATTAGCCGTCACCTCATCGGCTAAAATCCCCTCTGACCCCCCTACAGTGGTAACCTGAGTGTTGTGACATGCCATGAGTCCAGCCAAGTGGGAACCAAGCTGGTGTTTGACCACAAAGGCCACTTAGTGCAGCGGTCACCCCATCCGCGACAGCAAGGCTCCACAGTTAGTCTGCAGCAGCTCTTCTACACCCTACCTGTTCGACACAAGGAGTTCCAACGCAATATTAAGAAGGCCAGTCATCCAAGAATCATTGCTTTTTTTTCTTTACACTATATGGCTACACAGTGAACAAATTATGTATTTATAGATATCTATATATTGTGTAATAAAACACTGATTGCGATTAAAAGGTCTCCCAGGTGGTGTGTTGTGCTGGTGGGAACCTTCTTAAGGCAAGAACCAGAGTCACATTATTCTAATGCACATTTTTCCTGATCGATTTTCCTCAAGGTGGGATTTTATTTACTACAATGTAGGTTGTAAGTGCAAATGTTTCCCCAGTGAATGTGAACATTGGACAGCAGCAAACTACAAATTTCTTAACTTCCCACCAACACATGAGGAAGACCTAGGACCTAGGAAGACCTTTGTAACTGCAATTATGCTTTTAAATGTATCACAACACACTATAAATGTGTTCCACTTTATCTAAAACCAGTTTCTACAGTAGACTTTACAAGTTGCTTCTCATACCATGAATGGAAACCAGCTGATTCCAGGAATATAGGAAAATCACATTAATCAGTGTAAAAATGAAATGTAAACAGAGTAAAGTAGCAAGATCATACAAAAGAATGTGAATAACCTGACATATTAAACCTCAATCTGAAGTAAAACTCTCTCAGAACATAATATGACTTGTATTGACTTGTAATTTTCATTTTTCATTTAGTGTTTTGTCTTTGCATGCATTAGTTTAGAACCAACCAGTGGCTAGTTAAGCTATGTGTCATCTTGAATGAAACATTTCATTGGTCTTGATTTTCAGGAGTATGCCAAAATGATACATGTCCTGCAGTCCTACTGCATCATCTCTACAGGAGTGCGTATTACTTGCTCCAATCAAAATGGGCAGGGAAAGCGAAGCACAGTCCTCAGCACCAGTGGCAGCCAGAGTATGAGAGACAACATAGGCGCCATATTTGGACCGAAACAGGTTGGAACATCATTTGCAGTCTGCAGAAGGTGTCAGTTTGACTGTATCAGTGCTGTTGGATGAATTCTCCATGAAACTACCTTGAACTGTGTTATTTATCCGTATGTTCTATTTTTATTTTATTTTTGTTTTGTGGTCTGCAGCTACAGAGTCTTCTGCCTTTTCAGCAAGTGTCCCCTACAGAAAATGTCATTGAAGAATATGGACTTAAAGATGCAGATCTACCCAAGCAGCTGTTTTCGTGAGTGATACCATTTGTGTGGAAGTCTTGTTTGTGTGTTCTCTGAAAACAACTCTTTTTTTTCCAGTTAGAAACTCTTTTCGTTTTGGCAGCATTACAGGGTTTGTCTCACAAGGAGATCATGGTGTTGGGAGAAGCGCCACAGACAGGCAGTTCTTCTTCATTAACAATCGGCCATGTGATCCGCTGAAGGTAATTAATATTTAGTTCAAGTCCTCAATCAATAATGGTTTATACTACACTGTAATCTAGGTGTGAGCAGATATAACAACATTTTAGAATATTTATTAAGACATAATGTATATTATTACAATTGTGTTTTACTTCATAGTAGTCACTTATTATCTGTTCTCTTCTACTGGAGGAATTACATTTATTGACACATACAATAATCCATATTATAATTTTATGCAGATCTGCTCGCAACGACATTATAGTGACTTGTAAACCATGTTTAAATGTTTATATACTGCTAATGGATGCTTAATATAGGGTTTTTTTAATTAAAGTGGAACAGTTTCCAGCCTCATCTCTGGTTATTCTAAATTTGCAGGTGACCAAACTTGTGAATGAAGTGTATCACATGTACAACAGACATCAGTATCCATTTGTTGCCTTGAACATAGCTGTTGCCTCTGGTAAGCCAATTGCTGAAACAAAGCTAGCTCTGAAACAACACTGGAGACTTTCTGTACTACATGAGCATTTTCTGTGGCGTTATTTCAGAGTGTGTGGATGTGAACGTAACCCCAGACAAGCGACAGATTTTCCTTCAGGAGGAGAAACTCTTGCTGGCTATTCTGAAGACCTCACTCATAAACATGTATGAGACTGGAGTCAATAAGATCAGCCTGAACTATACCTCTGTGCCCACCGCTAGTAAGAACTGATCATTATATGCACCGTAATCATTAACATATTATATAAGATGTATATATATTAATATTATAGCAGCATAATGTGAGTGAGAGTTCCTTTTCCAGTGATTTTTTGATTGTTCAATGTTTCTAGATCTGAAATCTGAAATCTGTCAAGTGGTCCCCTCTATTGAGAACCCACCAGAACCTGGAGAGGAACCTGTCACTGAGAGCCCAAAGTCATCCCTTAACCTGGCCAGCCTAAAAGCTGCTTTTTCAAGTCATCACAGCTCAAACTTTGGGAATAAGTCAATGGCAGGAAAAGCTACTAACACAGGCCCAACACAGAAAACACTGCAGTCTTTTTTAAAGGGCTCTACCAAACCTACGAACTACACCCCAAGTGTGAAATCTCCTCTGAAAACCACAAGAGATCCAGCGAAATGTTCCCCTGAGGAAAAGTCGGTGCTGGATAAGTTCAGGTATGGAACAACATGCAGTGATGCAGGATCTGAAAAAGACAGTACTGCATCCGGTTGTGACCCTACAATGACATCACTAGATATTCAGCGTTCAAGTCTTGGACTGGCAGCTGACAGACCTGATGTAATAAATGAAGCAATCGCCGAAACGTCTGACAAAAATCACGCTGCTCCTGAAGAAGCAGAGGTAAAGACTGAGCCATGCACTTCCTACGAGGACTGTGCTGTGAGCCCGCATGCCAAGAGGGCGAGGACGGAGAGTCCACGTTTCCTTACAGAACACAAATCCAGCCATTTAGAGGAATCCTCTTTGACCATGGATGCTCCAGTCTGCCGTCAGAGGAGGACGGTGCCTCTCCAGTTCTCTTTGCAAGAGCTGGCAGGAAAGATTAAGAGGTTACAGGACCAGCGGGCCCAGAGTGCCGCGGACGTTCTGCTCTATCGACGCTTCAGGGCCAAGATCAACCCTGGAGAAAACCAGAGTGCAGAGGAAGAGCTAAAGAAAGAGATCAGGTAGGATTTTAATCCTGTAAACTGCTGCTTAGTGAAATTGGCAGTAATGGTAAATAATCTTTCATCCCAACAGTAAAGACATGTTCAAACAGATGGAGATCATCGGCCAGTTTAACCTGGGTTTCATTATCGCCAAACTCAACTCGGACATCTTCATGATTGACCAGCATGCTACGGATGAGAAGTACAACTTTGAGATGCTGCAGCAGCACAATGTCCTCCAAGGGCAGAAACTCATAGTGTAAGAATAGAAATCAGTGAATAGGTTTAGCCCTCTGATGCGTAGAATTCACTTTTTACTGGTCAGTGATCTATTTTTGTTTTTGCTCTTAACGTTTTCAGGCCTCAGAAGCTTCACCTCACTGCTGTCAGTGAAAATGTTCTCATAGAGAACATTGAGATTTTCAGAAAGAATGGATTTGAATTCCTGGTTGATGAAGAAGGTATAAACACTTAAGTATTTAATATGGGTTTTGAGTATCATCTCAAAACAGTTATTTCCAATTTGACTACAAACACTGAAGCTGATTTATTTATTTTTATTCTGACTGCAGCTCAGGCGATGGAGAGGGTTAAGCTGGTGTCTCTGCCCACCAGTAAAAACTGGACATTCGGTCCCGCTGACATTGAAGAGCTGATCTTCATGTTGAGTGACAGCCCTGGGGTCATGTGTCGACCATCACGCGTCAGGCAGATGTTTGCGTCTAGAGCCTGTCGAAAATCTGTGAGTTTATAGACATAAACAGACCCTTCAAAGTATTTTTAAATATTTAATTTTTATCTTTCCGGGAGCATTTAATTTCCTGTCAGTTTCCGGAATGATGGAAATAAACTTTTAATATCAAATGTACTTTCATTAATCAAAGTGGATGTGTTCAACTTCAGTAATAAAAACCTATAAATCTAATATGTCAAGATTGGATACTGGTGTAAGGTTTGCTTTGCAATCATCTAAACAAAAGGCAGTTTGGTTGTACACTAACGATATCCTTGTTTTCCTGTTACCTGATCTCTTTGCTTATGCTAATCTAAAGGTGATGATCGGCACTGCTCTGAGTGTCACTGAGATGAAGAAGCTCCTGGTTCACATGGGGGAGATAGAGCATCCATGGAACTGTCCTCATGGCAGGCCCACCATGAGACACCTCGTCAACCTCGACATCATCTCAAAAGACTGACCATGTCGAGGAAGCAACTGTTGGAGAATCAGACTTTACACTGGCCTGTCATAACTGGAATGCTCTTTCATTCTAGTTTATTTCTGTTAAACATGACCCTTGTTGATTCATGATACAAACCGTACATACGGTATATTTGTCAGGTTCCAATGTTTAGTATTGGCTGATTATTTTGTTTTTGACTGATTAATGTTTTGTCCTTATATCTGTTAAGATATGTTTTGATTTTATTTGATTTTCACACCTCAAAAAAATTTTGTTTTTTTTATATTTTAACATCTTATAAAGGGGTTAATAAACCAAATATATTTGCAAGATGTGGTGCCACTTTCTGTTGTCTGTTCTCTTTAATCCAGTTCAGTTGAAAATCCAGCTGAAGTATTTAATACCACACTGAAAATATTCTACCATAAGCCCTGTATTCAAAGCCTTAAAGTATGTAAGTTGCAGCACAATTAATTATCAAAGTAAAAGTACTCATGCAGAAAAATGGTCCCTGTGAGCTGACAGCTGAATGGGGTTTTATGACTATATATGATAGTATTATATAGCACTGTGTACCAGCTAGAATCTGGCGATATGATAATATGATACAATACAGGGGTCACCATTAAATATATTGTGATGATGTAAGAAAAGAGATATTTGTGTCATAGGCCTGTACCAGCTATCTGTGCCTCTTCCTGTCACAGTTCACAACATTACGTTGGAATGAAAGTTTCTATCTATCTAGCTGTCATTTAAACATAATAAATGAACCACATATCTTTGCATTTTAACTTTTAATGAAAATTAATTCAGTATCACAAAACAAAATATGATGCTCAAGTGAACCAATATTTTCTTAATACCCTTAGTGTTATACAATTATATATGTATGGTTAAATATATATGATAGATTATATATGTTTTAATGATGAATATATTTAATTATATGTTTTTTTTATATTACTGCTGCATTAATGTGTATGTTGCACCATATTCTATAAGCTCATCATACGTTTGTTGTGTCGCTGTCCTGTGCGAAACACAATTCCCCTTTCCATGAACTGATTTACAGCTTTGTGAGAATGCGTTTTTCCAGCTAGTTCAATAAAGTTTTAAAATAGTTTGTCAAAGAAAAACTTTCTCAAAGTCACACTTAAACAAAAGGTTTATCAGAATGATTAAAAATCATGAAATCTGGAGATTATGTGGTTTTCACTGGATAGGAATTTTACATAATTTACGATGGAAAAAACTTATTTATAATAGCTATTCAAACACATCTACCACTGATAGGACAGATCGTCGCCGTTTTACCTTTTTGGCTAATGAAGCTTGCCGTAGTTGTTAGCTTCCGTTGCCATGGAGAGGATCCTTGCAGATGAGACATAAAGCAGAGCGAAGTGATACAGAGGAAACTAGAGAAGAAAACTACGATTAAAAAAACAAGAAAGTGTGGAAGCAGAGCGGTTGAAGACCGCGGAGGAAAAAGAAAATAGAAAGCTCGGGAGCTACTCTGCTAATTTAAAGACGCACTCAGCAGATGAAGAAAAGAAGCCATGATGAGCAGCCTGAGTGATGACATGAATGGACTCCCCACACTTTTTAACTTAGTTGTACAGAGGTAAGTCACCATTAAATAGTTTTGAACCACCCTCAAGTTGGACTTAGCTGAAGTGGCTGAAGTATTTCTGGTCTCATTGACAGATATGAAGGGGAAACGTGTGAAGGTCAGTTTCATGGAGAAGGGGCTGCTTGTTTTGAAGGAGGCCATATGTACAAGGTGAAATGCAAATAACACCACATTTTAAAGTTGATTTTTCAACGGTTTTCAATACAGTAAAGTGTTACGAATACCTCAGCAGTCTGTGGATCTTTTGGTAATTTGATTTTCGTTTCAGGAAGGGATACCAAAAAATGAAAAACAAGTGATTATTTGATTTTTCATCACTGAACATTCTATTATGAGAACACTGAACATTCTACTATGCAGAAATGTTTCTTTTCATTCATCAAGCAACTCTGGCACACCAGCAGTCCCACATTAGCATTTGGCGCTCTTGTTTTGTTTACGATTTTTTTCCCCTCGTTATTTGAAATTGCATGAAATTCTCTTTCTAATATATAATGCCAAAACAGTACAAAAATACAAATTGCATTCTCACATATGTTCTGAAAATGTACCAGATCTGATCTTTGCTTCACTTTCCATGACACTGAACAAAACTATATCATTAAGTCACGACTGTTTTTTTTTTGTGAAGGGGATGTTTTCCAAGGGTCTTATGGATGGATATGGTGTCTTCACACAGGCAGGTGGATTGAAATATGAGGTAGGGCACAATAATGATATAATAACTATTGATGCTACATTTTATAGGGCCGCTTCTCAAACAAATTTCTAGGTGCTTTACAATGACGTCATGCATCTTTTTCTCTTGTCTTGAGCAGAAAAATTTGAAAAGACTTCTGGCTGTACAGAACTCTGCTGCTAGTCTTTAACTCATGTGTCACATTCGATGCATCCTCTGTCCGAAGAAAATCAAATCAAATAGATAAGAAAACTGAACAGAATAGGATTTTTTTTAAACTTAGTAAATAAATGCAAACAAAAATCTTGGGAGTTCATTTCTAATCCAACAGGGAGAATTTGTGTGCAACAAGCCCATGGGCCAGGGAACCTACACCTGGCCGGATGGCAGCTCCTATCAGGGCGAGGTGTACAATGGTGTACGGCATGGGACTGGAACCTACAAATGTGCAAAAAATGCTGTGTCGTACACAGGGCAGTGGGATCGGGGCAAGAGACACAGACAGGTATGATCCACTAATTTATGTCATGTTTTTTTGTTTTTTTAAAAAGATTTTTTAATTGATTGTCTTTGTTCTAGGGTGTAGTTTATTATAACCAAGATAAGACCTCTTGGTACAAAGGAGACTGGGTGAAGAACAACAGAGAGGGATGGGGAGTGAGATGGTATGTATGGGAGTACGTGATCTAAACTGTCGCCTGACTTGCATTTGAACTCCCTAAAGGTTCCATGTGTCTCTTAACAGCTATCCCTCTGGTGACCTTTACTGTGGCGAGTGGAAGAACAACCTTAGACATGGAGAAGGCACAATGAAGTGGCTCAGCCTGGGGCAGCAGTATGTGGGCATGTGGCTGAATGGAGTCCAGGTATGAAAGCACACCATGCACACATACCATTATGTTTTACATCAACACATCCAGTTTACTCTCTTCTTTGGCAGCATGGACGAGGGACGCACATCTGGATCCCGAGGAATGCTGATGGATCCCAGTATTCCCCAAGTAATCAGTACACAGGAGATTTCACTCAGGGTCAGAGGCACGGACAGGGAACCTTTTACTATGCAAGTGGCGTGATCTATGAAGGGGAGTGGAGTAACAACAAAAGACATGCAAAGGTTAATCTGTGACACAGTATTTGCCTCATGCAGTCCACACACACACACATGCCTCCAAATTCAGAAAGATCCAAGCTCCTTGCTTAGAAGTAGCAAATACTTTTTATTAATGCTATTGCGTGCATTATAAACAGCAGAAGATTAATATTAGACACATTTAGGTGCAATGCTGTAGTGAATTGCAGATTTGCTTCCATTGCATGCATGTGAACCCACCATGTGCATCGAGCATTAAAGGGAAATCTTCACTTGCTTTTTTGCCTCTTGTTTGACTCTCTCAATGAAAACACTTATGATACAGAAATATGTGATCAGAAGAAATTCTACAAGTGACTGTACTGTATGGCTCTCAGGGAAAATTCACTTTTAAGGACGGCGGTGTGTTTAAAGGAGAGCTCACGGATGATCAGATGATGACACACAACCTGAATGGAAACAGAGCCCCCATTCCTCTGTGTGGTAAACACCTACAGTACCTACAGAATGCTCGGCTGCCATTAGAGAGAACATGGACAGTGTTACAGTCCTCGACTACTGCACAATGGCTTACAACTTTGTATCTTGTTGCAGGTGCACTTCCTCTGTCGGGTAGTGAGTCGTCTATCTCTGTCTTACCAGACATGGCTCTGAATGTTGTATATCTGCTGGATATAATCCCTGAGAGAAAGCGGGACATTGAGGGTAAACAGGTCAGGTGCAACTTCACACTGTAATATATTTCCCCCCTCCTCCTTATATTCACCCCGGTCCTGCCCTGATGCTGTGGCTCATGTGTACCAGGTGGAGGTTGTGATTCTGATGCATAGCCCTGCGCTGAGGTCTATCTACAGCTTCTACAGGAGACTTGGCCTTGCCCACTCTCCAGATAATGTCTCGCTGCTAACCCGTCTGCAGCTGTGGCGCCTGCTCAAAGATTGTAACGTCCACCATCACAACATCACTCTGACACAGATCGACCATTTAATCAGAGGTGGGAAGGACTAGCGCTGACAACCTCTCTCACGTACTCACGTCTGCTCACAAGTACAAGAACGGACATTGATAGCTTCGTAATTACTGTATTTGTTCGTGCAAAATGTTTTTACTCCCTGTGTGTCTCAGAGGATGCTGCTGCAGAAGAGATCCATTCTCCTTTCACTCCCATACTGCTAAGGAGGCTCCTCAGCTGTCTAGTAGTTGTGGCCTACTACATTTACCATAAGGATATGGTGTAAGGAATGACTCTTAATCGATCTTCGCCAGTGGATAAAACCTTTGTATCTCTTGATTAAGATCTTTTAAGTATCTGAGAAAAACAGACGGCCATGCTGCTGTCGTGGTTCTAGGAATGACATCATTGGTCGGTTCACCATTTAGACTAACTATTGGATTGTTATTATATTTTATATCGACAGTCTTAGTCACCAGAGAACCAATCCTAATGATGTAGGTGATCCCTGATTTTGACTCTAGCCCTACCATGTAGTTTTTATTTGTAGTTTTTTTTTCAAATTAAATGCAACAACTAGTGGATGGAGTGACATGCAATGTGGTACACATTCATGTTCACCTTAGGATGATTTCTAACGGCTTTGGTGATCCCAACTTTCCATTTGGTGCCTTCATCGTCACCATCTAAATACCTGCAAAGATAATAAAACTCTCACCACCATTAATCAATGTTTGCATGCTTAACTAAGATGGTGGCTAACTTGATAAACATTATGCCTGTGATATATCAGCATGTTAGACTGTAGCATTTAGCTCAAGGCTCAGCTGTGTCGGAGTACAGCCACACAGAGCTGCTAAGCACGGCTGTGGACTTGGACTTGTTCACTTAAAGGCAATGTTTTCTAAATATTGTCCAATTTTAAAAACAGCTAAAGAGGTCATAGAAATTTTTTTACACCGAGAATGAGCTGAAGCGAGTTTGGAGTTGCAAGGTTTCCACTCAAAAGGCAACATGGGGACGAAGAAAAACTGCAATTAATAAGGAATAACACAAGGACAGAATTTGAATATAAGCTTTTTTTAATCCTTGGTAAGTCATTTCGATGAGGGAAACGTATCCTCTTTTTTTCACAGGTCACAAAAGAACCTTCTGGTTGCCTGCTTCTCCAAACTGATGACAGACAACATCCTTCCTAATGCTAAGAAAGTAAAAGGTGCTAACAATATTATGTTACAGGCTCATGCACGCACAATATTAGATGACAAAGGAACCTACAAGCTGATTTTATAAAGCATAAGAGGCCTCCAATGGGAAAATTAGGATAACAAAACCAGTTACTTAATAACATTTTAATGCATTTCATTTCTGAAAACATCAATTTAGTGACGAAAAGAAAATCTGTTTATCAAGGCATCATCACCTTGCAGGTTCCTCGCTTTGTCTGGAGTATTTACAAGTTTTGTCTGAACCAACACCTACACAGAAATGATTGCTTAACCCTATAATATGTAGTAATAACTGTGCTCATTAACTATGCCTGTCTTGATCTAGGCTTTCTGTTTAGGCAGGCAGACTGTGCCGAGGTGGCTGTGAACTACATAAATAAGTGCTGGGAAATCTATCAGGCTCACTGCAACGTTAACGCAGGCCCCAGGGATGACCTAACCATGACCAACCGAGACCTGCTGTGCATGTTTAAGGTGCCAAGAGACTATAGCAGAAAGATTACCATGGACATGACATGCTTCTTGGTTATTTTAGCATAAGATATTGATGCAGGTTCAGTTATCACAACAAAACCAAACGCTGATCAAATCTGATAGATATAATTCATTATATGGCTGACAAAAAATACAGGACTTTTTTTTTTTTTTAAACAAACATTCAGTTTGCATCATAATAGTCAATTCTGTTTTTTTCTCTGGTAACCCCTGCCAGGATCTCCATCTGCTGGACAATAACCTGACCACAGCGAGATTACTGGAGATCATCACTGCAGAGAGTCATGACCCCAGAAACCTGTCCTCCTGTCTGGATCTGGAGGTATAACCGTTTACACCAGCTGACTCATCTTTTTTATGTCTCAGTGCCCATTCGACAGATGAACATGTATTGGCTTAGCGCTTTTTTGTGTGTTCGTTTCGCCCCTCATATTTTCTGTTGCAGATTACATTCCTGGAGTTTTTCGAGGTTCTCCTCGGCTCTGCTGAGGCGAAGTGTCAGCCGGTTCCTGGGGGCCAGTTGCTGTCCAGCCCCGACAATGAAGCCAGGAGGGATGTACCTGAGGTGGAGGCAAACAGAAGCAAGGAAATCTTGGCGATGACAGACCCTTCCCAGCTGGTCAGATCCTTTCTCGAGCCTCTTGTAAACCTTTGCACCCCACTCCATGTAAAGACTATAGCCTCAAATCTGTGGAGGTTGTAACACGCAGTCTGGTATTGCTTTAACCAGAAAGTGATGACTGGTGTGCACATATGCAATTATTTCACAGCTAATGCAATTTATGTGTATCAAATTTGTTGTAGTAATATTACATCCATGTTTATGTGAATAGATAAGACATCCTCATATTCAGTATTGATGTAAATATTATTAAACACATGCTTTGAATACTGTGAACGTTGTAATTATGATTGTATTTACATCTTGTCACAGACAGAGAAATCAAGTGACACTAAATCATCCACTGCTCAGGATGTGGAGAGTCAACGAGCTGTCAAAACCGAAGTAAATGTGGAATCCCAGTCTGCAGGTTTGTTGTTTTTTTTACCCACTGGTTCTTCCAAATAATGAATTTTCTCATAGGAGACAAAAGAACATTAGCAGTCATATATTCTATGCTCATATAGTGAAACCACGTGTTATATCCATTGCATTGACCTTCATTCAAATGAAGCTCGCAAAACAGCCAAGTAATTATGCACAATATTCTAAGACATTGTTAGAAAAATCATAATCCTCAAAACATGTTTTGACTTTTAATAAACCATGTGTCGTCTTTCCAGCAGAGCAAACAGGTGAAGGAAAGGGCTTGCAAACCCAAGACATGGAGGCCAAAGGCCATGACCTGGAGCTTTGGAGGAGGACGATCCATCAATTCTTCAACCGTTTCCTCTTCCCAACTTTTGAACATACCCAGTTAGTATCCAGATACGTGAAGGAAGAGATGCATCAAACTGGCCAAGGGCCCCCCTACAAAGAGCCAGGCAGCACTCCTATTCCCAGCTAAGGGTTGTTATATTTTGTCAGCTCAGTTGACAGTAATGTACTGGTTCATTTGTACTATATCATTACTCACAAGACTTAACCAGGTACATTTGTTTAGTGTCAAGTTCATTTGTTGACTCAACTTCAGTTTAAGTAAAATTACCATCTTAAAAATACAGTACTTCAAAATACGCAATAAAACATTTGTATTGAGAATTCAAGCCACATTTGAGCATAAACAGCCACCAGATGGCGCCTTTCACTTTCACCCATACAGCTTTCATCCCAGCCCCTGTACAGATTATTGTCATACATGTGTAGTGCTCACCGTTTTACTTTAATGTGTTACAGGTGAAAAGGGGCATTACATGGCTGGTTAAAGACACAAGATGATAAAGATTCAGTAATGTGGGGAGCAGATGAAATTGATATTCAACTGTTATGTAGAGATTAAATGTACAGATCTACGCAGTTTATAAACCAAATGTCTAGAACTTTCAAATATAGTAAGCAATAAAAGCACTGAATGCAACACTAAGATGTGTCTGGTTGTAAATGATGACTACTGGCCATTTCCTTGTTGTAACTAGAACTTTAATAAGTAAAATGAATAATTTTTTCCATTGAATACAAAAAGTCAATCACTCAGTGTTTACTCCCCCGAGAGTAAGAAAGGTAGAAAATATATGTCCACGTTTAAAAATATCTTTTATGCCCATTAGAAGGGAGGGGTGAAGACCATAAGGTCACTTGGACAGACAGACTGGCGTATCCGGTCCTTCAGGTCTGGGGTGAAGAGCAGCAGGGCTGACTCTGCTGTCTGGGCCTAAAAAAAACAAAACAGACATAATATTCAGCAATAAGGTAATAAAAGTAACATTTGAGAAAATCACTTAATGTGGGATTAAAAGTCAATATTTGGATGTAGAAAAAAAAAAAGGACAGAAAGAAAAGACTTTGACCTGTGGTGACGGAGGAGGTAACACCGAAGACACCGTTGGCAGTGCTGTGATAATAATGAGAAGTGACATCAGTGAGTAAAGAGAGTCAAATGTGCCATTTGTAACATTAGTTTAAAGAAGACCTACACCAGAAGAAATCAGTGTGATTGCTCCCATAAACAGGCAAGTGTAACATTTTCTCCAGCTTTCAACATGCATATCTGATATTTTAAGACTGATGATTTGTTAAATCAGCACTTGGTGCTGACCAATGATTGCTATTTGCTTCCCACCCTTATATGAACATGTGTGACGAACACATTTCAAAAGACTGTCTGAAAAATGATGAATGAAATCATTTATCGACAAACGCTTTATCCATTCTGATAGGACAAATGTTCAGTAATGATTATGGTTCAGTGAACGTTTGAATTAACAGATGGAGCCTATGATATTTGGGGGATGCATTCATTCCAACTGGCCAATCAGATGAAGCCCCAGCTAGCAGTCAGGTACCTTCAGGTTAATTACAATCATTTTGGTATTGACCTCTAGTTAGCTTAGCAATATTCAACAATGCCATTGCACATTGCAAATTTTCCTCACATCATGCATGTCTATTAGCATGCTTAGAAATGTTACAACTTGAATCCTTCCACGTTAATTTTGCTCATTTAAAACAAATTTAAATACAGAAGTCCTACCTGCCATAGCTTTAGCATGCAATAGTGTTGCTAGGCTATGAAACCCAGATGTACAAAGTGTGTGCACATGCGAGAGCATCAGTCATACCTGCTTCTTGCTGAGTAAGCGGGTCCTTCGTTTCACCACTGGGACTCTCCATTTCTATATCCACTGCCATGGGCGAGAGTGTCTCTACAGCAACTGTTTCCCTGGGTGACAGGCTGCATCTCTGTGAGGGCTGGAGGTAACGTTCAATGTCAAACCCAGGAATATCCTGAAATTACAAGAGAATAACTTGGTAAAGCAAGACTTGATCACAGGTTTTATTAAATGGCATTCAATGAAGCAGAGAGTTTAACACAGACACCAGAATCTAGTTAAGCTTGAAAATGGTTTTACCTCTACAACCGAGCGGTCTGGTGTGTGACACACAGACTCTTGGAC
This sequence comes from Chaunax sp. Z400, assembly GCA_037577475.1. Classification (NCBI taxonomy): domain Eukaryota; kingdom Metazoa; phylum Chordata; class Actinopteri; order Lophiiformes; family Chaunacidae; genus Chaunax; species Chaunax sp. Z400. The sequence continues at coordinate 13,243,663 of CM075203.1, forward strand.
CTCCAGCGCAGAAGAGGCGATGGGCGGTTGTTTGGGAGTCACAAGGAGTGGCGATGCAACACTCTGACATGATAAGATCTCAGGGGCCTGGGAGACTGGAAGTGTTTTGCAAGGAGAGAGAGGGAGGTCAAAATCGACAGCCTCAGCTGGTTTGCCTTGCTCCTCGACTACAGAAATGGATGGAAGTGAGTGCACAGGTGTGGGCACACTCAATTCAGCAACTCTTTCTGACTGGCATTCAGGGCTTCCCTTGGGCGGGGTGTTGCCTGAAAGCACTTCCTTGACAGGTGAGAGACAAAGAGAGACATTCACAGCGTCCCGTCTGTTATGTGATGACTGAGGAGTGCCATGCTGAGACTTTTGAGCTTGCGCTGGGGTTTGGGTGAGGTTAAGACAGAGTTGGGTAGGAGTACGGGTGGCCTGAGCTGGAGAGATAGCAGTGTGAACAGGGGTCTGTGCCAGTGCAAAGGATCGTCGAGTGACTCTTCTGGGTGAGAGGTAGTTGGAGCAGGGAGAGGCCTGATAAAGCACGCTAGCACTCAGGCGGCTGGATCTTCTCAACGAACCTACAGATGAATCATGCACGTGATTATTAGTACAATCTTATAGATCAAGAAACACTGATGCATAAGAAGCCTTTGATGAGTACTTATGTTTCTTCACCTGTTGGTTTGGCCGGGCTCTCCACCTTGAAGAAGCCTCCGTCAAAGACCACAGAGTTAATCAGTTGGGGTTCCGCCTTGGGTTGTGGGTCCTCGGAGTTTATGGTGGCGCCGTCTTCAACATTACCAGCATCCTTTGCTGTTTTCTCTGCAGCTTGCTGTTGGGCTTTCATGGCCGCTTTCACAGCAGCCAGACGGGACTTAGCTGCTGCTTTGGTTCCTGCTGGCTTGGCGGTTGCAGCTGATTGTTTCTGGGAAAGGACAGGACAGGCACAATGTCTTTGAATCAACATCATGACTGGTTTTTGCACAGAGACAGAGGAAAAACAACCCAATTTTAAACATGGTCTTCTTGAACAGTGGGTATAGAATACAGAAACAGCCACAAATCAAAATGGAGACTATTGTGTGGTTAGATTTGTAGTACATGTGATCATATAGTCACCTTCACCACTTTCTTCTGTCGTGGCGGTGGCTTGTGCTCCTCCACCCAGTCTCGCTGTTCTGCTTCTTTCAGTGCATCAAACTTCTTGTTTACATCCTCTACCTGAAAGATGGCAAAAACATGATATATTACCATCTCCTTGACGTCTGGAACAATTTTGTTTTCCTTCTCTTATTGTGAAACTCGCCTGATAATAAACCATGTCCCAGAAGCCCTGCAGGTCGGTGCAGGTTGTGATCTTCTCCCCTCTGCCAAGTTCGCAGTCGTCCACCAGACCGCTGAACTGTTTAAAGCGCTCTTTCATCAACAGCCCTGCTTGGCCAACTGCTGTGCGCATACGATCTCTCACTAAACAGAGAAGAGCAAGAGAGAGACAAAGTTACACCTGTTTGGGAATCATGTCACTTTGCCCCAATTCAGAACACCGTCACTCTCTATAGCACCAAATGAAATATAACCACATATTTATGATGTACAGGGGATAAACTCACTCTCTTCTGGGATGGACTCATCCTCCACTTTAGCCTCCCAGTGGACACACAGATTTGCCAGTCTGTCTGTTTCATTGGCAATTTCTGATCTGAATGATACACGAAAAAGAAATTAATTTAGAAACTTGAATGAAAATTGTGAATGAAATGAAAAGTGAATGAAAATTAGAAAAAAAAATGGACTGACGAATCAATGTAAAAAAGATTTGTCACCTGAAGTATGGCACATCGTGCTTCGATTCCAGGGGGCTGGCTGGTGTCAGAGGGCCCACCGTGGGAGATGTATGAAGAGAGTGACAAATGGCTTCGGGGGCAGATGGTACTCTAGGCTCAGCCTGGGGGTCCACGTTGAACACGGGGGCCGGTGGAAGACTGAAGCTGAGGCTACATAGTAAAAGTGACAACATGGTATTGTGACAGAAGGAAACAGAAGACAACACTTTCCAGTGTTTGAACTACCGTCACAGTAACTGTGAAAGAACGATGGTGAAAAAATACAGACCTTGGTGTGAGGAAGGCGTCAGCTGAGCGAGGTGTGAGAGGCTCGAACTTGAAGGACAACCCAGAGGGAGCCTGGAAGACAAAACCCTGCGGAGCAAAAGATGGGGCTTCTACAGGATCCACAGCAGGGATAGACTCAGCCTGAGCTTGGTCCACCACCATGTCCTCTTCCTCAGAGCAAGGTGTTGGGCTGGGGGGGCAAGGTTTTTCCTCTGACACCTGCATCTCAGCCTCTTGCTCAGGCTCCTGCACAAGTTATAAGCAGCAGTTCATTACTTGGAGAAAAAAAAAAGCAAAAATAGAAAGCAAATGTAATCACAGTTTTAACAGATCGTGTGTAAAACCCACAGAATTGCTCACCTTGGGCGCAGCAGGCTGGACAGTGCTGCTGACAGTTTCTGTATATTATAAAAGGAAAAAGATATATTAAAAATATTAAGGGTCAGTAACTTAAGCAGCTGTACATGTGGGGGAAAAAACCCTGATCTTCGTCAACATTTAATGATACCTTTAAATTTCCTTTCTCTCTCAGAAGGTGGGGCTACAGCATTGGCACACACTTTGCTCCTTGTGGTTCTTATATCTGAGGGAAGAGAGTAATTTAAAAATATTGCAAGTAACTTTTGTGCAGCCTTTCTGTCTACTTTAATGGTCACATCTACAGTACTTTTACAGCTTTTATGGGAAAGAATGAAAAAAAACAAAAAACTGCTCGGTTCAATTTACCTGCAGACCTGTCCTTAGGTTTGTCTTTCACCACAGGAACTGCTGTGACAGGAGGCCTGTTGGCTGATCTTGTAGACAAAGCTCTTACGACAGGCTCCACTACAGAAGGATGGCAAACAGAAGGGTGAAAACGACACCAAAGCCGGACTCAAGCCCCAGTTGTGTGCAAAGATTTGACTCTTATTTGTTACCTTTACAAACTTGGGTCTTGGTCTTAGTTGGTCCAGGTGCAGGCTTAACGGGAGCGACACGGCTCCTGGTGGATCTCTCCACAGCAGCTTGAGCTGTGGCAGAAATGAGATGTCAGATCTAAAATAAATCTGGTTACAGTAGACTGTTTGCTTCATTTAAAATAAAGGGACGATAAATTAAATTTACCTTTCTTTGCCATAGTATTTGGATCCTGTATCTTCAGAGGCTGTAGAAATGTTGGCAGAAGAAGAGTGAAGCAAAAAAAGATCATGTTAGCCTTTACCATTATGGAAGTTAATGTGCGTACGTATGAGAATGATATCTCAGAGAAACGTAGTACCCTCTGCACTTGCTGCTGCTGTTTCATTGAGCGAGTTACTCTGCTACTCTGGGATGGAACTGTGTTCACTTTGGTCTGAAAAACGAGCAGACATTACATGTTAATCATTGGGGTCATTATCTGGAGAAGTTATTTACTATGAAGAGTATAAATTTGTCTATTTGTGAGTTCCCTTCACCTCCTTGGCTCTGGTTGAGGCTGTTGAGACCACAGGCAGAGAGACTACAGCGAAGGAGTCCTTTGGATGATACATGCCAGTCTTAAAAACCCCTTTACGCTCCTTATCTCTCTTATCCTTCTCCTTCTCAAGAACCTTCCGTTCTTTCCAGCGCGCAAGCTGTTTCATCCTCTCTTCTGCAGCCCCTTCTGCAGAGAAACCAAGGTTGGATAATGCACAAATAAGCAAGAGTAATCGGCACAGAAAAGGCAGATTCTTCTTAACAAATTTCTTAGTTTTGAGTTGTAGATGTGATGGAAGTTGAAGCCTTACTTTTAGCAACCCCTGTGTTGTTCATTGTCTTTTCCTGAATGGTTGACATGTTGGCTGTCGCGATTGAGGCATCCAGGGAAGAGATTTCCATCTCCGGGAGCTTGTCGAGCTGCCTGCGTGTGTTCACAGCTCGTTCTCGGTTCTCTTTCTGGGACTGAGACCTCCTACGGGACATTTTTACCCTCAGCATCGAAACACTGGCGTCCCGCTGGAGCAGATGAGCAAACCGAGACTCCATGTTTAAGTATCTGCAGAGGAACAGATGATGATGTATTTATTATAGACGCTGCATGTGCCAGTAGAGGCATTGAGGTACATGTTATAATGTTTAAGTGGAAGGGGTTTATATATATGAAAGGAATCCAAAAGTTGTAAAGGCAAAAATATTGACATCATTTTTATACAGTGGTAAACTGAAGTTATGACAAAATGGGTATCTGGTTGCTGATGGGGAATTAGTAAAACACAAAGCAAATAAAAATAACAAAACAAGGAATTTTAACAGACTTATTGTCATATAACTTTTTCAGTCAATAAATCTGACACATGATAGACGTCTAGTTAAATATCTAAACTACTACCACATTTTCGTTCCCCATCTCAATTAACGCTGTTACGGAAGTTTCTGTGTTCCTTGTTTGTGTCCTGGGAGGTCTGACTCTGATCCAAGTAAGCTAGTTTGCTAAAAATCAAAATGCAAATAACCTTAAGGCATATTAACCAAACCTTAAAATAGTATGTTTAAAGGACGATCATTAAGGGGCTACAAAGGGTCAGAATTTAATTGAACAAATGTTGGAACCTTTTGAATGGATTAAGCAACATTTTTCTTGAACAATGTACACAATACTTTAGCAAAACTAACTAATAAACAAGGATACGAATCATTAATTTGAGAAAACTTTTGCATAACATAGCAGATTAAAAATTACTTCGATCACTGAGCGTAAATGACTTTAGCTACACGTCCTTAACAATTAAGTGCTTGAAAACTGCGACAAATTGAAATAGTGTAAAAAAAAAGTAACGTTAACACGTTAGCCGCAAAACGTGCTAATGTTATTCATCTCCACCGCACTGACCAGGAAGTGCCACAAGCCAAGATAACGAATAGCAACCTAAGATTTAAACTGTTTATTTAGACATTAAATTTACATATCAATCTTACCTCACTTTCTTTCAGGAAAAAAACAACTTCCTCTTCTGTCTGTCCAGTAAATAACTTACTGCACAACGGACGGACTAGACCCAGTTTAGAAAAACACAACAATCATGGCGGGTTAGCGTTTTGAAATCTACTAAAGATGACGCTGATTGGTTTAAAGTCAGACAGGAGCGGTGAGTGCTGATTGGTTCTTGTTCTTCTTCGTCAGATGTTTTTTGGTGAGCTCAACTGTGAGACTTTACGTAATCCACCTTCTGTCTGGAGTTTAAAGTGCAAATGTATTTTGTTTTTCATTCTCCACGTAACTATTACAGACGTTTTCCCCATTATGTCTCATTGTAAACGTATAACTTACTATCTTGCATTCTACTTCATATAGGCATATTAATGTCAATCTCTCATTGGTATTCCTCACAATTAACCTGTGATATTTTTGTCCCCAAATTTGCATTTTTCTTATTAAGTATTGCTGACAGGGACTTCATGGCAGTCTGTTCTTTCTGTCTGTTGCGTACTCTGTGTTGGTGAAATTGACAAATAGGATAATATGGGTTGGAATGCTATCTATATTCGAATTAAAATTCTTTGGTATGGGAAGTTTATTTATTTTGGTCTGTAATGTTATTGGATTGATTAAAGGTGATCCCTTATGAGAACATATACAAATATTAAACTGGTGCTGTTGTTAGAATTCTGGGCTCCCAAACTGTCAATGGTCCAATCTGGCCCAAACTTGACATGTTGGATTAAAGTCCCACCCTGAAGACATCTACATAACAATATTAAGTAAAAGTGATAGCGCCACCTACTGGCAAATACACAATTGTCTCGTGTGACAATTTTAGTTTAATTTTGATTCAATTTTCATGGTGTGGCCTTCACATGATATAATCGAAGATGAGTTCAAATCATTAGCCGCTGCCTAGCGCCACATAGTGGGCAAAATAAGGTAAATCACAATCCTTCCATTAGTGTCCATAAATTCAAATACAGAACCTTGCATTTATCCAAGTGTGCAGTAATGAGGCCGATGATGTCGCACGGCCCGACAGGCACATGCCCCGACGGGCGCTGGGGTGCGAGGGCCCGTTCAACGCTGCTTGCAGCTTTATTAAAATAGTTTTTTTTTTTTTTTTTTACATTGAACCCAACCTCCACACAGACTACTTCATCATTGCGGCCTAATATCACCTGCATGGACACATTAAGAGATACACACACAAACACTTTTTAAATTTTTTTGTTTTTGTTTATTAATTTTGTTTCTTATTAAGAGTCTACATGTACCCTCTTAACCTCTAAAGCCCTCAGGTTCCATCCACATCTCCAGTCACAAGAACAGGCAGGATAGAACAGGCTACTAGCCCTGAGCTATCCCTCTAGGCTCATGATCTTCTGATCTGGTCTATGGTTGGGTTAGTGAGGGGGGTCTTCATCAGGGGGTCTTCTTTTTACGTTGAAAAAAAACGCTTCCAGAAGCCCTTCTTCCTTTTCGTCCTAGCTTCTTCATTTAAGAGGTCCTGAAAAGAACAAGACAGCATGTTTGATTTGTCGTTCAAAGGTCTCGCTGTAGGTTCATGGGGCTCACTGAACCCCCAGTGGCCGGAGCCACATGTAGAGATTTAATGTCTATATTTCATAAGAGAACCAGAGGTTACAGGTGTCTTCTTGATATGGTCAAATAATGGACATATTCTGGTTCATTAGCTGCACCTCCACTAAAGCTGCACCTGCCTCTGTCATTGTGCCAAAAACTGATTGTACAGCCCATTTTACATACTTCTGTAACTCATGAAAGTTGGCAGAAAAATTTGTTTGGTGTGAAATTTACGTGTGATATGGTGATTGGAAATGGGTGTGGCAAAATGGCTCACTAGCAGCCCCTAAAGTGCAGACCCTGCTTCCAGTCGTACGAAACTCGGTACATATATGCAACTGACCGTTGCTGACAAAAAGTCTCTCGGAGCAATGCCTTCAAACAAACAGGAAATCGGTCATTTTGATTTTTGGAAAATCACACTCTTTGCATTTTAACAAACTGCTCTTAGAGATTTAAGCCGATCGACTTCAGATTTGGTCAGTACTATCTAAACCCCACGAGGATGAAAAGTTAGTCAAATCCAGAGTTTTCGTTGAACGGTGTGGGCGTGGCTATGTGTCAAATTTCGTCAATTTGTGATGTCGCCATGAAACAGAAAGTTGTCATAACTCCATTGTCTAAGGTCCAATCTGTACAAAACTTCACATGCTGGTTAAGGACATAGGACCTAAAGACATCCACATGACAAAATTTAGCTGTAGTCATAGCGCCACGTAGTGGCAACAGGAAATGACATATTTTACGTTTTGATACACTACTACTGGGCCGTTGAGCATATTGCCTTCAAATTCAGTGAGAACAGCTATAACAAGTTGGTGATGCACGATTGTGAAGCTGGTGCATTTTCATGCAAAGATGTGGGTGTGGCTGTGCAGCGAATGTTGATGTGTTGCCGTGAAGCAGGACGTTGTTTTAACTCTGTTGTCAGTGGTCCAATCTGACCCAAACTTCACATTTTTGATAAGAGTCCCGCCATGAACACACATATATAGTCAAATTTGAAAATAGCAAAACGCAACAAGAAGTTTGCCATTTTGGATTTGGTGTAAATTTTTCTGCGATTTGCAGGTGTTATGCTTTAAAGAACTCCTGTGGCCATAGCGGCGTGGCGAATTTCTACTTTCGCCATGAAAGAAGAAGTTTTATAACTCCCCTGCATGCTCCAGGGCCACACTTCCTGACAATATAATAATGTCAAATTTTATTGTCCTAATCAGTCAGTCTCTCATTTAAAAAAAATGACACTGAAAATAAGTAAATAAATCTTTCAGTAAATAAAATTATTTCATAATTTATTTAAAGTTAGGGCAGTTGTTTACAAACCACAATACTATTGACATAACCATGTCTTTCTTCTTCTTCTTTTTTAAACCACCACAGATCTTCTGATCCTGGAGTAAACCGTTCTGTACATGTCAGTTTTTAAATTAAATTGAGACATTGTCAAGATGTATTCATTAAAATGAAAATTCATATACAAACTGGAATGTGAAAGCAATCAGAATAACCAGTTAAAGTCCAACAAGTATGTACAAAGAAAGAAAAAATAATAAAGTTCATGTACAGTAGAAATCTGGATGTACACTTAATTACAGGAGAAAGTTACAATTTTTATAGGCTGATTGAAAAAGAACTTATTAAGAGAGCTTTTATTTTTTTTTCTTATTTTACAATAGATTTATTGCATTACACCGATACTGTCATGATACCCTGCAATACTGACAGTTTTTAGTGTGGTGAAATAATCTCCGTCTGCTGCATCAGTCCAAGAAGAAAATGTTGTTGAACTGCGTCGCACAAAGCCTCTTAACCTCTTCTGTAGTGGAGAAAAGACAAAAAGAGCATTAGGGGTGAAGTGGAGATTAAATATCGGGGCAGATAGTAATGACACAGATTTAGTTATTGTCATGTGGTGGAGACATACCGTTCACTTCGATCAGATTGGCATTCTTCTGATTCAGGATCACATACAGTTCTCTCTGGTCTGACTTCTTACCGACTACCCAGTAGTCTGTCATAGCTTTTACAATGATTTCTTCATCTTCATCAACCCTGGAAGACAAATAGAAAGTACAAAGTAACATCGACTGAAGACAACTATCACATAAACATCAGGGTTCTTTGTATCTGAGGACAACTGTAATTTTAAGATCATTTATTTACCTACACAGACCATAAAATGCAATTAAAAAGTGACACATTTTCATGTTTCAAAAGGTTTGTGGCAGAAATTACTTCGAGGTTCTTACATACTGTTAAATATGTAAAATCTATATTCCATAATCACATATTTATCAACAGGTCATGTGAAAGGTGTAACCTTCATAGAAAATAATGATCATCTGGCTTTCAGTGTGTTAGCTGAGGCGGTCCTGTCAGTGAACGCTGGAAGAGAGCAGATCTATTATGGGTTCATTTCAGGACAGAGAAGCAACTACATTAATGATAAAAGAAATAAAGACGGGAACATCAGGAGATGTGCTGTCCGGAATCTACAAAAGCTCTTAGTTTGAATGCTAAAACTTTGAATTATATCAAAACACAACAGAGCTCAGTGTTGAGCAAGCGTCTTAAATAGGGTAGTGATCTACAGTATAAGATATTCTACATTAAATGAGCTACACTTGGGCCTCAGAATTCTTGAGAAAAATGTAATTTGTGTGCCGTTACCATATTCCTTGATCAATAAGGCTCGGATGCTAAAAAGCTATTTCTTTCAGAAATACACTAGTAAAGCCACTTCTGCCCAACACTACCAGAGATTCACATGAATTGGCCTAAATTTCAGTGTGCATGTATTGAACGTGCTGACAAGATAAGAACACTGATGAAACATCTAAACATAAAGAAAAACTGATATTGATACTAGCATAAATGCTATAAATGCTAATACCACTGTATGTTCCAGGTTTGTCACATGACTACTTCACGACTGCTTCAAAAGACCGTGATTTAACAAAATTCCCATGATGATGAAGATACTTTTAATGTCCCCATGCTGATGTGTGATTTCTTTACGGCACTACTTTATAAACATTCCTTCACTAAAACTAATCTCTCTCTTAGATTTCTACTCAGATTGATAACAATGCTACCAAGCTGATTCTTGGCCAGTCGCTGTAAAAACTCCTGGAACAAACGTCTGGAGGCATTTGATTGAGATAAATACAGCTACAGCTTTCACAATGTTCTCTGCTGTACCTGGCAAAGTCACAGTTGATGTCTCCCAGGATCTTCATGAGGTCAGGGTGGACAGAGGTGAGGCAAACACTGGCAGTCTTTCTCATGTGTATGGTGCTCTTCTCCGCCAGGTTCATGTGGTTGAAGTAGATGAACTTAAACTGGGGCTCCTTCTCTGGCCTGAGTGGACACAACAATTAAGAACCCAGAGGTTAGGATTACAAACATCTTAATCTACTTTTGGGGCTACATCATAGCTGTTTACTCGCAGGATGACACTTCATATTCAAAGTGACATTGATCGTATTACATTTTGACACTAGAGCTGAACCTGTGGACCTGTATACATCTGTGGGGGCCTTATAATGCCCAATCAAAGATTTCAAGTCTCTCTAATGGAACCCATTCGGTACACATTCAATACATCACTACTACATGATACATTAAAGCCAAGCCAGTTCGGATGATACCATACACCAAACAGCAACATGTTTATTTTAATTAAGCCTACTAAATTGTCCATCCATGTTTAAGGTGAGACGAGGCTACACTTATTTCCATAGCTTACTGTACTTGACAAGAGTTTGTGTATGTATTATTCAAACAGACCACAGAACTGATTTTTATGCATGCTGCATCAAATTATTCAGTTCCGCCAAAGCAAAGCGAGACATGGACCTGAACGCCAGATGAGGAATTTGGGACGGCATCATTTATTCAGTGGATTCTTCACTAGGGAGATTAAAAAAGGAGCCCATCAAATTGTCCAGGCCAGGGAGTCCAGTCTTGAATTACAGGTGAGGAGGTATCTGAAGCTAATTGCTGGGGTTAAAGGAGATCAGGCCAGGATGCCAGTCTTTAGAGCCACTCTGCTTGAGTTACCTCTCACTAGTGCCCTGAAAGATAACCCGTGTTGTAGAGTCTCATCTATGGTCGCCAGCAAGGCAGAGTTAATACAAAGGATAGTCTGCAAACTGAAAGCTCTCGGAAGTTCATTTTTTAAATGTCTCAAACGATTTAAATTGCCGAAAGAATTTGCAGGTGATTATTTTTCAATCAATTAAATTAATAATTGATTTATGTAAGTCGTGTATGTCAAATACCACCACTTAAATCTTTTCAAATGTGAATGTTTGACGGGCAATTTTCACTCTTTAAAGGACGATCGTGAAATTGACAAGAACGAGAAATGTGAATTAGGAGTTAATTGGATTCTCAACTGACCCTGATACCCTGCGGTTAATGGTGAACTGTTCACATATGTCAGATGCCAGCAAAGTGAGCTGGGGGCCCACCAAGCTGTCGAGCTGCTCACAGAAGTCCCTTGTCAGCTCCACAGAGGCTAAAAAGAGGAGGAGGAGAGAAGACAGTCAACCATTATGGGACATGAGCTGGAGACAAAGTAATACTCTGGCTTTGTATCAGCATGGAAATAAGAGGAAGACAATACCATAACTAATTAACGCATCATTTCAAAGAGTGACTGTGTGCACACTTACCACTGATCATAAAACAAGCTGCAGCACTCATCGCCTGGAGAACAGCAGATCAGTTCAGGTAAAATGCAGAGTCAAGGTCACACAGGTTAGAAATCACATTAATGTGATGATAAGCATCGTGGGATGTGCTTCATCATTTTAAAATTGAGCCATCTAATCCCAAAAATCCACATAGTTGGATAGAGCAGTGGAATATTTTTATCCTAAATCTAATGTTCCTAAACAAATCCAGTCACAGATTATAAAAACAACAACTTCTTCCAGTTTTAATACATTAAAAAAACACTCCTGTTTATGTATGAACGAAGGATTGAATTAAGCCTGTGGACTGTCACGAAACTGCAGATCATATTTGCTCTCCCTTACCTTATAAACAACCAGATGGAGCTCTTCATAGCCATCCTCTGCACGGACAAATATTTTTGGAAATCGCAATTTGGCTTCTGGATCTTGAAGGTTGGTCGGTCCTGTCAAAAACCTGGAGAGAATAGAGAGCAGGCAACATGACTGAGGAGATACCGTTTATTCCAGTATCGGGCTTGAGAGTAAAAACTGGTATCTGAGACCCTCATTACAAAACTCTAGCACTGCGTCAAACTCCCAAAGGCTGTGAAAATGATGACGCTGTAGAAAACCAGGCAATTAGCATGTTAATCATAAAAGAAGTGGAAGAGATCAATTTGTAATAAAATAGATCAGAAACTGTTCAGCACTCATTCCTCCGTGGCTGAGCCAAAAGATAAGACTACTAGTATAAGTCTAATGACAGTTTAATAACACAAATACACATGAAGAGGTAGCTATGAAGAAGTAGAACCATTTATAGGTACTGTCATATTTTTATTAAGACTCTCGTCTGAAAGCTTCAATAATAGCCAATTGCCTGGATGGACCTGTGACTCCAGCTGTCTGTTCCAGTTAAGTGAACTGGGTGAAGTGGTGGATCTGTAGATGGTTTTCAGCTTTGTGGTATTAGCAGTTTGATCGGTACCTTTTTAATGCAAATTCGACAAATTTTTTTCCTTAAAAATTATTAGGCCCTCCCTTTTCAATTGCCTTAAAACCAAAATGCTTTCACCCCACCCTCTACAGAGGAAGCTGGTGCACAGACACCATACGGTATCAGGGACTTACCTCCCATAGTGCAACAGATTCCCTGCAACTTCCGGCCTCAGGGGAGAGTCTCTGCCAGCCAACTAAGGGGAAAAGAGAGTGGGTTAGAGTGCAAATGTGTGCTGCAGCTTTGACAGCAATATTCAGAGCTCATATTCAGTTCAGTTGTCTTGTATCATCTGTCTGGATCCCAAATCCAAAAAAACCAACTTTAGATCTAATCATGTCATTGGAAGAAATATGCTGTGCAATGGTTTTCATTGAGCCTCTTTTCTCCATCCAACACAAACGTCTCCCTCTTCTTCGTTTCCTTCATTATATCCTCAATTTGGCTCCCAAATTTCATCTATTCATTTTGTGTGTCCCCTCGTGCACTCCCACCTCCTCACCTCAGGCTCAGAGTGTCTAGGAAACAGAGAGGTTGTCAGGTACTTGTACAAGATCCTCATGTCATCTTGTTCCAGTCCACTCCTGTATTCAAAACCACAAGGACAAAATTACACCTTATATCGCTTCCTGCAAAAACAACAACAACAAAAAACAAACAAACTAGACTGTGGGGATGTGTACCGCATTTTCCGTGTGCTAACACATGCGTTACGCATAAAGGGCTGGGTGTTAAAATAAACTTTCTCAAGGCTGTAATTACTGTTCAGCAGTGGTTGTAAATGTATTACAATAAGTAATTTCCCTTGCAACACAACTTAATTTAGACAATAAACAGCACATCTCTGTTTGCCTCTTGACAATTTACAATGAAAGATCACACTGCTCTCGAATCATTTCATAAATAATCGTGTTATCCCCTGTTCTGACACACCCAGCCAGGTGGCAAATGACATGGTCGAAAGCACATTAACCGCAAAGAGGATTACATGGCCCGCCTCTGGTTACCTTGCATGCACTGACGTGTTTGTAGAAGCCAATACTGGGATTTTACATTGGTAGATGGTTGCAAATATGCATAGGGCTGTGTAAAGTCGTAGACCACACATTAACACAGAAATAGAAACAAAACAGATTTCAGGGACAAGCACAGAAATTTTACAGCAAAGTGTTTGTACCAGATCAGCTGGTCATTATACAGGAAGGCCGTGTATTTAATCAGACTGAGGCTCTCCTCCACTCTGTTAACGAAGGACTGGATCTTTAGGTAGGTCATTTTATCCAGTGGGAAGAAGCTGATGCCTCCAAACACGTCCAGTAGGTCACAGGACTGCAAGTGGAGAGTCTGCAGATACTGGAAACCCCATGAACACACACACACAGACACACGCCAAAAAAATAACAAGAGATAGACCCGAGACCCAGGAGGGGAGGAAAGAGAAAGGGGTTAGTTTACCTACATAGGAGTACTTGCTTACAGTGCAATAAAGACAGAGAATAAAAGACTCTCTGACTGATGCTTAGTCGAGACATTTGCATGATTCTGAGACAGAGAGGCACTGACATTCAACCTCTGATAGGCACACCAAAGCCTCTCTCTCTCTCTCTCTCTCTCCCTCTTTGGGTTACATGATGAAGAGGGAAGCCTGTGTTCACTTAAGACGAAATCGATTTTTTTTATACTTTTGCATTGGTATTTATCATTCCAGCGACATTAGCTGTCTTCACACGAAGTAAAGACAGCTAAGGTCGGCAGATAATTATCAACAAATATGAGGCTTCCCTTGACAAAACAATGACTTTCAGGCTCTACTGACTCCATGCGGTTTTTCCCATTCAAGTGAATGGGGTGTGTGCACATTGTTAAATTCAAATGAATCATGCTGTCAAAGCAAAGTCAATATATGCGGAGTATGTAAATAAAAATGAATGATGTGGTCTTTTTACCCTGTAGAAGAACTTTTCAAGCTTCTGAATGAGCAGCTCCACTCCGCCAACTTCCATAGCTCTGCCGAATGTGCCATTGAAGAGCTATGGCACAAGGAAAACTATGACGGTTACAAGACTATTCTTTTTGAATAATAAAAGCTTCGAACTGGTAAATTGAGGTTCTGCACGGGTGTAAATATATAGTGGGAGGGCTCCTGACAGATTCTAACATACTGGGTACATACTCACCTTGTACATACTGTAGCATTGCCTTACCACTGCACCATAAACAGTGTCCTACACAGGCAAGAGGGTATGGTAAGAGAAATTTTAAACTGACAATATTTAGTGAAATAAATAGAGCTGTTAATGAGCATCTCTCAGCACTCACAAGTATTTCCTCTTCCTGATATTCTACTGTTGGAGGTTTACCGTCTTTGTTTGGTTTCTCAATCATGGGGTTTCGAACCACCTAAGGAGTGAATTAGATATTCAAACAGCAGATATAAACGGATTAGATAGAGGGGTAAAGCTAAATGACATTCCCAAGAAGGTCAACAAAAGTGTAGATCAACGGATTAAATACTGAATAATGTGCGCTCAAGCTTTTACCATGACTATCCAGAAGTTGTCTTCAGGCTCAAAGAAAAACTGACGGTTCTTCTGTGTGTGCAGGGACTTTGCTGGTTTTGTTGGGCAGAATGTCCTGGTTGACAGACGACAAGGCCATGAAAAGAAAGGAGACGCATACAAACGAGACGATCAGTCCATTCTTGGGTGCTTTCACGGATAGTACATATGTATCAGTATGTATCTGGCCACTTCTTGCAGCATTTCCCTGCTCTGTTACACTTAAGATGAAAAAATTACACTTTTCTTTTAGTTTGCTTTAATGCAGCTTAAGCTAAGCTATGTAATTCAAGTTAGACACTTCTGAAGTTAATTCCACATCTTATCAATACGTCAACAAGCTAATATAGTTAATATATAGCACTGAACTCTTTACCTGGTGAACTGTACGATGGCTTCACAAAGGCCAACATTTCTGATCTTCTCATTCTTCTCTACTTCACTTGGGTGGTAAAACAAAATCTTTTTCTCTTCCTGAAAATAAAAACACCCTTGAATTATCTATACAGTTACAATATCAACACATTTAACTAAAAAAAAACAACAACTTGTAAAATATGAGGTTGTCTGAGAATCAACCTCACCTCTCCTTCCCGGGGTCCAAATGAAGGGTTGTAAACGAAAAAACTGAGCAGAGTTGGTGTGTATTGTTTCTCTTGCATTCCTGAGGCCATTCTGGGACTGGAAAAGACACAGAGAGAAGAGGAGAGAAAGCTGACAGAAACTGATGAAAGACCTCTTTCTTTCATGTGACATCAGTGTCAGCCTAGTATCGTCAAAAACAACTAAGCTTTACCTAATCATCTGCATTAGTTTAACCTCTGTCTGGACTTCCTTTGCTCCAAAGGTAGTTTGGTTAGCATGCCGTGTGCCTGCAGAATGAGGACAAATTCATCACATGCCATAACATCTGGATAACAGCTGGATCGGGTATCAGTGTTAATGGGGTCGATCTAATCACTTCACATTATCTCTTAAATTACAGCAAATATTTCCAATTAGACCCATGCAGTGAGCTACAGAAATTTGAGATTTTGGAAAACACTGGTATCAGATTAGTACTTGGTACATGCAGATACCTTGAGCTGGGGTATTTGAATCGGTGCATCCGTAATTCATGCACTGGTAGATATTTCCTTTTAACACAGTAAAATTGGCGGTACTTACAATTAAACAAACAAGCACAAAACTGAAATATGAGCACATTTATCAATGCATTCATTGCACCTTTGTACAACTAATGCAGGCTTATATACCGAGAAGTCTTTGTAATACACTCACTGATAAGTGTTAGCATGAGGCAAAACAATTCACATGCATTACCAACAGTAGCCTCAAAAATGGTCATACAGTTTAAGCTAAAACCTCATTACAACCTCAATAAATGTAAGTGTACTTATTGCAGGGCTGTTGTATTACATTGTATTCGGTCTAACTAATATGAAAGCAACCTTTAGCGTAACACCAGAAAACTCATTCTGTAAAAAAGATTCCTAGTTACTTGTTTTGAACATTGTCGCTGTCTGCGAGCTGAGCTAAACCTAGCGGACGGAGTTGTTTTTGTAAATATCATTCTATGAATTAAGGACACAGAGTAACGTCTTTAGCTCTGTAAATCAAAAGCATTTAAGTAATTGTTTTGGTTAACCTTTACCAAGAAGACAACTAGCCGATGTTCAGTGAGTCTTAGCAGCTAGCTTGCTCTGCTAGCAATATACTTGTGTGTAGTCTGTAGTTTGCAGATTCAGGCGGACAAAACCTCAATGAAACATGGCAGTAACAGAGTAACACGACAGTAACAGTAACGCTCACCTTATAGATCATAAACCCAACACGTTCAGGTACTTGTGGCTATAGGTTGCGTACATAAAACATACGACATGAGGAAATTAGATCAATGAGATGAAATGCCGCATTACTTTCTATCCATAACTTCCTGTTTTTGACAGCGCGGTGTCACAACCTTAAACGTTCGGGTGAAATCCATCCCAAGCTAAATTAAGGTTCCTAGTCCTAGAGCGTACGAGGCTTTGTGAACTGTATAATAATTATGGGGTATGGAAATACTAATGAAATAATATTTGGCTTAAACCGTATTTAATACTAGGTGTCAGTCGGACGTTTCAGAAACAGATATAAAAAACGAAAAACGGGTGGTTATTTGATTTTTCGTTACAAAATACAAAACCAAAATTGAAATAGGCCTACAAGGCGTTTTCCTTTTAAAAAAAATTCACTCGAAACTGAATTACCAAAAGATACAAGAGACTCATGTAAGACACTTTTGTTTTTAGAGATTTTCGTTCTTGTTTTAAAATGGGGATAATGGGGACACAGCTAATTTGAATCAAGAAAGACATTTTAAAAAGTTCCCCATACTTAATCGTAAATTGGCCAAGCACCTCTGTGGTCTTCGATTTGATTGCATCCCCCAACATCATTTTACTGCGCAGGGCCACAATGATGAAACACTTTGGTCGAATTTGTTGCCAAACCTCATATTGTGAACTATCTAGTGACAAAGAAAATAAGAAGTCTGTTGTACGATATGATTTTGTTACGTTCCTTCCCACATTCAGCTCTGTTTAAATTATACAACACTTTTACTTTCACACTAATCCCCCTTGTATATTTTCTTTATAAACAAATATAAACCTTGCTGAGCTGAAAGCATTTCTGTAGAATAGTATATGAATAATAAACTACATATAATCTTTGGTTGACCAGCATTAGTTTGCACCCATCCATGAAAATTAAGATTTTGTGTTTGTATTTGAAGAGCTTCATTACAAATACCATGTATACCATAATTACAATTTAGTTCTATTTTCAGGTAACAATCAAATACTGTATGATGGAAAAATCCTGAATGAAAATAGACACTTTGGATTGAAAGATTTCTTTGGCTATTTCATATTCAGACATGCAACACTGTTTAATAAATTCATGTTCTTTACTCTTGAGGAATCAGCTTGTATTTGTACAGTACACTCATGCATTAATGTTGCACATAAGTCTGTTTTTTACTGAAATATAATATGTGAAATGATTTATTTAGAATGTTCTACCCCATCTGACATGTTTTAAGAAAAGATAAGCATTAAGAGATTATCTCATTTTCAACATGTTTATTCATCTCATTGATTGTCAGAAAGGTGCACACATGGACTATCATAATGGACTAACATGGTGGGAATATAAATTACAGGTTTGTTGTCTTTAAATGGATAAAATGTCATTTAAAAACAATTAGTGCACACAGAAATCAGTAGAAAACAAAATAAATAACAGGGAATTGAATGTGGGATCACTCCTGAGGTGGGGAGAGGACTGAAGACCTGAAGTCTTGAGATCTTTTCATCAGTAAAACTTAGGATAACACCATAGTCTGGAATTCTAGAGAAAGGGGGAAAAAAACATGTTAAAATGACCATAAATCAGCACTCTCCTCTGCCTTTGACTTTCATTGAAAATTACAGCATCAAGCAAGTTTCATACTTATGCAGAACCAAAACACGTATGACTGGCACTGGAAAATAAAAAGGAACACACATTAAAAAATCATCTTATTGGCATAGTCCAACCCTTTTTGCCTATGCAAGAACAGCTGAGCTCAGATATTGTTGGTAAAAAATTTGGGACAATCGTCTAGTGGTCATGACTGCAAGTAACAATGCATGTGGTTCTTAGGCTGATAGACTAGAGACCACACGGTTAAGCAAAGATCCTCAAGATGCCAATGTAATTTCAAGCACTCTCTGCAGCAAATAAAAACTCAAAAAACATTCTAGGATTTTATGTCTGAGCCCAAAATATGCTTTTGATTAAACCTCAACAGTAAAAATGTTTATTCTGGTACTGGAATTATTACTCTATGCTTCTATCAAACATGTACCTGCTCTCATTGATGCATGTGCACTTAAACTGAACACAAAGAGCAAAACTAATGCATAAAATTGTCAACTTATGCCTGTTTGTCAACGTGAGCAAATCACTCCATATCTTAACTGCATGATTCAAGGGCTCAGAAATGTCAGTAAATTGCATTCAACAACACTTCCAATATATGTTCGATCATTCACTCATGTACACGAGCAAATAGAATCTAAGAAATCAGACACCAACCCTCAGCTCCAATCCTGCCATCATTGTCATCATCAGCTGCCGAGACGAAGGTCTTGGTTTCTGCCTCGGTCAGTACGCGAGCCCCGGGGACGAACCGCTGCAGGAAGAACCTACACACACACACACACATACACACACACACACACACACACACACACACACACACACACACACACACACACACACACACACACACACACACACACACACACACACACACAGACAGTCACACGCACATGCATAAACAGTGATACATGCAGACATGTATTTAGATGGATGCCTCAGCTCTGGTCACACAGTAACACAAAGCTAAATTACATAACACAAATGCAATAATAACCCTTTGCCCCTAGTGGATTGTTAGGAGACAGCTTAATGTTGCCATCCCAATAATACCACTGTGTGATTTATTTTTACTCAATCTCTTTTTCTGTCAGATGCACAGAAATACACTCAAGTTACGTCTGCAAATCACTACAGAAATAAGTGCATATGAAAATTATGCTACAGGTTTTTTGCAAGAAGTAATATATTTGAACTTATTTAACGTGAACCAAGGCAAATACGGATTACAGCATTAGTTAGGATGATGCTATATTAAGAGATTAAGTCAGTATCCCGAAGAAGTGCTTGTTGAAGTTTTGTCCTGCAACAGAGAGGAGATCACACTTCTTAACAATCCAGTAATCACTGTTTCACACACTTGAGTTCAGACTCCTCGATGTAGCCGCTTTTGTCATCATCGAGGATCTGGAAGACATCTTTGACCTCCTTGGGCGTCTTCGAAGACAGGCCACACAGCTGGAAGAACTTTATGTGGCAGAATGAGTCTGGAGCTGGAACACAGAACACACAGCAGTAACAGACAGCAGTAGGAACGCAACGGACAGAAGCAAGAATTGGGGTCAGAGCTGACCCACACGGTTCACCAGGTCGGGAGCTGATGTGGAGATTATAATAGCATAAGGCTGCTGCTCAGGCGGGAGATTTTCCAGCCCTGGTTTTAGCCTTTAAGTCCAGCAGACACATCCATTAAACAGACAAGGTGATTGAACACCTTTTTAAATTCAGATTTCATCACCATTCATTTAAACTGGATATGACTTAAAGCATATGCTGGACAGCGGAAACTGTTCATCCCTTGAGAAGATTATGCACCTTTTAAAAAAAGAGTGTTATAATGATCTGCAACACAGATTATGAGCAGACCGATCAAATTTGGATCAAGATTGTTGTGCATTTTATCAGAATAAGGTATGACTTGAGTTAATTAAAGCTATTCTGTGAATGCAATGTATTGTAATGTTGAAGTCATAGTTAGATGAATGGTGTATTCTGAATAGTTTTGTGGTCATTTGTATGAAAAATAAGTTGTTTCAAATATTGGTAAGGCAGGGCTTGGTCCATATCTGTATGTATGTGTGTGTGTGTGTGTGTGTGTGGGTGTGTGTGTGTGTGTGTGTGTGTGTGTGTGTGTGTGTGTGTGTGTGTGTAGGTGTGTGTGTGTGTGTGTGTGGAGGTGCTACCTTGACAGGCTTTGACTGCATTTTCAATGGCTTCAGCTGAAAGGATGGAGGTGAGTGACATGTTGGTCCTGTGGTGTCAATAAAGAAAAGTTGACAAAGAAACTGCCAATAATTATAAATTATTTTCTTCACCTGCTTTGTGTTTTGCTTTTGTGTCACGCTGGATTATTTTTTTTTTTGGTGTATTTTCAAATTTATCTGGGTTAATGTTCAGAATAAGATCCAATCAAAACTCCAGTCATGGTTGTTTTGCAAATATGTTTGAGTCGTCTGGAAAAATGTAGAGAATCTGCAAAACCACACTAACTATGCTTCCCATTCCATTTCATTTCATTTTCATTCCTTAATAATTATGCTATGTGTCTGATTCATCAGGCTTCCTGTTCAGGATTTCCCCTGGTGGCCTTTTAATTAATTCTGCTATTTGCTGCCCTTGAACTGCTTAATTGGGTTTGCTGATCTGTGCAAGATGATTGGCACTTACAATTGAACTGTACAAAAATGATCTATATAGACCTATAAACAATTTTTACAAAACTTACACACACACACACACACCACCTCAAACAAAGAGTTTTTAATAAAGAATTGCTGCCGGGTTGAGGGCAAAAAGCCACTGAATGAGTGAAGCACTGCTGTTGGCCTTAATCTGCTCACCCCAGAATGAATTATGAATGAAAAACAAAGAAGAATAAATCTGGCATCATAAAAAGTTGAAACATCCTCACCTGCTCTTCAAACAAATATAGAAACCAGTCTCTTGAACAAAAATTAAAAATACATCACTTTTCTGACCCTATAGATAAACACTGTAGGCCAACAGTCCCCTAAACTTCATCGTATCATCGTAATTTATGTGATGACCCTTTTTTGTTTATTTTATTTATCAGATGAGACCAGTTTATGGAGTAAATGTTTTGTGAGATGAAAACAAATCTTTTTATTGACCTGCACTGAAAAAAAAACTACTTAATTCTAAGTTGATTTAAACTCAATTTAAAAATATATCTGGATTTAGATTTTTTTTTAAAAATTCATGCAACTCCTTGACCTGATAAAATTAAATAGAGAAATTTTTTTTAACGAACACATCATTTGTGGCTTAATTTGTTCGGTCAGGTTAAGCGTGTCTAAAACTTGTATAAATTCGTGCAAAAGTGGAAATTAAAACTCCACAAAATAGAATATCGACTATATGGTTCCACGTCTAGCTCCACTTTCTGCCAAGCTTCACAGAGAGAAAACAGGTAACACACCTGGCTGGTTGGCTCGCTTTCCTCTCCGTCCAGGTCCAAAGCAGCAGCAGATAAGGCTTTGTGGTGTCCTCTCACAGCTCACTTTGTCTTATAAAGGCCGGGTGGATGCGCCAAAGGATGCTTGAGTTTCCAACCTGTTCACGGATCAAATTTTCCTGCAGCCTCCTTCTCCTGTTCCCCACCGGCTCACCTGGCCAATTAGCTTTTTTTTTTTTGTAGGTCTGTACTGTATATACATATATATATATACACACACACTCTGCTCTCTCCACTCCCCTCTCTCATGTCTCAAACCTGTGGTTTTTCTCAAATTACCTTTTCCCATGTGTTACGTTGCTCTCGCCCCCTCCCTTACCCATCGTCTATCCTACCCCTCCCTCCCTCTCTCTCTCTGCAGGTGCAAGCAGAAGCTTACAGACATCTCAAATTTAATCATGCCCCTTTCCTCTCTTTGGTGTGAGTGAATAATCTCTAAAATTCAGACGACCATAGAGGGCAGCAGGTCATAAATCATTTTATGAGCCACTAGGGGATTGTCAACAGTAATCTGTGTCGGACTGATATTACAAGCTTTGTCAGGAAAATAAATAATTTAATAAAAATAAGACTCAAAACTTCACTGACATAGAGCTGTCACCAGCGGCGTTGCTATAGATAATACTCTACTGGTGTACAGGTACCATTACTAAAAGCACTTTATTTTCCTTAAATGCCTTCTATGTGTATGAACTGTGTTGTACAAGTCGCTATACAGTCCACTATTACTGCCACTGCCATACAGCTCTGCTGCAACACATTTACATATGTAAATAACAACAAGTTATCAAGTTGTCAAACATTGCAAATTTGTATTCTTCTGCATTCCATGGCAATCATAAATAATGATTAACAATTTCAGATCAAATAACATTTCAAGCAAACATTTCTTCCATGACTGTCAAATAAAATAAAGTGTACAAATATATTCTAGAAGTAAAAAATGCCTCTCATGTCCAACAGCAAGTCCAAAGTGATTTGATCCATTTTTGTGAGCGTGTTGCTTTGACGATGTGAATCACAAAAAAAGAAAAATTATTTTCCCGTTATTATTGATCTAAAGTCGATAAAGTAACTCACTGCTATATAAGAGTTTATTAAAATTAGAATATGAGACTTTACTGGAGCGCAGCAGATCAATACAGGGGCATGGGCCCCAGTATAATGGGACTACTGACGTCCCTGGTTGTCACAATATCAAATTTTCATATCATGGTCAAACAAATTCACCATAATGTTACTATCACATTATCTACGGAGAGTCTAAAGAAACAAAACAAAATCAAAAACAAAGGTATAAGTTAACTTTATCTTTAATTTCATTTTTGTCTCTTGTTTGGTGAACGAATTACATTCTAAATATGAGTGAAGGGAGGTGGAGTACAATTACATTTAAAAAATAGGGAAAAGGCAACCAGATGAAATAAAAAAAAAAAAAATCAATTAAGAATCAAATCTGTGCTGGATTAGTTATCTGATATTATCGAATGTGTATCATTAACACAATATCAATTCATTCACAAAACTGACTGTGTTTGGTGTATTTAATTTACCTATAAACCTGCTGAGGGTTGAAAGATGACTTTGATTGAGATGTAACATAAGCTTGATCCGACTTGTGTCAAGAGGGGTGTAAAAATAACATTTGCTTTGAGATGGATGATGACAATGATGACAACTTTGATGACAATGCTTTAACACACACCTGCCCTACTGTAAAATATACTGGATGATTATAGATTTTTTTTTTTAGTGCCTTTCAAACCATCTGACACAGCAGTATCTCTGGTGAATCCAGTCAGCACAAACGGCTGTAGAAGAGAGGGGAGGGATGCTTTGTAATGAGAACCAAGGGAATAAATCTAATTATTTTCCCAAATACCACAAGCAGTGAACCTCTGACTTAACACTCTGTGACTGACAATATTTGCAGTCTCGCAATTCTTGAAAGTGAACAATTTAACTCACGTGAAGCTCAGAAAGCAAGTTTACTGTGTTTTCAAGGCTCCAACTTTGTATGTAAAGACAAATCATCATCGTCAAATATCTGAAACCCTTGTGACGTATTTACAGATCAGAGGCGCAACCTTGTGGCTGTTTACCGTAAATGCAGAGCCAAAGGGGCATCACGTGTCTCACTTCAAACTGCGTGAGAGGAGGACTGGATTATTTAGGGGATCATGTGAATCTAGATTAAGACATTTAATCTCACATTTTTTCCTTTTCTTTCTTTCTTCATTTCCTTTTTCTTGTCTTTTTTCTTTTACAGATTAGACCCCCACAGCTGGATGAGACTGCCAACAAAACCACGAAAGCCTTCTTTTCTTAATAGCCCGAAGGTCCAAATTTCAAAGTCTCACTACGTAACTTTTGAAACAAGAAATAATACATTTTTATTCTTGAAAAAGGCATTTAAAAGAAATCAAATGCTCAAATGGTCAATTCAACACATTTAGATTTAGTTTGGCTTCCATACCCTTACTTGGTGTGACCAATGATATATGATGGTGATAGCGTATGATGATAGTTATTGTTAGCTAGACTTTAAATATTGCTGTATAATTCACTTTACTAAGTCACTTTGCTGTTACATTAGATTAGCGTGTAAGATAAATGTTTAGCATTTAAGCATCACTATCACTTGTATTTTTGGGTGCTCTTAGCATAATATAGGCATCAGTGAATTGTTTTTGAAAAATTTAGTTTGATTAAAAGTCCTTTCTTAGAAAGTTTTTTTTTGTTTGTGTTTTTAAAACAGTAAAAACAGTTTTTGATAAAATCACTAATTGTTTGCTTTAATGTCGTCATTTAAATGAAATGGTCTGATTTACTGTAAATTATGTTTCCTATTAGATTCACCTTGGCATTAATCTTCTTTAGTGTAAAAGCTAATGTGCTAAATGTCAGGATCAAACCATGGACTGTGAGTGTGTTACTGTGACTATCAAAGCGATTCTTTGTGATTTCTTCGATTTACTTATCCACAGCCGTAATGAAGACCAGGGACTTGTGTTACTGAAAAAGAACCTTTATTGTTTTCTCATCGTCCGTCCGTTTCCCATAAAAGTACATCATCTGATCTCACGGTAAGCAAAACTCACATTGTAAAACGACGACAGAAGTGAGAGAGAGAGAGAGAGAGAGAAAGACACAAGTCAACCACGCTATAAACTTAGTCAGGTACATTCATTGTGGACAGCAAAGGTGTGAGCATGGTCAGAGAGAAAAGGAGCAGTTTGTTTACGGTCGAGGGAGTTGAAAGGTCAAGTGTATAAAAGTGGTGTGGAGAGCTGAAGAGAGAGAGAGTGAGAGGGAAGAGGAGAAGAAGGGAGGAGGAGTATGTCTTGGCTCAAGTTGTTCCTTTAGAGTATTGAAGTAAGATGTTGGTCAGCTTGTTCGTTTATTTCTTGACCATAACAGCAAACTCTGCAGGGAGATAAAGAAAAAACAAATTTAGAGTGTCATCTTAAGACCTTTGGAGGGCATTGCATTTATTGGAAGTCTCTAATTCTGGTTTGAATCACAGATCAAGTTCCTCTTGCTGTAAAAAAAAAAATGGACATTTTGCTCACCATCAACTCCGATCTTGCCGTCGCCATCAGAGTCACCGGCCTTGAGGAACTTCTCGGTCTCACCGGCGGTCAGAGCTCTGGCAGTGGAAGAGAAGTTCTGCAGGAACAGCCTGGAGAGGACGATCAGGAAAAAAAATATTACAGTCAATATGCATTTAAAGCAGTAATAGATTTCTTCTGTAACATTACAGTAGATTTTTGTGAATTCAGTGGTTTTCAGAGATCTGAAGAGGAAAAAAAATCTTTAAGAAAATCTCCAAATTTGTATCTTCTTCCCATTGTATTAGTTTTAGTATCTGGAAAGGATTTCTGAATAAAACACACTTATGCTTGTCTCTATGCCTTCAGAGGAGAGAGCTGGCATAGAGTAGCCAGGTAGCCCAAAGCTTCTCAGGTGCTTTGAGTCACACTGGCATCATTATGAATCCACTACGGCCCAAAGAAAGATGATCTCTGCCCTACAAGGGGTTTAGAGAAGGTTGAGGTGTAATCTAATAGATGGTGCCTACTTCAGCTCATCCTCCTCAATGAAGTCACTCTTGTCCTGGTCAATGATGGCGAAGACCTTCTTGACATCATCAATGGATTTGCCTGACAGGCCGACCTTAGCAAAGAAGTCCTTGTGGTTGAAAGAGTCAGCAGCTGTGAGGAGATAGAGACAGGATCATATGGGAACGGTTGTATCCCACACAGACAGACTGACTCAAAGTTGTTGTTTTTTCAGCTACAAGGCCTGGTAGTTAGCTGCTATACATCCACAGTCCTGGTCTGACTGTCCCTCAGCATCTTAGGTTAATTTGCACAGTCAAAAGTAACTCCGTGCATTTACTCGAGTGCTGTACTTTAATGTTGAGGTACTTCTACATACAGAAAGGTCTCCATTTTCTGCAACGTTTTACTTTTGCTCCACTACATTTCACAGGGGCATCTTGTTCTTTATACTCACAAAAATTGATTTGACAGCTTTAGTTCCTACTTTGCAATTTCCAACTTCATTACAAAATATAATTAAAAGATGAATTATGGTGCATCGGTACATATTATGCAGTATGTAAAGCAGTTAAATTAATTTCACCTTTGCCAGCTGCAAAGTTTAAGTCATTCTTGCTCATTAATGCATATATAATTGCAATGATAAAATATATTATTTTGATAATGTTTGTTTGTTTCTGTGTAATGATAACTTTTTCCTTTGGTACTTTCTGTAGTTTTAGTTAAGTCAAATGCAGAACTTTTACTTCAACAGTGTACTTCTACGATGTTGTTTTGCTACTTTTATAAGAGTTAAAGATGTGACCACTGTCACCACTGAATTTGCATAATTGTTTTTTCTTGCAATAACTACATTAATACAAAAAGGATTCAGGCTTTGTACTTAGACATGCAGAAATTTGATCAAAGTCCCATACTGCATGCTTGCTGCAGTATTTGTCCGGCCACAAAATGAGTTTAAAATGACGTTCCTGCAGTGTTGAATGCAAAAAAAGATGCAAAACTGACGGTAAATACAATCTGGTATAATGTGATTCTGTAAATTCTGGTAAATCAATTCTGCAGCAAGATATCTAAATACGAATGTGTAGAGTAAGAATCCAAATGCATTTCTTGTGCACGATATTTGTACATGTGCATCATCTAGGGCTCTCCTGCACTGCATACTGTGTCATTCTCATGGTGGGGATTACCTTGGCAAGCCGCAAGGGCTGCAGTGATGTCAGCGTCACTCAGAATTCCAGCGAATGCCATTTTTACCTGAGGGAGGAGAGCAGAGGATAAGCCATCAGTTTATCAGTTCAAATCAGACAAGATGAAGCAATTTTTCTTTCAATCTAATCACGTTTGGCTTCCTAACCGCACTTCACAATTCCGCATTCAAAGTTAAATAGCTAAATGAAACCTTCATTATGCTATGCAATAAATTTTACATTTCCTCTCTGTGAGTATTCCTCTTTGGTAGGCCCAAAAGGCAAGGCACAATCAGAAAAGGTAGTCCAATTTTTCCAAAACCAAGCCCTCCAAGGCAAAAGATCAAATATCCTTTGCAGCTGTGGTTGGTTGGCAAATAGCTTTTTCCCCCGTTCGGTTCCTTAGTTAGTCCAAAGCCAAACTCTGAGCTTCTGATGTTCAGAATCTGGCCCTGTGCCGCCCTTTCCTCGGTTTGTATCCCATTGCATGAAGTAGAAGCCCTGAATCATTCTCTGAGTCAGGCAGTAGTACCTAAAGGTCTGCAGCTCCTCAGTGAAACTCACCTTGGGGTTATCTCTACGACTAGAGTGGATTCGCTCAGATGAATCTGCTCACTGCAGTGAATCCTTCAGGCGCTCTGGAAAGCTTATATACCTTCACTCGACCGAAATATGATGCATAGGCTATGTAATAGACACTGTGTGCAAAGCAGTCAAAGCAGTCGGTCGAAAAATGTGTCCAGTAGACAGAGCTGTTCTATTTATGTGCACATAAATGAAGATGCATAAATGGTAGGCCAAGTGTAGGCCTATGCAAAAGTGCTTGATATTGCATAGGGCTAATAATATACGCTGCTGATTTGGGTGAAATGCAGTCTGTGACCATGTAGTTTTAATCTGTTAAACTGTGCAGAGCACCACAGAGAGGAGAAAGAGGTAAACTTTTATTTTTATGTTGCAGATTATCAGACAGGTCACGCATGTTTTTATAGTGTAAGTTATTTACAGTGACTTTATAATGACTAGATTTGCCTTGTTCAGAGACCGTGCCATAATATCTGTAGCCTATGTTAAAGTTTGTATGCCAAGCCCTGTTTTATTTCTTTATTATGATGGTTTTGATGTTTGTTGTATGTATTTTGTGTATTCATTTTGCCATCCTTGCCCAAAAAGCCTGATTTATTCAGTAAAAGATGCTAAATTAAATGCAATGCATTTCTTTCTGATGATGTTGCAACCTTCTGCTTTTTCATCATAATTACCTATGGTGATTATTTATCCTATACGTGGCCTCGGAATGAGTCTGTTTGTGGGTGCCTGTGCACAATTTGCGTGAATGAAATGTCTCAAATGACTTTCCGAGTTGCATTCCGATATCAGAAAACAGAGCTGTTCCAAGCCTGTATAGGGCCCTAAGCAGAATTTGATTTGGGGACCCCCACCACCAATACAACTGACAACTGTCAATGCCTGATCATTTGCGCACTGTAATTCTAACACACCCATTATTAATTTTATTAGTTGTATTCATGTTGCTTACATCATACCAATGTCAGACTGGCATGTTTTTACCCTTCTATGTTTTACTAGTAAAATGGTCTGGTGTTAATTAGCACTTTAATAGTTATACAGCACTATGTGACATATTGAAAATGGTGTAGAGGAAAATAACAAAATGAAACAGTAGACAATGCATTTATTGATATATAAATATAGGTTAATCACTTTAATTGCTTTTTTAGTTGCTTTGGTTCAAAAATGTTAATTGCAATGTGCAAAAGTGCAGAGCAAATATTAATGTCAAATAAAGTCAAATAACTGGACATAAACTATATCTCCTTATATGGAGAATAAATGTAACTATAAAAAAACAACATTCATAAATTAATTAAACAGATCAAAGGAACCTGTAACAAGATAACCACAAGTAAAAAAAAATTAAAAGATTTAAACTTAAAGCTGAATTACTATTTGTACAGATATGCAAAATGTTCAGAAAAATTCCAAAATAAATGACATTGATTTAGACATTTAATCTTTTTAAATCTCAATCTTACAAACTATCCTTTAGATTAATCTTCCTTGTGGGACACTTTGGCCAGCTCTGTCTGCCTGATGACTGACTGATATGACTGAGGTAGGGATCCAGTTGAAAAAAAAAAGAAGTGTTATTTTATGTTTATGTCGTTGGATTTTTATGCAGATCTTAACATTAATAATCAAACAGAACTAGTTGCTGTAACAACCAGGAGACCCCCAGTGTTTGTTTTGAATTCAGTGACGCTACAGTATCAGAGTGAAGTTATTGAAATATTTTCACCAATAAAAAGTCCCCCAAATTATACAAAAGCATATTTTCCCTAAAATATTCATGTAGCGTAATCAACAGTATTTCATTGATGTGTGGAATTATTCGAGGTGAGGCTTCACTGCATATCAGTAAAGCTCAAACATTTTTTTTTGTACTTCCTATTCTCTGTTTTGCACTTTGTAGGCGGTCCCTGGGCACTCTGATGTGACCCGGCTGCATATAAGGACCAATGTTATTCATTCAGGAGTGAGGATGCTTTGTTTTGATGAAAATTAGACCGTCGTGCACTAAATTAATTGTGTCATCTTTGATATGACAAACAGAGAATAAGTCATGGCTGCAGAAAGTGATCAGGTCTGTTTCAGCTGCATAGTTCATGTTCAAGGAGTATGTGTGATTCTACTGTTGCTCATAATCAAATAAAATACAGGCCTCAGCATTTCTATGGAGTTTTCCTTTTATTTCACAGAACAAACAGAATTAGTGACTCTACATTTTGGCTGAATTGTCATAAATATGTACCAAGGAATTTATTTCCCCCCATCAGTGCATTATGTTGAATGTGTCCTCGTGCAAAGTTAAATGCTATTTGTGAATGTGCAGCCAATGTCAGGATGTGTAACAAATAAATAGGAAAACCTTTAAGCTCACTCTATGAGCTAGTGCCAAAGAGGATTTTCATTGGAGAACCCTTGAAATGTGTCTTTCATTTGAAAGTACATCATCATCATCATCCACTTCATCTACAACACGCAGCTGTGGAGCGGCGCCAGGTTTTATTTGTGCTCCTCTTACTCCCGCTCAGATAACTTCTCCTTATGGTGGTGAAACTATTTATGAGGCTATTTTAGGAAACCCTGAAAACTGATATCATCGGTATGCTCATCATCATCATCTCCATTATCATCATCATTTCAACACTTCCGTTGTGTAATGACACCCAATTCTCACGCTGCGAACAATTAAATTAAATGACAAACTCTTCCAGGCTCTTTCCATGCCCAAATTTGATGTGATGACGCCTGCAGGCTGTTATGTGTGTATTGTACAACAGGTGGCAGCCTTGGGACGGTCCTGCGACAAACAGAGTTCATGCTGAAATTTTTATTTCCTGTACACATAGAAAACCTATAATAAAAATATACATTATTTTAACAGATTATTACTTTACGTGCATCTCCAGCTCTGCATCTCTTGAGCTCTTTAAAATCCTAAATATGTTGTATGATTAGTCCTGATGTTGACAAAAGTGGTTTCATGCATGTGATGTCACAGCAGTCAAAAAGTCGTTCAGTAGGTTTTATTTTATTCACTTCGCTCTCTTTGTTTTCGCTGAAAATCTTTTCAAACGTTCTGTAAAACAAATGTTTGGCCTTTAACATTTGCCGTGGTCACATTAGGTCTCTTACCTCAAATGACTCGGCCATAGATACAGCAACTATTCCTGCCCTTCTTCAATATCAGGTTTAAATTACAAATATCTCGCAGCACGGATGAAATCCATCAAGTGAGGCTATGAACATTTGAAATTTGAGACGCTGAAGGACGGTCCCCAAGCAAACTTTATGTTTGAAACGTACATGTGTAATTATAGAATATTTAGAAAGCTATCCTTGAATGCTGAACTTGCGTTAAGGTTACATTTTGGAAACCACGTGAGAATTTTAGGTTTTACTGTAATTTCGAGAGGCTCAAAGCAGCAGAGGATATTTATTTTGCCATTCTGTGCCATTCATACCACAAATGTTTGTCTAAAACGAACATAAAATAAAAGCAACCTAAATTCTCAGATTCTGCAGCTTGCTATCTGAGCGAAAGTTGCAAATAGATGAGTTTTATTGACAGAAGTGGTTTGAATGTGCGAGCGCAGAAACTCAATTCCATCCCAGAGATCTTCTGCAGGTCCTCAGACCGGTTCATGATGATGCTCTGCCAAAGCTGCCTCTCTGTGTGCCAACTGTATTCCACCTCCCCGCTCACCTCCTGATCTGAATTCACACCTATATGCATAAATATTCCTGGGCTGTAGTGGTTGTAGTGTTTCAGAACGTTGCACAGTGATTATATGATATTGACCCAATGTCCTGATTTCCTTTTATTGATTACAACAATGAAGAAATATCTTTAAAACAACTTGTAAGAAGCTTATTTTCCCCTTTATGTACTTCCTGTAGCCTAACTGTGGTTTTCAGAATAATTTAATAATTTAATTTGAGGATTTCCATTTTATTCCACATTACAATATGTACTCCACTACATTTTAGAAGGAAATATTATACTTACATACTTAAATGGGTACATTTAGTTAATAACTGCAGATAAGAAGCAGTTAATATTATTTCCATCTTAGCCAACTACAACATAGGCGACCACTTACTTGTTGATAATGATGATATATCCAGAGTCTCAGTTACAATAGTTACAATTATTTTCTCTAAGATGATTGTGCGGATTATTTGTAAGAGAAATGAAATTACTCTCAGATCAAATACTTTATACAATGAACTATAACAATAAGGTTATTTAAAATTTGAATTATACGAGTAAAAAAAACTTAATTTATTCGGTTTACATCAGTGAATATAGAAAAATATTTACATTTACATATTTTATCTGTAAGGATAATTTCAAAGAAAATGTGTTGAATGGTGTGTTCATGTTGATCACATGTAAACATATAATTTACACCAAATTACTCCATCTAAGGTGTCAAATTGAGTTTGCCAGGATGTCAAACACTTCATTTGCACAGTGGAAAGTTGCTCATGCTGTTAATTAGAGAAACCAAAGCCTCATGCTCTGGCTGGACGTCTTCCAGTACTCAATATAACACACGACACATGAGAGAATTCTGTTGACAAGAGTGTCGCTGGATGTGAGCACAAGGATACTACCAACATTTCATGGAGAAAAGTATGTTTATGTGTTCACTCTTCATGAAGCGTGAGACACAAAGCAAAGAGGCGAGATTTGATTTCAGCATCACTTTATTACTTTACTTTACATTAAATCTAAAACATCTCCTATAACTCTAAACACGTTGGAATCCCTGGTCTACATTGTTTACTTGTAGCTGGTAAACATTATAAAAAAAAGAGGCCCACCCTGAGATTATCACCATACAACGAATCATAAGGATCAGGCACGATTTATGACGACTTGACCAGTGCAGAAAACTCTGGAAAAAAAGACATCATTTTAGACATTTCAGATTCTGCTCTTTCACATTCATCAGATAATTATCATCCTGTTATTTCATTAAAGCAGACACATATCCTGACCTGACATGACATGCAGTGACACTCTGTATGAGGTCACTTCATGACAATCAGTACATCATTAAATAGGTTTATTTACACTCAAAGACAACTTATTTTCAACTTATTTTTAGATTCCAGTTTGACCAGTTTGCTGACTGATGGGTTTTAGATACTTTTTCAAACTGCTGAAAGGGAAATTTTTGGACTTCAGTGAAAGACAGAAGTAAGAATTATTTATACTTGGTAACTTAAGAATAAAAGATATATATTATATAATGTTATTTTATTTTTTATTTATCCTGGTATCGGCTATTTCTGCTCTTAGCATGAATATGAAAAATCATGCGATCACTTCAGCTCTTAATGGTTTACTTCCAAGCTGCTGTAAACATGTAGCTGGATAAATATATCTTATGATTCATACTAAACAATGAGCTTTTTTTTAAAATTCTAAACATTCTTGTGTGTAATTTGTTGAGGTTTGATAAGAAAAAAAACCAAACAGACACTGATCTCAAACATCACTCATTGCAACAGGACAAACAAAATATTCCTGCCTAATAAACAATAACAAATATAGCTGACCTCTGATCAGCATCTACACAACACGCGGTTCTCGATCGGCCTACCTTCCCAGCCGATCTTTCCGTCTCCATCCGAATCTCCCTCCAGCAGGAAAGCTCTGGTCTCAGCTGCAGTCAGGGGCCTCGCTCCTTTGGAGAAGTTCTGCAGGAACAGTCTGATGAAGAGCATGGATGAAGCACCACAATGAGAAAACATCAGTGGGGATGCACACATTAACTCTGCTGCATTTCACACTGAAACATATCACTGCATAAAACCACCAACGGTTTGGTGAAATCCAGGTTAATAGATGGGTTATGGAAGTGTATACATTAATCTATAGGATGTTTGCTGTGTTTAAAACTCAACTGTAACTCATCCTGTTCTATGTAGCCGCTTTTGTCCTGGTCCAAAATCTTAAAGACCCTCTCGATCTCTGTCGGAGTTTTCTTGGATAAACCCACTGTTTTGAAAAACATCTTCGGGCTGAAGGAGTCCTTTGCTGAAAGATAAGAAGTGATTCGATCTGGTAAAATGATGATGCTCTATCCTTTCATGCAACGACAGTGAAATGCAAATAAACAATGGCCTTACATCCTTTTAGGAGAGCAATATTCAATTCTTATTCACGCTCAAAACACAACCCTCTCCTGACCTTTACAAGCATTAATCGCTGAAGTGATGTCCGAGGTGGCTAGAAAATCGGTAATGGCCATGTTGGTGGAGACTCTGCTGGGGTTGGTTGTTGCAGACTGGGCCAATATGAGACCACTGATGGGCAGAAAGAAACTACTGGGGACAGTGAATAGACTTAAGCCCCCTGGTGTCAGAAACCACCTGTGTCCTTCTGTCCGCTGTCACCAGCAGATGACCACTTCAGCAAACGGTCTGCATGTGTGTAAAGGACGCTGACAAACAGAGAAAGTCGCTCAATTATGTTTTCTGGAGCTGCTCTCCATGGGGTCAGAGGTCATGTTGGAAATCAAATCTACCTAAACAGAGCCCAGACAGGAAGCGTCTGTGTGTAAACACAACAGCAAATCAGGGATGTTATATTCGGTGGACCTGGAGGGCCGCTGCCTGCTCGTGGTTATCCCTGGCTGCGTTTCCGCAGGCTGTAAACATCCTGTTATTATGGCCTCTGTCACTTTCAGGCTGCGGCTCCACTCACAGTCACTTTGTTCCCGCACGGCACATATGAGGAGCTTTGCCCTCAAGTGAGTGATTTCTGCTAAACATGCTATAAAGATGTGATTTAAATACTGTGGGCTACAGTTTAATCCATTCATTCACCAGGACTGAGACACAGCAGCCTTTTGTGCATCATGTGTAAAGCCCTCAGAATTCCTACTAGCTAGGTTTACATTATTGTCTTAGGTCAGGGGTTCCCATCATTTCTTACCCCCTGACCCCCAAAATAACAGTGCCAGAGACTCGTGACCCCCACTGTCTCCACAGGTGGTTGAAGCATACAAACATTAAATGCACACGCACTAAAAGGCCTATCGAAACACACAGCACATATTTTCATTTGCATGGTTTTATTTTAAACTACTATTTATCTTCTGTACAATTATGGCTAAAATAGACTACTTCTAATCATTTTTAAATTTGTATTTGATTTCTGGAAATCCTCTCCCAACTTCACCATTGGTGTCTCATGACCCCCACTTTGGGAAACCCTGTCTTAGGCTACTGAATTTGGTTACACCACTAAAATTTCTGTTTGTTAGAAACACTTGAAAACATTTGTAGAACCACCCAACCCTTTTTTTTATTTAGTGATGCACCAATATCCACTAAAAAATAAAAAAGAATCACATTATAACTAGTTTTAACCTGAAGAGCTGTGCAACAATTTTTCTGTCACGTGTTCACCAGGAAATAATGTTGTTTGAAATGCATTTATTATCTTTTAGAGCAAAACTTGAATTTTACTACTGGTCAAAGAAAAGCTCATCTTTTTAATGTACGAACTTTTCATTGAATTGAAATTATGTTTTCTCTTTTAATTTTCTCTTTTAATTCAACCATTTGGGGTGTCCTTTTTTACATTCCACACATACAGTAGAGGCTTTAAATAAATCTTTAAAAGGCTTTAAAAGGCTTTTAAAAAAATTGACTGGTACTGTGTATATATATATATATATATATATATATATATATATATATATATATATATATATATATATATATATATATATATATAAAAATCTGGGGCCAGGTTTCTTTCAACTGCATTTTGAGTTGAAGCCTTTTCTATTCTATAAACATGACATGACATCTATTGTAGGGACGTCCTGGAGGAGTAACCCCACCTCTTTTGCTTTTCCTGAGGTTTCCTCCATTTTTGGAGTTTTTCCTTTGTATGCTGTACAGATTTCTCCTTGTGGCAAAATTTTCAATTTGTACTGTATAAACGAATTGATTTGGTTCGGCTCGTCTCCCCCTGTGGAAAACCTGAAATCAAAACCCAAAAAACACAAAACTGGACGTTAACAAGTGTTACCTGATGGTGAATAATCATCACAGTCAGTCACGTTTTGACTGATTCAAACAGAAAACAAAAGATATAATCTACTTGTGGCCTAAGTTGACTTGCTGTAAAGCAGTCGATGTGGAAAACCACCTGCTGAGGACTTCCCACACTACCAGGTGTTTGGCAGTTTGCAGCGACTACAAACAGGAAATGGATTGCCATTATTTATTCTGGCTGATGATTTGATGTCGGCTCTTCCTGCTTCTTAGTGCCAATATGGCTTTTAAAGCAGAGTTTTCCACAGTTTCAGAGCAGATAAGTCTTTATGGTTCCCATGTGTGTGAGGCTGCTGCGCCGCTGAAGGTACTGCGTCATACCTGCCATAACAGGCAGCACGTGTGGGCCCAAGGCCTAGCCAGAGTGACGTGAGCCTGGTTTCCTCAGGATGGACTACAGTGAGGCCTGCAGCAACCAGAGGGCCAGAGGACCGACAAAAACATCCTCTGCAACCCCCATGTACCTGCCCCCCTCAGCCTCGTCCCTTTCCATGCTCCAATGCTTGTTTTCAGGAAGACCAGGCTTCCTGCGAGATGGAGCGGTGGATGAGATGAGGAAAGGGGGATGGGACAGAGAGGAAAAGACAGACACAGACAGAGATGGATAGGGATGGAGTGATGGCCCTTTGCACGTAGGAATTTGTTTTTGTTTTTTTGTTGCATTGGTTGCTTCCTCAACCAGTAAAGAGAGCTGGAAGGAGTCTGAGAATCTTACTAATCTTCTGCGTAGATAAATTCATTTTTTTTTTGTCTTATGCACATGAGGAAAGTAAGAATAGTAGACAGGGAGTTTCCTCATGGTCTGCTGGGCTTAATTTGAGAAAGACAACTGCATTTTCTGTATGTGTGTATAGAAATCATGGATGGTCTTAGACCTAGAGTCTGCCATACAAACTGTTCTTTTTTCATTTCTGTTGGGAAATCAATGGGACAATCAGCACAGGGCATGTAAACCAAGAGGTAAGTATTACGCAAACAGACGGTAGGTTACACTTCACACGAATGAGAGAACAAGACAGCTTTGGTATCGGTTCAGTGTTGTTATATAAAGCTAATCTAGAGCGACTGATTCAGTGAGCTATAGATGAAGTATGTGTAGATGCTTTCAGACATACAGGATTTTATAGGGATTTATTATGTGAGATTTGTTTTACATGACATTTTCCCCCCATAACATCAGTTATCAAGTCATTATTTATTCTAATAATAAAGTACAATACAGATTTCTGGCTTTTACCATTTACACAAAACAGATAAACTACAAAGTTTTTGAACATCAGAGTGAAATATTCACTATAGAAACTGCCTGAGGTTTGTTTCTCTCTCCCTCTTCACCAGTATCTTTCCCTTTTTGTCCCCATTCTGTTCTCTGTCATGCCTCAGGTGCCTTTTACATCTCCGTTGCTACATCTTTACAATGGATTTCATGAATGTAGGACAAGGTGATCATTGACTTTTAGCCCCCTGTGTGAAACACAAGATGTTAAGAGCAACGTGGTCGGATTACTTTCTTGACGTGTAATGACCTCATTTGAACGGATTCATCTTGACAGTCATTTTGGTTCAGATGAATGATAGTGTCATCAGGATAGACTCGATGCTCGGTGAAACCAAATCTTTCAGGCCCTCTGTGACTAAACATTTGGCCTCTCAGACAGAGAGGAGAAGAGAGGCTCTGCGTTCACCCATGGATGTATCCCTGAGGAAAGGGGTGTCTCCTCTTTTTTCCTGGGCTCAGTTACTGCCTCGTCTATTTCCATCTGACCAGCTGTGGTGTGGGCATGCCAGTGACGATCTCAAATTCAGCCAAGATACCCCCCCCAAATTCTTTAAGCTCCACCCTCCGCCCTCGCTAACAGTTTTATCTCGTTCGCTTTGTTTTGACGTGAATCATCCAAAACTGGATGTGTCAGAGTTTTTCTGCACATGCATGTTTTTTTGTGTTTGTGTGTCATTGCATGTGTCTTTTGAGAGAAAACGATCTGAGGGTCTTATACTCAGAAGAGGCCTGAATATTGGTCAAATACTGGAAAAGTATGACAAAGGCCAATGAGGATTTGGCAGCTAGACTTCACCTTTCCAATGAGTTGAACATGCCAACTAGTCCATTTCCAATTTACATAGAATCTACAAGTGTTCATTTTTTTAAAAGATAAGATTTTTTTAAAGATAAAATACATTCAATACAGTCTGACACGAATAAACACCTGATATGGCAACAAAAAAAACAACAAACAACAACAGCTGAACTGTTTGCTCCTCTTATTTCTCCTCTCAAAAAGTATCTGAGAAACAAAATATCATGCTTCTGTTCCAGAACATGAGGACGTAGACCCAGCAGAAGACACTGAAGACAGAGTTTATAGCTCAGTGATTTAATGATCACAATAGAAAATGAAGTAAACAAACGGGTCAAAAAGGGTCAAACCGGAAGAGTAGTCCAAAACAATAAAACAATCAAAGTCAGTAGGCAATAAGCCAAAGTCTGAAAAACAGGCAAGGTCAGAGCAGTAAGGTAACAACACTTGACTCAACACACAAGTACAAACAGCCTAAATATACAAGGGAGGGGAGGCAAACAAGTCAAACTAATCAGGTTAAGAGGAGAAGACAAAGACAGGAGTGATTAAGAAGTGAGATATTTTGTGAAATATACTTTTTTTTTTGCCCAGGGTTGATGTAGAACAAATCTAATATTTGACTGACGGTTAAATATAAAGTTTCAGTAAGCAAACAGCTAAACAGCTAAATTAGCCTAGCACTGAAACAGGGAGAGTCTGACTGTGGCAGTGGAAAACAAAATCTGCTTATCTTTAAAACTCACTAATATAGACTTTACATCCTTTTTGTTTAAACCACAGAAGAACCAAGACAAAAAATAAAAAAAATAAAAAACATTTTTCTCCATTACTGAGTTCAGGCTATGCTCCAAACTATTTCTAGACTTGTGCTGCGTTCATGACACATCGTAAATTGGGAAAATATGAGCTCGGACTCAGATGAAATGGTGTGAATGCATGGTTGGGTTGTTTTTTTTTTCAAATTCAGTTCCTTGATTTATCATCGTAGTCATGGCGCCCTTCATTGTGACCGGTGACAGTAATATTATCAATGCTATCAAATTGATTTTAAGAAGTCATTTTAGGATATTTAGTGATATTTTTGCATTCTTAATATATAAGTATACATATATATATATATATATATATATATATATATATAAATATATAATATATAAGTTTCCAGCGTTCTGTAATAATCAATATTAGCCCACCAGTCTACTCCAGCTTTGCAGATATGAACAGGATTGGCTTTTGATATGGCCAATCCTCAGGGGATCCATGCTTTTTTTCTGAGTTGATCATGTGAATGCACATTTTTCAGAGGATGGGAATCCCAAAATTAGGATTATTAGGTTTACAGTCATCTTGAATGCAGCATTTTGCCGAATAACCAGGAGAGACTTAGTTTCTAGTGTTTATGCTGAGCTCACATTCTGACATCATCTGTATCATCATCTAATGTTCATATTAGTGTTTTTCTCATATTGATAAGGTGTATATTTACGTTAGCCAGCTGGTAGCTTAATATTTAGCATACAGACATGAGAATGGTACCAGACATGTCAATAAAAAAAAATCCCTTAATGTTAAATCCTTCCGTTAAAGTAGAAAGAATCTCTCCACCAATGAGGTGTTTGTACGTTACAGATTTACTGAAAGGCAGCAATAATCTGGCTCAATCACAGGTTGGACAATAAGTTGATCCTCCTCATCCTGGTAGACTAACAATGATGTCATCTATATGTTCCTGGCCACTCTATTTCTTATCTGTTTGAGCTGTAACTAAGTAATGCTGACTCATTACATTGTGGACTTAAATGTGGGGGCTGCTGTGCAACTGGATCAGGGTCCGATGAATGCCGCTCAGCTTAGGATGCAAGTGATAGGATCTGTGCTGGGACAAGACAGGGTGGATGGGTTTAGGAGTGGTGGGTTGGGGTGGGAGGGGGGGGGGACTCCCTCTGGACTGTCTAAGGAGAGGACGGAGGGGAGTTGCAGCATAGTGGTGTCATTGAGAGGAGCTTGGGATGGATTTATAGATGCACTGGAGGGATGGATGGATCATAATCGCTTATATGCTAAGAAACCAAGACCTTCTCCAAAATAAAGTCCCTCCGAACAGCCTTTTCTCCACGTGACAGTAATCTGACATGATGGCACAGTATACTGTTTCCTGTTCCTGTAGTATGAGGTGGTGTGATGTACGCATGAGCCTCATTACCAAATAAAGATATTTATGTATTTTCCAAGGGGCTACAGGCCCCTGTAGACATCATCACATTTAAGATTAGCTGCTGAAACAGATCTTATCTTATCTGATCAGGTGTGTGTGTGTGTGTGTGTGTGTGTGTGTGTGTGTGTGTGTGTGTGTGTGTGTGTGTGTGTGAGCTCTGTCAACAACTTCTCAACCTCGGCTCCTCCATAAACACTTCAAACCAATCGAAGAGTCCCACAGCTGTCTCAGCTGCCTGTATGTCAGAGTTAATACAGGTCAGAGGTCACAGCCCTGCCGCTCAGCGCTTTTCCCTCTCTCGCCTGTCTGCCAGTGGCCCTGACATTTCGACTTCAATTCCCCCTATATGTGTGAGTGCGTTTCACCTGTTTGCTTACTTTATGCCACCGCCGAAATATCATTTCTCCCTGATTAAGTGCTCCCTTAGCTGTGGTTTGATTACAGCACGGAGTGAGGTAAGTGTTTACATACGTACTCAGTTGAAGTCATTGCTCAGAGAACTGTACACCTAAAAAGCAGCAAATGTAAAGGAAACAGAAATATTTCTTAAACTTTGATAAAAGGATTTTTTTTAAAAACATTTCTATGTTATTGCTATGCCATTATTTATTTTTTT
This sequence comes from Chaunax sp. Z400, assembly GCA_037577475.1. Classification (NCBI taxonomy): domain Eukaryota; kingdom Metazoa; phylum Chordata; class Actinopteri; order Lophiiformes; family Chaunacidae; genus Chaunax; species Chaunax sp. Z400. The sequence goes on from CM075203.1 coordinate 13,284,294, forward strand.
CCTAACTAGGTTTGCAGTTTGTGTGCTTGTGCTGAACTCCTCCACCACGTTGCCCTCTCTGTTGCACTCTACTGCCGTCCAGTGGCAGAACGCTGGAATGACATACGCTGCGTAAAAGATGGCTTTTGTGAACGGATTCATTTTATTTGTGGCTCTCCATTAGTAATAATCTGGTCTTGTAGACTCTGCAAGAAGAACTCATTTGTGCTACAAAGTGAATAATATTTTAAGTATTATTTACAACCCTTTCCATAATTGCTAATCTTGGAGGTGGTGCCAGCTTTTATTTTGGAATTCTGAAGGCTTGTATGTTTTATTAAACACAACTGCAACCATAATAAACACAGTGTACACACTGTATATAGAAACAGCTTCCTCAGAACAACTTTTATGATGTATACTAATGTGTATTACTAAAGGGATGTTTTCTTGCTTTTAACAAAAATCCGTGCAAATGAGGTGTTTTTGTCAAGTGTTCACGCTCCTTGTATGTTAATGTAACAAAGTGGTGGTCTTTCTGATACTGCTTAAATACGCCTCAATTGAACACAATTAGCATGCAGCACAACTTGTGGTCAGTGTGTTTCTTCACATGGACGACACGGGGCACACTTCTGTGCATTCACAACTTCTTTCTGTCTGTCAGCAGGGTCTTGTTCTGAAAGAACAGACACACTTTGTGTTAACAAGATATTTATTTCTCTCTGTCATGAACTGGATTCTGTGACTGACCAATTGCTCACTGTGTAATGCGTGCTCTTTTAGCACCTCTCCCCTCCTGTCTCTTGACACCTTTCCATACAAACACATCTCTTTAAACCCACACACACTCACACCTCTCCCCCCCCCCCCCCCCGATATGGCGGGTGCCTTGGCAGCAATGGTGCTTGTAAAGGTGGGCACTGTTCCCAGGTCTGGACTTGCAGAGGAGCAGGTGTACTGCTGTCAACAGAGGCTCATAAATACCGGCAACCAATCTGACATGGACTACACATTTAAGTCATCATATTTAAAAAAAAAAAAAGCTCCATCAGCAAACACCTTAAAGACCCTGTAAACTGCCACTTAGGAGAAAGGAAGGCGAAGGAAGTTTAAGGCACGTCTCATTGCTGCGTAGCATAAGTTAACACTGATCTGCTACAAATTAGTCGTTCAATTCACAGCTGGTTACAGAGCTGCAAAAAAAAAAAAAGAAAAAGATAAGAAGAAGAAAAAATATCCCTGGTTTACTTAACATACTCAGGACCTTACAGGTTTACCCTTGAAGTAATGTACCCTGAATAAATATGTACACAACAGTGACATGTTTACCACCCTGTTTGTTGTCACATTTCACGCCCTCTCAGCCCCTCTTCCTCTGCAGCCGTGAAACCCTGCTGTGTCCAAATAAAGCTTGCAGACAGCACCACCAGCCTTCTACCTGCGTGTTTCATTCTACCATGCGACCATCAAGGCATCACACTGCCGTTCCACTGGTGTCGGACCGTGATTTGCTCCATGTGTTTGCCCTCGGGCCTCGAGCATGGTGTATTCAGCATGCTCAGAATAAGCCCAGTCATCTCCAATTACCCTCCTCTCACAGATCGCCCGGTGTCACTCACTGTCTGCCGGGCTGGATACGGTGATTCTGCGCCTGCAGTGTAAAAGGATAGTCCTTACAGATCCTTTGGCATGTAATGGGCATGTCACAACTCAATCAGAGCAGTAAAACAAAGTGGGATCAAATTAGTTGATTAAAAGAGCCAAACTGAAGTTTCACCCCAGTGCTCGGGCGTCTTCTTACCGACTTTCTCTCAAGAGACACATTTATTTAATTTCTGATTCACCTGTTGGTCTCTTTGAGGTCAGGTTTCCCTGTGCGCTGCAGAGAATTGTGGGGCTCGGAGCCAGATGAGAGAACTGGCTGGCTGGATCTCTGCCTGGGTGAGAACCAAATGAGCCAGCTTGATGGCTGTCAGCACATCTCAGGTTAAAGGGGCAAAGTATCAGAGGAGATGTATTATTCAGTGCTTTACGCTACTTAATCAAAATACATCGGATTATAAAGTACAGCTATTAGGCCCTCTCAGCTTCCTCATAGTCAGTCCGAAACCAAAGATAGCCGTCCTTCGTTCATCTGACATTTAGATACAGGAGTTGTCGAGATATCAGATTATGAGCGAGACACACAGCACGCATCAATCATGACTCCAATGTGAAAATAGAAAGTGGAACAGACTGGAGCAAGTTCACGTCTTGTGCCAGTGAGAACGCTCAGTTCAGCACAGCTCAGCGCTGGCTGTATCACATACTCCCATGTATTGCTAAGTCCAGTGAAAAAAGAGTTTCCTGTATTGAAACACTGTACTGTATGCCGTCAGAGTACCCTCCCTGACCTCGTATGGATCCATGGGTGCAGGCTGCTGTGGGAAATGCTGCCATGGAGGATGACTGCACAAGGACGATGTGGGAGAGAGGGAGCAGGGAAGAAGAGGAGGAGGAGAGAAGTGAATTCACCTTCTTTGTTGTTCATCTATTTCACCATCTCTTTCTGCTCAGTGCCCCCCTGATCTACCTCTTTAATTTCCCCTCTCTTGGAAACCAGAGGTGGACTGAACGGTGACATTGCTGCCTCCTGGGAACAGCATCCTGATGCTGTCTGGGTGTGCAAAGCTGTACTCCAGCATCAGTGATTTTGTTGCCAGGGGGGGGGACTATAGCAGCGGAAACCTCCTAATAAATGTGGGCGCTCGGAAATGATGGCTATAGCTGCCTGTTGTTCTGCTTTCTACCTCTAGAGGGAGCTACAGTTCACTGATGCATCTGATGAGGCTGCACCAATAACAAACTCAGGCTTGTGACAAATAAAAAATAAACTGATAAAATATCAGAGAAGATGCTAAATCATCTATTTAAATTCTTACTTTTGATTATCAAAATTACACATTTCAACCAGACAAGTGATAATTTTTTTCGACTGCATTTAAGTCAGTTCTAAATTAAAGAACAATTAACTGATATTCATCATATTGGGGATGGGATGAAAGGGGAAATCACCTCCAGTTTTTACTACTAAGCATAATGAATCTAATTTGAGGCAGCTCAGTTTCCCCATTATGTCATTGCACCTATATAAGCAATAGTCCCATGACAGTTTGACCCTCATAATATGACTCCATGACCAAAAAAAAAACCTACACCTAGAACTTGGGATCACATTGGTATCAAGAAAAACAATATTTCACTGATGGTGGTTTTCTTCAGGATCTAGTTCAGTGACTTCTGAAGTTACATTAAATTTGACACCTACTTGAATCAGCACAGCTTCAGCTACAGTTTGATCTGAGTTGCAAGTCTGTAGCATTATTATTTCTTATCTCACAATAGTGAGAGGTCCATAGATTTAAACATGATGCATGGCCTGATGTGGAATATTACTTGGATCCAGTTAATACTTTGATGGGTGGTAGATCTCATGCGGATGTCATCGTTTATTTCTTGTCCAACAAGAAGAAGAAAAAACAAACTCTTCCACAAAGTTTCATGAAAATCCATCAAATAGTTTATGCCTAATTAACAAAAAATGCTGAAAAAACGCCATCTTGCAATATTAAAGGAAGTGACATAAACCGATGGCTCCGCCCCTTTATCTGTGTCCACTCTACAATTTAATAGGTTCTTCTCTGTCACATGACCAACCCTCCCACCAAGTGTCATGACAATCTGTCAGAGAAAACAAACATAACCTCCTTAGAACAAACCAGATAAACCATTCAATTAATTTTTAGCCCACAACCTGGAATTGTTCAGATGTTCCTACTTTAATCAACCTGCTGTTACCATGACATGAAATGTATAACATGGTGAAATTATTAAGGATGGATGTACAGCCTTTGTGTCTTTGAGATGCCCTCTGCTGTTAATCTTTCAGGCAGTCATGGGACATTATACCAGATAACTTATTGATCCCATCTTGCACTCTGCTGCTGCAGAGAGGCCAGCAGCCTCCAGAGAGAGTACGGTATATATGAGCTCTTTGCTCTTTCGCTGTCCTCATGTCCTTTCTCATCTCCCCCCTTATCTCCTCTGATCTACTCCCCTATTTCATCTCCTCTTTCATTCATTCGCTCACTATCCCCCTCCCCCCTCCTTTTTTCGTGCATCTCTTAATCTCGTCTCTTTGGCCATAAGTTTAGCTCTTCTCCTTCGGTTCCCTCAATGAATTTTCTGTCGTGCAGTAAAACTAAGGGCATCGAGTGGGATTTGCACGATGCAAGGTAGGAAGAGAAACATTCTGGCGTCATGCACGGTGGCTGCAGAGAGATGAAATGTGCTGCAGCATGTCTTGCAGCACCATGATGCAGCAGGATTTTGAGGAAATCAGTTGATGATCAGGTGCCTCTCTTTGCTTTTGCAGAGTGTAAATGCTTCAGGGATGGAACCACACTGGTGATTTCACTGGATGGTTGGAATTGGATTTATAAAAGGAGTTGCAATGACAAATGGTAGTATTTGTATTTTTATTTATTTTTTTACCTTGTGTTGGTTGGGTTGTGTTTTTATAAATGCTGGGTTGTGTGTTTATAAATGCTGGGTTGTGTGTTTTTATAAATGCTGGGTTGTGTTTTTATAAATGCTGTTTAGTGGAAATATTTTTAAAATATGTCTTTTCCCTGAGCTTCTCCATCTGTTTCACAGTGAGGTGTTAATTTACCTGAAACAGGCTAGATTACAGCCTTCACGGCCCGCTGCATAAGTGTGTGTGTGTGTGTGTGTGTGTGTGTGTGAGACCATACAGTGGTGTGTGCGTGTGTCCTTTTACATGCTTTACGTCACAGCTGCTGTGATTCAGCTCCTCTCTTCCTTCCCTGAGTCACTCATCCAGTGGTTGCTTGGTTACTGCAGAGCGGTGAAAGTTTCCTATTGCGTCTTTGTCTCCGCGGATGGATGGGCCTCGATATTTATTCAGGCTCAGGAATGAGTGGCCCAATAATGTACGTGTTTGTGTGCAGTGTTTTGTCCAACAGACAAAGGCTGACAAATTAGTTTGAGTAGATCCTGTTGTTAACACTGAGATGCAGTCTGTGTGCTCGATCTCTTAAAAAGACATGGGTAAAATAAATAACAAAACAGACGGCGAGGTCATTTTGAGGCAAAGCATATGTGGTCAAAGGTCAAACAAGTAGCCACGTGTCTGCAAACCAGCAACAGCACTACTGGGTGTAACACTTGAAAATACCTGAATACCTACAGTATATGCCTCAGATACTGCTTACTGCTGGCATGACACTATCATTCTGTTAATATATGCCTCTTACAAACAGCTTGTTGTGACAGGTGCCATTTAAAACCACAACTTATGTACTGCATGTCACTACCAATGCTGGCAGAGAACTGATGTGTTAGTAACTGTGCTACTAACACAATTTCCCACTGTGGTAACTAATCTTAGCTGCAATAACCTGCAATAAATGACTATTTAAGGTACTGGAGGGCTGCAGAAACAAGTTGTGAACACAACATTGACATTTTAAGTTATTATGGCCAAAGAAGTCGAGTCCATCGTGCATCTTGGGAGCATAATTGACAAGAAAGGTGGTACAGATGCAGATGTTAAAGCAAGAATGAGTAAAACTACATTGTGGTTTGATAAAACAATGGATTACAGCCAGTTTAACTTATAGCAACATTATAATAAATCATTCTTATTTAATATATTAAAATAATTGCTGCTAACATACGTCTGTGCAACATAGTCTGACAGGACAAACACGGGCTGAGAGATTCTAGCAGGTAAATAGAAAATTAGCATCCCGGAAATGAAAATCTCGAACTACGAAAAATCTACGAACTGAAACCTTGTGTGCGACCTGTCAGAAATCTTTTGTCTGTGTTGCCAATTCTTAGCTATATATAACATTACTAATGGCTCTGTTCTATTCCTGTGTCCCAGTCAGCCATTTTTCATTTCTGTCACATGTGATGATTAATGGAACCAGTTAAAACACAACAAAGTCTCAGTGGGTCATTGTGAATCATTCATGCAGGGATGACGAGCTCCGGTTGTTGACATCCTCAGGTCAGATGGTCCAGGCTGGTGAGATGCTGCAGCCAATCGCCTGCTTCTGTATCCTGAATCAAAGACGAAGTGCAGCCCCGCATTTATGGAGGAACCCTGACCAAACGTCAAGTTGGGTAACACTGCAGCCACCTCTCTCCACCCCCCCTCGACATCATAGTCTTCCAGTGGAGCCCACGCATCCTTCAATGCGCACTTCCTTAGATTCCTTTGTCTTCGAGTGTCCAAACGAGGCCCCATGGACAAGACTTGTTGAAAATGCGCAAGACTTTTTCAGGTTCGTCAAAAAGGATTTAAGCTCTGTGACTCAGGATGTTGTTACAAAGAATTGGCATAATAAGCTTATCATTTTCTGTGATGAGGACATTCCGCTGCAGCTTTTTGGTAACAAACGCTACACTGAGGATTGTAAGGACGTGCTGAGTCATCTAAAAAACTCCACTGTCCACTGTCTCAATGATCCAAACAACAATAACAACGACCCTGAAAGGATTAAAGATGAACTGGTTAGCAGAGCCAGTTGTCACACGTGCAACTTTAAAAGTCCTCTGAAATCCTGCCAAATCTGTAACGTGCCAGGAGTTAACTCTGGGAGGGAGAAGAATGCAAAAAAGAGGATGAGTGTGTCCTTTGATGATGATGTCATCGTCTACCTGTTTGATAAGGTAGTGTTCTCATGCTGTCTGCTATACTGTAGCATTTTGGGCATTGTTTGCCACATGAAATATGAAGGTTAAATATTGACCATTCTATTAATCCAAACCAAGGCAATGACGTCATTATCTTTTGTTACTATAGGAGAGTCCCACTGTGGAGCTGCACTCTGGGCCCAGCACACCTCGGCTACGCAGCTTTCCCTGCAACCTGCCAGATGTCACATTAGAAAACACTGGTAGTATATTTTAAAGCACCAGCATTTACAAATATATATATATATATATATATATATATATATATATATATATATATATATATATATATATATAATATTTATATACTGTATAATGGCCTGTTTACCCACGCAGATTTTCACAAAGTGGTGACAAAAATCAATGCAGTTGATCTCATCTCATCTCATCTCATCTCATCTCATCTCAAGAAAAAACACTTTTTAAGTAGAAATTACACATATTTTACAAAAAAAAACATTTTATCATCCATTGAATAAATAAAATGAAATAAAAAAATTAAGATTAAGATTAAGATCTTATTTTATCTCATCTCATCTCATCTTATCTTATTTTATCTCCAGAAAAAACACTTTTTAAGTAGAGCTTACACATATTTTGCAATAAATAACCATTTTATCATTCATTGAATAAATAAGATGAAATAATAATCCTGACTCTAAAACTTGGCCTACGATGTGGGAAAGTAATTTTTCATTTCATTGTGTTTCTAATTCAAGCTAAAACCTCTGAGAATGTAAAAAGAACTGGGTGGGACAGCACAGCAAACTTTGATGTTTATGAGTGTCACTAAATCAAGATGCTGCAGGCTGTTGACACAATATTGTCACTAACTGTGTGTTTGGTTGGTTTTGTCTGCAGGCTTGGAGTGGGAAGACGACTTCTCAGCTTTGGAGAAGAGCTGCCATTTTCAGTGTGCCACACAGTCGGTATTACAGTCTCAGTACTACACCCTTTCCCTGCCAACACAGAGCTACACTGCTCCATCCAGGCAATTGTTTCTGTCCCAAACCTGCCTGTTCCTCACCCATGTCACTGAGTCAGACCTTGAGCTGTGAGATTAAGGGTTACTGACACACACACACACGCACACATGCTGAGTTGTAGGGGTTGATTTTGGTCTCACAGTGGTGGAGGCCTTTCTATCACATCATCTGCCTTCAGCCAAAGGCCATCTCCCTGTCACCATGGCCCAATGCGACATCCACACTTGTTTTTCTTCCAGACAGCCAGCCTTGGTCTAATGGAAAAACTGACTAATCGCCCAGACCTCATCCTCCTCACCTCTAACTCACCTCCCACCTCTTTTATGATGAGTAAGGGATTTTAATGGCTTTTTTTTCTGCCTCTGCTCCAAATAGATTCAAAGCACCTGTCGTTTGTGACATCATTGCCATGCGGGGCTGTGTGACAGTACATTCAGCCTTCACAGTTGTTGTTAAAATTGTTCACTGGCTATGATGTGATAAAACAACAGGTTACATCACCGTGCTGGTACCTATCTAGCTGCAAAGCTCTTGGGAAACTGATGACATGAGCTGTGAAATCAAAACAGAAATGTTGTCAATTCCAAAACAACGTGAAATTAATAAATTTTCATGTCTGAAATATTTTTTTATCTGTCATTTTTTCCTATTCATAAAATTCTACACAAATTTGTTTATACAGTTTGTTTTGCTCAAACAGGGCATGCTCGTGGAGGCCGTGTTTGCTCGCCTCATTACTGGAGTGTATTCGGCGCAGAATTTATCAGCAGCTACGACTGAAGGAACCACGTAAGCCTTTGGGCCAATGGAGGCAGAAACTGAACAAACTAGAAGTAATAGATAATGTTTCCACAGAGCCAGCATTAGCAGGGTTTGGTTGATTAGATACAGTGTTCCTGAGGAGGAGAGGAAACCTGGCAGGACCAGTCTGTTCACACACACACACACACACACACACACACACACACACACACACACACACACACACACACACACACACACACACACACACACACACACACACACACACACACACACACACACACACACACACAAACACACACACACACAGTTCAAGGACACCAAAAGCTCAGTGTTTGCCTCTAAAAGCTGGGAACTTCACACCTGTTTATTATTGTTGTTGTTGCTAACAGCCAAATTATAGTCTATTGGTCTTTTTCTTAATTGAGGTCCTATAATGTTAATTAGGCCTACTTTTTAAAAAGCTAGTAAGAAACAAATGTAAAAGTGATATTACCATGACGAAAAAATAAAAAACAAAAAAACTTCAAGGAAAGAGGAAGGAAGGTGGCAAGCATGAGTAAATAAATGAAATGTGAATAAAACATGAAACATTAGCTTGTCCAGGCGTATTTCTAGATAGATTTGAACGGCTTTGGTGGTCATGTAACGATAGCCAGATCTCATCCTCCTCACCGGTACTCAAATTCCTTCATTCCCTCTGCTATCAGGCTACTAAATGCTGAAAGCAGTTGCTGATTCGTAGGCCAACCCTTCACACTCGTGTGGTTTGTTGCTGGGAATATTATTGCACTTGTCACTGGCATGTCGATTGCTACTAATTTATTCACTTTATTCTATTAATTTACATGAATGGGTTAAACTGTGAACTGTGAAATGAATTGCCCTCCTGGGATTAATAAAGTTTGTCTGAATCCTGAATCGTCTAAGTAAGATGTGGTGACATGCAATGTTACCTAGAATAAAATGATGTCTTCCTCTAGGTTTGAACAACATCTAAGTGGGGAAATGTTGGAGGTGAGACACGTCAGATAGGTTTTCATTGCAATGGTGGTTGTTTAACAAGGAAGAAAACAACTCTCATGATCTCACACTACTTTTACTATGTCATCAAACTACGCCTTTTGTTTTTGATTGACTCCCTCATGGCAGGAGTTACATTCTGTGTTTTCAGTCTGTGAATACAGATATTTAAGTCAGATTATAGACAAATAAAAATCTAAATTACTGGCAAGAGAGTGCAGAACTACATACTTTTACAGTTATTTCAACATCAGTCTTTAAACAAGTGTCCTTTCTTTAAAGGTGCAGTGAGGGATTCTGATGAGACAAAGGCTACTTGATAGCTGAGTCAGTATCTGACCTCCTTGGAATGAGACAACAATTGCCTGGAACCAAGGCATCAACCCAAAAGGTCGGAATACAGACCTTAACTTTTTTTAGGGAGCACAGTGAATATATATTTGGATTTATTTGGATTTTTAAATGTATTTTGTTTTTATTTTGAGGTAGCTTTTGATAATATAACAATAAAGATATTGAAAACATGCTATAGTCAGGCTTAAATTATGTATGGAAAAGAACATACACATAAAAAAAAAACCTTCAAAAGACTACCACCAGTTAAAACATGCTGCGACTGATGATTCAACTATAAATGGTCATTCGGTATATCTGACTGCGTGTCACCACCCTCCCTACTCCACTATCTATCACAGTAGGTATAGGGCAATAATCCTAACTGTCTACAAACTGTGTTTTGGGCCTCCAGGTCAAACAGACAAGATGGAATACTGTGATCAACCATACAAGTGGGGAAGGGAAGTTGGTGATTATTTTAAAAAACGGCTAATTATGTTACTTATGCTCTCTGCATGTCTTTTTTTTTTACATTTGCATTGAGTTTTCCAGTTGGCCCAGTTTGATGGCATCTGGCATTGGTCTATATTAAGCTGGGCGGTGCAAAAAGCGTCTGGTAAAAAGTAAATAATGTGACAAAACAGACCAGGCCCTGCTTCTGTACACTCAGGTGTAGCCTGGAGGACTGTATTCAAATGAGGCAATGGGAGTTGATAAGCCACAATGGAAATTATGTTAACTGCTTGGAGTTAAAGGTGTGTACGAGTGTTTCTGACTCTGTTAGAGCCAAAACATCAGCTCGCCTCTGCTGCTGCTGCTGCTGACCACAGAAAAGGTTTAAACACTGAAGGAATCAAATACCACACCTCACTTTGGACATGTAGCTGTTGTACATTGTGACAGAGCAGTAGCAGAGTGGCACAAGGACATTTCTTTCCTCCAAAACTTAAGCAAATGAATTTTGTTTCCTTTATGTTCTTTCGAAATGGGCAAATCACATAAATGAGTGTGAATTATTTTGTAATATTATTTAGACTCTAACAATAATTCCATCACACACCTCCATGGTGCTGATGTGATGCTGTGACATTTCAACAGTGACACTATTTGAAAGGAAAACACCGAATTAGTGTTTACTGTATGTTTGTTAGTGTGTTTGCTGATTATTTACACAAAAGCAACTGAGTGTCTTTACTCAAGTACTGTCTTTTTTTTATTGTATTTTGTATTTTTCCCAAATACAACACAAAATGTTACTTTTACTGACTCGCCGTCTCAAAATTATTCAACCCTGTGAATATCATCCCTCATAAGAGACACATTTACAAATCAGATGTTGTTAAAACACTGTGCCAACCTTCATAGACTTATTTTAGAAGTTTTTTTTCCCCATTAAGGCCTAAATTTACTTAAGGGCTCCATGCCCTAACTCCTTCTGCTGACCCAAAAGCACAAGAAAAGTCAGTTCCAGTAGCTCAAAACAATCCAGCAGTATGTCTGGAGGAGTAAGAATGAAGTAAATGCTGAGAAGAACACCCTACAGTGAAGCGTGGCGGTGGCTTGGTGATGCTCTGGGGCTGCTTTGCTTCCCTGCAGCTTGTAGAAGGTAAGACGGATTCCATCACGTGTCAGGAAAACCCTAGAAGAAAACATCTCTACGTCTGTGAGGAAGCTGAAGCCTGGGTAGCAATTGATCGTCCATTGGGACAATAATATTCCAGAACTAGAGGCCAATAAATGCCAATAAATGTAATATACAATGAGGGTTGAATCATGTTGCTTCCAACTTTATAAAGCAGTAAAAACGAGCTCTTCCTTGACCATCTAAAACCAAAACATTCTAAATACTGTAACTTTTAATATAATGTGCGCATGACACGTTTTCCATCTGCAGTATTACTAGTTTTGCTCTAAATAAATAAGTAAATTATCTAAATATTTGTTCCACCTCCGAGAGACTGGCTATGACGTCATATCTAAATTTTTTTTAAAAAAAAGCCCAGACCACGTAATGACTGCAATAATAATTAAGCATGAATTCTTATGACCCTGTCGCAGCGGCAGCAGTTGGGACATTTGGGGCAGAGCAAACAGCTGGAGGGAGTGGGCTGTGCTCTGTGATTGGCTGAGCAGCGCTACGTGTACATCAGTCGGCTACAGGTGGCTTACATGTGACAGTAAGTGAGTGCGCTGCACGGAGCTCCGCTGCTCTCTCTGCCCTTTACATGGCGTGATGGTGCGTTGAATGACCGGCTACATGGTGAAGAATACTCTATAAACAGTCAGGAGGAGGAGAGTTAGTTTAACTTCCAAGGTAAGGCTTTTTTTTATGTGATGTCCTGTTTTATTCAGTCATGGTGGCAGCATGGGTTTTATTTACTACTACTACCACTACTACTTCATTTACTGAGAATTTCCCAACTGTGGGACTAATAAAGGAATATCTTACAACAATTAAAGAAGCCATACCCTTTGCCTGTTCAGCTCAGATCAGTTTGGGTGATTAAACCAGGAAGAGAGGGTTGAGAAGAATCCTGGATTTTAATCCCACCTTTTCCTTATGTGCACTAATCTATGTAAAAACAGCCTAATCTTTAAAAATTTGTCAGTTTCAACACAGTAGCATATTTGATAATTGTGTTTCAATAATAATGTTTCAATTTCCATTGTTTGTGAGCCCACTGTTTGTTACTAGAGCTGCAGCACATTTCAACAAACTGACTTCAGGACGTTCAATCATCTATAGGCCTATGTATATTTTAATGAATCATCCGCCTGTAAAAATGTTGTTGAAGAACTATGGAGGCGAATTATCTGAGTGCTGCTTGCCTGGTCTCTGTGTAACCTTGAAATGGGCATTATCGCAGGACCGTGGGGATAAGAGAGGCGTAGATTAACAGACCAACATCATGGAGTTTTCACACTGCAACAGGCTGATTAGATACAACAGGATGTAAGGCTGTTTGAGTTGGAAACAGGCTTATTCAGTAATTAGGGATTACTGACCGACTGGGAGAAGACTGTAGAATAATACCCTGAATTCATGCTAGAATGCCACTTTTGCAGATTTCAAATAAATCAGCTTTTTTTCCTACTTTATCCTGGATTCCCATCTTTTCTCCCAGGCCCATTGAAGCGGTGTGATCTCCACTGTCAGAGAGAGAGAGAGAGTGAGGTGAAGGAGGCAGCAAGATGAAGTCCAAAGGGAAGGCCGTGAAACCATCCAGAAGGACCTGGTCCGACCCAGAACCAGAACCGGACACAGAACTAGAGCCAGGCTCCAGTGAGCAGGAGGGCTCGGAGGCCTCAGTCCGGATCGGTGGCTCCTGGAGGGGGTCGCTGAGGGCCACGAATGGCAAGCGCCAAGGAGTGAGTGGAGGCCGGCGGCGCAGGCAACATGGCTCCAGCAACAAGGAACGAAGCGTCCGGCGACTAGAGAGCAATGAGCGGGAACGCCAGCGCATGCACAAGCTCAACAATGCCTTTCAAGCATTGCGTGAGGCCATCCCACACGTCAAGACGGACAAGAAGCTGTCCAAGATTGAAACTCTGACCCTGGCAAAGAATTACATCAAATCGTTAACCACCATCATCCTGGACATGTCAGGGGCCTGCCTGCCGGCTGGTGGGGTGCCACCAGAGGCCAGCGCTGCCAAGTTGCTCCAATGCTACCAACAGCACCTGGAGGAGGACGGGGAGGATAATCTCACCCAGTACCTCACCCACGTCCACAGCATCAGCCAGCAAAGCTAGCAGTGGTTGCAAGGTTTGTTTTCGAGGACAGGAGAGCCACCACGAGGCTGTCATCGAGGCAAGGGTAGACTTTAAAGGCCAAATCTCCAACTAGAACCAGTTCTTAGTCACATTGCTCTGGGATGTGGTCAGAATCGGTGTTCTCTAAAGGAACTGGGTGCTGTTCCAGATCATTGACCTCTGACAATAAACCCAAGCACCATAACAAGAGGTGGGCCGGCTAGAACTGGTGTCTCATGTACATAATGGAGTGATTTGAGGACCATTCCCCAAGCAGACACAAAGACTGAAGAGTGGAAAGTATGAACCCGATGGATCTTGGTCATGAAGAGTGATATTTGTTACTGTACTCTGAAAGGAAGGGGCTAATCTTTTGCCATTCTGTCTCTTTATTTCTCATCCTCTGTAGTTGCAGGAATTTGTTCTCTTTTGTGTTATCTTGTGATCTTCTTGTGTGTTTTCTTATGCAAAACCTGCTCATCGTAGCCTTGAGTCTTAACTGTCACACCCAGAAAAAAAAAGAAGAAAAGCAAGCAGCAGGCCTGAATATTGAAATGTTGAAGCTAGAAAGTGTGTTTGCTCATTAACTCGTAAAGGCAATCTTCTGCCAAGTTGGGAACACGATTTACTTGTCTTATTTAAGGGTTGAGTGCCAATTGCTGGAAGGCTAAAATGATGTTGTACGAATATTTGGCTTTTTGTGTGTGGAGGCAAGACATTGGAGTTAAAAAGAGGAGAGAAACTATTTGAGGCTTTCTTATCAATAAACATTTATTTATTGACAAGGACTGTTATTTTGACCATGCACAACATTTAAGAAATGCACTCCACAATGGTAAAAGCACTGATGTGTTACAGCAATGCAGCGTTTTCACGGATAATGCACACACACATCTCTGTACACTTAGACATTTCCAAATGCTGCATCATATTCTAACAGGCCATTAAGATACGGAGGAATTTAGGCAGCCATCAGCATGAATTAATACCTGACCAAATTCATCCATATGTGTGTGTGTTTAAGAATATTTCTTAATGGAAAACTGCATTTTGAATGAATTGTTTGTGGTTAATTGTACAAACACAACTTAACCTTAATATATTACCACTAGATTTACTGTATAATCCTAATATAATACAGATTTATAACAAAAATATATAGTGTATTTTAATATTTATTGTCACTGCTTAGTCATTGTACCATTTGCATGCAAATGCAAACATTCTCCTGAGAAAGAGGACAGATCAGGAGTAGCATTGCAACCACAAGACTTGAACGAGTAAGCCACGCTTTTCCCTTACTTACATCGATAGCCGGTGCACGTACTCCATGTAATTAACATGATGGTGCTAAAAGCTCTTCCGAAAACAAAATTAAAAACTTTATAAAGCATCAATCAATTGTCTGTACAAGGTGAGCAGCAACCGCCACGGGTCAATTAAGCCAGAACCATTAAAGAGAAATTCCCTGCAGAAAAATTACAAAGTCAACATTTTTTTTTTCATAACAGTGTCAGTTGTACCAATTAAACAGACAACGCCTTACAGAGAACTTAGTTTTGGAGAGCTTGCCTTAATGTGTAGCCTACTACACTCAGGTGGCTTCACACAGGATTAAACACGACTAAAACTTGGACCCATATGTGAGCTTCAAGAAGTCCTCATTAAATTAAAAACACCCAGATTAAAAACATCTGTGTGTTTCTGCAGTCTGTGCTATAAATTTTCAGAGGAACGTTTCAGATTAGCAGATGCAGCCAGTGAAGTCTGGATCAACTTTTGTCCCGCCTGCTCTGTCCAGTTATTACCAGAGTGATCAGGCTTTACTCTACAGGACATAAGTTAACCTGTTTCCTGCAGGCTGAGACGAAACATAATTTATATTTTGCACACAACACTATTTCTGGAGCTGACGGCTCAGCAGTTAAGCAACTGTAATTTAAATATACACATTATTTTCTATTAAAAAACATAAGATGTCTTTAAAAAACATCACTTGCACATTCACCTTACATATGATAAATGTACACAGAAACTATACATACCAACAGAAGCATCATATTCTGAATGCTACATGAAAAAAAAACATTAAGATCATTAAGTTCAATGTCAGCAAACAAAAAATGGTTTTAAAAAAAAACTAAAAACTTAGTGTTGTCTCCAGAGAGAAGGGGACAGATTCAGCTCAGCATTGAAGATTGTTCTGAATGTCCAGAAGTAACAGCTTCCTGTTACACTGTCTGCAGTGATGTGAGGACTAAAGGCTGTCCTAGAGGAGCTGCATTATCTGCAAAGGTTTACTACAAAGCTAACAGGTGCGCGCTTGTCTTTGCCTAGAATCCCACAGCAGTGCTGCTGACCTCTGTGTTCCCAACAGGGACAGGGCTCTGAGGGGCTGGGGCCGACATTTGCGCTAGAGATGGAAGAACGATGCGGGCCGGCTCCATGGAGTTTCCTCTCACTGTAATATGATCCCATCCACCCTAAAAGACAGGAGGAGAGAAGGAGAACTCAGCTCCAGATACTTATTTCTGCTGGAAGTAGATCTGGCTTTAAGCACAAAATGGATTGAAGAGACCCCGCAGTGAAATCTACAGTTGAAACTATCGAACTTTTACTTTATAAGTGTGTCAAGTGTCTATTGATAGCCTGCAAGCTGAAAGAAAAATATTTCATTATTAATATTACTATTTAAATAAGGTAAAAAAAAACAAACAAACACTTGCATGCAAATAAAATTGAAGATTCTAATACCTTCTGGAGGAAACAGGATTAAATGTCTTTAAAGACTTTGTACAACACTGTTGTACAGTTGAGTTGTTTTGGTGTCTTACCCCAATACCGTAGTCCCACGACTGTCCTTTAGGGTCTATTGGTTGAACTCCAAGTCGATGGCAGACTGTTCCGCAGCTCAGACTGTGGCTACCCTGCACCTTGTCCGCTATGATCCACACCTTTACCACAACAACAACAACAACAAAACAAATCAACCCCCCACCCAACAACATGCAAAAATGCTTTATAACCTCAAAGTGATATGTTCCTATGATGATTTTGGTGGATTTGCATGTTGACACTTGTATATTATTTGGAGAAATATATGATAAGCATTCATTCAAGCTGCATACATTCGTGTTAAAAGCTCCAACTAACAAAAAGACAAATAACTATCAAGTCTTAACATTAAAATTCAAAAATGACATAAAAGGTATAAATACTAATGCTTACCAAAGCGGTCAAAGTGGCTAAAGAGGCATAGCAAAAATGCTTATTCCTACTGATATACACATTATTTTGTCTGTAACATCAACTTATATCATTTAGATGTACACAGTAATAAAAGATGACCCACAGTGGAAAAGTTCCATACTGCAGTACTGATATCCTGGTACTGACCTGGTCCAGAGGACCTATTGAGACCCTGCGAACATTATTAGAAATGTGTTCCCAGGAGGAGCCCTGAGGGTAGCTGGGCGTCACACCCTGCCGGTACCACAGGTTACCTGGACAGGAAATACCCACATCAGACACGCGATCCGAATTTATCAATGACGAACCATAAATGTCAGGAATATCAGATATGTAATCACTTTACCGTTTTCATCTACAGTGTAGACTGACGTCCTCCCAATGGACACCTGCCTCAGCTTCTGTTTGGATGGGGAGGGAATATGGTACCAACAGTCTCCTGCAGAGGGAGATACAACGAGTAATACCATACAGTAGAACTGCTCATTTTAAGTACGTCTTAATGCTTCTGATTCATACCATCCGTGGTATGAATGAAATTCTCAGTTTCTCCCACTGACCTGCTGGGCTCTGTGGCGAGACAGACCCCCTATAAAAGGCAGAACCGTCCCTGGCGATGGCCCAAACCTGGCTGGCAGCCCCGATGGAGATGGACTTGAAGGGCTGGTCGGTTCCTACATGGAGCCACGAGGATCCCTGACAGACAAACAAGATGATGTTAGTGCATTTACCTCCCAAGTACTTTTTTACTTCCCATACTTATCAATAAGACGTCCTCCAGCATCATTATATCGGGCCATGAAAGGTAACTTGTTAGAAAAGCCTCCATTGAGACTAAAAATAAGGAAAGGATTCCACACACTGCTCAAAGCAAAGGAGGACAGTGTGGTACAGTTGTGAACAGTCACAATAAGTACAGGTACCTTCCCATAGGGTGTTTGACCTGTTCATGGTGTGACTGTGTACAGTAACTAGGACTCACAGCGGGTGTCAGTGCGGTGACTCCCAGTCGGCAGAGCACGTCTCCCTTGTTGCTGATGGCCCAGAGAGGAACCACATCAATGCTGGTCTGAGCTGCACACGGCAGGATGGTCACATCACTCAGTGGTATAGGTGGAATTTCTTGCCAGGGTCCTGTGGTGGTCAATTTACACTTCCTGTCCAGGAGGAAAAACTCAATGTTCACGGGAGCCTGTAAATGATGGCTAAAGATGCTGCTGGAGTATGAGGTGTGTAAAAAAGACAACAACAACAAAACAAGGCTCTGTTCTTCAAATATGTGTAAAATTATTCATGCTAATGTGCTGCTATCAGGCTTTAATAATCCCATTTATTCTCATCCACAGAGGTGAAGCCATGACCAGCATTTATATGATTGGCTGAGTGTTGATCGTGTCATTGAGGTGAAATCCCAGCATGAAATGGGAAAATGGATTCTTCAACATACAGTAGGCCTCATTTGAATTGTTCCCTAACCCTATTCAGAAGAATACTACTAAAAATGAAACCTTTCTTAAATATCTTATTAAGCAGTTTTACATGACCAACATCGAGTGAAGTCGGTTCCTCAGTTAAACATCCAATAAATTTAGTGTTCAAATGGCAAATTCTAATATCAAATCAAATGTCATATGTTCTGGTTCCCTGGTCTTTTAAGTCTGAATGTTAAAGTTTGTCTTTTTGCTTCAGTTTCAAATATTGATAACTCTTCATTATGTAAATGCTATTGTTTATTATATAATTACCTCTGCCAAGAATGTTATGCTTTCATCTGTTTGTTTGCTAAATATCTCAAAAGTTCCAAATAGATGTTAGTGAAAGTTTGAGAGAGGCGACCCTTGGAATGAGGTAGAGGTGACTCGATTTTGAGGCAGCTCTGGATAAAGGCACAGATCCAGGAGATGCGATTTGTGCCTTAATAAACTGATATACAGTATAAGAAACAAAAACTTTTGTCATATCACAATCCTCAGTTATCTGTTGTCTTATAGATTCAGATTAGATATGTTTAGATATGTTTCCTTGGGTTATAAGGTACACAGAGACAGAATGATTGTGCAAATATACAAGCAGATAAAAAAAAAGTAGTTTTTAGCAGTTGAGGCCATTTTG
Organism: Chaunax sp. Z400; assembly: GCA_037577475.1. Taxonomy (NCBI): domain Eukaryota; kingdom Metazoa; phylum Chordata; class Actinopteri; order Lophiiformes; family Chaunacidae; genus Chaunax; species Chaunax sp. Z400. Next base: position 13,303,262 of record CM075203.1, read on the forward strand.
TGTTTCTTAGAACAATCCAGCCATGGCGGAGGAATGCGCTTTCCGAGTGCCCTAATATAATTATTAAGCTCTAATCCTCCATTGAAAATATAATTAAATTTTAAACCAGCTTTGAGGAACCAGAAATCCAGACCCATGTCAAATTGTCAACATTCTCAGCTGTGTTCCTCAGTTATCTGTGTATGAAGAACACAGCCAGATCTGCAACTATAACTAACCAACCAGTCTGCATTAAATCCACTGATACAATCTATTACAACAGAAAGTGCTTCCCACAGTTTGCAAGGCTTAAAAGCACCAATGATTGTAAAGTTGCTCCCTGCCCAAAACCTCTACATGTTTCATTTCCCCGCACTGACTGTGTCACTTTATCCTGAGTGTCTGCTCTGTATTGACTTTTTAGAAAACCTACACAAACACACAAAACAAAAACTGCAAATGTCAAGTGCTCGGGCCACTGTGTACCCGCTGAACAAATATTATTTGACAGACTATAAATGTCAGTGGTGTTTTTTTATAATACCTGGCCCATCGCCTGCGACGCACGAAGTCCTTCATCGTTTTATGGCCATGATATGACCTGCATGGAGAGACAAGGAAGAAAAAGGAGGAAGTACAGAAGAATAAATAATTATGAGGGCATCATAGTTTGTATATATATTACACTGTAGGTTCGAGGCGTGGCAAATGAAACCTACGCTGGAAAATCAGCTGCATATTGCCAGCCTTCTCTGTCTGTCCCCCCAGAGACACTGTAGTCCACAACCCAGTCAGACACCTGAAAGCAGCAAATACAGGAAGTGAAACACTGTAAACACGTCTGTATTTTTGGCTACACACCCTCTCTATGATAATTCAAGACCAAACACGTATAGTTTCCAAACTAATGGTCAGAGTGGTGGTTCGTCTGTGCACCAGAGGGCATTGCCCAGTGTGTGTGTTTGTGTGTGTGTGTAGCTGCATTTACCCAAGTCCAGTGGGGGGAGGGAGGTTTCATATTTGTTTTTGTGCACTCATGTAGTCCTGAAGCGTCACTCCACATGTAGCGGTCTGTAGGTAGCCCTCTAAAATAAAGCAAACACACTTGAAAAAAATTGACTCATACGTAACTTTACTGCTCAAATTGAACAAAAACAACTCAATCAAAACCAACATGTACTTCAGATGTAGAAGCAATGTTTTTTTTTTTATTTGTCATGTTACAGTTTTACCGTAAAGAGTTAGATAAAATTCAAATTTTAGCGTATAGCATCATTTGAAGCACAAACTTCCCTCTTTAACTTGAGTCTTGCGTTGTCTGGTGCGAGTACGCTACCTGTTGGTGTAGCCGGTGACAGGGTTCCACCTCTGGTTCTCATAGATGTAGACACCCTTGACATCTGTCTGAGTGTAAATGTTATCTGTGCTGCTGGCCAGCCCCTGGAGGAAGCCTCCTCCGTAGCCCCCGCTGTAGACCCAGGCAGTGTGGTCGTAGCCGATCCCCCACACTATGCCAACGCTGTTGCACTCGACCACGCGTAGGTGGCCTCCAACTTGCCGCCAGAACCTTCACAAAGTAAACAATGCATCATTAAGGATGAGAGATTAAGGCAATTCTTTGCATCCTTTTTGTCAGTCTTTTAGCTTGATATTAATTATACTGCACACAAGTGTTAAGTGGGCTTTTCTCACATCTGGTCGCAGGGTGTGGGGTAAGGCATGGCCTCCAGACCGGGAGAGGGCTCACTGACAAAGATGTCCCCTTTACAGGTGATTGACCACATGGCCTGTTTGGAAGGAGGACCCTGGATCGCCCTGGAGTTGCAGCACGACACGCTCAACAGTGCCAGCTTCAGATGAGAGGGTGATGAAGGCCGAGAGAATAGGTCGTGAGGGGGAGGAGGAAAAAAAATGAGAAGTGATTAGAAGAGATAGAGAGGCAATAAAAAGAAACGTTACAAATGTTGGTGACTATCATATGGGCATCTAAATGGTGCATCTGAGATGATTCTAAAAATTATTGTAAATAATACACAACAATGCAGCAACAAGACAACAAGAGCTGGATGTGACAAGATGCACTATGGGAATAATAAGATTTTCTGTAAAACAACATAATGTGTGGTATCCATTCATACCCAGTCATGCATCTCTAGCTCTGTGGCTGCTGCCAATCTGATCGGCCACCTCTGTTTGGTCCGCTCAGGATTGTAGATGGCAAAAGTGTGTTTGGAGTCGCTCAGCACAGGAACGAGGATGGTGACCTCGTTGATGAAGGCATGAAGGTACTGGTGAGAGTAACACAAGGAGAAAAAAGTAGTACAAATGTAAGTAGATGATGAAGGAATGAAGATTCAATTTAATTACTTATTCCATTGCTAAAGGTGGACACACACACATACACTTTACTCACCTTCTTTTCCTCATTAAAGCTGTAATAGATGAAAATGATGCCATCCTTGTTGCCCTCTGGTCCTGAGAACTGCTCCAGAGCAAAGTGAACATCTATCCACTTGTGTGGCTTCCAGTCTCTCCACCACTGCATGGTTCCCTTCTTCACCCACACAGACTGCATTGGGGGTGAATGTTCAGACAGATGGGAGAATTAATTAATGGGGAGCAAAGACAAAGACAAGAGTCAGAAATACATTGACAAAGGACAATCAAGTGTGTTGTATAGAAGCTTGTGTGGTTAGGCAGGTCACAACCTTTCCTAAACTGCTTGTACCTGTTCTATGGCTTGTTCATAATGTCTGAAATTATCGATTTCTCTTTTGGTCCTCTCACTGAGTTGCTCAAAGATTTGTTTCCGCCAGGCTGCCGTCAGGGCTGGGGTGACAGACATATTCATGGACTGGACAGACTGGACCAAAGCTGGTGAGGACAGAGGTGAATGTGTAAAAGAAAAGGAAACAAAATGGACTGAGTTTTAACCTTCACCGAATTACAACGTAATAATGTGAACCTCAAATTCAGAGCCACGATGTCTCATGAGAGTATTTGTTTGTGTGTTTTGTGACTCAGATGTTACTGGATAATGATGTTCTGCCACTTCGTACATGGGTTACAGTCGTAGCTCTCTTCTACCTCCAGAGCAGCCTAGATTCTTAAAAGCACTGATCAGTCGTACACGTCTACCAGCTCATTCAATTACTGGGTATCTCATTTAACTCACATGAAGAGCTCAAAGAGCAGTTGAACCAACAGAGTTGGGAATGACTGTCCACGGAGCAGCCTCCTCCACTGACCCATGCCCACAGGGGGTGCTCATCTATCCCGTACGGGTCCTCCATGGCAATAGTGTACGTGGCCACTGACGACAAGCTGCAGGTGTCTGCTGTGTCCAGCGCTGCTCCGCTCTGGGCCTGCTGGCCCTGCGCCTCCTCCAGATCCACGTTACTCCACTGGGGGTCAAGAGGACCTCCAGACTGGCTGGGGGAATTAGCCACACCAGCACAAGTGGCTTTGACCTCTTCTTCTGGAGGAATGGTCTCCTCCTCTGGAACAGTTGGACTGGCAGGTCTGCTGCCTTTTGAGGCCTTTGCTGGTTCTCTGTCAGAGACAAGGTCCGTGATGAAGCTGTCGCTGGTCACTTTAGGGATGTGGGGTTTGGGGGTCTCCAGAGGTTGGGCAGTGTGGTCTGCGGGGGCAACCACAAAGGATTCTGGGGAGGCTGAGGTGATGAGGCGGCTGGCCCCATCTGCAGATCCTTTCTCTGTGTCTGATTCCACATCGCTCATCACTGACTGACTGTGCACCTCCCCAGAGAAGAAGCATCCAGCGCTGTGAAGTAGAGGTAGAGAAAGAGGAACTTGATTTTTTATCAGTATCCCCAGCAAACACTAATATTACATGTATGTATGACGTGAATGAAATGTGTCTATCTATGTGTGTCCAGTAAGTCTTCTTCACCTCTGCAGGCTGTTTGTGCTGGCTCTGGAGTGGGATCGGTCTCCATCTCTGGGGACGCTGATGACCTTCCAGGTTTTCCCACTCAGCTCGCTGGAGCTTACACCTTGTCGGAAATACACTGCCCGATCCTCGCAGCCGATGGCCAACACCTACATGTAACAGCAGCAGCAGGTTGAGCAGGGAGGAAGGTACCTGATGCGTTAGTTTCTTGCAGTTTTACCCAGGATATTATGTAAAGTGGGTGGGGTTCACCTGGTCATTGAGTCCTACGTTGATCATGATCATTTCCCCCACCATGCTGATCCAACTGGAGCCACAGGGATTGTGAGAGTTCACGCCCCGTCTGAACCATACCTGGCAGAGCAGGGCAGTTGGGAGGAACGTGCTCTTTAGCATAACAAAAACAAGCTTAAATGTTAATGTTGTTTTAGCCTTAGTTGTGACAGTAGTCTGTCACAACTAAGGCTCTTCCTGTTTTGACATTGTGTGACAGTATAAATAATAAACTGACAGTCTCAACTAAAGCTAATAATGTTAATTGTTGTGGTTCACTGTAGTAAAGGGGGATTTTACTTTGTCAATGGTTGTGCATCGAAGGCAAAGAAAAGTGATACATTATGTGCAATATTTGAATTTTCACTTCAGCTCAGGAGGTTATGTTATGACTGATGTTTGTTTGTTTGTCTCTTAGGTTACACAATAATTACTGAACCGATTGGGTCAGGCAAGAATCCATTGAATTCTGTTGTAGATCCAGAGTGAAGAGTGGAGGGACTTTTTTTCCTTTCGTATTTTAAGAATTTCACAACACGTTCTCTAATTTCTCAGGAAATGAATCCACAAATCATGACGTTAAAAAAACCCAATCACAAATCTTTATGGTGTTGATGTGTGAGTGTGTATAGAGTGGTGCAGAATAATTTAATTATCTGGATCTGCTGGATGAAACGTATTTATTTTAAACTATAGCTGTAATTTAACAGATATATATAGTCAAGAAAAAGTTACATTATCTTTCATGTTTATTATTTATGACATACTATGTCTTAATACAAATAAATAATTTAGTTCTCAGACTACTTCCCTTTTTTTTGTTGATTTTTCCATAATATGATCTACAAAGACATGCTTAGGATTGATGTGTAGAATTCAACTTTAGGTATGTGCTCTATAGAAAACCACTTCATTGTTGCAGGTGTCTGAACAGGATATTGCAGCAAACAAAACAACATAAGGTCAAAGAGCTCAGTAAGAAAATAGAATATTGAAATAAAGAACTGAAATCGTGACTAGAAACTGAACTAAAACCATGATCTATAAATATACAAAGATTCAAACTGATAATATTTTGTTACAAGTAAGTGGAAATCTGGCAGATATATTATTTTATCCTGTAATGGTTAACAAGGTGCTTCATTGGAATTGCATCGACGAGTATTGGGAATGACTCTAGAGTGAATCTATAAACACACAGTTAAGTGAAGGTTTGTAATGTACAATAATATGTAATGAACAGGGAATTAAGTTATCGGATAATGGTAATAAAAATAAAACAAAAAATGTACATAAAGTTAATTGATACAAATCTTTCATTAAAAGGTGACTGGAAAATTTCTTTTTTTTTGTGTCCTCTACAATGTTCATTACAAAGTTTTCTCACTTTGTTGTCCTTGGTCAAAGCCCACACAACGTTGATTCCCACAGCTACATGTATGGCTCCTACATCAGCACTCGGAGAGTCCACCATCGCCCACGAGGTACCTGATATGAAAAATATATGCTTTCAATACAAGGCAACACAATCACAAACAAAGCACACCATCCTCCCACCAGTGAGCCAATCCACCTTTGGGGCAGTCTCGGCCAATGCCCTCCCTGACAATGAGCTGCCCCTCCCAAAGCACCGCCCAGACCAGATCCCCTGGGCCGCAGCTGATCTGGACCACCTCTCCAGGGAGAGGCACCTCCTCCCATGAAGAGCCTTCAGGATTGTGGTGATAGATTCCCTCTCTGAACCACACCTGGAGAGGGAGAAGAGGAGGGTTGGATCAGAGCGAGTGTATGATAACAAAATCTTGAAATATATTAGATCAGCAGAATCAATTACATGAGATGCAGGTAATAAAATACCAACCATGCCAACAAAAGTCATGTAGTTATTTTGCCTCTATCAATAACACTGGATTACTGTTTACATAAGTTAATGATAATAACTCCCCTTTTACAGTGGCAAATAACAGACAATGCATAATGCATGAGAGTAGAGTCAAACACTGTTTTCCCACACTGTTAATTTGTGCAAACTCCAAGTCAGTAAAGACTTGAAGCACATTACCATTTACATTACTTAAGGCTAAGGTGGATGTTGCATTAATGTGTGTGTGTGTGTACCTTGCCCTGCAGGGACACAGCCCAAAGAGACAGCCGGCCTCTTGGCTCCTCACTGATCTCCCAACCTCCACAGCTGATATCGCTGAAGGGATCTGGTAGAGTCATCTGTTGTGAGGGGATCTGTCAACACACACAGGAAGAGAGACACAGGTGAGTAAACTGAAAGCTTCGCACAAGCACACACACACGCTGTAACACCCACCTTAGCCCAGGAGTCCATGGCTTTGTACCTCCTGTGGCGGAGCCATCGTCTGCGACGGACACAGGAGTTCCACTTCTTGTCTTTGGTGTAGGTGGCAGGGAAGTCAATGGCGTAGCTCCATCCCTGCAGATACGAACACCTCAATCATTACAGTAAAACAAACCAAAACTAGGAAAAGACAGGAACTGATCCTCAAGTAGAAAGGTGCAAGCAAAGCACAGACTGGACACTCACCCCTTTCTCTGTGGGCTCTCCCTCAAAGTTTTCATCCACGTACCAGTCGCCCTCCCACTCCCAGCTGCTGGAGGGGAGCCGGAAGCTGTCCAGAGGTTGGTGTTGCAGACCCGTGACATCACTGCACTGCCAGCGGTCACTTGGCAGCAAACGCTCCGAGAAACCATCGACGGGATTCCATCGCTGACAGAGCGGACAGACGGACAGAGACGGGATATTAGATCACACAAGCTTTCAAAGTAAAGTAACCCATTTCCTCCTATGATCCAATCCAAACATCTCGCCGTCTAAAGTCAGTGTGTTTGCTAAAGACAACTTTAGGTGACATGCATCTCTAAGAGGAAGTCACAAGCCTTCTAAAGTCGGTGTGTTTGCGAAAGACAACTTTAGGTGACATGCACCTTTAAGAGGAAGTCACAAGAACAATCACCACAGTATTTACCTAATGCCTAATGCACATAACATAGAGCAGTGTGAAAGAAATCTGATGGCCCAAGACGTTTGCAATTTTTACAGGAAGTGCGGCTCAAATCAGTATTTTTTCTGCCATTTCAGTTCTATGTAGATTATCACCTTTACTTTATATGGCATTTTGATTAAGGTTAAGATAAGTTATACTTCATTGTCCCCGTGGGGAAATTCTTTCTCTGCATTTGACTCATCCCTGAGGAGCAGTGGGCTGCCTTTAAGGTGCCCGGGGAGCAAATTAGGGTTCAGTATCTTGCTCAAGGATACTTCCGACTTGCAGGGGCTGATCGAACCACCGACCTTTCGTTCTGTGAACAACAGCTCTACCTCCTGAGCCACAGCCGCCCCAAAAAAAAACTGTTTAAAACTGGTTCAACATGCTTCTAATGTGTTTAAGGCACACACCAGAGAGTGCTGAAGTCGGCAGCAGAGGAAGTGAGGCACTGCTGTATGAAGATGTTGCACTTAAAGTCACTCAGTCACACTTCACACAAATCTAAGGGGAACTCCACATTTTCAGTTTTACTTACTTTGTGATAGAAATCAAAGACAGAAAGAAATATATATAAGGGTGTTTTTAACTTATAGAAGTAATGGCCTCATTTCTTTGTGCAATTTTAACCTCGATTTTAACAAGCATCTTCTTTCAGACAATATATTTTTCCAGCCGTCAACTCTGTGTAAACAATGACACCCTGATTGATGGTGGAGACCCACTTGATTCTCGTAGGTCTCCTCCTGGTAGCGGACCGGCAGGTCAGAAGCATGGACATTCAGGTAGATGTTGTTATCACAGGCGATGCCCCAGCAGCACTGCTGAGCTGCCGTCACCCGCTTGAACTCCATCTGAGCCTCACGGCACTGCTCCCACTGCTGCCCCGCCGTGGACAGGCTGTAGACCCGGCCGTACACATCCACCGCCCAGAGCAGGGACACGGGCATGGTTGCAACGGGATGCTGGAAAACAGATGGAAGAGAGTGGTTGAATGTTGGTTATGTAGTTTTAAAGTTACATGATGGGTTTTTTCTTCCACAATGCATAACAATATCAGCCATATAATATCTATCTGTTGCCTCCAGAATGTCTCAGGTGAAAATATTCACGCATACGACACCATTATTTACATTATTGCAGTGTGTCAGATGAAGATATAATTCAGGTCACACAAATCATTTCGTACACATTTAGAAATGGTACCTATAAAAAAACTTGCCTTCAATGTTAAAATTGAGTTCAGTTGGTTTTGATTAAAATTTACAAGACCAGGGAAATGAATTACAAGCTGAATGTTATGATGAGGAGAATTCAGTGGATGCATTAGATTTGAGTCTGATAAAATCGCATACAAAAATATACTTGCAGTGTGCAAAAAGGGGAAACCACACAAACTAATGGCCCTGTAACTCAGGGGTTATTGGGACTAAAATGCTGGATGTGTACGGGATATTAAACCAGCCTCTGTGGTTCCTCTCCTCTGAATAATGTAATCTGAATTGATCTTTTTTTTTATGGCAGACATTGCTGGAAAACCACAGGCAATATGACTCTGTTCTATTCAAGAGTCCCTGCAAGCTATAAGTTTGTAACAGTGAGCCAGCATGCACAATACCAGGACCCTGACACAGAAGCAGCTAAATGGAATTCAGCCATTGTTTATTTATACTTTTCTAATTATAACCTGTCGAAATGTTGTCTGTAAAGAAGGCATTGTTGCCCAAATATACAGGTATACATACAGCAGAATGTGTGTTTTGTATGTGAGGTTGCCTATAAACACACAAAGTGTAAAAGAAATATACCAGTGTGTTTATCTGCAAAATTTGCGAGGGCAGTTTGTGTCACATCACAATAACAACGCACATTTTGTTCCTTATAACTTTTAGTGATTATCTTAATTTGGTAAGAAAAAAAACTAAGAAATATAAAAAAATACACCACCACCAAACTTTAAGCAAAAAAAAATTCATGAGGTGACACAACTGGAGTATATGACATTTTACACAACCAGTAATTAGTCTGTGCCCAATCAGTATTGATTACAGCAGTAATCCTCCTCCTCATGGACTGTTACAACCTACAGATGATGTCATCCTGTGGGATAGCGGCCCACTCTTCAATCATAGCTGCCTGGAGTTACTGCTGAGTCTGTGGAGGATGTTCACGCTGTCACACTCACTCAAACCAACCAACCCAACAGGTTTTCAATGGGGTTTAGATTGGTGGTCATCGCTGGCCAGTCTAGAACTCCAGAACTGCCTTCCAATGATCCTGGTCATGTTGCCCCAGCTGTGGCATTCTCGCAGATGTCATTTTATCCTCAATCTTAGTGCATTTTTTTACAGGGGTGGGTTAGTTTAACAAAGGGCGTGGTCATTTTGGGTTAGTTGAATAAAGGCTTTATGGAATATTTCTCTTCAAAATTGTGTTTCAGACCTTCTCACAAGTATCAGTCAACTGTGACCACTCATATGTTGAGAATTGTTTAAAAAAAACAACTTGTTCTGCATACAGATGCAGGACCAACTTTAAAATAGAGAAAACATTTGATAAAATTGATACGAAAATTAGGGGTGCCTTTGCAAATCCCTTGAGTGTAAACTGGGTATTCAAAAGATCTAAATCCCAGCAGACGTGTAGACAATAATCAGGGTCATGTGTTGTGGTGCAGTGATCCATGCTCGCTGTGTTGTTCGTTTGTTTAAAAATTAGGTTAATGCCTATACAGCACGTACACTGACACTAAACGAGTTACAGCAGCTAAATGCTTGTCGTCATTTAACAACTTTCACCAGTGTACTTCACATGCAGTTAATTTAATGTTACTAAACTGATGTATACACACACACTTTGATAATACCAAGAAAAACGAGGCTACAGTAGAATTAAATGCAATCTATGTTTATGAGTGCTGTTTGTTACTGTATAACAAGGTGTGTAGCTACAAACTAGCACGACACGAGCGTCAAGTGAGCATTAACAGCTAATATACTGGATGTATGAATACCGGGAGGGGAAATTATCAGCTTTAATGCAACAAACAGTACACTATACAGTAAAAACATCTTTACGCTTGAACGAAGCCACCCAGCTTGCTTTTGGTGCAGGCTTACAAGCTTAGCCCCTCTGGAAATAGCAAATAAACAGAGTACAAATACACAAACCTTGAGCTTCCTTTCATAAACCGTGAAACGTGAAACGGCACAGGAGGGATGTCACCGCTGCTCATCCAGCAGCTGAGCTAAATCATAACGAGGGTACCATCTGAAATTCACGTCATAATTTCTCTTCTCGGCGAAACAGGAAGTGCTGCCGTTTTCTTCATTCCTATTGGCTGTTTCCACGGCAGCGGGTGTTAGTGAAATTGTCATCCAGCAGGGGGCGCTGTTGGCTCATATTCCAAAGGAGAGACTGAATTCAAATCTTCAGGGTATCAAAATCAAGGATGGTCTCATTAAATACTTCTACGCCACTACATTTCTTCTCAAATATTATACTTTTTACACCACTACATTTATATGACAACCAGGCTATAGGTACTAGTTACATTATATCACAATGTAATATTTTAATCATGTTCAAAATGTGATGTATTATTAGAGCCCTGCACAACCACACAGGTCAGTTATGTGGCTGATTAGACCTCCTCAAGCTGGAGCCCACATGGACATAAAGTTATGCCTTATCAGGAGACAAAACTAATGATGGAGCTCCCGATACCATGAAAATTTTTAACTTTTAGATCTACTTTTACAACCTGTGCAGGCAGTATAATATCTTGCTCCAATAAGATTTAAAAATATATATTTCAGGAGTGTAGTGCAGTACTGAAAGACGCTTCTGATAGTTTGAGTGTGACAGAAAAATAGAAAATTCATGCCAATGTACACAAATCCTATTGATTAAATGTTGGGACCGTTTCATGAATGGCCTTAAACCCTTTACACAAACTGAATTGAAATATAAGCATTTCCGCTTTCATTGAGAGGTTATCAGTCAATCTTTGGATGGGCTAAATACATAATTACCCCATAATTAGCTATCTAGCCAGCCTCATATTGAGAATAAATTAACAGTCGCTGGCTGGTTAATTCATTCAAGGGAAACTAGCTGGCCTCATGATGGATGGCCGCTGTCTAAATGCACTACGTTATTTCTGCCACTACTGGTCTGTCAATCAAGAAGAAACAAAAGGTTTAGTTTGATGGCATTGTGAAGTATGAGAGTTGTTGACTTCATTGTTAAACCACCATGGTCAATGGTGAAACTAGAGAAACCAGTCAAACAATAATAAAAATACTAACTAACTAACACTATTTGGATACAAATATCCCAAAGAAAATGGTAATCAGAAAGTAAGTAAATAAATAAACGTCTCCTTTTCTACAAATATCGGGTGGTTGTTCATTTCCCCATTCATTTATTTGTTTCCGTATTTTAATGAGGTTGGTGGTATCAACTTCACTGTACAGCGCGTCACAGGATCATGCAGCGCTGTCACTTTGGCGAGGGGCCTTCCATTGGTGGTATGCGTAAACAAGAGAAGCTGTTGTGTAAAAGTGTTGTGAAACCAAGGCCTGATGACAAATGAGAGAATAGAATCTGGTGTCTCATATCACAGTTTCAGGTGCATGCACTGTCACTGGTGCTTCCACAGAGCTGCTGAAATCAAATTCTTCTCCTGAGGTCTCCACATATTCAGCCAACGGAGTTTAGAGCTGATCAGAAGCATGGTGGGCAGAGGGAACAACCACTGGGGCAGCTGAAAAGCAAGGGGAGACTTAACCGGTGCAAGGGACACAGTGGTGGGGAGAGCAGATATACTTAGGTGATACAAAGATTTCTCCAAGGCTTCCAGGTATAAATCCTTCTTGTGTTATTTTCCAGTGGGAAATCTAATCTACAAATCAGTAAAGTTGTAGTCCTATTTGTGCAGGTTTAGTGATTTCCACTTCTGCTGCCACCCCAATACATTATGAATGTATGAAAATACACACTTCATTAATGCTCAGAGCATGGCACCCAAAGCAAAGATTAATCCATCGTGTGGACACCAAAGAGAAGCTGCTCACTTCTTATATACTTTGGAACAGTGAGGGCTGTCTCTCTGGATCGTCTGTCCACAGGCTTGGCAGTAACCAGTCGTCAACCTTGTGCCAATACTCCCACAGGTTCAGTGTGTCCTTTCTGTTAACATTCAGCTTCTGAGGCACGTCCATTTAAAATGTTTTCTACAGTGAATAACCTTGACCAGACTTTTAATCACATGCAGCCCATGAACACTTCTGTCAAATTCATCAGCATCAGGCTAAGTTTCACTGAGGTAAAGGTAACATGTACAGGATGTTTGTTAATATTTAAATATTTTAGAATGTTTGAAAATGAGTTTTCAAATTTTTAATATTAGTCCCTCAGACTTCCAGATTTGTTGCCCAAATGTCTAAAGCCCTAGCTTGAACATAGCCAGCTCCCATCTCGCCATCTCTGGCTACTTAAAATAAAAGACTTGTCTATTCATCTACCAGTTTGGCTCTATAGCCTATTTGTGACATTTATTTATGTTGCACATGTCAATTCATTTGATAATATTCAGCCAAGGTTCTAAGCATAGAGAGAATAAAAATAGGTCATAATTTCATCCCTATGCCTTCCATAAAATATATGCCTACATGTGGAGACAATATTTATCATACTTGTACCTCAGCTGGGGGAAACATAAAACAGTCGGTATACTGGAGGAAGTGAGAGGAAAACCGAAAACACAATTAAATATTATACAGGCTTTTACTGTGTTTCTCAACAAAATAAGCCAAAGACTACTTAACATCAGTGGGCCAATGAGGATCAATAAACTGTTTCATCCATCACTTCCTCATCATTAACATCGTGTGAAGCAAATACAAGGCAAAAAAAAAGTCATCTTCATACAAAATGGTAATACTTTCTAGATTTCAAACAACAGCCCACTTTATTTATACGATGCAAACATCTACCAGTAAAGGTACATTTTTACTTTGCATAAGCTGTGCTGTGTACACAGTATCTACATTAAACAACAGTGATACCATGAGGAGTGAAAAAATATTTCTTCCAGCAAAAGGTCATTTTGCCCATTTATGACACATACCAGCAGTCAAATCAAAATCAGTGTGGCATTATGAGCTATCACTTTCACAGAATAGACTGCTGCATACATACTGCATTTAAATATCTCTTACAAACTAAATGTATATAAATAGCCTTTTCAGTTTAAACAGCAACAAACTGTTTAGCCTTCACTTAAATGACAAACCCTTTTTCCCAGCACGTCACGCTCCCTTCATTCTCACAACTTCTGTATATTACATTACAATGCCTCTTAAAAAAAAAGAAAGACAAAAAAAAATGATTACTAAAAACAGAAATAATATATTTTTGGTAAGTCAGGAAGACAGCCTGGGTGCAGGTCTCACTATTGTTTACATCTGGATCTGTTCTTTGATAAGACTTTATGAAACATTTCTCTCATCCACCTGAATGGGACAATCCACCCCTAAATAAAGATTCAGATTTAATGTCAGCATGTGAGTGAAAACTGGTATTTGTGGGACCATCAGACATATAATAGGTCAAAATAGCTTTAACTCAGTTGCTAAACCTAAAATATCCCTCAGATGTCTTTAAAATCATTGCACATGTTAATGCATGTGTTTTGTAACTGTTGGGATAAACAGGTGAGCTTTTTTTTTTGTGCACCTTTTGCATTTGCTGGTTTACAAAACACTTGAACTGTGTTGGAAAGACACGCAGAGGAAATGAGGTGAAAGTAGAAAAAGTTAGATAACTACTTTTGTTTGTTTGAAACTTGAAAAATCCTTTCAGTATTGAAGTCCTGTTGATTTTCATAAAAGAATTTCTGCTACTACAGTATTTATAATTTGAATTATTTTTACAATACTCTTTAGATATATTTACATTCAGTTATTACCTTTATATACTTTGCTATTTTTTTAATGTTATTGGCAGAGTCTGCCACTCCCAGTCTGGATTCTGATTGCCTACCAATACACAATGGAAACAATGCATGCATGTAATCCAGTGTAATTTTATCTAATGAATATCAGCCTCACTATTTACTTTTACCATCTTCACAATGGTCAGACCTGTATCAGGTTATCTGTGTCGTGTTTTATATGCATTAAGCCCCTGCTTCACATTAAAAGCAGTCAAACTGGTGAAATAAGAGGAGGCTTTTATTGTGAAGCAGCCACCAGAGACACAGTGTGCTCTATTTGTCAAACTAATTAGGTTTTCAATGATTACACAAAGTCTACATTTTTGGGGGTGACTTATTAATTTAACATTGAGTGAAACACAAAATCTTTTTCTTAGTCCAACAAACCTTTTCAGAACACACACTTCTCCATGTGTTCATTACGTGATGTTTCCCCGTTTAGTCTAATGTAAAACACACACTGGCACAGTAAAAATGGATTTCTTTCATACAGCAGACTGGTACTGAGAGAGACTAGCATGCAGGGAGGTGAGATGTCAAGTTGCGGTGATCTCCAGAGTGAGTAACAGGGGTCACATATTGCACGATTCCCCTGAAGGCATGGCAGCGGTGAAACTCCTCCTCCTCTATGTTAGATGACTGGCGCTGATCTGTCATTCGTGACAGTCGGCCTCAGCTTGACTGTAGCGAACGGATTCCCTCCTCTGCGGGAAGAAAATTCAAAACAAATCAGAAAGTTGGGCGTGACTGATCAGCAACCAACCTCACAACCTGAGAATTTGTGAGTTTTTGTTAGTTGTGTTAGGACACTCACCCTAGAAAAGGAGCCTTTGCAGTCCCATTGACTAAAGAAACCTGTCGTTAAAAGAGAAGAGAAGACCCTTAAAGATCCAGCGGGAAAAGACTTTCAACCCACACCACCACAGTCGCCACAAATCCACATCCTCCCTCCAGCTGTGAATAAAGTCAGAGTTGCCAAACTGGTTTGATGAGATTTATCCCCCAGTGTGGTGGAGCTTTACATGCACTTGAGGTACCTCAGACCTCACGGAGTCTGGAATCTAGACAATCTAGAAAGGCTAGCAGGAGATAGTCCTTTTTTTTTCCCGCACAAGATGACGATGATAATCTTATCGTCTCCACAGAGCCAAGTGAGCAGAACGACAATGAAACCAACATAAATACCTGAGCTATGAGAGCAATTTAAGCACAGTTATAAAATGCTGTGAGAGGGGGTTGGAATTTGGAACAGTAGTTAATGTCTGGAGAACCACTGTCAACCCATTGGTTAGATTTCATTTTTGGAACAGATAAACAGCATTTCTTTAAGATTTTAACATTCATTCAGTGTGCATGACAAGGCTAACAAAGAGAGGCAACTTTACATAATAACCCCAATTATTCTTCCTCTGTTTTTCAGATGCAAATCTTTATAATATACCCGTTATAAAACCACTGGGATTGGCTGTCACCGCAGAGAAAAACATGCATTACCCTGCTCTGCCACTAGAGAGCAGACAATGTCCAGGAGTCACCAAACATGCAGCCACAGTTAGAAGATTATTATTCCCTGAACTTAATCTTTCAGGATACACCTTATTCGAGATTGTGGTCCGTTATCAACGCGCTCTTACATTCCTCATTCAAGAATAAATCATAAACACAAAAACATTTCAGATCAAAACATTACTGGAACTGTTGTTTGTAATCCTTGGAGGGTCCTGATATCTCACATCAAATTACTCAAAATATGTTACATGTAAATCAGAATCAGAAAAAAAAACCCTACTTGAGAATAAAACAGTTTTCGAAAATAAGATTTCACCAAAGCTACTAAACTATCGACACCTACTTGTTGCAAAGAAACATTGAATTAATCAATCAATTTTGGATCCCCTGTTCAATACAGGAAACGGGATTTGCACGCTGCCTGAGAAGCCCAACTCAGGGAACACAAGTCCCCAGAACAATAGTGACAACGTCCACCTTCAGCCCCCCCCAGTCACAATAGAAAACCTAAAGAGCAGAGTCAGCCTTCTGCAATCGGAACAAACTGTCAAAGAGAGGACAAGGACTTTGTGTCTGTGCTGGGATAAGTTTAAAAAAACAACAACATATGTATGGGAAAACAAGATATTAAAAGGGGAAGTTGAAAAGCTTTGGGCTCCTCCACTTGGGAAGGTACTGCATATCCCTCACTGTGGTTTATTTCTTGGTAAAACCCTGAGGCAGCAGATATAAAGGACACCGAGTGCAGACGGAGCAGTGAGGAAGGTGATGATGAGGGAGAAAGAAGTGCGCCTGGGCTCGTCTGCAGGTTGGAACAGCTACTAGTTCATTCTCGATCAGCAGACACCGTGCAGGCACGAAAATGAAATTATGCCTGTGCCCTCTTGTCCTTTCTGTCTCCCGCTGTAACTCTCTCCCCTTCCCCTCCTATCTCTCCATTCCTGAACAAAACCTGGCAAAACCAGGCAGGGAGCATTTTTCAGATGCCTTTTAAAATAATTTTGAGCCAACAACTCCCTGGTGTGTTTCAGACTTTTGCTCTTTACTGTGACAAAGTGCTTCAGTCTGCATCGGTGGCTAAATGACTTTTGGAAAAACAATATTCCGGATAAATATTTACTCAGACTGGTTGCAGGAATTAAGGTGTGTTTCTGGCAGTGCTCCGTTTTAAGGGAGTGGACATGGTGACTGTGCAGCAAGGAAATTTCTGATAAGACATGATGAGTCAGTCTGACATGAAAACGTTTGACCTGTGTGATGGCATTTTGTGGTTCAGATGTTGAGTCTGGGATGATGGATTGTGAGACAACAAAGATATCCTATCATGAAACGCAAGAACCTTTTTGGAACATGGCAGCTGTGTAGTACAATCACAATCCTCTATTCTGTCAGCCAGTGTAGCCAAGGGCCTGGCCTAAAGGCACATCAGCGATAGATGTTAAAATAATGAGTCCTGTCGACAAAACTACCCTGAGTTTAGATTAAATCTGGTCATACAGTGACCTAAATCTGTGTTAAAGCTGTAGGTTGTGATCAAACCCTAACATATTATTATCTAACAAGCTGATACAACAAACCTGCTGGCAAAAAGTTGCGTATATATCCAGCAGATATTGACACTGTCCTTCATTTGGAGTTATTATTTGGCAACCTGTTGAATCTAACTCCAATTTGTCACTCACTTTTGTGATTTGGTGCAGCTCCTCAGGGGAATACCTGACTAAATAGTGACTAAATGCTCCACTAATCTGCCACCAGCTGATCCCTTACTTTATCATCTGTTGGATTGAGTGACAAATATGGATTAAATTAATATACAATATCAATACAACTACTTCTTTTAGCCACAATCCACAGCAGGACAGCATTTCTTCTTGCAGCACAATAAAAAAAGCTTAAAATAGTGTTTGTGTAAAATTAAAAGCCTAATGGATTTAAAAAATGCACCAATCAACCTATTTTAAAATTGTTTGTACATCTATTTATAGGACAAGTTTTATGATCATTCTTAAACATAGGAGTATGAAAACAACATTTTTAGAAAAAATAGCCACGCTGTCTTTATCCAACCTTTGCTAACCTAACCCAACCCTATAAAAACATGTTTTCATATCCCGTGAGCGTCAGGACGTTACTTGGCCAAGCCGCCAACATTCAATCCATGCTAAGCCATGTGTGTAAAGCACTTTTTGGCACACTGGTAATGTGTGAATTCAAGAATTCCTACAACATGACATCAATAAACTCTTCACAATGATGCTTTACATTAAATTAAACCATGGATCCAGAGAAATCAAAGAGGTAAAACATAGAAGGTTATACTTCTTCCACTTCATCTCTTTTTCGGCAGGTGGATTAGTGGACTCACAATCAATAAAAACGGTACTTTACAGTGTGGGTGACCCATTAACTCCAACTGTCGCCCCACCACAGTATTCAGGCATATTAATCATTTAACAAAGCAATAAAACAAGATATTGTAATGACTTAATAACACAACAGAAGACATGTGGTTATTGCAATCTCAAGTCAGGAGCTGGTACTGACCACGGGCTGTGGCGAAGGCGTTGACACCTCAGAGTTAAAGAGGGGACCATCGCTGTAGTCTGGTGGGGGCAGCAGAACCGGCTCCTCCTCCTCCAGCTCTGGCAGGCTGATCACACTGAGACTACGCACCGGCGTGCTCACATTGCTGCTGCGATATATGATATGAAAGTTCAGCCAATAAACATCAGCTGTAAAAACAAAAATCCTTTATTATCTTCCTCTGATGCTGGAATGTGTTCTTACCTATTTGATATCACTGGATCAGTATAAGGTCTGCAGTAGGATGAGGGAAACCAGCCCCGCCTAAAAAAGAGAGACGGACACAATATCAGAAAATGCACAAAACAATTCTATACAAACAGTCCGCTAATTGTTTTTATTGTTTTATTATTACCGAACCAATGCCCACTCTTTAAGGGAGTAATTAGATCTTTTTGGGGAAATACTTTCCCAGAGTTAGGTTACAGGATTGATACCACTCTCACTTCTGTATGATAAATATGAAGCTGTTGCTAGGTAGCTTAGCTTGGTACAAAGATTCGAAACAAGAGGCAGCTAACCTGCTTCTGGTTGAAGGTAACAAAGTTTATCTAGCAGTGACTCTAAAGCTCACAAATCAACATTTTATGTCTAAATCTCTAGAAAAACAGAAGTGCTGTGCCTATGTTTTTTTTATATACAAGATTATTTCTTGTTGGTGCGAAGATTCGATTGTCTAATTTGTTTGGCTTTAGAAGTGATGGTACTACCAGCACCTCTAAACTTTACCTTTAGTCAGAGCCAGGTTAGCTCAGATTCCAGTCTTTATGCTAAGCAGGCATTAGAAGTGAGAGTGGTATCAATCTCATCTATCTCTAAGGAAAAGAAAGCAAATAAGCATATTTTCTCAAATTTCAAATGATGCCTTTAAATTTATTTGACAACCATACATTTCATGTACAAAAATTTGTTTTTTTAAAAGTACTATCACTGAAACCATCCGAATCAGCCGCATCGTTGAGCAAAGTTCTTTAGGAAAACCAATACAGGCTGCTGATCTCTATCCTGAGCAATTCCAGTTCAAGACATGTTTTATATTTAAGCTCACCAAATAATAAATTGCCTGAGTGATCAGATGCACACCAGCATTTTTCAGCCTGGATGCTTCACTTGAAAATATAATACATTTTCAAAAACCAATTCTGACAAATGATGAAATATTTTCAGTGGCTGCACTTAAACAACAAATCCAGAGCAGGAAATCTGACACTTTTGCAAACAAGAGAATGCAAGAAGATCTGTTTTGAGGCTTTGTGTTTCGCTGCTGAAACACTTGAATCAGATGCAAATATCGGGAAAGGGAAGACATGTCGGATGGACAGACTCTGAAGGCTCACATTGATGGAAAAAGAGGAGACCAATGCACTGAAGTTGTTGCTAAGAAACAGAATATAATGTGATTTATCCCAACATGTTGTCTTCTTGTTGTTTCTCATCACTGACATGCATTAAAACCACTTCAACTCAATAGATCACTTAATGATCCACACGCACATGGAGCAGAAAAAGGTTTCGTTAATTGCCTTTCAAAGCGAAAATATTCGACACAAGCTCTGAAAGCACTCAGCGGTCCTTCCTCCTGCATTATAAGCCCTAATTGGGCTAGCGAGGAGCGGAAGATGAGCGTAATTACACAGGCACCTCATAGGTTACTTAAACCATTTGTGGCTGCAGCTAAGTATTTTCTCTCAGAATAATTTGACCGGACATTTGAAGCCAACAGGAGCAATGTGCGTTTGTATAGGAGGACGACATGGAGAAGAAATAAAGGATTTATTCCCTGTTGAGTGAAATATAAAGAAAAACAGGTGTCTTGTTTGTGTGCATGAGCCTGGATTTTTTGCATGTGTGTGTTGTTGCTGGGCAGGGTAAGAGTGAGCGAGAGAGAGAGAGAGAGAGAGAGAGAGAGAGAGAGAGAGAGAGAGAGAGAGAGAGAGAGAGAGAGAGATCAAGCTTTACGACCATCATGGTGAACATACCAGACATTCTCCGTGTTTCTAACTATGATGTATTGACACAGCAAAATATTCACAAGCACAAAGCAGAGACTAGGACTGTTAACCTGACTACTGAGAAAATGCCTGTGTGTCATTGCTGCTGCACATTTGTTGGAATGAAAATGCATTTCTTCTTGTGGGTGTGCCAAAAGTTGTATTCGGATTACACTCAAATCAACTATGTGAGGATAGGATTCCTCAGTTCTGTTCCATATTTCATGTCTTACACATGCAAGGCTTAAATATCCTACATTTCTTATCCAGCGCTTAGCTGAAGGAATCATAACACAGTTTGGTTTTATAGTTTTGATGTCAACACATCTGAGGAAAAGATCAAAATCAACAATATGTTTGTGTCACAATCCTTTCTAATTTCCCCACCCTGTCTGTGGCTTCTTACCCAGCCAACTAAAGGTATAAGTCTTTAAAAACAGGTAGTAAATATGTAGTTTAAACACCTGGGAAATGTAGTCTTTCGCAAACCTTACTCAAACAGGAACAAATAATGCATTTGTTAGGCACTAACATTCATTGTAGACTAATGAAGTGTCTCCCAATGCAACCGAGTGGCTCAATGGTGTGTTTTTAATGGATTTTGGACACAGAGGACTAAACTGGATCAGACGCTTGCTACACAGACAGTACTAGTGAGATAGGATCACTTTTTTCATTTTCATGGGATTTTGTTGATAATAAGAAAAGAGCAGAATCACCAGACTTATCCTTTAAAACCAGAGATGCTGAAATGAATGAAAAGACGAGGCAAAAATGCTGCCAAAACAAAGTAATTCATATTTCTTGGAGAGAAAAAAAGAAATCAAGAGTTTAGATAAATGGATGTATCATGTAGCCATTATGCCTGAATATAAAAATAATTCAAAACTTACTGGTGTGTCTTCTCCAGCTCTCCGTACAGCCAGCCGTCCTTCTCTTCTTGGATGAACAGTGTGATGCTGTCGCCATCGTCGAAGCTAAGGAGTGTGGGGTTGTTGCCCGCCATGTGAGGAAAGATGGTCCGAACTCTGGGCCTTCTGCTCACATTGAGACCAGACGACAAGGATGTTGACCGGGACAGATCCTCTCCAAGACTGCCCTGGTCTGAAGACAGCAGAGGATCACAAAGACAGAAATTAGAGATGTGAAGTGAAATGATCTGCAGCTATGAAGAGTATAAGAAAGACATAACATTTCAACTATTGAGCTTTACAGGTATAGATTTTATTACCTTTGGACAGATCAAGCTTTTCCCCTTTTTTACAGTTGCTAGTTTAGAGCTAACTCGTTTAGTGTTGATGAAACACAACTGGGTAATGCATCAGCTTTGACTATATTTATGTTTCACAGAGGGCATCTGTACCTGAGTTGTGATCTGAGGAGGTGTTGAGCGGAAATCTGGGCTCTGGGTTGAACATGTTTGCCAGCGGACTGAAATGTGCCTTCAGTGGCGGCGCCGGAGGAGGCACCGATGACTCCACGTTATTCTGAGGAGATGAAGAAGAATATGATTGGCTGACACAATATGTGACAAAGCATATGTCGTATCTCCTCATCAGTATTCACCACTGTAATTAGAGCGCATTGTCTCCCTCCTACACCGCAATAAATAGCCATAGCTGTTAAATGGAAAGACTCGGTAGACTCTGAAAGAACAACATGAGCACATGCAGGGTTTCCCATGGCTGATCAGATAATGATAACCAGCCATTTTACAGATAAACAGCTTACGTAAGATAAACTACACGCAACAAGATAAAAAATACTCCAGAGAAATGCCTTAGATAAGATAAGACAAGAGGTGGTAATATTCACCCTGTTACAATGTTCAACCAGCGGGGATTGCTGTGGAGTGTTGGACAGCCCCTCTATCATGTTCATCACTGTGTCCGGCACCTTGGTGATGTCACTACACTTTTCCTGCCAGCTGGGGAGCTTCACAGCCAGCGACTCTCTGGCCTGGAAACAGCAGACAAAGAAAGAGAGCAGGTGTTGTAACGTCCATCAACAGACACCTCAGACGATGCAGGATTAGCTCTCCGTCCATGCTTACCTTCTCGTGGAAGTTGCTGATTTGATAGGAGAACATGCAGTGTTTGTCCGCCAGGAAACAGAAGCGTCTCTTTTCTTCCATTAAGGCCTCTCTGCAGCCATCAGCGATGAACTTCTGCATGTCCACTTGGCGAGACGAGATGGTCTCCATATACTGCAGACAGTATCAGGGGACAGCAACAAGGTCGTGGTAGAGGATTAATGACTAGTCAGGCTTCATATGGAGAAGATTTTGCGCCACAATGTGCGCCAAAAATAAAATCAAGAGCATTGTGTTCTGCTCAGCACTTCACTGGGCTCATGAAAAGGTGGATGAATTAAAAGCAAATGTTGCAAAATAATAACAATTAATATTATTATTATTGTATAATATAATTATAGAAAACACAACAACAACAACAACATAATAATAATAATGAAAGATAAAAACGTAGCAAATAGATGGAACATAAAAATACAAATAAACAAACTGTAAAAGAAAAAATAAAAATAAATAAAAACTACAGGAAAATAATACAAATAAAGAACAGAAGAGAAATTACCAATGAAATAAAATTATTTAATATAAAAGAAAATGAAACAGAGCATACAAATGATAGGAAAATAATATAAATATAAATAAATGAAAACCAATCTTTTCCATTATTCATTCATTCATTCATTCATTCTTTCATTCTTTCTTGCTCTTGGCGATTTTTGTTTAGACTTTGCACTGATATATATTGCCTGATGTCAGGCCTTGCACACACCTGTGCACCATCATTATTTAGTGCACCAACAGTTGTTTCCATATAGTCACTGTAAATCTTTGGTACCTTTAACTATGCCTGATTATACATTGTTTTTTGTGTTGTTTTAACACTGACCTGAATAGGAAACTCTTGACAGCTCTCTCTCTTAGAATAAATGCTCGGTGGCCACAACTTAGTGTTTACGTGCTCAGAGCCACTAGTCAAGGCAGTAATTAGAGTTGTCATCAATATCTCTGCATGTAACGGTAAATTTATTTGGGTCTCCTGCTGCTCATGGATGGAGCACAGCACAGTGGGAAACAGAATCAGTGTGCTGAAAGACACAACCTCCCCACAGAGAGGCTGACACAGATTCAACCTGTCAAGCAGAGCAGACAAACGACCGAACCTGACATATCAAAACTTACTAAAATGACTTCTCAGCCCACCTCTCAATCCTATTTTTCTACATCCATTCCCCAATCTCTGCTATTTTTCTCAGGTTGTCATTCTGATGATAAGGCAGCGTGTCTCCAAGGGCTCTGTCGACGACCCTTCTCTTAAGTCTGGTTTCATCTTCTCCATGATAGACACTGGATGATTGTTTGCTGAGAAGATTCAGACTCTCAGCGAGAGGCGATGGCAGCGTTACACACGATTATGAGAAAGCCAAACAGTTAGGCTTGTCTTTCTTGAAGCCAACCAGTGTCACTCTTGTCAGAAAATGAAAAGAAACTCAGCCCCAGTCTGAGATCAGATTGAGAACAAGGGCCTCCACTCTGATATTTAGCAAGTGCCTTTTACAAGGTGTGGATCAAATGAAAGAAAAAACAGGAGAGCGATTCTGATGTTAGCGTCAAAGAATAAAGAACCTTTAAAGTGCATCCTCGTAGCACATTTACAACCTCCAGTCAAAGAGTTTTTTTGGTGATTCTCCAGAAACAAGCCAGGATTATACACCATCCATCATCAAAGTAAATCCATGACAATGGTTGATCAATTAAAATAAGAACCAGACAGACAAACCGAACAAAGTGGTGGACCGGAGGAAATGTTAATCAACACACGGGTCATGGAACACCTCACAAAAAACTACTCAAGCAAGGCGCTGTCAACATTGACTATTAACTTCAGAGACATGCTTATGTACTTCTGTTCACTCAGCCGTGGTACCTGTTTTAGCTCTTGCTGTTATTTCTATGTCCTTTTGGGATGCAACAGATAAGGCTTTATGAGAACACGCTGCCATTTGTCTCTCTGCTCGTAAAACTTCTAATCCAGCTCCCTCTGGATGGAGAAATTGTTTACCACTGCTAGGAGCCTGGAGGTTTGAGGCCTCTGTAGGCAGGAAAGTGTGACATCTCAAGAGATTTTGAGCGAGGTCTGAATTTGATTTGATTCGAAGTTGGTCTTTGGTAAAGATTATCCACAGTTATGTCGAATGTACAACTTGGACCTGTTGTACCTACTGTCCAAAACTGTGTCTGCACCTGCATGCGTGTGAGCATTCATGCACAAGTTTGTGCACATTTGAATGTGTACAGCTGAACACAATGAGCCGAGGTAGAATGGTCTCAAGGCTCATTTACGGTCAACGTTAGAGAGGAATACGGAGTGAGTCTTCAGTCTGTACAGACGGAACAGTGCAGTACCACTGGAAATTGTTTGGTCCTGTCCTGTCCTATCTAAGAGAGTTATTCACTGTCATCAATGTCTGTCAGTAATGATGCACTGCAGTTATCTAAAACTAAATAACAACGTGACAGCAAAAGCTGGAATTTAAAACTAATGAAACATCTTTTTCATGCGTAAATAAACATGCGATCCACATCTGCTTCACTCTCTTTTGCACCTGTATGTGATTAGCACGAGGACTATCTCGGTCACATCTCTCCACCCCGTCACATAAATTGCACACCTGTCATGTTCTTATCACTGGGCATCAGGGCATAAGCATGCCAGAACATCGTTGCTTGAAAAGCCACACAAAGCGTTTGAAGTGCTACATTTTGAAGGCAGGGAACGCTGGGGGCCAGTTTTCTCACCTCATTTTCTTTGATCTCGTACTTGGACGATTTCTTTCCCTGGCTTTTCCTCCTGAGCTTCTTCAGGTCCGTCCTTGAGCGCTCCAGGGAGTCTTGCCTCAGCTTGTGCTCCGACTGATAGCGCTTGAAGGTAGCCTAGAAATATGTTTGACAAGAGAGGTATGAGACAAGTGATGGGAGGAACTGATTGCCGTTGTCATTCTACACGCGTTCGTTAGATGCACAGGTGCTGAAATAAACAATCTATGCACAGAACCTAAGAACCAGGTCTTTTGCAGGCATGTTGTTTGTTTCTATTATAACTCCTATAACAGGTAGAGAATAGACTGGTGGATGCCTGCACTGATCGATCCAAGGCGGATATATGGTCGCACTTACATTCATGAATTTAACATCCATCTCGGTCTTCTTCTCCAGCTCGACAATAACCTCTTTGTGGAACCTCTTGAACTGTACAAACAAAGAAGAAAAAAAAAGAAAACATACCTCAAATCGATTGCAACATACTATCAATTATCCTGCATGTGCGCTGCTCGAAAATGCAATGTACGGATTAGTCACATGGCTCAATATCAACGTTACGAAAGGAGTGGATTGACCTGTTGCAATGTTGATAATGGGTTTCTGATAGGATGAGATTCCACCCACCAGGGATGGTTTATCAGCCAGTTAAGGTTAAAGATTTACGTCCTTCCTCTCTGACAGAGCAATAACAATAGGTCCAGGATATGATCAAACACATCAGTGTTGTGTTTCAGCCATTGCTGTATATAAACTGGCGACTCTTGGCTTCAGTTCTCACAACCGGCAGGTATCTGAAGCATTTCACCCTGAGGCAGCAGGGTCAGGAATGACTCGGTGGCTTTTTCGCTCTTGTCAAACTTTCTTTTACCTTTTGTTACACCTGCCTAGAATGAAAAGAACGAGTTCAAAATGTTGTAGAAGTTACGTGTCCAGAGAGGACAGCCTAAAAAAGTCTCCTCCTATTATGTGAAGATAGGAGTGTTAATGGCTACAGAGTACTTCTAGGAATGACAGTTTTTCACTCCATTAGGCCCCAACAGGCGACCTGTCACTGCACAAAATCATTTAATGACATAATTGCTGGACAGGAAAGGAGTTCTCTTTTTCATCTCTCAGATCCATTATGTCTCTCCCCTCATTATGTTGCTTTCATTTTTGACAATCAGGACAAGATAAAGAGGAGCAAAGATAAAGGGAACATCCTTAAGAGCTGTGGGGTCGATTGAGAAAAGCCAGGGGGTCGATTCAAATCTCCATTTTTCTTATTGTCAACAAATCTCATGAAAAGACCAAAACCATCGATGTGTTAGGATCTGAATCCTAAGACCATTAATTCCCATTGCAGAAACAAATCTTTAAAACAGGAAAAAAAGTAGATGATGTAATTAAAAAAAATGCTAGACAGACTGCGTATTTTTTTTTTTTTGTGGACTATTATTAAAAGTCGATTTGAGCTAATAAGTATTTCCAACTCTGAAAATAACCTAGGACCCATGTTTATCGTATTGAAGCAATGTCACCCAGCGCAACAACATGCCTCATTTTTGTGTTTTTGACAACCAACAATTTGAGTTTGATGACACAGAGAAAGGATATATTTGTTTGGCTACACAGGATGCTATTGTTTGTAGGATAAATTCATAGATACCTGTAGTTTTTATTTGAGCCGTTTTTATTTGACAGTAAAAAAACAAAACAATACTACCAGATACAGTTAAAGGGTACTCACGTTCTCTTCCAGTTCATTTTGGACCTTCTTGTGAGCCTCTGCAATCTCCATCAGTACCTCACCTGCAAAACATATAGGGAGCAACTTTAGTATTTCAGAGATTATTACAGAGAAGTAAAATCTTGTTTAGGATGTATTGTCCTGTTGTTTTATATCCTGACCAAGGTAAGAAAATAAAAATATTTATTTACTTTTTTGCTAAGAGTTAGGAAAGAGGAATGATACCACAATAAGAAATGACAACCTGAAATAAAGAAAAACGATTAAACAAATTAATCAGTGAGATTAGCGGAGCTGGAATGTGTTTCTCCCCCCGTTTCCATTCTTTGTGCTAACCTAGGCTAACTGGCTGCTGGTGGGAGCTTCATATACACAGATATAGGAGTGATATAAATTCTCTCATGCAAGACAGTGAATACATATTTTTCAAAATGTTGAATTATTGTTGAACTCAGTGACAAAGAACATTTGGATCAGATATCTTAAAGCGGTGTACAACAAGAAACAGGATGCAGACTGGGGATCAGATGTCATTTATGATAATTTGTGAAAAAGAACCAACAGCAATACATATTTTTACCAAATTCCCAGTACAGACATGACCTGTTTTTCATCAAGCGTTGCATACATCTTTATAGTTCATATTTTACAGATGACTTATCTCCTTTCAATATTTAAACAGCTGTCAATAAGTAATCTCTATGAAGCGTTCTGGTATTGTGCAGTCAGATACAGAACAGTCTCCATTCACAAACAGGCTACAGCATAGATAGAGCAGCATACGACACGAAACAATGGGAGTGAGTCAATACTGTAAACAGAAGTGGACAATCCATAGCTAAGCCGTTTATGGTCCTACCTCTATCACAATGAGGTGAAATCTAGACTCAAGGTTTATTATAGGACACGTGTTCTGGTGAAACCCGTAACAACACTATGCCATATCTGGACATGTGATAGTGTGACAGTGAGGTAACAGAGCAAAAGGGAACAACCTGCAACAATTTCAGCACCTTCGGTTGACAGTAAAAACATTTTTGTTTTTTAAAGCACAGGTGTTGGGCTTGCTTAGTTATTTTTAAGTGAAAATCTCTAGAAAGTTCCCCATGCCAGCACGCTCCACCTCAACACTCAAAGGCATTCCGCCCAACACCTGACATTCCTCGCATGCACGCGTCCACTCGGAGCAAACAAACGTAATGACCCGCTGATATAGAGCTGCACTCCTGTGATCCGGCAGGCAGCGTCCAGCTACAACAAGATTGCCCTCTGAAGGTCACAGAACGTACTGGTAAATGCTGCCTTTGTGCTTCGACGGGCAGGGGAGGCGTTGGGCTCAGGGTGTGTTTGTATAGCCCCAACAACAGACTGCACTGGGTTGGAAGGGGAAGGCCGAGAAAGGCCAGGAGGGGACTCAAAGAGGCAGTTGTCCACCTGCAGGTTTCACCTTTGGGGTTAACAAGGTGTGAAAGTCTGCCCGAGGGAGGGTACAGGCTACAGAAGTTTAGGTATAAATATGAATCTGTCACACAAACAACTGAGGAGGGTGAACTGGAGTTGAGAGTCAAGAGAACTGATGCCTGTGCGCTTTCCCTCCATGGAAATAAGGTGTGGGAGCTGAGGTGTAAATGTTAAAATAAAAATGTATTCTTTCTAGCTTAAGTGTGGATAAAAACTGGAAACAAAGTACCTGGCAATGCAACTTCTTTAGTTTCTACTGGGCTGAACTGGACTGCTACTCAGGTTCATCACATAAAAGAACAACAACATCACAGGGCAGGTTTTTCTCTCTTTATCTAATCGCCCATCTCTGTCTATATTGTACGTCATAATTTGTTCTCTTTTGAGGATAGCAGGAACCAATCTAATCTAATCGGATCGATTTCAAACGTACAACACCACATTCAAATGGAACTCTACGCCAGGTTGATTCAGGTTAATAAAAGATCTCTGGACTTCCCAAGATTCACTCATGTGACCTAATGATTCATTGCTATGAACACTTTGTCAATTCTCCCATCCACTCCCTTATCCAATGCTCCAGTTACCCATTGTGTATACTGACTCAGATGCTATTGCTCACGCCTGGATAAAATGATATTTGACTTTTTCTTATCCAACACATGTATCCTGGTAGTGTGAGCTTTACGCCTGATTGAAGACCAGACAGTTAAAACTGTTGTGTTGTCAATCATCGGCCGAAGCGAGGGCTGAAAAATTGTAAATATCTTGAAGACACCTATATTAATTACCTGTTTTACAAGAAGGCTGATTGCAGGGAGACGCCTCTGACATTCTTGACAAGTGATGCCATTTATGAGCAGGGAGCGCCCTGTGCACACCCATGTCTAATGGTATTATATTAAAGGGCTAACCAATATGAGATTACCTTGGCAAGGTAAATACCAGCAGCTCCCCAGCTGGCAACTTTTCTCTGGCTCACCTTCATTTCGCCACTGTAACTGATAAACCTTTGTCTATTGTGCAATCAGCGTCTGAGCGAACTTGGCTACGGTAATCGGTCAACGCCTTTTGCCACTGACATGCATCACTGGGCTTGTCCAACAGGATTATAGGGTGTGTAATTAAGCGAGGCCGCCGCCGATGTTCAAGAATTTAATCTCAATTTTACACATGGAATGAAGGTGCGGACAAACAAACACTGGAGATTGCAAAAGATGACCTACTCCCTTCCTGTTATCATAATGATGTCACTGTGAGCAATGCTAAAACCACATGGGAAGGTGACTTAAAATCCGTCTGGCCTTAGTTTTCACTATGAGGTAGTTTACTTCTAAATAATTCAGAATATATATGTGCTCTGAACACCTTGTGCAGCACTGCAATTAATTCTTGACAATCAAAAATGCAGCATTGAATATTGATCATGAGTTTATCACACTAATGATGATCAAAAGCAACCTATATGTACCGTCATTTTGCATGTGTATGCTGCAGGTCAATAACCATGACAGCCTTCTTAACAGAGTGATGACCTGCCATCATACACAGCACATAAATTCATTTATTACTGGTAAATATAAATCTAACTGTAGCCCTGAGCATCGAAAATAAATCTTGATCCAAGCTAACGGCAATAAAACCATAAAAAATGCATGCTTGGTGTGTTCTTTATTAGAAGAAAAAACAATCCACAAGGTGGTCTTAAGGTTTTATAGACAGGAATTTCCACTAAATACTCGGTGAAATATTTAATATCCAATAAACGACGTCAGATGCCGAGCGAGCAAAGGGGTCGGAAAGAATCACGGGATATTTTTGTGAGGTGTGACAGGGTTTTAGAGGCTCAGATATTGCAGTTTATTGAGCGGTAAGTGAGTCTCTGGTCTCTTTAGAGGTCCTTTAGAGGAAACTCCCAGTGCACTGGGTGGACTTTAGTTTAATGGTGGATACAGGACGAGGCTGTTGGAGGTCGGGGATCATTAGAAAGCTGTGGAGTGCGACGAGAGGAGTCGTAACTGACTGAACAGTGAGCGAACTCCAAACAAACAAGCTCCATACTATTTGGCTTGTTTTCAATAGTCTATGTCTGGTTTGTCTGTGTCTCTGTGTCATTTACCCTGATATTTACCCTGACCCTGATAGTGCCCAAGACATATTTATTCCACACGGTCCAACAAACTGTCTGTCTACCCATCATGATGCCACTTACAGATTTCCAATCAGTCAACAGAGGATCAATACCACTTTCATGTCTGTACATATATATATAGGTAAATATAGTGGTGGCTGAGGTCTGAGGGGCAAAAAAAATAAAAAAGGGCACCAGTTGTATGCGGCGGGGCACCAGTACACAGAAAGTCACAATGTATTATTGTGAAACAGTCACAGGTCTGGTTAACATTAAAACTGTTTTATTACATGACTCAGATGTTGTAAGTACTGCACCTCTCACACAAGGAACTATTTCACATTCATGGTTGAAGACTGATGCTGTGTCCCAGATCGCATGCTTCCATACCCAAAGTGGCCAGTTTGAGTATATGAGTGTGTTCACACTACTAAAAAGGCAGTATACTTGAAGTACCCTGATGGCACACTAAAAACGACCCATAAATTGAGTGTGGAACGATGGATCACCCTCAATGATCGTCATCTTTGCTACATAGCGGGAAGGGGAGGGGCTTATGAGACTTATAACTTAACGAAGTGCCATTTCGGATGAAACGTGGAGCGCATTTAGTCGTTCATTTTAGTCAAATGAAAAAGCCGGCAGATAATTTTGAATAAAATTATTAAATAAACAACACAGAACAACACACATAGAATTTTAATCATGTAGAGGTGCCGTTAGTGGATTTCCTTTAGCTTTGGACAGACTTAGGCTAGCGGTTTCCCTCTATTTCCTGGTTGTAACTTCAAATTGAACGGTTGAATTGGAGAGTGGCTCTTGGCAAGAGAGCAAAGTGTCATTCCTGTAATGCCTAACTATTCCTCTACTGAAACTTGCATAGTTTGAACATGTTGCATGTCATTATTCTGACAGGTCCACAACAGTAACAACACATACCGAGACGTACCAGTATTCTTAATTAGTCAAGATACAAGCAGCATTATTCATGACACAGACATTGTTATTAAAAGTGAGCCTATTCTGCTCCCTCATTCCCTCTAAAATAAAGGAAGTGAACTACCCACTCTAAGGCTTTATTCTAAAAGTCATTTAGCAGTTTTCTGAGGCAGGGCGGATGAGTCTGTTCCACAATATAACACAGGAAGTTAAATGATGGAAGATCTACTTCACTGACTTTTAGGAACCATTTATGATGTCCTGATGCTCCCCGTGATAATGTCTGTAATGGAAGATGAATTACCCGTCATGTATTGATGATACAGCCAGTGCTGTGTATTGCGTCTGGAGAGAAGAACGGCCCATGAAATAGCTCTATATGCCAGATGTTTGAAATGTCATAAACTCTTATAAATAACGTCATAACATCAACCTCCCCTCAGAAGAAATGACTCCTCTCAAAAGGCAAAACCTGTTACAGAAGCTATCAGCAGGAAACAGTCCATTCTGAATTCTTACTCTGCGAAATGTGAAAAAGAAAAAAGAAATCTCTCTGGCTGACATTACCATTATTCTCATGCTGACTGCACTTCAATATTTCAAAACACAATTTTGACTGGGGCGGGAAAAACAGTGCAAAGAAAAGGTGGAAGGGGTGGAGACCGTGCTATTCTTTCTCCTGTAACATTTACAGTCCCTCATTACCTGCTGCCTTTCAGTGGAATGGCAAGTCTCTATGGCGTCAAGACATGTGCTAATGCTCAGGAACTTTCTAATTGTACACCCACTGAAAACTCAGTGAAATATGTCATAATGAATGAGCTGCCATGGCAGTGTATTATAGATTAACATCAAGTAAAAGAAATCTATTTAAAGACGAGAGGGGTTTTCACACGTGAAGGTCGTAGCTTTTGGCGCTGGGGCCACTGTGCCCTCAAAAACTAATGGCACATTAAATTTAATTTCCTCAGATTCTCATAGGGCAATAGGTGACCTGTGAAATAGTGAGAGGGATGGATTGACAAGCAGGAAACGTCTCCGAGTTAAGTGTTTACTTTAAGTTTCAATTTTGCAAAAATAAGAACCTTACAGCATTAGCTATCAGCATCATCTTTCTTATATTAGTTGATTAGTTAATAGCCACCATTAGTTACTGATACCATTAGCCACTTAGTGATATGAAAGCAGTTAAACCCATGACTGTTTCAAGGTTGGGACCATAATACACACGTCAACCCTGGGGAATGCCTGTGAGTCTTGCAGATTTCCTGAGTTTCAAAGTCCTTATGGGAATTCAATGAATTTATTACGTTACAAAGGTGCCACTTGCATTGTCAAAAGGATAGAAGGGTTTATTTTTACCTAGAAATCATGAAGCTGATCCAGTGGTTTCATTGACCAATTTCCACGCAGATGACCTGTGTTCGAATCTCATGGTTATGCCATTTTTTTTTCATAATTTAATTTCTTTTTGCTACTTTTAAGATTAAATAAAAATAATTCTCCATGTGTTGCTTTTTTTAAATTAAGGATTTTGTGAAAATCTTAAGGACTTCATTACAAGTCTTAGGGTTGAGTATTCAATGAGGTTGACATGTATGACAATATTGTAATCAGACATCTGAAGAACTCTGCTGTGATATGGCTTTAAATTTGTTCATCTACTTTCTATCTGCCTCCACTCTGTGGGGTCCCGCAAGGGTCTATTTGGGGTCCCCTTCTATTCACTGCGTATATGCTACCTCTAGGGCAAATCATGCATAGCCCTGCTTTGCTCAGTTGAAACAGCTAACCAAATTCAGGCCATCCCTCTCCTCTGTACATTTAGAAAAGTTCATCCATGCTGTCATTTCCTCCTGACTAGATTATTGCAAAGCAACTTTATTTTGGTATCAGGAGGCGAAGCATCCAAAGACTGCAGCTGATTCAGAACACTGCTGCCAGGCTTTTAACATGGACTAAGAGAAGCGACCACATCACAACAATCCTTGCTGTCCTTCACTGGCTGCCTGTGAGTTTTAGAACAGATTTTACTGCTTCTTTTTAAAGCCTTGAATGGCCTGGCTCCTGCTTATATCTGCGATCTGCTAACTCCCTATGAGCCTGACTGCTGTTTGAGATCTGGCAGGGCCCTGCTAATGGTTCCTAATTCTGGACTTGTCACTTAAGGGCCTTTTCTTTCCGAGCCCCTCAGCTGTGGAACTCCCTGCCTTGAGATCTCAGACAGGCAAAGTCGGGTATCGTCCTTTAAATCTCTTCTTAAAACCCACTCTTATGGTATGGCTTTTTCTCAACTGATGGTACTTGCTTTTAATCATTTAAATTATTTTTATCCATGTCTAGATATTTTGAGTTCTAATTCTTCTTCTGTTATGTTTTATTGTGTGAAGCACTTTGTAACTTTGTTTCTGAAAGGTGCTCTATGAATAAAGTGATTATTATTATTCTAAAAGTTACATAATACTACTGTAAGGTAAATTTTAGAACTTTCAAAATTTCTCAAATATTTTGAATAACTGGTTTGATAGCAGTAGCCCACAGGTGGAAGAGGAACGGAGAAAGAGGACAGCTTTTATTAGAAATTCTGCAAGTAATTAGTTGATACATTTTTCTGATAAAGCACGCTGTTGTTATTTTAGGTCAAAAAAAGGATACCAAACAACTTTCAGAACCCTTTCACCTCATAGACAAACTGTGGTCCTGGAATAAAGGAGCAGTGTGGTATGAGGTAAAAGCCTCAGGTAACTTTTTGCAAATACCTGCAAACTACTGCGACACAGGTGCTTTTTACGCCACACTATTCACTGACAGAGGAAAAACTCAGCCTTTCACACAGAAAAAATCCTTACAAATGTCTGCAATTTGAGAGGTAGTGTGTTATTCTTGACAGTACCGCAGCTTAAAGAAAATTCTGCCGAATTCTTGCGTCTAAATCAAGCATCCAACTGTCAGAGATGGAGTGAGTGATTCAAGGCGATTGAACTTCAGGCGATAATAGGCCACTGTAAATCCCATAGAATGAAAAGAGAGCCGTCTTTCAGTGCCTGTAGGTTGTGACACATCCACATACAGTTTGAGCTGGCCTCCACACACAGACAGGAAAGACTGGCGGTGGCTTTTGGGGAGGCAGATGGAGGAACAGGGGATGAGGGGGATCGGGGGGGGTGGGAAGACAGTCTCCTCTGTCTATCTGTTTGTTCAGTGTGTTTGCTACTCTGCTCCCTGCAACGTGTGAGAGAATTCGCACCGTCTCGTCTGTCATCTATTCCCGGAAAGTCAACCAAGACTTCATGTGCCTTTTTACTGGAAGTCACTTTAACGGTGGGATGGATTCTACTGATTGGGGCCACATTAAGGGTAAAACATGACGACAGTCCTTATATTAATTCAAGTTTCTCTTTTAAATATACCGGATAAGAATTTTTTTAAACTGCCTTTGTTATTTTGCCCGAAGGTAAAATTGCAACATGTTCAAATTTAATGTATTTTTGTCTTGAACCAGAAGGGCTCCCCTTTGAAAACAGTGTCAAAGCTCTAAACGTTCCACCTTGTTTTTGGTATGTGAAAACGTCACCAACCGACTATGTAACATGAACATATTATTCAATGAAGCGATGCGTTACAGGCATTGTTAAATCGCAGGTGGGGCCTGACAAACTCGATCAACATTGTGTAACAAGTGTGTGGAGATTATCGTCATTCACAGTAATTGCTTCACTGCACTCGGCCTGACAGATGTATCTCAATTTCAACATACAGATCTCCTCTTAGTAGAGATTGCTGCATTTCCAGAGAAAATTTGTAGTTGGAGTAATTTTGTATAATTTACTTACATTAACAAACTTTTTTTTTTTATATACCACTAGGTCTGACCTGTATCTATATCTCAGTCGGCTCAGTGTTTTTATTCTAGACGCTTTTTCATAGAATGGACAAGAAAAGGCTATAAATCTGTCTGACTGACAGGAGAGAAGTGATATGTGGGAGCTTGAATTTGTTCGTTTAGTGTGATGGAATGTTTTCTTCATTCATCTCCAGACAATGACATCACTCAGATGTTCAGCTATGCTGCCTTGGTGTTGTGTTAACAATGCCTCTTTCACACAGTGACAGCTGTGAAGATCTCCTCACCTAGCCTGACGTCATCAACTTTTTATTTGACTTTTATGTGATGAAAAGCCCACCTAAAAAAAGAGAAAATCCACAGCTATATTTCAAGGACATGCGAAGTACCATTCAAAAGTTTGGACACAGTGTCCTATTAAAGTGAATGGTAGGGTGTGTCCAAAATTTTTCACTGGTTTTGTATGAGGATGTGAATAAAAGTAATATCCACTGTGGTCATAATTTTATGATCAAGGGCTAAATGACAGCATTATCATTCCATCAACCTGGAATTAGAACCCCTGGACAAAGTGGGTCAGCTCAAATCTTTTGCACTGCTAGGATAATTGGAGATGAGTCACAGGATGGATGGAGACAACGTGTACAAGCTGGGCACGGCCTCAGAGAAGAGACAGACGAGAGAAATTACTTCAATCAGAGCGAGGGGTAGACAGCAGGCCATCGCCACTGTGCCGCAAAGGTTCGAGAAATGTCATTTGCAGATGTTTGCATACTGAACTTGCATTTGGGATCATCGTTGCATGCATGCAAAATATGCAAGTAAGATGAAGTTGCATAGCAGCATATTTTGATGGCGTCTAGCTTCCATTATTCATCAGGATGTTTAAGTGAAAGGAGGTTGATTAGGAAAGTAAAAAAAGTCGCTAATCAGTTTTTGTGATTTTAACAACAACATTTTGGGAGGAAATCAACATCACTTTTTTTGTCTTTTTAATACATATAAGGCTACACCCAGCTCTGTCCAAAGATAGCAAAGTCCATTTAACAGCCGGTCTGAGCTTCACTTAATAGCACCTCATATTGTGTTGTCTTTATTTGCACAATATGGTTATTTCTTCACAGGGAGCAGTGACCTTCAGGAAGCCACAGCTCAAGAAATACTACTAAAATGACCAAATCGGCCCTTTTGCACTTTGGTTTTAAAGCAGACTAAGAGATATAACGTGATTGGCAATCGGTGAGCGAATACCTCTGCCAAGGCCAAACAATCCACTTTAAGTCAATCAAGCCTTATCTGAAATCAAACTAATGGCCATGTAACCATATTTTAAGACTGGATTTGTGACAGCCAATCATTTTAATCTGGTGGATCCGTATTTTCATTTGGATCCCCCCAAACTGCACACATATCTCATAGATGCCAACCCCTAAACATGCCTGATGTTTATATCATTTGCTGAGAAATTAAAGAAAAAGATGAAAAACATCTTATCTCATGATTTAAAAGAAAGTGAAAAAACAGTTTTATTGGGGTCTATTCTGGCCCATGAGCCACCCTCCCACCAAGTGTCATCGAAATCTGCTCAGAAGCAAACGGACAAAGGCAAAAACATAACCTCCTGGGTGGAGGTAATAATTAATGAGCTTTACAGTAGATGGTAGATTTGGTAGATTTTTGTTACCTCTCAGGTAAACTAAGCTAAGCTAACAGGCTCCTGGCTTCATATTAACTAAAGCAACACGAGAGCATTTTCTAATAAAACTCTCAGCAAGAACAGGAGCATCTCCAAAAATGCCAAATTACAACACAAAGTACAACACAAACGTAGATTAATACACATCAGGCAGACCTCCTTGAGATTTCACTGGCTGTAGGTAGATGCTAACTTGACTTCACATGAAACTCACCAAGCTCTCTGGAGACTGGGGAAACAATAGCATTCTCTCCAACCTTTGAGACTGCATCAAAATAGGCCTTTCCAGCAAGGGTCATGGCTGCATGGGGAGACAGACACACATCATCATGTAACTGGCGGAGTGAGGAGTTTCTGGTGAAACTTCAAACTCTCCAAGGAGCGGAGATACCGCTGAGACTGATGCACACAAAGGCCAAAAGTTAACGTTTAAATGAAGCATCACTGATCATTAGGCGTTATGCCTTATGGTGAAAGATGTTTTTACCTGTGACTGATTTCTCGTAGTTCTTCCCGAGGTTAACCAGGTTCCTCAGGCCTGGGTTGAACTGATCCATCACAATCTGGGACAAACAGCAGAGATTAAAGTAGCAAGAACAAATCCTACTTTTCCTGAATAATTATACATATTGCGTAAGTTTTCACTTATTCAGAAACATCTCTGATTTCTTTCGGTAAAGAAAGAGGCTTGTAGAGAATAATAACACTATGAGGCTATTTTTATGGGAATGGGCGGAGAATAGAAATACATGAAAACAAGTGCATGTGCCTTTGCACTATAAATATCACAATGTGAGAACAATGAGACTTTCAATCTTTAACTTGACCCCTCACGTGGGCTTTACGACTCCCGCAAAAGAGCAAAGTCCCACACAAATTTGCAGCTATTTGCGGCATGAACCTCATCACTCCACCCCCACTTTCTGTCTCTCTATTGAAATGACTCAACAATCAAGTGCTGTTCACCTCCCTGTCTCTACTCCCCTGGCACACCCTCAATAGAACAATGGAGGGGCAGGTATGCCTTTGCACGAAGAAAGAAACAGAGCAGAGGAGAAAAAAAAAGGGGAAACAGGTTCCTTGTTTTCTTGTTTTCTCTTTCTCTCTCCCAGCTGAAACTGTTGCATGCTGTAAACTGCAGGTATGATTTTGTCTCTGTCTGTCACACACATACAAGTCATTGCTAAACCAGGTAGGACCTTACATTGAAAAAATATACTGAACCTTTATTCTCTTGCAAAAACATCAACTTGAACCCGATTTCAATCTAGAAACCAATCTTCTTCTTTTTTCTCACTGAAGCAGATATACAGGTCCACTCACTCTCACCCTCACCCTCCCACTCTCCCCTTCTTATCATATGTTAGAGGCATTAGTGTAAACTTGATTAGATCAACCCAGCCTACTCTGTCAATCCCGATGTGATCAAATCACTTGACAAGATACAGCCTGTTGATTGATGGGATAAATTCACTTCTCTCACATCACTTGTCAGATTAACGTCAGGCTTTAATTGCTCTGACGTTTTAAACGAATAAATCCCTCTTATAAACAAACAAACAAACAAACAAACAAAAAAAACTATGAATTGCGTCTCTAAATGGAGTTTTTTTTCCCTTTTTTTCTCTCCCTGAAGTAGACCTACAAAACGACTGCTTAAAAGTTTTATTCCCTGTGTAAGAAAAGAAAAAAAAGTTTATTCCCAGTGTGCTCTCACCTTGTATGTACTTTCAGTAAGCTTGCTCACATCCTCCGGAGCCTGAGACATGGTGGCAGGTTGTTTCTCAAGCCCAGAAGTCAGAAATAATAATAATAAAACAGTAACGAATAGAACAATACAAATGGGGGTGTTGTAATCCACGCGTTCGCTCACTCCGAGTGATAAATCCCACCACAGACGGTCCTGCTCCTCGTTTGCACCCGTGCCACGCGCATGTGGAGTAGAAACGCTCTACGGCCGCCCGGCGAACGCATTGACCAACAGACTGACGCCGAGAGACTTCCCCGTGCGTTTAGAGGCTCATGAGGAGGGCGGAGGAGCGCGGGGGAGGGCGCGTGACGTCACATGGCACTCCTATACAAATTGAAAGGTGGTATGGCAAACAGGTATGAAAGGTCGTGTGACTACATGTCTGCTGATTAAAACACCTTTAGAAGACGTGACGTATTTTGGTATTGGTGTTGATATAAAATGCGCTGGTTGGTCTGGAGGTGGCGCTATAATACAAATATTTACTCCACGTAGTGATGGAAATATAGCTAATAATATAATATAGTTTATATTATGATAATACATATAATGTGTATGTATATTCAGATCCTTAATTGAAGCAGAAATAGCAACACAACGTAGATTTACAACACACAACACAACATAGAATTATTCCTGTAAATATAATGATATTAATATGTTATTTTTACTCCTGATAATGGTGCATTCAGTCTTTTTATGTCATTAATTCTGATGCAGTGATATGAAAATCAGCATTTACATTTTGGAACTTGTCGAGTGAGAAAGATTGGCTCCATGTCTTTCTCACTTTTTGATTGCACAGTATCATACTCCTCATGTGTTTTGTATGTAAAATGAGGTAAAAATAATGCGCATAGTAATTAGCTGTCTAATCATATGGTGGACTAGGGGTGCCAATTATCATAATATGGTAAGTGAAAGAGAATAACATTAACATTTTTACTTACAGTACTCAAGTAAATACTTTCTGAATCCGTGACAAACTCACACCTCTGTTTTTATATTACCTGAAATACGAGTTATTAGAATGTACAATACAATATATTGGCAGATTAAAAATGTCACGTGGTTAAATAAGGTTGTCAACATCGCTCGGCATTTGTTAGAGGACATTACCGCTCATGGCCTGAGGGGAGCAATACATCCCATCGATTACATTGGTGCATTTCACCAGGTGTCGTTTTTCCTCAAAGGTATTACATATCATGGTTGGAGTAAAACTGCATATTTCTGTATGTAAAGTTCCATCAAGCATGGCCACAAATTATAGCACATCCTCCCATATGCTGATGATGGCATATTACATGTGTGATCGAACCTGGGTGGATTGACCCAGTTGGGGGCCCTAAGAGAACTGGTAGCTACCATTAGACTCATGCAATTATATTCTTCTTCTCTGTACATATAGGAGAAAGAAAGGGGGTGAATATGCTGACTTTATGAACAAATCTGAATATAAGTCAAGAAATGTTAATGATATGTTTATTATACACATTTATCTGCACAGTCTCCTTTTTTGACATTAATCTTTAAGTTACATCTTCATCTCACCATCATTTAGGAATATTCCCAGCAGCCAGTCACACTGAATAACCCACCTTTTGGATCATTCTTGA
Source organism: Chaunax sp. Z400 (assembly GCA_037577475.1). Classification (NCBI taxonomy): domain Eukaryota; kingdom Metazoa; phylum Chordata; class Actinopteri; order Lophiiformes; family Chaunacidae; genus Chaunax; species Chaunax sp. Z400. The sequence goes on from CM075203.1 coordinate 13,343,547, forward strand.
GTTGTTAGCACCACCATGTGGATATCTCCTGTAGAAAAATCTTATCAACCACCATCCTTGACAAATTTTGACAAAGGTTTTGTTGCTGTTTTCAGAGAAAATTTCTCAACTTGGAACACGTCACCAACTGGACTGTAACCCACACTAAAGCCTCCAACTCGGGGGATGGTTGTTGTTCCTGAACCACATGATTGAAACGCATGACGATAATTTCAAGCCTTCACGGCTCTCATGTTTGTGCTCTGAATGTCAAAGCCAGGCAGAAGGAGCAACATCGTCACCTTTTCCTCCTCTCAGATTAACTTCTGAGGTCCTCCCAGCAGATATGGACAGGTAGATCTAACAGCGATTATGTTTATGATGTTTGATTTGTCTTTTTTATTCCTTATTTAAATGATGGGATGTTTGCTTACAGAGAAAGAATTCTATGGATCTTGTTGCTCCTGCTGCTGGTGGCCCTGGGTGTGGCAGAGACACTAGGCCCTTTGATAGACTTGGGTAGGCCATCCAGCATTTCTCATTTATACTTTTTGCAGAGGCCGCAGAACTAAAAATATCCATTCTTTTCAACAGAAAATATTGCTGGGAAGTTGGTTTTCTATCAGATGGAGGGAAATGCCACATATGTGAGGGACACAGGAGAACTGGCTTCAGATATTCCCACTGAGACGATGTTTGAACTCTTCGATCCCCAAAAGAATTTCAGCGAGGCGAAGTTCACCTATACGTGGGACTTAGGGAACGGGTACTTGGACTTTTCCATATTTGTGACGTAAATTAAGCTTTGGTTTTTCTTTGTCTATCATACATCCATCGATTTTTTTGATGCAGAGAGGTGATCCAAGGGACGGAGCCCATTGTCCGCTATAACTATCCAGACTCAGGGAACTACACACTGCGGCTGAAAATTGGAGTGAACGTGACAGAATATGCTCCTCTCCTCACTGACTCCTACTCCAGGGACGTCCAAGTGCTTGGTTTGTAGTTTTCCATTAATACATGAGCAGTTAGTTGCAGTTAGATGAGTCAAAATGTTTCAGTGTTTGTGTAAAGTTACATTTTTAGATGGTGGCGTGAGGTAATGTCACAACTTCCATGTGCAGTTTCAGTAAATATAAATAAAACAAATGAGTGCACGTCGGTGTCAGAAAATAATCCTGGAAATTCCTCATAAGGTTACGTCATTAGATGTTTGGTACCAAATGAACTGTCAAATGGACTAATTCAAAAGTACATTTTGTCTTTCCGAGTGTAACTGTGCCTAAACTAATCCTAGAAAATGAAGAGATTGCTAATAACTGAAATTAACTTGTAGATGCCATTAAAAACATCGAGCTGAAAGGGCCTTCAGATTACGAGGTGTCTCAGAACACCGGTTTGGCTTTTCATGTCGATGGAAGGTAAGCTGCATTTTGTTTTCTCTTTGTAATGCAAAACATGTGCCTGATTGCAGAAATGCAGATATTCACAATTAGATTTGACAAATGTAAAATGAAATGTAAACTATTATTGGCATGAAAAAGAATATTGTCTCTATTGTTCTCTCTCGTTTGCTTGACCAATGCAAGTGTGTGTGCGGTGTGTCTTTAGTCCTCCCATGTGGGTGTGCTGGCGTGTCCTGCCCTACTGTGTGCTGGACACGACAGCCGACTGCACGCTGGCCAAGCTGTATGAAAACACCCTGCTACTGAACCTCACCTTCACCTCTGCTGGCGTCCACTGCTTGGACATCAGTGTCCGCAATTACATCAGCAAGCTGCAGACCTCCTTCAGCCTCTACGTCAAGAGAAGCAGTGAGTGGCAGGGGATTACTTAATAAGGCGTATTCTTATTGGCATATTATTGTCGTATAAACCTTGTAATTCTAGTTGTGGTTTCAAAACTGAACATGGTTTCTCTGAGGGCTTAGGATTCAGATTCTTCCTATAGTGGACAACCGTTTTAGATTTTGATGGGCTTCATTAGTTCCACTGAGCAGAGAGGAGTCCAAGGCCTTTGCAGTGAAAGCTTTATGTTGGCAAAACCAAGCTCTGTGCCGACACACAACACAGAGGATTTCAGGACTACAAATGAGGATGGGGTAAGTTTTAAGACCAGCCTGGGGTTCTGAACTTCACCTGGGGAAGGGACTTCACATTCAAGGCACTGAATAGGAAGTAAAACAGGGTTTTCAGTCTCTCATCAGCCATTGTTTACGCCTTGACCATGTGATTTTTACGTGACATCATGCCACGAACAACCCTGAGAGGCAAAAGAGGTTTGGATTCCCTATCAGCCAAGGGGTCTTCAGCTCCCCACCCACAGACTATGATACAGTAATTTAGGGTTTTTAATTTGACAAGAGTTGACATTTTCAAAGTTACAAGGTTAATGCTTCACAGTGACAACATGCACTTCATGTACTGTCACACCAAAACGTGTCATATCAGTTAAAATGATGAAAACATGAAAAAAAAAAGAAGAAGCTGTTACTGCATGTAACGTGGGAACGCTGGAATTTTTCCCAGTGTGGACAACTGTACATTCATAAATATATTAATCTGGCATGGACTCAATTTAATGCCTTTTTCCACATTTAGTAAGAGCTTATATAAAGGACCTAGAGAAAAAAAAGAAACGAAAAGCTTCTAATGTGACACTTTAATGATTGAATTTAATGGTTAAAACACACTTTTACTCGAATGCAGTTAGAGTGCATAAACAATAATTGAAATAAGTGGTTCTTTCCGATGATTCATCACTTTGAATCTAGTGCACACGGATACAGCTAATTATTTCTGTAATTAGCTGTCCACAATGTAAAAGATTGTTGATACGAGGAGAAACTGTGTCATGAGGTGTTTCAGATAAAACTTGCCATGTGCCTTTCAGCTGTATTAGTTCCACAGACAGATAAGGAACAGTGAATATGGAGGAATCCAGGCGTAGAGTGATCTGACTGCTCATCACATGACGGCTGTGTTCAGTTGATTTGCTGCTGTTATGATTCAGTTCAAACTCATAATGACCAGATTTTAGTTTCTTGGTATTGAAAGCTTTGACCTCTGTTGCTGTGCTATTCTGCTGTGTGGCTTATTGGTGGAGCAGTGTGTGGATACGATGCAAATACTTTCCCGTCACCCAGATAATGTATTAGTCTTGTTTGCACATTGTTATTTAGAGGATGCACTTTCATTGAGACAAGCTTCTTTTCACATGAACAGAACCCTCACACATTATACGATCAAGTGTTCTAATCTGATCTGAGTAACATCTGGACATTAAAACATTAAATTCAGCAGATAGTTGCAGAAATATCCGGTTTCAAATAGAAATACTTGAACTTAACAAAACAAATACACAATATGTACAAAAGTATTTGGACACCTGGCCCTTACATTCACAGAAACCTTTATGATATTCTAAATTCATAGACATTGATATGGGGTTGGTCCCTCCTTAGCACCGATGACTAGCTTCCACTCCTCTGGGAAGGCTTTCTGCAAGATTTTGGAGTGTGTCTGTGGGAATTTTCGACCATTCATCCATAAGAGCATTTATGAGGTCAGGCCCTGATGTTGAGCGAGAAGGCCTGGCTCGAAATATCCGTTCCAGTTCATCCCAAAGGTGTTCGATGGGGTTGGGGGTCAGCGCTCTGTGCAGGCTAGTCGAGTTCTTCCACACCAAACTCACCAAACCATGTCATATACAGTACTGTGCAAAAGTCTTAGGCAGGTGTGAAGAAATGCTGTAAAGAATTAATGCTGTTTTGAAGGCAAAGGGTGGTCACACCAAATATTGATTTGATTTAGGTTTTTCTTCTGTTCGCTCACTTTGCATTTTGTAAATCGATAAAAATAAACAATAAAATTTTATATTTTTGAAAGCATTCTTACTTTACAGCATTTCTTCACACCTGCCTAAGACCTTTGCACAGTACTGTATATATATGGACCTTGCTTTGTGCACTGGGCCACAGTCATGCTGGAACAGAAAAGGGCCTTCCCCAAAACTGGTCCCACAAAGATTGAAGCATGCAATTGTCCAAAATGTCTTGTTATGCTGATGCATTAAGTTTTCCCTTCACTGGAACTAAAGGGGCCTCACCCAACCCCTGAAAAACAACCCCATGCCATTATCCCTCCTCCATATTAAGACGTGTGTCCGAATACTTATGTACATCAAAATAAGGCCTCACTGGAATGTTGTTTCGCTGTGACACCCTTAGTAAGATGTTTACCTCTGTGTAATTTGCAGACAACTCCCACTTGCTCTTCATGCTGTCATGTGCTGCCATTCTTGCAGCAACCTTCTCCTTCATCACAGTCATCGCTTGCCGCCCTCGACATTACAACAGATCACGGGTAAAGAGATGAGCGTTTTATATGAAAAAACGCCGATGTATATAAGTCTTCATGGACATGAAACAGAAAGTAAATGTAGTGCTATAGTTTATTTATTGGCCTAAATGCATGCTGAATGTTTTGGTTATGTAAGTGACATGCTTTATCACGTGTAACAGTAAATCATCACTGGCTGTTTTTGCATTATCTCAGATAGACAGAAAGAATCAGAACCCTCCTACAGAGAAGCAGTGACTGCACTTTAATGCAGTTTATGACCACAAGGAGGCTGTCTGTGCTTAAAAATAAAATTCACCTCTGCAGCAACTTGTGTGTGGTGCAGGAATGTCATGATAAATTGTTATTGGACTGATCATCATTCCTTCTAATAACCATTATATGGTGAAAAACAACTTTGAAACAAACGTATGTTAACAACTGACTGACATTTTACCGGATATATGTGATTTTTGCAGATCAGTGCTTCCAGTAATGCTGTTTTCCTGAAGAAACAAGACTCTGATGGTCAAAGCTCAATTCTTTTTAACTTCTCCAAAGTGGAGAGGGGAGAGAAAGAGCCTCTCCTATTGCAGTCTGGAAGTCAATACTCCTCATAACCGGCGGTGTTCCAGTATTTGTGGCTACATGTACATTTAAGGATTTGGAGAAGAAAATGCACAATTATGGCATTACAGAAGTTATGATAATGATAATCTTGCATATAACCATGTTATAATGTATATAGCTAAATCTGTGAATGATCAGTGCACAAAGCTTAGCCTGACATAGCATTTTTAATAAATATAGTTGCATAAGTAGCTTGTGATGTAAGCTAGTGGGTCAAATGGCTTGTGTATTTTTTTTTTAAAGTAGGTCACAGTCATCAATTAATTAATTACAGAGTTTAGGCTGAGATTCAAATGAACTAATGAATTGATAACACTGGAGCATATCATGTTTAATCAGTGATCTGTGATGTGGATTTTTTGTATATCAATGTAAAATTTTCCCACCTTGCTTTGCTTTTCAGAAAACAATGAAACATGTTTTTAGATTTAGAATCTTTGTCTTTTTCTTATTGTGATAAAAGATGTAAAAGGTTACATTTTTTGAACATATACCGTATTTACTTCATATTAAATGTATGGAACTATTAAAGCAGTATTCAAAACTATCAACATAATTTACTATTTCATACGAACAGATGATTCAAACAATACCAATAATATAATACTTTCTAAATATTTTGTACTTATTATATTAGTATATCTACTTCATTTTTGTTTCCCATGATTTCTTTGGAGCCGCTTTGCTTCAATTTATTTGAATTTTTTTCATCTCTGAAGTGCACCTCCTTTTCCTTTGTGCGTTGCATTGTGTGAAAAGTGTGTAATATCAGCACACTCAAAAACTGAAAGCATTTAGTGTGCATATCTGTGTGTATTATGGATTTGGGACATGACATAGGCCTACAAGCATGTAGCCATGGCAGCAGCTCTGTGATGATGTACTATTGCTTTATTAGGAACGGTGGTGATTTGAGATAAATGCTAATGTCATTATCCTAATACCTCCCAATGACAAAGCTAATCCTGATTATTAGCAAGAATGTCCACCACACTCAACATGTTAGTTTGATTTGTTAGCATGCTAAGATTTGCTGACACTAAACAAAATGTTCACCTGAGCCTGGTTGGAATGTGAAAAGGTTTACAGGAAAAGTTCTGACCAATCAAATTTGAAGATAAAGATATTCAACTTGAGAAGTTAAAGTTGTCCGCATTCATTATTAGCATTTATCATCTGGACACTATGGAAGTCAAAATGAAGAACATTGAGCTTTAATGGTATAAACACCCAAGGATGCACATTGAAATACATTTTGCACTCTAACGACAACATTTTCTGCAGTACATGAAATCCAAAGTAAAACATGCAGAAAGACAGCATTAAAATGACCAAATAAAAGTTCATTAAAACGAGAGATTCTACATGGTTACCTCACACACTTTATGCCACTTTGTACCTAAGTAGAGTTTAATGACAGCTTGTCCTCAGTTATACATGTCACAACATTATTAATTATGAGTCTCCTGATGAATGCCAGCTGTCAGAGGTACTGTGAGAACTGCAGGAGCTGAAATGAGAAAGTCACTCCTGTCAGATGATCAACCTTGAGCTAAAGCACTGCTGTGGTTAAAGCAGCAGTCCACAGCTTTTAGAGGAAAAACATTTCCCTGAACATTTCTCTATCACATTCATTTACATGCTAAAGATGTCATATATGAATGAACCTAAGAATATGTGTGACATATATTATCACTGGTAGGAAGGAAAGAAAATAAAAAATCATACATGATTTTTTTCAGCCTTCACAGTAGAAGCAATAATAAAAGAAAAAAAATCTAGTTTCTAGTTGGAGTTTTTGCTTGTTTTTGAATTGCTGTTTGGCAAAAAAAAACAGCAAGATTTTGTGGTGCAAATGTGCAAAAAGGACAATATGAATAAATGGTCTTGCCGACTCCCCCAAAACATATAAATTTAAAACACAAGTAGCTTAAAATATGTGAAAGACAGTTTTAAGGAAAGAGTTTTACAATGTTTTATGCTTCTGGTAAACACAGACCAGACCAGACAACAATATGGAAAGTATCTGATCAGCAATGTGATACTTCAAATACTAAAAGAGTGATTAAAGCATACTTTTGCCATTTGGGGGCAGCTGAACAAGCTATAAACACAGCACCATTATCAACATATGAAGCTGATATTGTGAATATATTAGCAAACGTTGCATATTGACACTGAATATAAACTCAGCATTCACTCTCCTTGTAGCTCTTTGTGGTCTCCACCGACTCCCGAGGGAAACCAGCGGCTCTTTGCCTGCTGAATGCTCCGTTATGTTCACCAGCTCGTCTTTAACTTTGTCTTTCTGCTGTTTGGTGCTGCACAGATAATGTACTGTACGCACGGTGAATTTTAGAGAACATACACAGAAAACAGCTGCCTGCCTGCTGAGGCCAAAATCAATGCTAAGAAAACCAAAACAGTGAAAGATGTTAAAATGCTCCATGGGGCTGAGAGGAATTAGACGGTCAGGTGATAATTCTCTCTGGATTTGTAACTGCAGGTAACCCTTTTCTTATTGAATGCAATCATTCAACGCATTGTTAACTTAAAAATAATAATTAGTGCATTTTAGTAATACTTCACTGTTCAGATGAAGTGAACTTGTGGTTCTTGAGTCACTGAAAAGCTTTGAAACCTTCCAGCACATCTGTGACGTTCTACTCATTCCAAGAACAACATTTTGCATTTTATTATTTCTGTTTTTATTTAATGACTTCTTGATGTCAAACCTCATCAACTAGTTGTCTTCAGTATCACAAATTCTCTTTATTAACAAAAGTGGTGGGCATAGGTCTTCATTACGCTTTTTCTTTATATTTTTGTATAATTTTTGATAAATCATCAACTAATCAACCAACGTTGTTTTTATTAATTTACCCAGGTTGTAAAATCAGTCATAAAATACAGGCTAATGAAGTATGAACATATTCAGAATGGCCTTCAACATCTTCTTTGTCTTTGCAGGACCATTATTGATTGAATTCAGGTCTGAATAGCCGTGTGGAGACTTTTATGTAATTTTTTCTCTCTTTCAGACATACAGAGCATCCTGTGTCACTGGAAAATGAGTGTAACATGCATTATTGTTAAGGGAACAAAGATGGGCCTTACACTTGCATGTACATGCGGCATAAACAGTGTGCACACACAAGGACACATGAAAAACAGTCTTTGTGAATAATACAAATTAATCAGATGGCTTCAGCAAAGATCGTAGTGTGCTGCATCAACAATAGCCATTTCCTTTCCCCAGAGACCAGTATGTTTATTTAGCTTTTCAGGACAATATCACCATTTCTTTGCCTTACATTATTTCAAGGATGTGTATTTTACAGTCATATAAAGTCTTTAAAACCTCAGTTGCATATTCTGTCCAATTAAATATTGTATTGCTCAGGTCCAGCAGCTCATGTTGCATTTAAAGAGCTGGTAAATGTTAGGATTTTATTCGTTTGGGTTTTATTGAAACTAATATTTAATAGCCTTCAAAATAAAATCATAGCAGTCCTATGATTTTATTCTGTGTGTGGTCAGAGGGAACTGCCTTGTCTGAGGGAGTGTCTGTGACGCCCCCCCATGACCTGCTCTGTCATATGTGTAGTGTAACTAATGCCACCAAGGACATCTGTTGTTGTCTTGACCCAAGCCATCCGAGTCTGAAGATCTCACCCAGCCTGTGTAATTAACTGCTCATGTTAAGACTCTGACAGGGGATTTTTAAACTGCTGTAGATTTGCCATATGCTGAAATGAAAACTACAACACTGACAGATGATGTCAGATGACCCTTATTTATTTTACAGGACTCCTTTATTCATTTTCAGATATTGGCACTTAAACACTTAAAAGCATTTAATGGCACTTAAGTCTTCATACGAAGGCCACAAGAATGGAACATTACAATACTCCAAGAAGTTATTAATATACATGTAAATGTCATTTTTGGGGGTGTTGAGAAGTCTAATTTGTCACATTTCTGTTGACTGCTTGGTTGGACAATCCACTGCAACAATATTACAAATGAAATAATCACAACAATGCCATTATGAGCATATTTTCAACATGATTCACCAAACAGGTTTTGATTAAAGGAATAAATAGAAAGGCAAGAGAAAAAGCGTGGTGATACATTCACTAGTATCACTGGAATCAGCTACACATGCCAAGAATAAAGCTTCACAAGTTGAAGTTGTGTAATTCATACATAAGAAGGAAAAATAAATCAGCAGCTGTACTTCCACCAGAGAAACAAGACTATTGCATAAAAGTTCAAACTACCAGCCAGAACCACATGACAGAAAAAGTGCAAAATTGGATTTTTTAAGTTATATTCCCCTTTTAAATGACTGAACATGTCTGTATCAGAGGTTTGATTGTTGCTGTCTCTAAGCTAATTCACCAGTTAAGGAATAGACATAACATTAGTCAGACCTTTAATCTTTCCTGCGACTCGGCCCCACACGGCACGCAACACCCAACCCACCTGTCAACGGCAAACGGTCAGTGAGTCTGGACCTCGGTGTGTTTGTAGTAGAAGTACATGTGTGCAAATGTACCAGACTGGAGTGGATTTTCATGACTTTCATAAAGCTTTTGAAGGTGGAGGGAGGGGTGCGTGGGCGACTGGGTTGGGATTTGCATGTATGTTATGTCTGAGAAGCAACACCTGAGGGGACCTTTTACCGTGGCGATGGTTGTATTGAAGGTTTGAGGTGCCTTAATCATGGTAAATAATGAAATGTTGAGATATAGTTTGTTGATTGCCACATTTCAATGGTGTTTACCTCCGACGATTTGAACTTTAGTGCATTTGCACATTCAGTGCTTCACACTTGATTGTCAAAATGTTACATCATGTGAGCGTATGCGTTTTATTTTTAGAGATCCAACCTGTGCCATAAATCTCTAATATCCCTCTGAGCAAAGCTGATAAAACGTTACTGTTACACATCAGTGTAAAAAATAAAGCCCATAAAGTGACTTACAGTAAGAGCAGACAATTAAAAAATGCTGAAAGGATGGAAATGAATCCAAATAGATGCAGATGGATGACTTTAAGCATTGGGCAGTCGCTCCTGACACATCTCCAGGGGCCTCTTGAATGCTCCCCTACCAAACACTTCAACGTTGCTCGCTAGCCACGAGATCACATTCCCAGGGATATAAGCACTGCAGTTCGCCATAGAGAGGACCTCGACCGGCTTCAGAACACGGTCCCAAATGTTCACCTGACTCAGCTCTCCTACGAAAGCTTGTCCGGCATCAAAGCGCCCACCCACGACGTCCTGTAGGGGCCGTAAACAGCAGGAAGTAAATTCAAAGAGCATCAACAATAATATCATGAAAATGTCTCTCCGAGGTAGAGGAGGCAGGCTGTGGGACTGTGGATTTATTGGTTAGGAAACTTAATATACGTAATTATCCCATGTTTTATTTGATGCTGCAAATGCTGAAGCATCTAAAATTGTGTACACGTCCGGGAATACTGAGATTCCGCTGATTGGAATTTGATTAAGCTCAGGGAAATTAAATGCCTTTTATCATTTTCAAAATTATGTTGAGAAGACTAAAGAGCCACTGCAATGCTTATTTAAATGTCTCAATGTCACACTGTCATAATGATGAAATATATAGTACTGGATACTACAATACTAGTGCTGTGTATTTTGCACAGTTGGACTTTAAAGCTACATAAGGCTTAGCAGTGAACTAAATGCTAATACACGCATGCTAACATTCAGCCATTAGCACTAAACACAAAGTTCAGCTGATGTCTCATGTGACTGCTTACAGTTTTGACATAATGATGGAAACATTAACAGTCAGATGATCACCAAAGTGATTACGGTTCATCCTCATGAGGACATGAATCTCTGGACCAAATCTAATGGCAACCTATCCAGTAGTTGTTGAGACATTTAACCAAACGTCAACCTCACTGTGGCACTAAGAGAAGCCTCTGGGTATACTACGGATGCCATGTACAAGATTTGATGACCAAACAATCCAGCAGATGTTGCGATATTTAAATGGATAGTTGAAGTTTTTGACCCGCATGGCACTAAATAAAACGTAGTGGGAACATTGAAGTCGTTTGAAATCGCCCCTTGGGGAATATAGATGAGAACATAAAAATTCTATGTCAATCCATCCAATAGTTGTTGAGAAATTTCAGACATTGCTATTCCCTGTGATTGTAAAAACATAAATCAATTGACTATATGCTGTTTTTTTAACACTTCCTTGCCATTCATGTAGCTATATGTCATCAGAGAACTGTCCTCAAATATTTTTGATTGGGTTTCCTCAGAACTTAACAGAGGGATGCATCTCATTCCTACAATCAGACATGCACAGATTGGTCTAGAAGGACACGTCAGCATCTGCGGGCGGTGACACGTTCACTGTTGTCTCGTTAATTGCTTTGTCACACTATCCTGTAACCGTGTATGTATTTACTGCTGCTTCATGTCTGGTTGTTTCTTTTACTAAAAACCTATTTAATATTATATTATTATTATTATTATATTATTTAATTACAACAAAAAGCTTGAGTGAAGACTAAAGCTATAACCGCAGGCATTCATCAAACACAAAGGAATATTTCATCTTGGGGTCCTAATGCACCTCCTTACCTGCTCCTGCCCTAGGATGATGACTCCACCTGCTTTGATGGGATGCCAGGCTGCCAGGTTGTCTCCATTTCCTAGCTTCAAGCCATCTTGGTAAGCCTCCCACTGGCCGTCACGTGTGGTCCAAGAGACGCAGATGTGATGCCACCTTCCATCACGCACCTCCAAAGGCAACTGGGCAACCTGTAGTCAAAATACAATGTATTTACTTGTTGTTTGCCCACATGTATAGAGGCTGTTGAATGAAAAGAGACCATAAAGAAAGGTCAGATTGTGTCGGTGTGTCCACTGACTTGAGGGTAGAGAATATTTTTGGACTTTCATTTGAAGAGCTGTCATATCAGCAACTGCTTGCCTTGTCATTGATGAGCAGCTCTATCGGGTTGTTGCCCCATTCGATCAGCACAATCTCATTTGCTTGCCCTGGCGCACCATAAGAGAACGGCGTCCCAATGCCGGGAATGGCGCTGGACTTAATCCACATGCACAGTGTGAAGGCGTACATCTCTGGGAGGCTCTTGATGATCCTGCCATACAAGTAATTGGTCCGTTGGGGGAGGGACAGCTTGAACTGCTCTGGGGACTTGAAGTCTCCTCCCCCTGTGAATGAGACAGGTAGAGAGGGGGGGGGGGAGAGAAAAGGTGGGACAGGTAAAAGGGGTCCCATTAAATTGTTAAGGCCTGTAGATGACAGCAAGGAGACAACAACCTCAAGTTCCTTTTTATTTAATACAGAGTCATGATTTAAAACAGCCTCTACAGTCATTTTAATGGAAAAAATACATTCCTGCCACCTTTATTTTACCATTTCTGATTCCTCAGACTATTTAAGCTCTTTGATTCCTGAGTGTCTTCTTCTGTCTCCTCTGTGTTAAATGAAGTATAAGTAGATTGCATATTTCATGTACTCTTACGTGTTTCCCTCTGTGCAGGACCATATGCCATTTTCCTTTCCTTTGATGATCTAACCTTCTACATATCTTCAATTCAAGGTGAGCTATAATCTCCTCAAAACCATATTTGATCTTAACTTTATCTGTTTTCGATGATGTGAATTTGACGGTGTTGCATTACCTTTCTCCAGTTCACTAATCCTCTCCACCAGGGCGTTCAGCGTGCTCTCGGTCTTCAGCCTGTAGGCAGCTGTGGCGTTGGACAGAACACTCTTCTCCTCCTCCAGGTTACTGACTTTCCTCAGGAGCTGTTTCTCCAGCTCCCCAAGTCGACGCTGCAGCAGTTCACGGAGCTCACTGGGGAACGAGGCGCCGGATATGTTGGCCCGCATCTGCTGTTGCTTAGAGAGGATGGACAGGACAACGTGAGGAGGGAGCTCAGATTAAAAGGCACCATGAGATGTGCAAGTGATGCGTCATATCTTCTGTTTGACTGATTGACAGGCTTGTAAAAATAGATTCAGGGTTGGAATAAAAAATTGGACGTTTGCATTTCTGGTTAATATGTAAGGTTTCTGGTCAGTTTTTTGATATTGTTATTTGATTATCTTATTTTGACAAGTATGTTAAATTGGTTTAGCAATAAATAAGGCCAGCATCTGCCTTTCATTTTGTCATTATTGTTATTACGCACAAGAGGCGTCATCTTTGGCTATGTATAAACAATCAGGGCGACAAACATTTATCAAATGATCATTTTAAGGCAGTGAGAAAGACAGTTTGCAGACAAGCATAAAGAAGTTTCTATGTCACACTCGGTCCTGGGTAATAGAAACTTTTAGGCCAATTAGATAATTAACCTCTTCCCTAACTCTCTTATATCTCCATGATCTAAGTAAGTGACTCTCAGAGGTACATGACTACTGCTGAGCAGTTAGTCAACAATGTGTTATAATCTTATAATTCCGTACCGAGAATCAAACTGCTTTTACGCACGGCTTTGGCGCACAAGCCGCAGGGCTTTTTATCAATGCTAAAGATTTACCTCCAAGTTCTCCAACCGGTCCTTGAGCCCCTGCATGGTTTTTCCAAGACTTTCGATTGTGTCATTTGGATCTCTGGGAACATCCCCCATTGTATTTGGCTTTTCTTTTCCCCAAGAACCCATCTTGTCGTACTTTTTATCGTCTGTGGCTGCGGCGCAGAGAGACAGCTTGGTGGTTAGCTCGTTGATGGTGCCTTGCTGTTTGGAGATATTCTCTTTCTGCTGTAAAATTGTTTCTCGTAGCTGCATCACAGTATTCCTGAGCTCCTCTTCCTGGCTCCCGGTGTTTAGCTCGGGTAACAGTGTCACAGGGCAACTGGCATCGCCACTGAGGGACACAGCCCGACAGATGTACCGCTTTCCATCGTCCGCCTGGCCGCTCGCGAGCTGACTGCAGCCCAGCACACAAGAGCAGAACAATCCGTAGAAGGGTGAAAACATATTGGCGGCGTTTACAGTTAAGGAAAGTCAAGGGCAAAGGGAAAAGCCAAAGTCTAAATACCCAACACTCTCCAGTCACAGTTGAATTTAATGCGTAAAAAGTAGCCAAAATAGGTCTACCTAAAAAACAGGCATAACTATTTCTATTGTGCCATACCTGACCACCAAAGTCAACAAAATTCTGAAGAAGGGTGTTTCGGTCACTTTAAGCCCGGCTAATATGGCTTGTTGACGGGACTATTCCTGGCACAAGCAGGGCTAGTGTGGTGCTGATCGGAGAGCTCCTCTTAGAAAAGAGGATTACCAAAGAAAGGTGTTGTAGAAGATCCTGGGTTGGCTGTAGTAAGATGACGTCACCGTCCATATGGGTCGAACATTTATCCATTTCTTTGCTCGTAAATTTTTAAAATTATTTGGACAGTTAGTTATGCATGAAGAGTGTGAGGAGTTAATTATCAACAATATATAACAATCAAGATTTTAAGGGCCTCAAGAGCAGGAAAAGTGTCATCAATTTTGTTGCATCTTGGTTTCATTTCATGTCAACATATTAATCCTCATTTCTTTTTTATGCTGGTGTTCCTTTTTGGTTGCCTAATTATTCAAATGAAACACTAAGATTCAATCAATGTTGTCTCAATTTGCTTGCTGGCAGCTTTCTTACCAAAACAAGTTTCAAACTACAAGGGAACAGCCATTTTAAGTGGGTGTGCGGAACACCTATCTTAAATAAATGACTTCTTTTGTGTGATGATTGCAACTTGTTTGGTTTTAGATGGCAAAGGAAAATAAACATGTTATAGGAAATGAGTAAAACAAATAAAAGAGGTACTGGAATGACACACTCTCCTAGAAACCAGAGTGTAAATACAAAATTCTAGTCCCTGCATTCTCTTCTCACACTATTGACTGTGGTAGCTTTGTCGCCCTTGTAAACTGCTCCACTGTTTTTTTTTTATTATCTAAACCTGTGGAGAAAAGCATATGGTTTAATCTTATAAAATCTAATTGAGGAGAGTGCATGTTCAATGGATAGCTGTATTAATGTCTTGGAAAACTGCAAATTGACCCACTTAAGTTTATCGGCAATATTCTGGTAATGTTAGGTCATTGTTTTATTGGAAACATCTGAATATATCCACCAAGAAGGTTATGTTTTCACCCGTGTCTGTTTTTTTGTTGTTTATTTGTTGCTTCATTGGTTTGTCAGCAGGATTACACAAAAACTACCTATGAAACTTGGTGGTCTTCAGTTAGAAGAGATTAAAAGCACAGATCCAGGATTCTATTCAGTGAGAAATATCATGTTTAAATTAGCTCTCTGTGGTGACTTTTGAGGCAATAGCTAACTCCTAATTGGACTGATGGCACATTCTGCCTAACATCAGCTCAGATCTGCGCTCACATTTGTTGGCAAGCAGAACATGATTGATCCTGTTTGAAATTTTGCAAATATATGTTGATACTTAATCACCCAAATAGTGACTGTATTCAGCAAGCTGAATGATTTATGTTGTTGATTCAATCATATTTGGCCATCTGAGTGAATATGAGTGAAACATGCTTAAGTGTTGGAGAGTACAGTATCTGGAGCATAAATTAACAATAAATACAGAACACAATTACTTTGTAATATATACTCTCCAAAGGACAATAATTACAGATATGCAAGCAAGTAATACTATGTCTATTTTTTATTTATTTCTACATTTATAAATACATTTTAAAGCCACAATGCCATTTAAGGCCAGCTTTAGGCTAAATGTTTTCCCAGTTGTGAAAAAGATGATAATCATTCCAAGTGCCGGTGAGTCTCTTCAATAAACCAAGCAGTGAAGAAACAGGATGTGGTGGTAAACAATTAGCAGCAGCTGCCCGCCTGGCTGTGAAAGGTCAATAAAGCCTGGTGTGCAGACTGGAAGACATACCACTGTGCTTTGAGCATGACATCCAACTATGCTCCAAATCACACAGTCAATCAAGGAGTTTGTTATGGCAGTAGAAGGAGTTTGATTTTATTCACTGATTACACATGGTTCAATTTTGTCCCTTAAAACATTGAGACTCTTATTTGTTCTAAATGAATGATGAAAATTTAAGACATGCCAATAAAAACACTGCCAAGTGATTAAGTGCAAAGTGTTTAGTTTTTAAGGCCTCTAATCAGAAGAGGAAAGAGAGCCAGGAGAGAAAAAGGAAAAAGGGAGGAAAAAGAAAAAAGTAACAGAAGCTTGATTTAGCTGCAGTAAGTAACCATCAACACCTTCAGTAACCAACACCCCTTCAGGGTTTGGTAGCTTTGCAAAACCTGTGCAAGCCAATTACAATCATTAGTGAGAGACTCTGCTTCCTTCTGTTAAACACAGAATATTTTGTTTTGGCATCACATCCATTTTACAGAGTGACAAAGACAAATGGTCCCTGTTAGTTTCTATATATATAAAATATAATCCACAGATGACTAAAAACAGCACCCGGAAATAATTTTTTTTTTTTTTAAAAACAAGCACCAGAGCCTTATATACATGACTAGATTTTCAAGCTATTGTTGATGATTCTGACACAATCTCAAGGAAAGTGCACTTCTTTCTATACGAAACATAATGCAGGGGTGATCCGGCTTCATCAAGGGCATCAGCAGCCGCAGCGGTGCACTGAGAAAACACAACCCTAATGGACACATGAGTGGTTTTGGAAAACCAGAGAACCAGTGTGTCATCCACTCTCTCCTCTCAGGATAAAGCCCCTGTTATAAAAAAAAAAAACACTAATGAAATGGACAGGACAGTGCAATAAAGCCTGAGACAAACATCTTTTAGCAGAGCTTTATAACTTAGGGAAGAGAATGAGAATGAGACATTATATGTCAAATTACCTCTTACATTAAATACGGCATTCACTGAAAGGAATATCTCATTCTGCAGTACTTTGCCCGTGGGTTCACTCTCTGGAAGGAGGAGGCTGTGAAAGAGAGAACTTTGAATTAAAACCCATTAGCAAAGAAAGGCGGCAGGAGAAAGGCTTGATAAATAATGAGCATCTTTCAACATGATTTTATTATTTCTTAGCTTATTGATATATACAAGCTTTGTTGCCATATGTACACTGTCATTGGTGAAGCACTGTATCCATGACAGCAATTTAACGTGGTGACAATGAAATATGGGTGCAATCTTTAAAGCGACCACAAAATGTGCCCTGATTTTAGACACTGGTTGCCTATTTGACTCGCCAAAGACAGTCTTAAGGACAAACCAAAACCATAACAGCCAATGAAATATCTTGGGCACCTATCCTCTCAAATATTTCATAATATTAACAAAAGAAGACCAAAGAAGTAAAAAAAAAAAAAGAAGAAAAAAGAAAAGAAAAGGGAAGCACAGACAATATGACAAACATTTTTGTTGATTGAAAAGTTGATTTTCTTAATCATCTGTGTAACCTGTAGACTGTAGACTAATGTTCTACCCTATTGCACTGTCCCCATTCTATGATAGTCTGACCTGTTAAAATAATTAGCTCTAAAGATCAAGATCTAGACCGGTTTCCTGTTTTACCCATCCAAAAAACACATAAGTTGATATCATCCAATAAGAAATTTATGTGGAAATGCAATTTTTGCAAATTACTCCATGTCAAGTTCATTACAGTGTTTCATTATTCAGTAAGTGTTGACATCGAGCACTGAGCAGTTCTGAATATGGCGAGTTTGCAGAACCACTACCTCCTTCATTTAGCTGCCATCTTGTGGTAAAAACAAACCACACTAATGCAACTGTATGAAGAAATGAATTAAAACAATGAATAAATCAGCTCAATTCTATTCCAGTGTCATTCAATCTCTTGACATATCCATTATAATTATGTGAATAATCCATTACTATCAATTAATATTATGATATTTTAGATTGAGACACTTTCTTCCGGTTGGCGTTAGGCTTATTTCCCCTTTAGCTCTTTAATTCATTAGGCAGACCCATCCACTTAAACGAAATGACCTCTGACCTTCTGTAAAAGAACTAACGCAGAGCATCTGAACCAAAATTCATTTAACAATTTACTAACATATACAATTATAGAATTTATGGGTTGTTGTAAAAAAAAAAGAAGTCATTATTGACTCATAGACATTTACTACTTCAGGCTTATCGACTTAAAAGAAAGTACAAAACTTATGACCAATTCTTTATGAGGCTTCTTAATTATCATTGCAAGTACAGAGTTGATAATCATAAAAGACAATAAAAGAGATACATTCATCTTTATTAATGAGTTTGAGAATCAATATTGGCAACCAAAAACGTATTCAATTAATTTATAGCTGGTCAGTAAATGTTCTATTCACCCCACTCCAGTGGTCGTTGAAGACAATTGGCCTTCCACCAGATAGTTTGCGCAGCTTCCCGCAAATTTGCAATCCCGTGAGCTCCCATGGCCATAAGACCATCGAAAACGATGGTCTTATAACTACTGCTTTCACGGTGTATCGTTACGCTGGTACTAGGATTAAAGGTTTTGACCAATAAAACTTATTTTTACTTTATTGAACATCGATAATATCACTTTTCTGTATATATCTATGTCAATGAAACATTATCATGCGATTATATTACAGGTAAAAGGAAAAAACGATAAGCAATACACGGAGGGATATCACACATTGCGAGCCCTGAGCAGCAGCGCGAGCGGCGGCAGACACAGAGCGACTGTTTCCTGTCTGTGGCGCTTGGTAAGTACTGGTGGTTCGCTTTTTCTTATGATCTTTGACAAAACATTTGGTGTTTTCCACGGCTTCATCTTTACAAATAACTTTTGAACATGCTGTTGTCTGAGAAAATGTGCTTTCTCTCTGTAGCCTATGTTTATACAGTCTTTAGCAGAGTTCAACGTCTGGAGATGCCCGTGCACTTTCTTTCTTTGGGAAAGCTAGCTTATTTAGGAAACGGTTGCTAACGTTTTCGTCAAAATTAATGTTATACGCGTTTTTAGTTGCTTAGGAATGCATATGATTAAACGTGCACCATGTCGTCAATGTAGAATGGTTCCCATTCTGATGCCGAAAACCGCGTTTCTAATTCACAAATGCTATAAAAGTGTACAAAATTGCGCTAGCTGGTGCTTGTTGATGGCGTCATCTCTATGCGCCGGTAAAGAGGCATATTTTTGTGTCTGTTTGTAAAACACTGTAATTTACCCTCATAGCGTCTTTTTTTAATGTATAGCATTTATGATGTTCACTTCAAAATTCATATTACTAATTATAAAATCTCTACTATTTCCTCTCACTTCTGCAGTGTACATGAGATCACACTGACTACTGTCTGCCTTCTTGCCCCACAGCAGCAGTCTGAGCTGCCACCATGGCCTTTGTGCCGGCGCCCAGTCCCACCATGGTCGACCAGACTACACTCATGAAGAAGTATTTGCAGTTTGTGGCAGCGCTCACAGACACTAACACAGGTCAGTTAATTGACCTCAAGCTGTGTTTCTAGAAAGAAGTTATGCCCCAAGTTTATGAAGAAGATGTTTGTATAATAATAGTTAATGTAAGAAGGATTGTAACTATTCCCCCAAGAAAATGTTGTGATATTTCGTATTTGATTGTTACAAGTTCATGGAACATATTTCTCACACATATTTATTAATTTGCATGCACACTGTCATTGCATTAAGCTACTTTCTTGGTGTCAGCAAAATAAATTATGGGTTACATCAGGCAATTGTGCTCAGCATGGTCCTTGTGATGAGAGCGATACGCTTTAGTCCAGTCAAAGGTACGTGTGTTTGGGAGAGCACTTGTCTGTTTGAATGGGTTGAATTGTGGGTGTGGTGTGTGTCTGCGTGTATATGTGAGTGGGTGTTAATGTACCTTTTGAACAATCTGGATGATGAAAGTAAAACTGATAAGATCTGAGGGTCTCTGCTGAGCACACAGAGATGGCCATGGAAAGTGAAACTATCATTAGCAAGTTTGATTAATGGCACCATTCTGTCCTTCAACTTCCAGCCGATGAAACTAAACTGAAGATGATGCAGGAGGTCAGCGAGAACTTTGAGGTACGTTTGATGAATGCTCATCAGTATGTGATGGAGGAAATTGATTTTCTTTGTCTCTGCTGTTGGATTATGATTGATTTTAAGAAGCTTTATAGATTTCCCCAAAAAGTGAAATTCTTTAAAAATCTTTTTTTTTATCGTAACAGAACCTATGAAAAATATTCTGTCTTTGATGCAGTGAATTAAGTGTTTATCGAAAAAATCTCATTAAAAAAAATTGCACAACACTGTAACATGACTACAGGTAATATTCAGTTGCAACATGACATAAAATATCTTGGGCTTTTCTGTTTCAGAATGTGACGTCTTCGCCTCAGTACTCCACCTTCTTGGAACACATCATCCCTCGCTTCCTCACATTTCTTCAGGATGGAGAGGTGCAGTTCCTTCAAGAAAAACCTACACAGGTGGGTTGCTAAAAACAAGGGTTTGGTCTTCCTCCTAGCTCTCTAGTTCTCTTTGGTGTGGTTAAAAGTGATTTTGGTAAACTTCTCACTGCACGTTATTGCAACATATCCTCTGAAGTGACTGAACATCACTTTATGTTACCCAATGTCTTCCTTAGGTTGATCAATTCACCTGTTTTTCCCATTATTTTGGAAGTGGAAGAATGCTGGGAGCAAATGCCAAGAGTTGAGATATCATTAAAATATATTATGATTAGTGTGTTTCCTTGATGCTAAATTAATCAGCGTACACAGGGCCAAATTGCCTCCTAAGTAGATTGGCTGCCGATGTAGCCTTAAAATGGAAACTGACACAGTGCTCAAGCTGCATAAAACGCACCAGGGTATATTACATCACTTAGAGTAAAAGTCACGGAGAGCAAATAGCATCAGCTTTCTTCTTAACTGAATATTTTCTTGTCTAAGTCAGCTAAAAACACATAAACACCAAATCCGTGAGCATTTTAGTGTGTCGTTATCTACAGAGCCTGTTTGTAACGGCACCGACAACTTTATCTCCACTAAATCTGTCAGAAATTTTAGCACTGGTGCTCCTACTTTTACAGAATTGTTTTTGGCACGGCAGGAGTTCCCCTTAGCCTGGTGGCACGTCAGGCCTCTACGGTTATCAAAACAGACATCACATGGTCTTAAGTTTACATGAAGATTGATTGCTCTTTCAGCAACTGAGGAAGCTGGTACTGGAAATCATCCACCGCATTCCAACAAATGAACACCTTCGTCCACACACCAAGAACATCCTGTCTGTGATGTTCCGCTTCCTGGAGGTATGAATCCTATTCTCTTGAAACAGTTTCATTATTTTGCATCCTTTAGTTACTTAAAAACTGTATTGAGAATATTTGACCAGCAGTTCATTTTTTGTTTTGGTGGAAATTTTACAATAAATAATAAAATATATATGAGGGGGATGAAAAAAAACAGTACAAATTGTTGATGTTTGGAATTTATGACTGGCTGTGGATTGTGGGGAAAATAAATATTTGCTATAAGCAGTTATTCCATATATAGTACGTATTTTGTGGTTCTTTCTCAAGTGTGTGTTTTACTTTTTTTTACAGATTGAAAGTGAGGAAAATGTGCTGATATGCCTTCGCATCATTATTGAGCTACACAAACAGTTCCGTCCTCCAATCTCTCAGGAGGTGAGAAGTTTAGCCTCATTGCTTGAACTGTAATTTTAAGTTATCAAAGAATTCTTGAAAGTAATTAATAGGGCTATAGTCAGCTTGAGAAACTCTTGGTTGACTAACTATGGATTTAATTGACAAATCTGTCCTTGTATTTTGTACTTGTGCCGATGAATGCAAACCTTTTAAAGACTGAAGAATTTGTATTAATATTCGTGTGATGCCACAGATGTGATTAGCATTAAACAGTCCTAACTAATGACTAATGCAACATTCCCTATAGCAAACAATACTCATTAAAATCAGTTAACATTGCTGAAAAAGATTTCATTGGCAACAATAGGACCAGCACTGCATATGTAGTGCTTATGAAGACAGTTTTTTTCTTTGGCTTAGGACAAATTGAACTAATGTATTGAAATAGTAACTGGTTTCCTCTTGTTCTTTATGAAAAAGAGAAGAAAAGTTTTTCTTAAAGTCTTGGATTAACATGTGTTCCATTTTCCTCGCTTCTTAGATTCATCACTTTCTGGACTTTGTGAAGCAGATTTACAAAGACCTTCCCAAAGTTGTTGTAAGTACCATTTCTGCAGCACTCGG
Source organism: Chaunax sp. Z400 (assembly GCA_037577475.1). Taxonomy (NCBI): domain Eukaryota; kingdom Metazoa; phylum Chordata; class Actinopteri; order Lophiiformes; family Chaunacidae; genus Chaunax; species Chaunax sp. Z400. Next base: position 13,365,766 of record CM075203.1, read on the forward strand.
CTTTGATTTCAGATAAGAAGTTTGTTACTAATTTGATTTTAATGGGTGAATACAATAAATTTCCCTTAGTCCTCTCTGCCTTTTCTTCTTTTCCACCCATGTATGCGTCTCCTCTAACCACTATCTCTTTCTGCTCCCACCAGGCCAGGTATTTTGAGAACCCACAGGTGATAGCAGAGAACACGGTTCCCTCCCCAGAAATGGTAGGGATGATCACATCTGTATTGGTTAAGACTGCACCAGAGAGAGAAGACAGCGAAACGCGAACTGTAAGTTAAACGACACTTTGTAGGAGATCTATTTTTACTGTCTAATCTCCGTACCTTTGCAGTACTGTCTATAACCACCAGAGGGTAGTAACACACCATTTTGGCACACTACCAGGACCCAAGACATTTACTTACTTAAATTGTCTACTACAATCTCATTGAGCTCACATTTTCAAATGAAAAGTTAAACATGATGTGGCACTGAATTTTTTCATTGAGGAACTTGGTCTTTTTATTCATTGCCAGTCTCTTGAAGACTGTTCCAGGCCGAAAACAAATCTTGCAGAAGGAAAAAGTGTCTTTTAATTCTTAAAGTGAGACATTTTTTGGTCGAAAGTGTACAATAAGATTTCAACACAACACAACAGTACTGCACTGTGAATCCACCTCTCTTAACTTGACTTTGTTTACTGTGGCAGTGTTCTGTTGGAATAACTTGGATGGTCGTTCTCTTATGTCTGTCAACCTCATTATGTTTCTCATTTTGTTTCTGCCTCTAGCACACCATCATCCCACGGGGGTCCTTGTCTCTCAAGGTGCTTGCAGAGCTGCCGATCATAGTGGTGCTTATGTATCAGGTAGGTGACATACTCCTGAACCTCTCTAAATGCATCCATCAAACAGGAGTGTTTGGTAAGGTGGTCCAATATTAGGAAAACAGAATAGGCTAAATGAATTATTGCAAAATGCGTTCTCTTTTTGAGATTCAAATACAAAGAAAACACAGAGAAATAACAATGAGTTATAGAGGTTTGGATAAAATATGCTTCCTTCTGAGTGGAGAACAAGAACTTATTGACTCTTTTGCATGTTTTATGAAATTGTTCCCCTTAAAATCCATATTAAAACATGGAGTTTTGGAGTTAATTGAAAATAGGTTAGTTTTACACGATCTGAGACTGCGTATTTGTTTGTGTGCCCTCAGCTGTATAAGCTGAACATTCACAATGTGGTGTCAGAGTTTGTTCCCCTCATCATGAACACCATCATGCTCCAGGTGTCTCCGCAGGCCAGGTAAGATGCATTTTGTGTATGTGTGTGTTGTCTGTCTGCGCATGCTTGTGTATGTGGGCTGTGAAAGTGTATCTAAGACAGGAGGGTGAGTGTGCCTTCAACACATTGCGGTTTCACTTTGCAACCGTCAAAATGACTTTAGGCATGTTTAATATAAGTTTTTTTCCTTTGTGCCAAGTTTGCCTGCCTTATTCGGAGTTTATGTAAGTTTTTTGGGGGAAGTTAAAATTGTAGAAATTGGCTTAGCAAGAGGTGAGAGCTCTCAGGGTAGGAAGAGGGTCGTGTTAAGCATCCAGAGCACAGAACAGAGTTAATTTAGAAAAAATACCACTGCAGTCTCTGGTAGGGAAGAACTCATTTTCTTCCTGATGTGCAGTAACAGCTGTGATGCAAACTAACAAGTCACCCAAGTAGAATTCAGTCCCATATGTAGACGAACAATTTCAACCTCTATAATTGCCACAGACTGCAGGTATTCAACACTATTAATGTCTTTGATCTGACTAAATGAATCACCCGGTTTCTTTTGCAGGCAACACAAGCTTTATAACAAGGAGTTGTATGCAGACTTCATTGCTGCGCAGATCAAGACTCTGTCTTTTCTTGCCTACATCATCCGCATTTACCAGGTACACCTGTTTGATGTCTGTTTAATGAAAACAGTTTGCACTGATAGCGAGTAGGTTCAATAAGTCATTTTGCCTGGAAGGAAATAGTTTTCTCATAATTTTGATGCCCTTTCACTTGCCATCATGGTAAGGTTTTACCCACTAGTATTTTGCGGTGAGTTGAATATACAGAATTTTTAAAATTTAAAAAAAATATGCATCCTCTTGTCAAACTTGGCCAAACATTAACTACTAGAAAAGTTCCCTAGAATACAAAGATGTGGGCGTAGTAAATCAAACAGTTTCATTTCTGCTTGCGTGTGTCAGATGATTGGCAGGGAGCAGAGTGTAACAACATGTGCTCTTTGTGTGAAGACACCAAAGCTAGGGAGAATGAAGATAAAAACAGACACTTTCAAAAATTTAATTAAGACTTAATATATTATTTTTTTCAAACTGAACAGGAATGATTGGCACAAATATTTTCAAAAAGTCAGACAATTGGTACAAACATAAAAGAACAATGATAATTCTGCTACACATAATATCCAAAAATAACTTCTAACCCACCCAGAAGAATTCTGTTAGTAGGACATTTAGTTTTCTGTTTTTCCTGCTAATACAGATACCCTGTGTGTCCAAAGAAATTGAATTAAAGAATATTAACATTTAAAACATTTGACTTGTATTGGTATTGACTGTTATGTTTATTTTTTTGTGGAACATAGCTTTCCTCTGCACAATCATTTAAAGAAAAAAAAATCAATCATATATTTTCTGTCTGTGTGCCTCTTTTATCAGGACCTCGTAGGGAAGTACTCTCAGCAGATGGTGAAGGGAATGCTCCAGCTACTGTCCAACTGTCCATCTGAGACTGCTCACCTCCGCAAGGAACTGCTCATTGCAGCCAAGCACATTCTCACAACTGACCTACGTAGCCGTATGTACACACACACGCGCACACACACACACACACACACACACACACACACACACACACACGCAGTAGTATGAATCAGGAGTGTGAGAGGGTTTGGTGACATTCTTTCTCTTTTTTCCATGTGCTTTCTGCTCAGTAAAAGTTGAAGAAGCGCGAAGACTAATGGCTATTTAATGTTTCCTTCCTGGGCAAAATATTAGCAGGCCAAATTCTTGCTAAGTCACAATTCATTTTTCACATTTCACACTTCTGAAATAAAATTATCATCAGCTGTCAAACTGTGGCTGAGAACCTCGTTTTTATTTGGTGACTGAGCTTTGAAAAGTGAGACCGACTAAATTAATGCTCAACCACACATCAGCCACATCTTGAGACACCTACAGTATATACATTTTGGATGATGTTCTACATAATACTGTGAGTGATTCTACCTCCGTGGCTCAAACGGTATCCAGAGATTCGTCTCATTTGACTTCATAGCCTTGCAGAAACTGAGGTTACTATCTAACCACAGTTAGGTTTTTGAGAGACAGTTATCTTGCTAAAAAAGTTGGTAAATGTGCAGTGATACAGTTGTTACATTCAATATAACATATTTCTATTGTTTTGTCGATGTTTATTATACGTTTTCTTTTAAAATGCAGTATTTAACATCATGTATTGCAACATGTGTACGTATTGTACTCTTATAAACATTTCTTTTTTATCCCTGTCAAGTTCTTTGTCTGGTACATGCCTAAAGTATTTGAAACATGTCACAAAAATGTATGTTATTGTGTTCCAGAGTTTATACCTTGCATGGACAAACTTTTTGATGAAGCCATCCTGATTGGTTCTGGTTACACAGCTCGGGAGACACTCAGGTGAGTTTAGTGTGTGTTCTCGATTACTTGATCTCCTTGGTGTCAGTACCCTTTTTCTCTCTCATGGTTGATTGCTCAGCCAGGTGCATGTTAAGTGTCCTAGCATATTAATCAGGTAATTCTCCGTGCTGCTGAAATTCAAAGGTTTACTCCAACACTGCAGCGCAGATCACACTGTCAAGTTGTCATGTATACCCACATCTCCAGAAAGCAGGCTGTCCGCACATGCTCCCTTAGGTTGATTTCAAAACCCCGTTGACCCTTTTAAGACGACAAACTAGCTCACTTCTGTAACAAATTAGCTGTCATTTCACATTAGAATGACATAAGAAACAAGGAAGATGGCTGAGACCTTGCAAGGCTTATCAGTTTCACTCATTAGCTCACCTTTTCTCTCCTCCTTTCTCCCTCAAAGTCTCAGTTGCATCCCAAAACTGCTTTCAGTTGCATCCCAAAATCTATCAGCCCGTCAAATGTCAGTTCACTGTAGCACAGCTTTTCACTTATCACGACTAAAACTCATGAACTGTTATAATTCTGCTGCAAATATCATAGTGACACCTTTTGCATTTTCTTTCCAGACCGTTGGCCTATAGCACACTAGCAGACCTGGTGCACCACGTTCGTCAGAACTTACCCCTGACAGATTTATCCCTAGCTGTGCAGCTCTTCGCCAAGAACATTGATGACGAGTCGCTTCCAAGTAACATCCAGACTATGTCCTGCAAGCTGCTGCTCAATCTGGTTGACTGCATCCGCTCAAAGTCAGAGCAGGAAAACGGCAACGGACGGGACATCCTGATGAGGATGCTGGAGGTGGGCGGCACAGAGCTTATAACAATAGGAAAAACTCTGATATATATTTCATACACATCAGTGAAGTAATGTTGAGTCAATCTTTCCCTCTTTCTCCCATAATTCAGGTGTTCGTGCTGAAGTTTCACACCATCGCTCGCTACCAGCTCGTCTCCATCTTCAAAAAGTGCAAGCCTCAGTCGGAGATGGGTGTGGTTGACCCAGGGGCGTTACCCGGGGTACCGGCCACACCCACTCCATCGACCACCCCCGCCATTCCTCCTCCTGCTCCTCCCACGCCCGTGAGCGCTCCGCCTCCACCCCCAGCAACGCCCTTTGACCGACCTGGTGAGAAGGAAGACAAGCAGACATTTCAGGTGTCGGACTGCCGAAGCTTAGTCAAGACATTGGTGTGCGGAGTGAAGACAATTACTTGGGGCATCACCTCATGCAAGGCCCCCGGAGGTGAGAGGACAAAAGGCTCGTGCTCTACAATCACGATTGCATTAAGCACTTCATTTAAAAGAATCTAATGCCCTACATACTGTAGTTAGGGTTACCTGCATGTACTGTCCAGCTTCCTGTTATACAGTTGGTCTAACTCAGTGTTGGTGTTCATTAGTCATTCCACTTTCAAAATGAATTGACACTGACCAGCTACTGCAACCTCAAAGGATCAGAAAACTTAAAGTTGAATCCCATTGGTTTTAGAAATACAGCCACCACATTGAGTGCCAGAAGAGGGCAGCAGATATACAATATATATTCTTAAATTTTCTTTATTATTGTTATTACAATATAGCTTGATGAGCAGGAACGACTAAATGTACTTCAAAAATTATATATTTTCATTCATTCTCTTGTTCATTGTATTTACCATTTTTGTGTTTTGAAGTTCAGTTTAGTTTCACATGTGAAGTTAGACATGTTAATTAAGACTCACATTTGTTCAGTGTACAGTAGAGTGGGAGAGAAACGGGCTCTCGGCTCAGCTGCAAGAGCCATGTGGGAGACCGCTTAGTTAAAGTATCCCAAATGACAGTAACTCTGACAAAACACCCAACAAAAAAGTGACTCTCTGAAAAACGAGACACATGCAGATAGAAATGGATGAAAGGGGAGGGTGGGTCAAAAGATAATTAGAATATTTTATATTTACAATTAGAATATACTCTTTTTCAAATCAAACATCCCAAGATATGAGTGGAAAGTATTGTATTTGAAACTCCATTTTTAACTCAAACATTGCATAACCATGTCATAATCTGCTACTTGAGTACACTTTAATATCCAGGGATTCACATTGAGGACACTGACTCACCCGATGACTAACCAGCCATGTCCTAGAGTCTGACTTACTCTTGTTTTACTTTTTGCAGAGGCCCAATTTATTCCTAACAAGCAGCTTCAGCCAAAGGAGACACAAATCTACATTAAGCTGGTAAAATATGCCATGCAAGCCTTGGACATCTATCAGGTACGTCCTAACATCTTGACTATACTATCATTATTATCATCTGTGTAAAGATGATGTAACCAAAAAAGAAAAAGTTGTGCATGTCCAAGCACAAACAATCCCTATCTTTAAGTCAGTAAGACATGGCCCTGATAAATTGAATTATTTATATCTGTATATATTTGCACCAGCCAAATATAACATCATTCCCCTGACCAGGTACAGGTTGCAAATAACCAGCAGACGTACATCAGAGTGGCCAACTGTCAGACTGTACGCATGAAGGAGGAGAAAGAAGTTCTGGAGCACTTTGCAGGGGTCTTCACCATGATGAACCCCCTCACATTTAAGGAGATTTTTCAGACCACTGTGCCGTACATGGTGGAGAGGATCTCCAAGAACTACGCATTGCAGGTACATGCTGTCTAACATATAGGCAAGACATTTGTCATTAGGCTCTTGTATTTTTCTCACCATCATGCAAACCAATACATAGCAGTTCCAATAAAAAGATCTTCATGATTTGAGCTCAAATCCCATTTCTTGTTTTCTGTCGTTTTCCAGATCGTTGCGAATTCTTTCCTGGCCAACCTGTCAACGTCTGCTCTATTCGCCACCATCCTTGTGGAGTATCTTCTTGAGAGACTTCCAGAGATGGGCTCTAATGTTGAGCTCTCAAACCTTTACCTCAAGCTCTTCAAACTAGTCTTTGGCTCAGTGTCACTATTTGCTGCTGAGAATGAGCAGATGCTCAAGGTTAGTGGGTGTTTTGGTGTAATTGTTTTTGTGAGATTAATTTGTTTTCTTCGTCACCGTTTTAATTTTACTGTTCTTATGCCCCCAGCCACATCTCCACAAGATAGTGAACAGCTCCATGGAGCTGGCCCAATCAGCGAAGGAACCCTACAACTACTTCCTGCTTCTCCGGGCTCTCTTCCGCTCTATTGGTGGAGGTAGCCATGACCTGCTCTACCAGGAATTCCTACCGCTTCTACCTAACCTGCTGCAAGGTAAAGCCTCGCACACCATCATGAGGTGTTAAAAAGCAAACCCGTGTAAGACTTTGTTCTTGCCTAATTTCCAGTCTCCTCTTTCCGTGTCATCAGGTCTGAACATGCTACAGAGTGGCCTTCACAAGCAGCACATGAAGGATCTATTTGTAGAGTTGTGTTTGACGGTACCAGTGCGCCTGAGCTCCTTGCTGCCATACTTACCCATGCTGATGGATCCACTGGTGTCTGCCCTCAATGGCTCGCAGACACTGGTCAGCCAGGGGCTTCGCACCCTGGAGCTGTGTGTGGACAACCTACAGCCTGACTTCCTCTACGACCACATTCAGCCCGTCAGGGCTGAGCTCATGCAGGTGGGGAGTTGCTCTCATCATGGCCAATGATGACAATTTTTGATCCTAAAAGTAGCTATTTTACATCCATTCAAAAGATAATTCTTTTAATATCACTTAGCATATCTGAACCACATTCAACCACACACCACATTACTACTGATCAGTGTTAGGTGTTGAATAGATTTGATTATGATGAGATTGTGACTTCAATGCTATCAACATACAGTAGCCAGTAACCTACAGTGATTTATTAGCTTTCCTTGCATTTTGTTTATGCTTTTTGTAGTGTTAATTGTTGAAACTGTGGTGGCCGATTTGTGTGATCCGTTCTTTTTGAGCGATACCGTCGAATTCCCTGCTTCTCTTATTTCCTATCAACACTGAAGCATGTGATTTCTTTTGCTCTCTTTTTATGCCGCAGGCCTTGTGGCGGACCCTCCGTAACCCAGCTGAGAGCATCTCTCATGTAGCCTACCGGGTGTTGGGAAAGTTTGGTGGAAGCAACAGGAAGATGCTGAAGGAATCTCAGAGGCTCAATTATGTGGTGACCGAGGTCCAGGGACCTAGCATCAAGTCCGAATTCACTGACTGCAAGGCGTCCATACAGCTGCCCATGGAGAAGGTAGCGTCACACTATCATTGTTGGTTGTGACTGCTTGCATGTAGCCCTCTATTTTGTTAAGTTGTTTGCAGTACTCTCAGGTGTAAAGTTTTTGGGTGATTTCACTCAGTCGCAAGACCTTTCTCTCCCGTTTTATCTTTGTGTTTCAGTTTTAAAAAGAAAGAATTAAACCTATAAGAACTTTATATTTCTCATTATTGTGCCCTACTGACAGCAATATATCCTTGTCAGGGGTTTGTGTGTGTGAGAGAGTGAATGTGTGTTGAGATGTGTGTATCCTCCAGGTAATTAAATTCGTCTCCTGTTTCTCCTCCTCATCCCCAGTCAGTAATCATCAATCTAGCGTGAGCCACCAAGACAGCATTATTTACTCTCACTAATGGCTGCTCCTTCTTTCTGGCTATCCATCTGTGTGTTTGCTATCATCATAGGCACAGGCAGCACACACAGACTGTCTCACACGCACACACACATGCTGCACACACCCACATGCTGCACACACACATGCTGCACACCCACATGCACAGGCAGAAGGCATGAACCTCGAGTTGATTCATGATATATCCATACGGTTGGAGTAGTTTGAATATTGAGAGAGTGCTGTAAGGTAGACGGAGAGATCAAATAACATTGATCTGAATAACTTGAATGCCTCAGACGTAGACAGATCAATGTGTACTATTTGAGCTGCATTTTTGAATTTCATCCCAATTTTTAACCTCTCACACATTTTACTCTTGAATCCTATTTTTTAGCAACCACTTCAGAAATAAATCCCAGCAAGTCTGCTCAAGTAGAAAGCTGTGGTTTCTCTGAGGTTTGCATTCAGACTCATCTTCTTTTACCCTTCAGTTTAATAACGAAGCAGTGGTAATGGCGTGCTTGTCACACTCTCATGACATCCTAATACAGGTCGACAATTCAATTCTGCTGCCCTCATTTCTCCTCATCATCTCTCTATTCTTGCATCCTTTTCATCTTATCCCCTCCCCTCTGAGTGGCATTAATTAGACTATTTCCTCCATTTTAAGTGGCTGGCTGCTGCGGATTGTCAGCCCATAATGTAGAAAACATAATAACCTTTGCTTGGCCAGATGGCACCCTGTGTTACTTCCTGCAAATGAATCGCATACAAACTTATATTTTGCAGTTTAATTTCCCTATTAATTATTTAGGAATATTGGCCTTTCTCAACATTGTCGTTTCAGAATCTTTAAACTTTATTTACAGAATATGTAATGGTGAAGATTTTGAAGTAAAATCTGTCTGGTTTATACCTTCCAAGGCGATAGAGACGGCTCTCGACTGTTTGAAGAGTGCCAACACAGAGCCCTACTACAGACGACAGGCTTGGGAAGTCATTAAGTGTTTCCTGGTGGCCATGACCAGTCTGGATGACAACAAGCATGCACTCTACCAGCTTCTGTCCCATCCCAAGTAAGTTAACAGTTTGCTTTTATTTGAGTTTCTTTAGCGTATGCCTAGATATTACAGTTATTGGGCATTTATTTACAGTCAATTGATTAGTTGTAAATTTGTTTTTAGTGCAAAATGATAGATGCATTGATGTTAACTCGAATAAAGAGGCTACCATGACCTACTTTATGTGACTAGTTATTCAGGATGTATTCATTGCATTTATATGTGGTGCTGTATCAATACTGCCACCATGGATCACTGATTAAGTTTACACAAATGCCAGGAGGTGATAAAATGTTTGCTGTTGAGACCACGCACTGCCAGGTCTCTGATCATTCACACACCTCTTTAACCCTTTCAGCCTGCATAATACCAGCTCGTCTCGTCTCGTCTCGCCTCGCCTTTTTTGCTTTTGTTTCCACTCGGTTTCCACTTTTTTAGTACCTGCTCTGTTGCGGTTCCAAGTGAGCCGAGGAGGTACTAAAAAGTCGCATGAAACTTTACAGACCACTGATTGGTCAATGCCCGGCACACACGGAGTAACCTGCACAGCACAAATCAATTGCCGCCGCACTCAAACAGCGAAGCTACTTTAGCGACTGTAACTTTTATCTGTTGCAGTCGTTATATTGAGGAGGTACAGACGTTCCTGTCTTAAACAGCTGGTGATAGGATCACAAGAGGTGGACGAGAAGTGTGTCTCATTAAAGACTATGCCACAGCAGTTTCGCGCCGCCCCTATCTACCCTGAGGAGGTACCATCGGCAATGGAAAACGACCGGCAGAAAACCAAGTCGAGTAGAGCCGAGTAGAGCTGGTACTACGCAGTTCAAAAGAGCTTTACTTGTCTCAGCTTGACTTTGAGCTGTGTAACCCTGCCCACTTCTTACCCCACCAGCTCTGCGCATATCATCCAACCTCCACATTACCACCCCTGTCCCACCACCTGCTGACATGCCCTGCTTTCACGCTTTCATGTCATGCCTCCCCACCGCACAGTGCCTCATCAATTCCATCTCAAGAGCGGGACTTGCTAATTACCTACTTGCAGCCCCCGATCCCTCCTCCCTCTGGCAAGCCTTACTCCGAGGTGGAGACACATACATGAACAGACAAATAGGAAGGGGGGGTTGGTTGTCGGGTGGGTTAGTCACATTACCATCATTGATCCCCGGGCAGGGGCTAATTGACTTTCCCCTGTCTGTTTACACTACACCATGCCCCTTACACTCTCCTGTCGTTACGCACTAACGCACATGCACATGAATGCGTCTGTGTGCACTTTTCTGCTGGGATAATGAAGTGTGTCAGTTCTGATCAGGAGGCCACCTCCTCTCATCAGATTTCTTGATTTGCAGTGCCCTCTTTCTCTTGAAAGATTTTGTCTCATTTCTCTCTCTCTCTCTCTCTCTCTCTCTCTCTCTCTCTCTCTCTCTCTCTCTCTCTCTCTCTGCCTGCCTGCCTTCATATTCACTAAAGACAGAAGGAGGCAGAGAGTGTCTCTAAATCCATTTTATCTTCTTTTGTTTCATCAATGGCTTGTAAAGCACTTTGAGCAGTATGCAAATTGTTTGAAAGGTACTGTATAAAGTGACTGACTGATTCACATCATCACTCTTTGCCTCGGTGTTTGATGCCCTCAAGCATAGCCTTTCAGATTTAGCATAAAACAAAGATATATACAGAGCAAATCATGAAATGCCAACCTGGGAGAACAGAGCTGCGTTGGAGTGGCAGGCTTGTGAATGAGTGACGGGCAATTGATCTGACATTCTCTGAACCGTGCCCTCCCCCACTTTCGCCATCCACCACGATTGTTGCACACACACCCCTCCATGTCTCCCTTCACCTCTTCTCTCTCCTCCTCCAAAGAGTAGGTTTTTAAATGGCAATAATGAAATGAAGCGATCCATCAGGTCTGCCCCTGGCGTGTGGCATTATAAAACACAAGCTCAAGCATGGAGAAAACAGCTGCTCAATCACACCATGGCCCAGTTGCCTTCAGCTGCAGTAAATAACAAAAATACCAACAGGGGACAAAGAGAGAGGCAGAATGAGCTAAGAGTAGAGGAAAATTTAAGGACCTTAAGAGTCACAAGTTTGGAGAGCGCAGAGAGGCAATGACCTTAAATCTTTATTTTGAAATATTGGGCAAATGAGCTGAACATAAACCTTTAAGCAATTTTCTGAGCTTATGGATGTTTTTGTGCCACTGTAATGTTATTTTATTGTCCTTGTCGATGTGTTCCTTTAATTCATTGCCTGGCTTTCTCCCCCATCAGTTTCACTGAGAAGTGGATCCCCAATGTCATCATTTCTCACCGCTACAAAGCACAAGACACGCCTGCCCGCAGAACATTTGAACAGGCCCTGACTGGGGCATTCATGTCTGCTGTGATAAAGGACCTGAGGCCCAGCGCACTGCCGTTTGTAGCCAGCCTGATTCGCCATTATACTATGGTCGCTGTGGCTCAGCAGTGTGGTGAGGGACTGGTGCTCTTCATCTAACATTAGCTTTCTGTTTTGCATTGGCATTTATTCCCAACTGCACAAGCACATCATTTAACACCGTTGTCCTTACTCTGGTTTTTATTCAAATTCAGGCTTTGTATTTTGCATTTGACACACACAAAAAAATAAAGAAATTTAATTATATTTTATAACACATAGATATAGTTTAGTTCATTTAATCTGTATTAAAATGAATATATTTTACACTAAACTTAATTCTTGTCTTCATGCTTGTTCCCAGGTCCATTCCTGCTGCCGTCCTACCAGCTGGGCAGCCAGCCAAGCACAGCCATGTTTCACAGCGAGGAGAACGGCTCAAAGGGCATGGATCCCCTGGTTCTGATAGACGCCATAGCTATCTGCATGGCCTACGAGGAGAAGGAGCTGTGTAAGATTGGCGAAGTGGCCCTGGCCGTCATCTTCGACGTGGCCAGCATCATCCTTGGTTCCAAGGAGAGGGTAAGTCACTGGGAGGTGGATGTTGGGGGGCTTCAGGTGAATGTAATGATGACTTGCATTGACGTATTGAAGTTTGAAATACATATCTTAAACCAAATTCAAACATGTTTGTACTATAATAATTATTCTTCCATGTCTATGCATGTTTTTAATATGCGCATATTTTTAAAAATGGGAAATAGTATATCATCTTGGCCTCGTCTCCATCTTCAGGCGTGCCAGCTGCCCCTGTTCTCCTACATTGTGGAGCGTCTGTGTGCCTGCTGCTATGAACAGGCCTGGTATGCCAAACTGGGCGGAGTGGTATCCATCAAGTTCCTGATGGAGAGACTGCCTCTGATATGGGTGCTACAGAACCAGCTCACCTTTCTCAAGGCCTTGCTCTTCGTCATGATGGACCTCACCGGAGAGGTTAGAGGAAACGACTGAATGATCGTACCATTTCAAAAGGAGAAAAGATTTACCTTCTTCCATTTGTTTCTAACCGTTTTATTTAGATGATTTACAAAGGCTTGTAGCAGTCGCAATGTGTAACAAGTTGTAACTTTCTTCAAGTCTCACGGCTGTACTCTCACTTGTAGTGGCATTGTGCTTACTGCCTTATTGATTCTCCTAAGGTATCAAATGGAGCAGTAGCCATGGCGAAGACCACCCTGGAGCAGTTGCTCGTGCGCTGCGCCACTCCACTGAAAGATGAAGAAAAGACCGAGGAGCTGCTGGCTGCCCAAGACAAGTCTTTCCACATGGTCACACATGACCTGGTTCGAGAGGTCACTTCCCCCAACTCGACTGTCAGAAAGCAGGCCATGCACTCCCTGCAGGTGCTGGCCCATGTCACCGGCAAGAGTGTTACAGTCATCATGGAACCACATAAAGAGGTGAGATAGATGAGACTTCTGTGTAAAATGTGCCTGCCTTTTCAGCTTAAATACAAAATTGGCTACCATATAAAGAACTTGTTTTATCACCCTCGACCGATGCCTTCCAAGAGTCTCTCAATTTTGAAGCAAAATCAGAATGTCTTTCAATCTGTGTAAATAATTGTTCTCTGTGGATTTCTTTTCATTCAGGTGTTGCAAGATATGGTTCCCCCCAAGAAACACCTGCTCCGCCACCAGCCCGCCAACGCCCAGATTGGTCTGATGGAAGGCAACACCTTCTGCACCACCCTGCAGCCCCGCCTCTTCACAATGGACCTCAATGTCATGGAGCACAAGGTCTTCTACACAGAGGTATCGAGATGATTTGTGATTCTTTTCGTAATTTCTACCTCACACTTGTTACATTGTTCTTTTTCTATTCTGGACTTTGTGTGATCTTTCCCTCCTCTCTTTCCAGTTGTTGAACCTGTGTGAGGCAGAGGATGCTGCTCTGATGAAGCTGCCCTGTTACAAGAGTCTCCCCTCCCTGGTTCCCCTCCGCATCGCTGCTCTCAGTGAGTAGGCCCTGCTCAACTTGATACTGGCTCTTTGTATTGATAGAATGTTTTATGCTTGCTAGTGTTTTGCGTTAAATGCACGTCATTCTGGATGAAGGTAAATGTCTGACATTTTAGTTTTTCATCATTATTTTTGACCATGTTTTATCTCTGTATAAATTTATCTTTACCTCAGTTTGAATTGAATTAATACCTATCTTAGAAATAAGTATTTTAATATTATGTCTTGTTTTGTTTGAATTATTTTATTGATTTGATCATTTCTTGTCAGAAAGGAGGTGGTGAATGTTATTGCTTTTCTTTCCTTTTGGTGTAGACGCCCTGGCAGCTTGTAATTACTTGCCACAGTCCAGAGAGAAGATCATTGCTGCCTTGTTTAAAGCCCTCAACTCCACCAACAATGAACTGCAGGAAGCGGGCGAAGCATGTATGAGGAAGGTCAGTGCATCGTCTCTCGTCCTTTTCGTGATGCTTTGTGACTGGTTCAGATTGAGATTGAGGCTGAGGCTGATCTTTACCAAGTATCACCTGTCCATTTTTTAGACACTTTTAACAATTGAAGGAATTATCATATCTCCAAAATTACTTTTTCGCATTTACATTTCATGATGTCAACTATCATGTAAACCAAGAGGAAAACTGGCTGACTTTTTATGGTTGGACATCCAAAAACATCAAAGACTTGGAATTTTTCAGGAAAATACTTTTAGAAACAAATTGAACAAATGTTCATAATTTCTACTTAAATTTCATAATTTTTATACAGTTATTTCACTCCTATCTTGTTATCTTTACGTTGGCTTTGTCGGGGCCCCAAAGCTGTGTACCTCATAGTTGTATTTATAGTATAGTATATATTTCTTCAAATTGCTCATTTTCACATTTTTAGGTACAATCAAACATTGTCAGTTTGCTCACTTTCAGGGTTTTTTTATCCAGTAGCGGGGGAATGTGCGTCCTTGGACACATATTTTCTAGTTATCTTGATTTCCATTGTCCTCTTCCATTCTGCTTCATTAATCTTTTATCCACATCACTCATGTCGTTTCCCATCTTGGAAGTCCTTTGTTGATCCTCCCCTAATACCATTTCCTCACCCAGTTATCTTCATGAGGACCTCCTCTGCTTTATCACACTCTCCCTGAACCATCCCTGCCTCTATTTTTTGAAGTATCCATTCAATCATAGCCTCTATCCATCTAACCCAAGCACTTTGTCTGTTTTTCCTTCAATTTCTATGCCCTTCATTTTCTTTTTCTTTTTTTCTTTTGTCACTCCTTTTACCTATCCAATGACATTTTTTGTCTTACCATCCTGTGCTCTCTCCATTCTTTCATCTCTGCCCTGGTAGCACTAATGAGCTTTGCCATGGTCCCGATCGATACAGGATGGAGTGTTTGTTCTCAGCACTGAGAGGAAAATGAATGTTGCTGCCATGCATCATTCCCTCCCGACTGTGTGAGGGAGTGGGTGTGTGTCATCAGTGTTTGGTGTTGGCATGTATGCCTGTTGATGGCTGGTCATGCCCTCATTTGAGTGGCCTTAGTTCCTTAATGGAGATACAGAGGGTAGTGAGCAGTTCATGGACCTAAAGAAATCTGACAAAGCCAGATCTTATGTCGTGAAAAAATGATTTGTGGAGGGGAAGTAAAAATTATTTGGTTGAACACATTGGGGAGGACAAGATCTGGTCACAGATCCAATGCTTTGAAACTTCAGAATAAGCCTGTATTCTTATTTGGTATAATAACGTAAGAACATATTCAATAGTCATACCTCAGATTTTTCAACGATACTATCTGGCGTCTTTCGCAATATTCATTTTAGAGTTATTCAAACCCTCTGGAACTGTAAATGATGTTCTTCTTTGCTCTATTTTAGTTCCTGGAAGGTGCAACTATTGAGGTCGACCAGATCCATACTCACATGCGCCCCCTTCTGATGATGCTGGGTGACTACCGAAGCCTGACGCTCAACGTGGTTAACCGCCTCACATCTGTCACGCGCCTTTTCCCCAACTCCTTCAATGACAAGTTCTGTGATCAGATGATGGTAAGGAACCTCATCTCACAACATATTTTATGCTTAACACCTGAGAGCACAGAGTGCAGATTATCGTGGCATCAACATGGAGAACAAATGCTTTTAATTGTGGCGGTGTTCGTGCTTGGCTCGAGTATTTAAATATTTGATTCTTTTTAGACTTTTAGTATTTCACTGAACATTCTTCTGGTTTAATATAATCAGGCCAAATTAAGGCCAAATGTAAATATGAGAGTATGTGTATGTATGCTATTTTTTTTCCTATACTAAAACTTTCTTGTATTAAAATATATAATTTCATTCAATTATACTTTTCAGCAGAGATTTTGCTTATTACGTGAAAATCGCCATTTATTACTTGAATAGCTTCAAACATTCATTGCGTCGTCACTTCAAACATTCGGTCCATGTTGGTGCTGTGTTGCTCCTTTTCACACTCAATTTTATCTCTGTGTTTCTCAGCAACACCTGAGGAAGTGGATGGAGGTAGTTGTAATAACGCACAAAGGAGGTCAACGCAGTGATGGCAGTGTAAGTGTACACATTTCATCAAGTTTCATACACTTACAGCACTTACTAATTCAATACAAATGTCAAACTTTCGTCGCTCCTAACATGTAAATCTGTCTTGTTCCTTTATCTACTTTCATAGAATTCATGTTTAATTACGAAACAAACAGTCACAGGGCAGCTCAATAAAGCTGTCTACTCACACCTTTTTTTGTTCTGTCTGTGTGGCCTACTTAAACCAAACAGCACTCACAGAGACAGAGACATTGTCCCTTATATACACAAAGCCATAGTCACATGTGGTCAACATCTCCTCAATGTGGACTCAGAAGAGTTGTGAGCGGCCATATTACAATCAATGATTAATTAGGCGCCAGGCAGGCGGCGGTGGGCCCAGCACTGTGTCTCCTCATCATCTCCCTGACAGATAACCTTGTAAAGGCAGAGGTGAAAGAGAAGGAGGGGTGAAAAACAGCTGCCTCTGCCACATAGAAATAATGTCCATTTTTTCCCCCTCCCTTCTCTTTATGCGAGTTTATCCTGTCGCCTCTCAAAATGGTCTATTTAATTAAATGCAAATTGGCCCTTTGTCTTTCCCTCCCTCCAGCTCGTGGTCTTTGTGCATGTCGACAGCAAGGTTGGCAGTGACAATAAAGCCAGGGTCAGAGGGTCAATTGGCTAAGCCTGATAAAGACAAAATTTGTGAAACAGGGATGGTGCAGGGCTGAGGAGGATTGTCTGAAGACGTGCAGGCTTGAATTAAGGCTTTAATATTGAAAATATCGAATTGAGCAAAGTGGTGTAAGGAGTGAGATAATCGTACGAAGCAAAAATCTTAATTTGACTGAGAGTCGTTAAACAATAACAAAATGTGAGTTTCTGTATTCATGACCTGCTTTGTCAGAAGAGTTTTTCCTCCAAATGCCACAGATTCTGTGTTGCTCAACTGACCTACGAGTACGGCCCCTGATCGTTATCCATGCACTGCTGAAAAAAGTTTGTCACTCTAAGGTCACTCGTAAAGGTTGCTGCCGTCATCCCTGCTCCCCGTTCATCACTGTCTCTTATCTTCTCACCCTCTATAACAAAGACAGACAACAACACAGCCATAAAAAAAAAAAAATGCACACATACTGTTCTGCTGACTGATCATTGTCTCCCGTTCTGGTACAGCCTGCGTTGGAGGGCGTTGAGGTGAGATGTGATTGGTGTTGCGCCCTCTGTTGGTGATTCCCTGTCAGTGATTTAGACTCGATCCAATGTTGTGCTGGTGAACTGAACCAATGTCGTGGTAGTGGTCCTGGTGGAGTTGCCCTGTATTTCTGTGTCCGTGTATCTGTGGTCGTCTTCAGAAATATTACCTTCATCTCAGCCTCAATCTAATCTCACATTTTTTTTAATGTTTTAGAAATGTCCAGTTCTTTCTCTATCACTTTGCTTTTATTAATAACAAACATTTACTAAAATTATGTCTTTTTTTCATTTTTGTTCCCTGTGCAAATATAATCCAAAAAGTCATACATGTTTGGTGCGCACAACTACCTAATGAACACAAATTGCATTTTCACTCTCTTAACTAAGATTCATCCTCGTCTTTCCACAGTGGCAGCACCATCAAGACTGTCAGAAATTATGTCCGTGTCTAGCTCCATCATCTCTCCAAGAATGTCATTCAGTCCCCAGTTTCCTCCACTCTTTTTCTCTGACTCTTCCACCAGGAGATGAAGATCTGTTCTGCCATCATCAACCTTTTCCACCTGATCCCAGCAGCACCTCAGACTCTGGTCAAACCTTTGTTGGAGGTGGTCATGAAGACGGAGCGGGCCATGCTCATAGAGGTAGGACACTAATTCCACTCTTTAAAATGTACTTCTGCAGACTGTCCAGTCCTACTGTAGAAGTAGTGTAAAAATTCATCATACGGATAAGCAAGAAAATCCCAGAAGAAAGGGAAGGGGAAGGGAAAAGGAAAGGGAGAGCCTTGTTTGATTTTGTTAATTGACATTTTCATCTAAATGTATCCTTATAGAAAGCAAATGTCACTGAAAAAGATGTGTTAGATGCTTTTCTTGTTTTTTATTGTAATGCTCCTTGGTCTTATAAAAGCAGTTGTATCACACAGATGGAGGCAAAAAAGATTTTGATCCTAATGGGTACAATGGAAAAGATGAAAGAAATCGGATAGAAATGACCATGGCTATGTTACAGGATGTTGCAGCTTGAAAATATTTCTCCTCATTCATTCCTCCTGTACCAGGCCGGCAGTCCTTTCAGGGAGCCTTTGATCAAGTTCCTGACACGTCACCCGTCTCAGACAGTGGAGCTGTTCATGATGGAGGCTACTCTCAATGACCCTCAGTGGAGCCGCATGTTCATGGTCAGACACTGGCTGCTCCAAGTAGCAGTTCCTTCAGTCTTTTCACCGACACGTTTGCCCTTAAAACAGCATTTTCTTTTAATGATGGGCTGTAATCTGGCATATTTGGGGTATTTGGAGGCCCACCAAATTTAGACAGATAGGTCCAAGTTAAAATTCTTAATTTTCTGTATCACATTTTCTTACATTTGTGGTTACAGTTGTTGACCCACTGCAGTAAACATGTTTTCTCTAGTCATATGGGATATTGTGTTATTCTTACACTGTCTGTGTGTGTTTATATGCAGAGCTTTCTGAAACACAAAGATGCCAAGCCACTAAGAGACGTGCTAGCCTCGAATCCCAACCGCTTTGTCCCCCTGCTGGTTCCCGCTGGCACTGCAGCAACTGTTCGCCCTGGATCTCCCTCCACCACCACAGCCAGGTTGGACCTACAGTTTCAGGCTATTAAGGTATACATGTTGTATTTTCATCACAGTTTTATCAAATACACACTCGCATTTCGCCAGATCAGATGTATATATGTATAAAGGTTCTAAAAGTAACCCTGTCTAATCCTAATTTGAATTCTACATAACTCTCAGTAATGGATTTTTCTTTTCTCCCTCTGCACAGATAATCAGCATCATAGTGAAGAATGATGAGGGCTGGCTGGCAGGGCAGCACTCGCTGGTCAGCCAACTGAGGCGAGTGTGGGTCAGCGAGGCCTTCCAGGAGAGACATCGCAAAGATAACATGGCTGCCACCAACTGGAAGGAGCCCAAGCTGCTAGCTTACTGCCTGCTTAGCTACTGCAAGTATGTACACTTATTTAAATTGTAACCAGGATTTCCTAAATGCTGTACAAAGTTGTCCAAATAACTGAAAATGAACATTTGATAACAAAATCTTGGTTATATGTGTTGAGAAACGATATAATCTCTCTCTACAACTTCAGGCAATGAGCCTTTTGATCAAGCCTGGATCAAGGCGCCGATCCATGTGTTTTTACTTTTTTTTTTTACATTGTGAGAACCCAGAGGGCAGCCATTTTGATCATGCCTTGTTATTGGAATTTGGTTAAGGTTATGCTTCAGTTGAAAGGGACTCTTGGCCCTTGGCGGAGGAATGCGCTCTATTGAGTGCCCTTCTAGTTGACATTAGATTTATCTCTATGTGCACTGAATTATTGATCCCTCTTTTCGTCAATAGGTGTAACTACTCCGAGATCGAGCTGCTGTTCCAGCTACTGCGGGCCTTTACAGGTCGCTTCTTATGCAACATGACCTTCCTGAAGGAGTATATGGAGGAGGAGATTCCCAGGAAGTACTCCATTTCCCAGAAGCGTTCCCTGTTCTTCCGCTTCGTTGAGTTCAATGACCCCCACTTCAATGATGAGCTTAAGGCTAAGGTACATACTCACAAAATCAGAGCATGAAAGTCAATTTATGTCCTGTCATTTCACAGGGAGCTGAAAAGTTTGAAGTCTTTCAACAATTTTAGAAACCTTTTTTTGGAATTGTCATTCATGTGGAGGTCTTGGAGGTATAAAACACATTCTTATTGACCAGATAGGGGAAAAAAGCTCATGGGCGGTGTTCAATCAATTTTAATAAAGAGAGAATAAGATGTGTAATGTTTAAGGTATCCAAAATGAGAAATTGACTTGTTATAAGTTGTTATATTGGAACCAAATACAAATATTTGAAAATAATCTTATTTTCAATTCATTACTAATGTATAGAAAATACATATTTAAATGAATATAATTTTTCCTCTAGGGCACATCCAGGCCTTAACTTAAAGCCCTTTTTTCATTTCACTGGAAAAACACACCAAAGGCCCATTTATGCTCTACATTAATAACGGACACAGAGACGGATGGAGCCTTCTGTACGTCTTCTGTGTTCATTCCTTACGTAATCGGTACGCATGTGGATGAGACAGACGAAATGGAGCAATACCACCGGAACTGGTTGAGGGCAGTGCAGCTACAATTCATGCAAGGCCGCTTTGTATTTACTAGGCACATTTCGCAATCTCCTCCGACCGGCGCCATATTTGTTGTTGTCGTCGAAACTTTAACACTTCACTGCCCTCCTGCGGTTGTGTCGATGGCGACGTAAAGGACACATGGAAGTATGAAGGTGCTGACGGATAGAGCGCAGACAGACAGACAGACGGACGGACGTATCCATTTACATGCGTAGAGGGAGCATAAATGGGCCTTAAGAATTCATTTATCTGTCCTAAACTGAATGGTGCATTTTAAAATCATGTTGAAAAATTCTTCGAGCATTTCCCCGGCTTGTTTAATTTGCTTCCTCTGTGTGGGACCTGATCTGTGTGACTTTTATGCTTGGTGCGTTTTGTACCAGAAGTTCTTTGATAGAGTCAGAAAGGTCATTTTGTCTGGGTTTAGACCCTCAGAGGCTCACAGATGAATGCTTCTGTCCTCTCGTACCTGACCTGCTGCTGCAAGCATTACAGTCATTCTGGCTGCTTTTTAATCAAGCCGACTCTCCTGCATACGCACACATATACACAGACACTTTTCACAGCTGTAACAGGCATGCAACTAGGCACAGAGGAGCAACAGCATTGCTATTAAGTACAAATGGGTCAGTGGGGAAGGCCTGCCCCGGCACACTATGGCACCTTGCCAAATTGCTTTGTGGCAAAGTAACACTACTGTACATGCACAGACACACAAGAAGCTGGCAAGTGCAGCCAGATCCCCAAACCTAAGGACATACCCTTTTGCCTTTGATGCTGCTAACTCCACCCTGCCCTTTTTTTTAAAAACTTATGTTCAGTTTGCATTTCTTCAGCAGTGCATGGACTGGGGGGAGGAAAGAGACAAAATAAAGACTGGAGACAACTGTCTCATTGTAATTTCTTTCCAGGACAAAATGCTGTGTTTGAATTTTTTCAGCCAAGCAGAGTCTAGTCACTCGGCTAGAGGATCTGCAACACCCCCAGCCCCGTCAGAATTTTGCCCATATTGTTATTTTTCCCTTAACTGTCATTCACTGGTGCGCAGCAGATGCTAGCTGTGTGTGTGAGGCGGAGAGACAGACAGGCAGACAGATGGACGGACCGAAAGGGAGCCGATGTGTTGCTGTGTGAATATGTTTGTGCTGTTTAGTACATGAGTCAAGAGTGTGAGGGTCTTCACCTCCACTGACATTTGAATAATTGTCTTTAGCATTTGCCTGGACATGTAATAGCACAGGTGATGGTGGTGTGTGTTACATGGCGGCTGAAGTTCTTGCATAGCGTCGCAGGGGTCCAGTAGGAATGATTCACTTAAAGCGAGGCACAGAGAGGCGAGTGTAAAAGAGAGGGGGGTAGAGGCGGTGTGGGACAGCAGCAATGCATCATCTCTGATTGCCCCATGCTGTTATATCACTTCTTTTGTTGTAACCAAACCTTTCTTACGGAAAACTGCTTTTGTGCTGCTTTTTTGTTCAAAAGTGGTTGATTGTGCCTTGAATAGATTTCAAGCAGACAGGCAAACAAACAAGTGTACGAAATTTATGAAGCACGGCACATCTGTTCCACATTCTGCCGCTTCCTTTTTTTGTTCTTGACACTACATACAGTGTAGCAGAATGTGTCTTGATGTTGCGCTTGTATTATCTCAGTGGAGACTGAAATCAAACTTGCAGTGTTAAGTTGAAACACAAAAGCGTGTTTTTTTTGTACCTGTTTTTTACGCCTCTGTATGCCTTCTGTTGTGTGTATGTGTGTACAGCAGCAAAGTGGAAGTTTTACACTCGCATATTATTGTTCCTTTCATCATTTCAAATGACAAATGAACAATAACAAAGAAAAGTAATACCAAAGTATTTCATAAGTAAAGAGACATAAGTTGCAACTTCTACCAACTCAGATTAAGTGTCTTTTTGTTAACTTGTCCAAGTACTGTAGTCAGATTTAGACAAAGTGAAGTGAAAAAACTGTGCTTAAAATACATGTAGACCTCTACATCTGGTTGTACCATCATTAAGTGTTACCCATCATGGCACCTCCTCAGTAAAAAGCCTTATATTATTTGTAGTAATACACATTTTCTCACGTTTTGTGGCTATGTTGCAGTACTGCTGTCATTTTCTACACACATGCGTGCAGACACTTGTTATTTGTTTAAGGCTGTGGAAATGAGATTTGAGATAATTAAGACACCTGCAGAACAAGATCTAGGCAACTTGCCCAGAGGTATTATGCGTGCACACATCCAGCAACACACACAGCCCGAAGAGTACAACGTCTACTGGTGTTGCAGAAATACACTGTGATCCAACAATGATTGATGTCAGAGAGCCGTAGAATAAATAGGAACAGATGAGACTGAAGAACAGACTGGTGTTCCATGCATTTTATTTGCGTCTTCATTTCTGGGTGCGTGTGTCTCTGCATGTGTGTGTGAATCAACCGTGCTTGTATATTGTGCAGCGCCTTGTATGAAAAATGTGCTAATGGTGGAGCTTGAACATATGCTGCCACAGCTCGTTCTTTACTGAGCGATGCCCTGTCTTCCCCAGTGATGGATTGAATTGGGGAGGGGGCCATTAACATATAGCAGCTTCTTTAATAAATGCAGTCTTTAGCTATATTGCGGTTTAGTTATTCTGCATTTTACTAGCTAATCAAGCCATTGTCTAAATCAGATCCCTGTCAAGAATGCCTGCAGGCTATGAGGTGTGATAGTTTAGACTTCTCATTATGTTTTGCTTCTCGTGCTTATGGGTTTATTAAGAAGACATTGTTTGAAATTTCATCTTAAGAGTAGAAATTCTTTCCTTATGTATTTTTTTTTAAACGTCACCCAATTTCTACCTTTTCTCCCTGTTATTATAGATCTGAAATGAACTTTGTTCCCCTGATTTATTATTCGCCACTTCATTATGTGCCATGGAGAGCTGAGTGAGCAGATTTTTTTTCCATTTATGCAGCTTTTGAATGACCACACCAGGCGATTCCACTGATTAGTTTCTCCTTTCTTGAAGATGTGCTATCGGTGAAATCGTCCACTTGTAGTCTTTGAAAACTTGAAGGAGTGAAATTAGCATATTCCCCTAAGTAAGTGGAGAAATGATGAGGTTTATTATCAGTAAAATGATTTCAACATGTTTTGTTTTTTTGGTGTTTTCATCCTGTTGCATAGGTTCTGCAGCACATCCTGAATCCAGCCTTCCTGTACAGCTTTGAGAAGGGGGAAGGTGAGCAGCTACTTGGACCGCCCAACCCTGAAGGAGACAATCCTGACAGCATCACCAGTGTTTTTATCACTAAGGTACACATACACACATGCTTACGGGTGTTCTTTTTCCTCCTCTCAATTCTTTAGATTCAGTGTGCTCACTTCTCCCCCCTTTTTTTGTTCACTACTCACCAGCTCTGTCCCTCCATCCATCTCTCTGATTTCATTACCTGCTGCATTTCCTCTCATAATTTCTTATCAGTCCAGCACATCTCCATACTCTGTCATGATCAACTGCGTCTCACTTAGCCTGAGTCTTCTCTCGTGTCCTCCACACAATACGCGATCGCTAAATTGCTGTCATTCCCCGATCTGTCTTCTCCCTTTTTGTCTCTCCCATCTGTCTTTATTGTTCTCTCCATCCCACCATCCCACTGGTCTCTCTTTCCATCACGCTTCATTGATCAGTCCAGACTGTAATTCCTGATGTAAATGTCAGGATGAGACCATGCTAAAGGTCAGCATGTTTGTTTGTGCTGTGGCAGATCTCATCACTGACTAACACCAGTCCTAATGGCTGCTAATGGCTCCTCTACGGTCTGGTTAAAACTCATTTCCTCACTCACCTCCCTCTCTCTGTTTGCTCTCTTCCCCTCTCTACCTCTCTGCAGGGAATTCAAATGGTGATGGCTAGTTTGAATGAGCTGTTTTGTTTTTTGCCAGAGCTTTTCAATGTGTGAAAAACTATTGTATATAGCTGTTTTGGTGGAGGTCATTAAAATTTAGATTTAGGAAGTAAACTTAATTCAGAACTATGTTTACTTGTACACTTAACCAAGTCAGGCAAACAATATAATCAATAGAATCTGTCTCACTAAAAGGTGCATTAGGTAATTTAAGACTTCTCTTGACCTCTGGTAAGAATTACAGTCACATCAGCAGAATTCTTTTTTTATTCCATAAATAAAATATTTTGTGCCTTTCTTTTTGGCGGGAATGGGAGGTTGTTACTGATCAACAACTCTGCAGATATACAGTCTTCACTCTGTGCTATGGACAGCAAAAAATGTACGAATATCCTTTTCACACAGCAATCTAAAATGCCACATCCCTCCCATCCCTTTCCAAGGTTCTGGATCCAGAGAAGCAGGCTGACCTGCTGGACTCACTGCGAATCTGCCTGCTACAGTTCTCCACCCTGCTGGTGGAGCATGCACCCCACCACATTCACGACAACAACAAATCCCGCAACAGCAAGCTTCGCCGCCTCATGACATTTGCCTGGCCATGTCTACTGCCCAAAGCCTGCGTGGACCCTGCCTGTAAATACAGCGGACACTTACTCCTGGCCCACATTATTGCGAAGTTCGCCATTCACAAGAAGATTGTCCTGCAGGTGAGGATGAATGCATAGAGAGAGAGGAGAAACTCAGTGGAGCGTGGGTTTAACTTAACACACATCTGCAGACAAAGAATAGAGATAAAACACAGCAAATCTGTGTCGCAGATGTAAAATGAATCCATGCAAAACAAACACTCAACTGAAATGAGATAAGAGCAGATGTGTACAGGATCAAACACAAGAAATGTAAAAATGAGAAGAACCAGACATATGTAAGAAATGTGCATGAGAGAGGGAGTGTGTGTGTGTGCTTGCCTAAAGGCGTAGCAGTATTGTGTGAATTTTATATGAATGTATTGGAAAAGAAATACTGTAGTTTACAGAGTCATGAAAAAGGAATAAGAATTACTGGCATCAAGGCTACAGGAAGGGATATATTATAAAATGTGTTTCATCTATTCTTTTCCCAGGTCTTCCACAGCCTGCTGAAGGCCCACACCATGGAGGCCCGGGCCATCGTACGACAGGCCATGGCCATCTTGACCCCAGCTGTGCCTGCTCGCATGGAGGATGGCCATCAGATGCTGACCCACTGGACTCGCAAAATTATCGTGGAGGAGGGACACACTGTACCGCAGCTGGTACACATACTACATCTCATCGTGCAGCACTTCAGGGTGAGCAGATAGGAAAGAACACACACACACACTCTCTCTGTTACTTTGTAACGTAATGTAAAGATTGCAAAGATGTATGCATATGGGTGGGGGTGGGTGGGGCAGACAGGGCAGTCAAAACAAATCAGATTTGTCTCTGGGTAACGCACAGTAAGCATGAAGGACCACACTAAGTCATACCTTTCAAGGATCACTATTGAATATCTTGTACATAACATTTTATGATAATCCGGAGTAAACTGCCACCACATGCAGCTGCCACTCTGTGCTCAGTGTGGCTTTTGCCACTGCTGGGAACCGCAGAGGAAAAAAACAGTTGCTAATTACCTGAGTGCCCTGAATCTTAGTATACTTTTTAACCAGCTCTAATGGGAAAGGAGCTTTGCTACTAAAAGATGGGTTATCTTATCACGGCTCAATTAATCATTTTTATATTTGTTAACTAAATTGGAGCCTCATTTTAACAGTAGCCTTTACAACGGTTTTGCTTCTTAGTCAAAAGCTGGATCATTTATCACTGGGGAGTGGAGCTAATGGTAACCGCCTGTTGTCTGTAATCGCCTTGATGTATATACATTCCCAGAGACACGCTTCTCAGTGATGATCAGCAGACTTAAAGGGCGCTTAGTCTGTTCACAAGTCAGCAACCAGCAAAGTGTCAGTGGCCTTTGTGTTCGTCTCCGTCCTCAAACTTAACAGGCACTTTCTGCTCCTCGCGCCTTCAGCGGATGTTTGCCACCTCGCCGGTCAGAAGGAGACAGTCTCTTCGCAGAAGACTGACATTTTCCTCAGCTCCCCTCTCTATCTCACTGACAGGCTGCTCTCACTGGGCCAGATGACTAATCTAATGTAATCACATCAGCATAATTACACTGGGGAGAAGATAATGACAGGCAGATGAGAGACTTGTGCGTGTGTGTGTTTGATAATGAAATAGAGATTGTGTGCATGTTTGTCTGTGTGCACACGTGATGGACAGGGCTTAGCCACTCTGTCATTAAGGGCCTGTGAAGCCTTGCTCTATCGACTATAATTACCCTCAAAGTGAGAAGCTTTAATATTCTTTGACACTGGCAGCCGCCCTTAGATAGACATCTCATCTCTGCTTCTTTTGTCGACATGCCTCTGTGAGCCTCAGTTCAGTTTTTGACGAAGCAAAGTAACTCTCGAGTATGACACTTGAAAGTGCAAAATCTTGGAGCCGAGTGTGTATCATCATGTCCTTGAGGCTAAGTGGGAATATGACTTCAGAGTTTGCCTCCTTCTGACTTACTGTCTCAAAGTGATTGAGCATCCTGTTAACTTTGCATGTGTTATTAACCAAAAATCTGGAGCAAAGTATCAGCGTTGTAGAAAAATTACATTACATGTAGTTACCTGTCATTCACTTTTTATTTTTGTCAGCATTGATGCTAATGATGCTCTGTGGGCAGGCTGATTAGATACTTTGCATCAATATAGAGCTGACATGAGGCAGGGTTCTTGTCAGCTCACAAGGATCTCGGCTGACCAGAAACCTGATTTTTAGCGATTTAAACAAGCAGGGTCTTCTTAAGAAACCTTACATTTTCCAAGGGGGACAATCTCATACTAAAATGGCTGCAGCAGATATTTTAGATATATTAGATGGTTACTAAGGCAATGGGAGCCAGTCTGATTTATATATGATGATAATAACATAAACATAAAGTTGTAGGCAGTTGTTCTCATCTGTCATGGACGCTGAGAACAAGTTTGCCAAACTTGCACTAGGTTTAAATATCAAAACCAATGTGAAATGAATATGCAAAACTTACACATTTAATTCCATAATATCACTTTTCAATCTTACTGAAATTCATGGAGAAGAGTGTCTTTGAGTCTGTGTTTGAGTTGACTTCATCACCATATAGCAGTCGTGCAAAACAGGATTGTTTACAAGGTATAATCCTACAAAATGTATCACTGTTTTCCCACGCTTCCACACTAGGATTCTCCAGTGTGTTTTTGCAAAGAGTGTAGGCTTTGTTGTGACATACCCTTATGAAAGCAAAGAATGCAAAAAAAAAACCCCAAAACAATACAGGCTTTTTTTAATGTTGAAATTTAGGTTCCTAACAAACTGCTCCATCATCTGTTCAGCCTCACTGGCTGTCATTGCTCATGTCTTCTTCTGTTTCCCTAAACTCTGCTTGGACTGGATTTTTTCTTGTTGTTGTAAAGAAGTAATACATCCTCACAGTTTACCTCAAAATAATATCTAATATTTATAACTAATATTAAACACCAAACTGTGCGGATTCTTCCAAGAATGTAATCACTTGGTCCCATCCCCGTTGTCTATCTCTGATAACTCAACTTAAGAGTTGAGTTAAAGTGATGCTCTTGGGGTTCTGGTACTGTTGAGGAAAGAGAAATAAAATTAGGATCTTCTCCAAAATTCAGTGGCTCCTTCTGTTGGACAATGCTCATTCTTCCACCTAGTTTCACGGTAATCCGTAAAGTAGTTTAAGCGTATTTGACAAAATATTGTCATGTGTTTACATATTGTCACTTAAATATTTATTTACTGCAATCTCTTTCTAGGTTTACTACCCTGTGCGCCACCACCTGGTGCAGCACATGATCAGTGCAATGCAGCGTTTGGGCTTCACCCCCAGTGTGACCATAGAGCAAAGGAAACTGGCTGTGGACCTGGCTGAGGTGGTCATAAAATGGGAGTTACAGAGGATCAAAGATCAGCAGGTGTGGTCAAGGATTACCATAAACACACACACACACACACACAAAAACAGTGTCATCCCTATAAGTTTGTGACAAAAACAGTGTTGTGCCCACCTTGCTAGGTCACTGTCAACTCTTATTATTCCACCAGAAAAATACATTTTTCTCAGGGATTAGAATTTTTTCTTTGTCATATTCCACAAATACCAATGAGTCATAATCCTGGAGGAACTTGTCAGAAATTTTGAAAAGATATACACTTACGTTTCAGTCTGTATAAAATGTAATTATGTTAACTGAAGGACTCGCCTTCATCCCCATCCTCCTCTCCCCTCTGCTTTCGTGTGGCAGCCCGAGTCTGAGGCTGAAGTAGGAGCAGGCGGTGAAGGGACGAGCGGCGGTGCTGTGAAAAGAGGGCTGTCTCTGGAATCTGCTGCTGCTGGACAAGATGTCAAGAGGTTCCGTACTGCAACCGGAGCTGCTTCCACGGTGAGCTAAATACACCATCACTTGGTCGTGACAGTATGTGGCTGTGAGTCTCTGTGCCCAGTCACTTTTGACATGTTTACTTTATAGTAATTTATTATCGGTGTCATTTGTTACACTCTTCAGAATGAAGAATTACATCCTCTTACCTTCAGAGTTCTTGCTGACTCTCCCCGTCCGTTGTTCAACCATGAATTTTTACATAGTTTGAGACAGAAATTGCCAACAGGAGATGGCCGTAGTTTTTGTCTTAATTCGTTGTTCCTTACAACACTATTGTAACATCACCTCTGTTTCATCTCTAATTCCACGGTGACCTGTTGTTTTTGCAGTCTCAAAATTGGATGAGATTCCTTTGCTGCACGAAGAGCCTGTTCAAAATCTAAATCTAAGTTGTTCAATTACACTACAGTCAACATCATCTGGATCCAGAATTATTTTAAAGGATTCTTTTCCATTATGGGATATGTGCAAATTACAAGATTTTTGCATCTGCTTCACCGATAATGCCTACAATGAATGGGCAAAAATTACATGATGACATCTCCATAAAATCTACAACACATCCAGAATGTGAAGCAGAATGTTTAAATTTACAGGGCTCACAGAAAATTCACTACTGTGAGATAACGAATAATAATGCTACAGACTTGCAGCTTAGATCAAATTGTTGCTGAAAGTAGTCTGATTCAGTTAAGTGTCAAATTTGACGTATTTCAATGGTTACTGAGCTAGATCCTGAAGAAAACCGCCTCAAGTGTTTTTCTTGACTAATGATACCAGTGTGATTCCAAATACTAGGGGTAGGTTTTCATGGCCAAGGAGTCATATAATTAGCGTCAAACTGTCATGGGGGCGTTGCTTTTAGGTGCAATGACATAATTGGTAAACTGAGCTGCCTTGGTGGAGTTTTGTGCTCTCTGAGCGCAATATAAATTTCAAGTTTCTTTCATCCGATGTCAGGAGAAAAATGCAATAGCAGCATTGATTTTGCCTGAATGTTAATTGCTCAGAAAGTTGCCCGGATGATTATCAGACATCATAGTTGGAGCCTAAGTAGGGACTCTGCAGTGTCGTCACGGCTGTCACTGAGTTTTATTATGAAGTCTGTATATTTACTTAGCCACTGAAAGTTTAAAACGTTCTTTATGGAATCTGTCTTTCCTATGTACTCAAAGTAAAAAGCTGACATATAAATAACTGGCCATGTTTACATGTGTGTGTGTAGGTGTTTGGCCGTAGCCAGTCCATGCCAGGTACCGAAACCATGCTTACCAAGCCTGTCGAGAAACAACATACAGACACAGTGGTCAACTTCCTCATCAGGATTGCATGCCAGGTAACACACAGGACTCCATCTGTCTATCTCTCTCTCTCTTTCTCACACGTATACATACACTAGGTGCAGTTCTACCTTCCGTAGCTTCTACCAGGACATGACTACCCTACGCGTATCTCTACACATGCAGACACACACACACAGACACACACACACGCACAGTCCTTTACTTGTCATCTCACAGCTGTGCCTTGGTCAAATGGCAGTGATGACTTTGGTTAGAAGCCTGAAATGGACTGTTGAGAATTCACTCACCTTGACTTTTCCTACTTTCTGTTTTTAGCCAGCCATCTCTGTTGAACATAACCTTTGGTGTGACTGCTGGGAATTGCTCACTGATAACGGAACAGTCTAAAAAAACAAAACAACTTTTCTTCGTAATCCACTTGGTAACAGTGTATTGTGATGCTAAATCCGTCCTAGTAGAAGAATTCTTTTCAGCAGTCTGATAGATAGGGATTCATTGTCTTGTCTAAGGATGTTTCCACATGGTGGATGTGTGTCAACATGAGGGCTTGTGCAGAGCTTCCACCTTGAAAGGGGGTCTCGTTGTGCCCCTTTGAACTCTAGCTGCATGAATAAAATTAATACATATGAGGTGACAATCCCTGGGTCTTCTTGCCCCTGTATGATTTTCACACCCTGTCCAGACACCATTGTAATATTGAAGATGAAAACCCTTTGTCATTGATAATGATAATGATCTCAAACCCTCTCTCCCTTTCCTGTCTAGGTGAATGACAGCAACAATGTGGCTGGGTCTCCAGGGGAGCTGCTGTCCCGTCGCTGTGTTAGCCTGATGAAGTCTGCCCTCAGGCCTGACATGTGGCCTCGCGCTGAGCTCAAGCTACAGTGGTTTGATAAGCTGCTTATGACTGTGGTAAGATTGCATATGTCCTCAGAATGACTCACCTTTTCGTAGCATATAGCCACACTGATGCTTGTGTTTGTGCCAAGATTTCATTTCTGCTATGTTTCTGGATCGCAATGCCCAGAGATCACTTATGTCTCGACTTGTAATGACTTTTCCTTGGATTTTCCACAGATGAATAATACCTTTCTGAAAGTTTCTGGCTTATCTTTTCAATTTTTTTTTAAAATGGAGACTATTGGTATTCTTTGGAGTTGGTGCAAGTGTATGTCTTCAACATTGTTCTATAGAAACCAGTTTGAATAAAACTCAAAATTATCTGGCTTGTTGTTGCAGCCCTGGGTAATAAGCAGCAAAATGTAAGGGATAATGAATGTGTCCCTGCCATTCGCCTTCCCAGAGAAGTTTCCCTGTCCCTGCTTAAGCTTTGTCTTGGTGTTTGCTCTTATGTCTCCAAGTCCTTTGTCTGTTATCAGTAATGCATGAAGTGAAGCGCCAACCACCATAATGACAAAATAATGACAGTGGTGCGATAACAGGAGTCTATCCGTGTTGGCCTGTGCCTCCGTGTTCATCCCCCCACCCCTCTTCATCCTTAACTCCTTATTCTCGTTTTCTGTATCAGCTCACTGCGCCTCTCTGCATCTGTCCTCGCCTTTATCCTTCTCTCTCTTGCCACCACTTCCTCCTCTCATCTCTTCCTTTCTTTTCAGCATCTTATCTTAGCTTCTTTTCTTTCTTTTTTTCCTTTTGTCTGTTGCTCCTTCTCTGCTCATCTCTCTGGTCTGATTCAGCGCCACTGTTGAGACAAGGTTATCGCCATATGGCAACAATTGTCACGTACTTCCCCTTTTCCCTTTTGGGGATCACTGTGACTGCGTTTCTCTCTGCCTACACGCTCACACACACACACACACACACATACACACACACACACACACACACACACACACACACACACACACACACACACAGACACAGACACAGTCAGCCGCTCTACGTCCCATGGGGATGATCTGAAAAACACGGGCCCTGTCACCCTGGGAGCATTGTCTACCTGCCCCGCCATCTTACTCAGACTAATGAACAATGCCCCAAATCGGATTACCTTCTATCATCTCACTGTACTTGCAGGGCAGTGATTAAGAGTCAGGAGGAGAGGGGTAAGAGGGTAAACGAGGAGGGGCAGGGGACAAGCACACAATCCCTCGCTCACACACATACATTCATATGTACTATCTTCATGGCTCCAGATACAAGGTCCCAGCCTGTTAATACAGTGCCTAATCAATATTACCCTAATATCTACTAGGAGCCTTATCACAAGAGTCACCTTGTTCATTAACCAAGATTAGTGCAATGGATCTGTCCCAGATTATCCTCTTGGCCCCGTAAACCTTGATTGCAATTCAGACAAAATTAGGACTTGATGGTGGCCATTGATCTTTGGTTAAGCAGCAATCACAGTACATTCGTTCTTTTGTGCGAGAAATACCTCTGTGTGTAGAATATTGATCTTGGTTGTCTGAAATATATGTAGCATAAAACTTGAATGATTAATGCATCTACTGATACATTTGAAATGTTGTTTTTCCATTTCTAGACTCTTAAAAAGATTAGCTGGAATATTTCCCCTTACTGTATATGGATCACATTCATAAAGAAACATAATACGCGCTAAATATTTGTTTTGTGTATCAAAAAATAAAAACGACTATTTGATTCATGTACGCCCTTTTTTTTTAAAAAAAAACTCCACTGACTGTTCTGTGTGTCCCCTCAGGAGCAGCCACAACAGGCTAACATCTCCAACATCTGCACTGGACTGGAGATTCTCTGCTTCCTTCTGACGGTGCTGCAGTCCCCAGCCATCCTGGCTCATTTTAAACCCCTCCAGCGGGGCATCGCAGCATGCATGACCTGCGGCAACACCAAAGTCCTGCGGGCTGTCCACTCCCTCCTTTCTCGCCTCATGAGCATCTTCCCCACAGAGCCCAGTAAGTTGCCAGTGCTCAATGTTTCATTTCTAACTAGCACATAGCAAGGACGGCTTTGCTCATAAACGCATAAATCTGAAATGTCTAAGGAATTGTTAATTCCCGTCTGTGCACATTGCAGATGTGCCAAAATATTTGGACCGTTGCTCTGTTGATTGATGCTTATCATGTGTGCTGAAAGCAAAGCATTAGGTTAGACTCTCAGCTTTTCTTAGTTTGAAGAAAACACTGCTTTTTCCCTCTAGGCACATCAACAGTGGCGTCTAAGTATGAGGAATTGGAGTGTCTTTATGCTGCTGTGGGCAAAGTTATCTATGAGGGACTCACCAACTATGAAAAAGCCACAAGCAACACTAACCCCACACAGCTTTTCGGTAAGACCTTCAGCTCTCCAGTTCACCCTTTTTCTTTGTCCAGTTTATCCCTTTCTCCTCTTTGCTCTGTTTGTCTCACTTTGCTCATAAAGCCTCTCATTTTAAAAATGTTTTCTCATTCCCATTTTCCCCTTTGAAACTAAGCTACCTCAGTCACTTTTAGCAATTAAGCCAGAGAGTGAGTTGTTAAAATGAAAGCCGATGGGCCCTGCAGCTCTGGCTAACATCTGGTCTGTTTAAACCGTGGCCACAGTCCAGTGGTTTAGGAAAGGTTGTCTCGGGAAGGATTGCTGCTTTTGGCCACCCTCTCTTTATGAGCATTGCTGTTGTTCTCCCAGATGTCACAGAATACTTATGGATGAAGCTCACATCAGAGGTTATTCCAAGGAGACAGTTGATTGTTCTTTTTTTTATTTGAAATATACAATAGCTTTTTAAATAAAGGGCCCATAACTTGACAAATGGCTATTTCAGTCTAAAGCTAACACAATTTGATATAGTTTCCCAAAATAACAGTCGTGGTCAACAAAAGGCTTTTGGTATCCTGCAGTCACAGAGAGGTCACGCTGATGTGATGGGGGATGACATATTAACATTTGTTTCTCCTCTGGGGAGCATCAACAGAGGCGGTCATTACTCATATCTTTCTCTGCCTCTGTGCCACTCTGGAACTTCCATAGATTCCATAGAAATGACTTTGCCTTGCTGTGTGAATGAACAAAAGCTGACTGCAGGTGTGTGTGTGTGTGTGTGTGTGTGTGTGTGTGTGTGTGTGTGTGTGTGTGTGTGTGTGTGTGTGTGTGTGTGTGTGTGTGTGTGTGTGTGTGTGTGTGTGTGTGTGTGTGTGTGTGTGTGTGTGTGTGTGTGTGTGTGTGTGTGTGTGTGTTACCTTACCTCACAGAAGTTGAAGGTTCTTGTCAAATTGTTGTATTTCCCATGTTTTTCCTCTCTTCATTCTCCTTCCCCGTCATTTGTCTTTCAGGGACACTGATGATCCTGAAGTCAGCCTGCAGTTACAATGCCAGCTACATCGACCGCCTCATCTCGGTGTTCATGCGCTCTCTACAGAAGATGGTGCGAGAACACCTGAGTCCCCAGCAGGCCAACCCAGGAGTCACTGAAACCAACACAGGTACGTGCATGGATCTAAATTCACCAGGAAGATATCAGGAAGCTATGCACAGCCATTACAGGCGCACACATATAAAGTATTACCTTATATACAACTCCGATTCCAAAAAGGTTTGGTCGTAAAACATGAATAAAACGGAATGTTTGTTAGGGGTTTCACAGTTTCACAGTGTTGTAAACGCTTTTTGATGCTGCATCTCTTGACAGCTTGCTTTATATGTTAGCCAGCAAGGATAAAGAGAAGAGATTCACGTGTTGCCATTTAAATGCTTTATGTTGTTTAGCTTTCTTACGACTGTTCATCAAGGTTCTTTGTCACTCTCTTTTCTGAGCCTGGCTTCACCAGGTTTAAAGAAGTAAGGCAGTAAATACTTCCCGCTGGTACTTCTCAGATTGGATGTAATGGCTCTAAGATGTTATCAGTGGTTTAAATGGGCCCCTAATGACTATATCAGGAAAGACAGACATTTACCCTCCACCATAGGTGCAATTATAGTCACTAAGACCAAAGGCTGTCTGTTCAGTGAGGCCTTGGCCGCTAAAGATTGTTTATATCTCTTATCTAAAAAACTCAAGTACCCCATCTTGATTGTATTGAAACTGTTAATTTGTGTTTTGGCGGTTGATACTTTGAGTACAATAATTCACATGTCAAATTGTGAGGCGAGTATAAATGTTTTCAAGGCCAGCTTGACTCTTGAAAGAATAGAAGACAAGCTGAGACTATTTTTTTTTTTGTTACAGCTCTTTTTAGAATTGCAAAAAAAGGAAGAAAGAAATATCATATTTGGTGGTTGCTTAGCTGCCTGTTATTTAACAGAAACTCAAGTCATTTAGTGGCTCTGAGGCTTATTTGTACAAAATCTCTAATTATAAAATATCCACAAATGACTGTATATATTCACATTTTTAATATTTTTTCATAGCTAGATTGTGTCAGTCCCGTTCTGACTGTTCATCTCCGTTCTCACAGTGACCAGTGAGCTGGTAATGTTGAGTCTCGACCTTGTCAAGACTCGACTGTCCGTCATGAGCATGGAGATGAGGAAGAACTTCATCCAGGTCATCCTCACATCACTGATTGAGAAGTCAGCTGACCCCAAAATCCTCCGTGCCGTTGTCAAAATTGTTGAAGAGTGGGTGAAAAACAATTCTCCCATGGCTGCCAATCAGGTAAGAAGGAGAGCTTTATTCAGTGAGACAGTGAAAAGTGTTAATAGTGCTACAGTTATGTGTACAAACAAATACAGAAGAAATGTGATTCAGCAGATAATTGCTTTATTGCTTTGATAATAGCAGGAGTGAATCAGAAAATTGAATCAGCAAAGTACATTTTAAAGTTATGAAACAGGAAGTAAAACACATTTTCTGAACCTAGTGACGATTATATTAGCATAGTAGCGACAGAGGTGCCTTTGGTTTTCATATTCTTTTACGCTATAGAAGGAGAGCAATGAGGAAAGGGAAGCGGACATAGAGATGGAGTTGCAAGCAAAGAATGAATATGTATTCTGTTTTTCTTCCTGCCCTCTCTCTTTTTCATTTCCATAATACCCTTTCCTCTACCTCTCCTTTCTAACCGACACCCGTCTTTCCCCTCTTACTTCCAGATGCCCAACTTGCGCGAGAAGTCCATCCTGCTGGTGAAGATGATGACCTACATAGAGAAGCGTTTTCCTGATGAACTTGACTTGAACGGCCAGTTCTTGGACCTCGTTAATTACGTCTACAGGTAATTACCGCCATATATCACATGGCCAAATGACTGTGACAACGAAACCTTACTGTCCTTGCATCCATCTTAACCCGAGGGATGAAGGTCGGGAGGCTGTGGCGGGGGAAAGACATGAGAGGCTGGGTCGAGGAATAAAAAGAAAATGGACATGAGGAGAATGTGCTGTAGAATGTGCAATGACAAATCCTGTTGTATTGATGGAAATGGTCAAAATCCCTTCATGGAAGCACACGGATTATTTAATACAAACTTAAACTGTTGTTGGAAAGAAGGTAGATTAGTAGATTATGCAGACGGGGGTCAGAAAGACAGCAGGTAGTGAGAGAGATAGATAATGTACCAGGGTCTCTCACAGGGCTACAGTAGAGTCAGGACACACAGCAGGTGGAGGCCAGGGGGGGATAAACTGTCTCAGTGCTTGCTATTCATCAAACCATGGCTCTCTTTGTCTTTCTGTCCTACACACATACACATCTAATCAGCCAAATGTACCCTGTATCCCTCCGCCCCATCTGTTCTACATGCCAAAATTTTTTAAACGAGCCATAAAGCTGTGATGGACAGCAACTAATTACAATGGAATGATAAAGCAGCTGTGCCAGAACCATGTGTGATGACGAGAATTGTGCGAATAGGGGCAATATGCAGCTGTGGAAGCCTCGCCTTTGTTGTCTCTTTCATCCCCTCTTCCCCCTCTCCTTCTGTTAAGTGAATCATGCCCTCGAGGCCCATTCAGTGCAGCAGGAAGATGTAGAAATGATGACATTTGTTATTTAAGTGTGTAATGCGTGACCGTTAGTGCTTCACTATCACTGGAGTCTCCACATCAAAGATACTCGATTTCACCCAATATTTAGTGTTAACTGCCATCTCCTCACACTTCAGTGCTCCTCAGTACTAAATGACAAGGCTGTTAAAACATGCTGGCACCTTGCGTATGGTGCTAGGAGAATACTTTGTGTGCTTGGAATATGGTTGGAATCCTTCCTGCCCACATGCAATATGTGTAAATAACCCCTTTAATACCAAGTAAGATTGGTTGAATTGTATTCTGCTAATTAGTAGCATGTATAATTAGATTTACAGTTTAACAGAAATACACTTAGCTGACGGGGACAGTACAGGTGCTCCCATTTTTCTGTAATTTCACTATGTGCTTAATTGTTTTGATATTTTTTTATTATTATTATATTGATATTTTGACCTCTTGCATCATTGTCATGATTGCTCTCAGTCACAGCAGATGTTCCAAGTTTGCTAAATATTTCACTATCAACAAAATGCCTGTATTCTGCTCTCATGAATCATTGAAGTAAAATGGATTAGAGCCAGCATAAGAGCATTGTGAAATAAATGTTTCGTCCATCACATTACACAGGGATGAGAGCCTTTCAGGAAGTGACATAACATCCAAGCTGGAGCCAGCCTTCCTCTCAGGGCTTCGTTGCTCCCAGCCACTGATCAGGGCCAAGTTCTTTGAGGTGTTTGACGCCTCCATGAAGCGGCGTGTCTATGAAAGGCTTCTCTACATCTGCTGCTCTCAGAACTGGGAGGCCATGGGCAGCCACTTCTGGATAAAACAGTGCATAGAGGTAAACAGAGCTGCTTCTGTAATGTATTGCTGATGCATAAAACATGTCTATCTTTTTTGTCTTGTGGTTTCAACATGCTTCTTGATGACCGTCACTTGCCATCGCATTTACTGTCACTGATCGCGGTGTGCACTTGTTTTTCTTTTGTTTGCGTGTGTGTGTGTATGTGCTTGGTAGCTGCTGCTGGCAGTGTGTGAACGAAACACCATCATCGGCACCAGCTGCCAGGGATCCATGCTACCGTCTATCACCAACGTCATCAACCTGGCTGACAGCCATGATCGCGCTGCCTTCGCCATGGCAACACATGTCAAACAAGAACCGAGAGAGAGAGAGAACAGTGAGACCAAAGAGGAGGTGGGACACACACATCAAGAGATCTCACATAATTTAGCACATTATCTTGTTAGGGAATGTGGTATATGCTGTTGTCCTGAGAAAACATCAAACCCTTCTCCTTGGCTCAAAGTTAGATTTCTAAAATGACGGTTGATGTCATATAAAATGCCTTCTCAAATGGGCTTGTGTGTCAAATGTATCGAAGCTCTTCATAAAGATGTTTCCTTCTATTTTCTTGTGTGCTCTGACAGGAGGTGGAGATAGACATAGAGTTAGCGCCGGGTGACCAGACAGCCATCCCCAAGAGTAAGGAGCAGGCTGAGAGAGATGCAGGCAACCAACTGCACATGCTCACTAACCGCCACGACAAGTTTCTTGACTCGCTTCGAGAGGTCAAGGTAAGCTTTGTCCTTCTGAAACCAGCATATAAGCGGATTGGAACCAAGCTGAGTGGAAAGATATATCTAACCATTATGCTGAGTCATTTTCATTAATGACCTTAATTACCCAGGGGTTAGGGCTGACAATATTAAGTGCAAGTAGTGTGAGGTGTTGAACTTCATTATATTTTTTAAATCACTTTACCTCATATATATACTATGCAGAAGCTTTTTCCTGATCCACAGTGATTTTTATTCTGCTGTATCTATAAAGTCAGGAACTGATTATGATCTGGGACATCAATTGAACAATTAGCTGCTCTATAGGATAGTGAACCAGCTCAACTCTTGATCCCAAAGACAAGCTATAAGAACGCTGCCTTGCTGAGTTGACAGCTAGCATTTTTCTCTGCTCTGTGTTAGACGGGGGCACTCCTGAACGCTCTGGTCCAGCTTTGTCACATCTCCACGCCGCTGGCCGAAAGGACCTGGGTTCAGCTCTTCCCTCGCCTCTGGAAGATCCTCTCCGACAGGCAGCAGCACGTGAGTACAACTTATTGGCCTCTGTCTAGTTACACCCAGAACAGAGACACACACAGCAAGGAATGTCCAGTTTTATTTGCAGGACACTTTAGTGTTGCTGGCAAGTATGATGGTTGCTGTTGTATGCGTGATTGTGTGCAGTGTATGTTCAAATATTGTAAATATTCCAAGGAGTAGAATGCATGATTTTAGCATCTGCAACAAAAGAATGTCTGTCGACCTCTGTGGGGAAATATGATGTATTTTACATGTTGGCTATTGCCAAAATATTTGACCTTTGCATGACAAAGCTTATTTACTGTATACTGACACCACAAACTCATATGATTCAATTTGTGTCCCTTATTTGGAAAACCCCAAATGACTGTTTAATCGCTTTCGGAAAATATATCATAAAGACACACACTACACACCTCTATTCGCCATATCCAGCATTTTTGACTTGGCCTATTTGTTCTCTCCTGTACGAACACACAAGTCCTCTTTACACAGAGATCACGCAATAGCTCCACAACGAAGATCCATATTTATGCCACCTTTGTTTATTAACACTGAACAAAACCGTGGTGTGTAACACTTCCCCAGAGTGTAATTTTTTTTTTAGACAGCATGCCCACATTCTGCAAGCAAAAGTGACATGGCGTGTAATACATCAGCATTGGCATCTAGCGTGACATTTTAGATATGCGTCGAGCAGTACTTTTGCAAACAATCAAATAACATTGCAAAAACAACCATTTATCTTCCCTGTTTCCTTGTTGTTGCTGCTTGGAGGGTAGTGACCTCCCGGACCGTCTCCCCAATTAGAAGACATTTTCAGTTGATTGTCATCATCTTTGAGGTAGCTGCTAATCACTACTAGCTGCTTTGTGGGTTGCATCACACGCCACACACATCAGAAGTCTGATCAACACTGTTACTACCTCAGAGGTGGAACAACAATGACCCCCATTCCATCCTGGTAACTTTTATATTGAACAGCAAGGTGCAATAATGGCTTAACATTTTTGCCTTGAATAGGCTGTGTAAAAGGAGCTACACACACTGTTCCGCCCCCATATCCTTTTCTGTATTTTATCAATGACGTTAGTAAGCAGACTCTTACTCTGACCTTGGCTATCCCATTTCTCTCTCAAAATGTGCAATTACACTTAATGAGGACAGATTATTTTATGCTAAATATGGAAACGAGCAAGCTGAAGGAGGAAAGCTGTAATGAGTTTAACGAACCAGATGCATTTAGAGTAGTTTGAGACTCATTGAAAGACCTTGATTTGAAGTGATTGAACTCTCAACCATCTGAAAGATGCAATCAATAGAAAGATGGCTTCAAATGATGATGTTTTCTTCCTGTGACAGGCATGAAGTCACAAATATGTCACGTGTTTATTCTGATGCCTGCATCAGCCCTGTATTTTACGTCAGTATTACACTATATCAATTTATGGGATAAATAGAATCATCACTGGTGCTTTGGATTTATATCTGTGGGCTGATTATTACATGGGAATGATGGAAAAGCATATTGCTCTTAGGAAGGAATTTAATACTATTCACATATTGGTCCTCTCCACCATAAGTCTAATTACAGTGACCATCAAGGCTTTAATTATTCCATTCTGTCAATAGGCAGTGAAAATTATATTCATTACAGATACATCATTTATTTGTGCGTGTGTGTGTGTCAGTCATGGTTTTCAGAGCAGTAACTCCACAGTCACATTCAAAGCCTATTCTATGGGCGTATAAACAGGCTGTGATTGAATAGAGCATCTCAGTGCACTTCAAACACTATTAACACTTTTTTTCACGCATATCCTTAAAAATGAGTGACAAATACTTCGCCTTATTTAAAAAATTAAATGGTTTATAGTTGCTTCCATGGTGTTAATGTTTTCCAATATTATTTTTAAATGTGTGTTGATAAAATCATAGAATTCCAAGTATATTAAAAAAATCTCATTCCCTTATAGTTGCAAGAAACTAGTTGATCATATTTTTGGTTATTTGTCCCTTCCCAGTCATGTCACCTATTTTCATTCCTCCTCTTTTCTTGCTTCTTAACAGCTCTCTACTCCAAAAAAAAACAAACCCAACAGCATATTGCATGACATGCATGCAACAGAATGCCGTCATCAATATTCTATATCAGTGCACTGCTAGTTGTAAACTGGTAGTTTTATGAGCTCTTTCTCCTCTCCAGGCATTGTCAGGAGAAATGAGTCCTTTCCTGTGCAGTGGCAGCCACCAGGCCCAGAGGGACTGCCAGCCCAGTGCTCTGAACTGCTTTGTGGAGGCCATGTCCCAGTGTGTGCCTCCTATCCCCATCCGTCCTTGTGTGTTGAAGTACTTAGGCAAGACACACAACCTCTGGCTACGCTCCACTTTAATGCTTGAGCAGCAGGCCTTTGAAAAGGGCCTCAGTCTGCACAGCAAACCCAAACAGAGCACTGAGTTTTACGAGCAGGAGAGCATCACACCACCTCAACAGGTAATGTATTTGGATCTAAGTTTTGAGTTATCAATATGAAAGATATCAATAACTTTCCA
Source organism: Chaunax sp. Z400 (assembly GCA_037577475.1). Lineage (NCBI taxonomy): Eukaryota > Metazoa > Chordata > Actinopteri > Lophiiformes > Chaunacidae > Chaunax > Chaunax sp. Z400. The sequence goes on from CM075203.1 coordinate 13,407,679, forward strand.
TTAATATTCGATAACCTGATAATATCATTTCTGTACAAAGTAGTATAAATTCCAGGACCTTTTTGCAAAGAGCAGCCCCAATAGAGGGTCGGGGTTAACTTCTGAATGCTACTGCCTATCCTTTTATTTATCAGTCTCTTCCAACAGTTTATTTGTCATGTGTGTGTTGCAGCATCATATTTAAAGTTATCAAGTCAGCCTCTTCCTCTTTTTGAACTAAGCTCATTTGCTAGCATACAAAATGTTCCAATGTCTTCTGCTGTCATCTACATCCCCCCCCCCCCCCCCCCCCCCTCCCCCTCTTTAGGAGATTTTGGACTCCCTAGCAGAACTCTACTCTCTCCTCCAAGAGGAGGACATGTGGGCCGGCCTGTGGCAGAAAAGGTGCAAATTTCCTGAGACCGCCACAGCCATTGCCTACGAGCAGCATGGCTTCTTTGAACAGGTGAGAGAAAGCTGGCCACTTTGGTTATTGGGTTCACCATGCTGTCAATAAATCCTGCCTCACCGAAGATGTTAATTAACCATAATTTGTGATGTATGGAAAATGTCTTGCATTTTACTGGAAGATGTTGCTACTATTTTGTCCTCCCCAATTATATCAATTATATCAATGAGGTCAGACAGTGTTATTGCATATTTTATTGAGGCAGACGTGTTGCACTGACAATCATTTTATTAGCCTCAAACAGCTTGTGCTAAAAATTGCGTGTGTCATGTGGTCAGGCCCAAGAAAGCTACGAGAAAGCAATGGAGAAGGCTAGAAAAGAGCACGAGAGAAGCAATGTGTCTGCCGCCACCTTCCCTGAGTACCAGCTCTGGGAGGACCACTGGATACGGTAAGCCTTCTGCAGCAGAACAGCGTTTTTTTTATCCTGCAGGCTAGTCTGTCTTACATATCAAGAGAGCCAGCAGAGCACAGAACCGTAGCAAACCTTTACTTTAACTTTAATATCTTCATTTCTATACTGTGCACCATTGATTTTTATAAAGAAGATAACATTTATTCCATCATCACACAAATTATGCAGCAGGGCATTCAGAAACAATATTATAATAGCAAACCCAATTTCTGTATTTTATTACATTTTTATTCATATATCATTTGACATAGGTTCTGTTACTGGTGAAATGTGTATCAGTCAGCAGAGGAATTTCTATCAAAGTCAATTTTCATTGTGATGTATCTGAATTAAATCTTGATTAAAAAGCAGTTAAAAAGCAGCAGTCGTGGTTGACTAGCACGCCTCACTGAAGGATCAAATGTCTCCATGTTCTATGTCTGCAATTATTAATATTTTACATCAGCAATATTAGGCGTATCTTACCCCCGCTATTAGGCATATTCCGTCACTCTTTAAAATTAAAGGGAGACAAACAATTATATGGGTAAGACTAAGAAACCATAAGAAGTTATGCAAATGTTGAAATCCCAGAAGGAATTTTAAATAGCCAAAATGATAAACAGAGAATGACTAATGACACACTATCAATTGGACTTATAAAACTGACAAATTTAAAAAGCTCCAACCATAATTAACGCAGCTGTAGCAAAATTTAAGAGCATGATTTGTTCAAAGTTTCATATCCTTTCCATCTCCTTTGTCTCCATGTCCAGCTGTTCTAAGGAATTGAACCAGTGGGAGCCGTTGACAGAGTACGGTCAAACTAAGAGCCACTCAAACCCTTATCTCATGCTTGAGTGTGCCTGGAGGGTTTCCAATTGGGCTGCCATGAAGGAGGCTCTGGTACAGGTGAGGAATGCGCAGTCGCCATGTAAAATTATATGAATGTGTGTATTTTTTAGACACACAAACACAAACCCACGCACACGTCTGCTCTCACGGTCTTCCAAAGGTTGCATTAATCCCCCTACAGTTTGACTGAAAATAGAAACTACAACCAAAACCTGTCACTAATGCACCACAGAACCAATGCAGTCGCTGGGCTTCAGCCCGATAAACCAAACGCTATTTAAAACACACTATTTTCTTTCATTATATTCCTGCTTTCTGTTACAGTGCTGTAGTCCAGGCTGTATGTCAGTGTGAAGCATAGAAACATGATATTGAGACAGCCCCCACAGCCCCACACTCCTGGGAGAATGACAGAGCTAGCTGTAAAGCTGTGGAAATGCAGTTCAGCTGTTTGCTCTGTTAATTTATTGGCCTAATGTTGCCTAAGTGTAGACGGGTGGCGAGCACACGATAGTACCTGACGTATAACAAATACTCCTGCTTTGCTCTTTCAAGGAGACTTGGAACCAATCCATTGAGCCGCTCTGTCCTAAGGTGACACCTAATTAAATCGTCTGGATGGCAGCACCAGCTCTGCTATATCCCGTCCTCTGTGTTTCATTCCTTCCCTCCTGTGTGTGCGCGCCCATTTCTCTCGCTTTTGTCTATTACGTCCCCAACTTCTCTCCTCTATGTTTCTTTTTCTTTACCAACCCCCTCTTCTTCTACTTCCACCTCCATCTCTTCATCCCTTGCTTTGTAAGGGATGAAGAGATGGAGATGGTGGTGAGTAGTAATTACGACAGCTAGATGTGAGTTATTACCCAGCATCCGTTTGGGGTTATTTTATGGTGGAGGAGACCAGCGAGGCTTTTAGTAGCTTGTCTGCCCACTGCTCACCACCTCAGAGGCAAAGTCCAAATGTCCCTGCTTTCAATTAAAGCTGGCTCTTGATAAGGGCGGACCTGTCTCCAGGATATTCATCAAGTGTCACGCCTGATAAGTGCGCTGTTGACCGATCACTGTAATTTTCTCCATCATTGGAAGAGCTTTCACAAATATACACCTACACACTCTTGTTCTCTTGATCTTTTCACTCTCCCACTTTTTGGTTTTATTTCATTCTTTCTTTCTCACACTCGCTTTTAAACTGCTGGTTTGATGCAGTCGGCTTCTCTAGACTGTTGTTTGTTTAGTGTTAATGCACTAAGTGTTTTATCGATGGCGGGACCTTTTCCCCTTCTCCACTTCCATGTCAGACTCGCCAGGTTGATTAGTTTCCATTCAGGAAACGAATTTGAAACAGCATTGTATACGATCCAAGTACTGCATTGTGCAAAGAAAACGTCGTAGTCCTTTCCCTCGGATGTTTACATTTAATTAAAACTACCATGCGCTCAATGCTTTGAAGAGTGTGTGGTATTCTGTTTAACATGATGGCGATAAACACAGAAAAACAACATGCTACATAACCCAGCTGTGTATCCATTTCAAAAGAATATTTCACCAGTCTCTAATTGATTTTAACTGCAACTAACTGCGGCTCTCAGTTAGCTGCTCCCAAAAGAAAAAGGCATGGCTACTACAAAGACTTATTTTCAGACAGGAATCTATATCTTTTTATATGATGAATTCTGACAACAGTCAATCTTACTGGCATATCTTTCTGTTTTATCTACTGGTTACACAATAGGTAAACCGAGAGATTTTTAAAAAAGTGCTCCGTTCTATTACCTTACACAAGATATCCATTGTGGAGATTGCCAGCTTTCTCCATATTTAATATTCTCAATATTTTTTTCATATAACACATTAATGTTTTAGTTTCTCCTGTGTGCTGTCAGTATGGATTTTACAGGACATATTGTGGATTGCTTCACAACATAAAATAGCATAAATAACACAAAGATAGACTGATTTTATGGAGACAGGAGATGGTAAAATAACTAAAAGACTTTTGGAGGAAACAAATTACACCACATTTATGCTCTTCAGATGAATGAATGAAATCCAGAACACAGACATTAAAACTACTGCTAGAGTGACACTAAGTCTAAGTGTTCTTATTGTACACACTACACCAATCAATCTGATAGTGGTCTATTGATCCTTAATAATGGTAACCATTGCCTATTAGTTATCCTTTAGTAAAAGAAACGCTAATTAGTTGATAACTCAGTTGAGTAGTCGAAGCATTTGCTACTATAAATTGGTGTTAAAGTATAGAAACGAATATTCTGTGTGAATTTCCAGGTGGAGCTGAGCTGTCCTAAGGAGATGGCATGGAAGGTGAACATGCATCGTGGCTACCTCGCCATCTGCCACCCAGAGGAACAGCAACTCAACTTCATAGAGCGGCTGGTGGAAATGGCCTCCAGCCTAGCCATCCGTGAATGGAGGAGGTTGCCGCACATTGTTTCCCACGTGCACACGCCACTGCTGCAGGTCAGTATGCAAGATGCATGAATTTGTTTTTTCTTTCCGTTGAGAGATTCCATTTAGACCGATGCGGCAGTCAGAAAACCAGGACGAGCGATTAAGGGAATCTGTGATAAGCACTTGAAAAGATGCATGTCGAAAGATCCTCAAGACGGTGTTGAGTAACAATAGCCTCATTCTCCCTCTCTCACTCTGTTTTGTAAAATTTAGATGCACGATTGAAAAAAAAAATGAATCAAAAAACATTTAAGCCTCTTTGATTCTACCACAGGAGATTACAATAGATCGAGGCAAAGATGGAGTAGGAGAAAAGGAGGGAGTCTGACGCAATTGAAAATTGAAAAGGCAGAGGGTGAACGGAATGGGCCGGACATGGGGGAGAAAGAGAGAGAAGAAAGAGAGTTAGTTCAGAATGGCTTTAATTACTTCCCTGCCATCAGATACCATTTGATTAAATACCTGCAGCAGAAATACATTTACGTGATGAATGGGACGGCCTGAATGAAGGTTAGAAATGGGCCATCAGCTGATATTAACAGATAATTGTGAGAAATATTGTATTGCCTAATTTATTTTGTTTTGGGAGATTTGATTTCGGAGCAGGGGGTTAAGTCTTCAGCACCGCTCTGATTCACTACATTTATCTTTTCAAAATGGATATTTGAATTGGGCGACTACTCTGTGTATGTGTGTGTGTGTGTATGTGTGTGTGCGCGTGTATGAGGGTGGAGGGTGGGGGGATGCTTGCATATGTGCAGTCCAATTATTTACCCTAGCCAAGGGAAAACAAGCTATTTATTCCACTACCCAGCCAAGCGGCCTGTTGTAAATCTCCATTCCAAACACTATATCTCATATTCACGACTCCATGAGCCTTGGAAAATGAGAAGCACAGACTCTGCAAATACAGTAGGGCTCAAATACCATTTGAATCAACTTATCAAATCCCGGCGCTTAGCAGTGACTGACGATCAATGGATTATCACCCACGCTATCGATTATGAGGGTTGACATTAATATTGATTGATGAGCACTTATAATGGAATGATTGATTATATGTTCACAAAGCGGCTTTGGGTCAATCAATGAGGATTTTTTTTTTTTTTATGGAATGAGATAGAAGCCCTTGCTCATCATTTCATATTTTCCCCATTTCCTCGTCCATTTTCTCTCCCATATGTGAGCAGATTAGCTGTTTGGGTAATGTAGGAAGACATAATGATTTTCCCCATAAAATGATTTTGGCAGCATTAAAAAAAAATGCTTCTGGACTGTATTTCTAATTCAAACGTAGTTTGTGTTTTTATTCCTGTGGCATTTTCATTACATTCAGGTATTTTCATTACATTGAATGTTTTGCTATGAAAAGGCATTGCTTTTTATGAGAGCTGAGCTAGAGATCTTCAGATCCAGCTGTCCGTAGAGATAAATGTTCCATTTCGTTTGTGGAGTCCTTCAGCCACTGGGATTGTTGAGCGAGTCAGTGACCTAGAGGAGAACAGCCCCAGCATCCTCTTTTTTTACTCACTTTTGTCAATACCCCAAGAGTAGCAGTTCTCTGTTTTTATCAGTTCACTCTCTGCCTTGTACTTTTATGTTTTTTAATTATCTGCGCTGTTACTTATGTTTACAATTTACATCAGATTTCTTTTGAAAAGAGGCAGTCAATGAATGACTGCAGATGGACACCATGTGGGTATAATGCAGGACAAGTTAAGTGGGAAATTTTACGACTAGTGTATATTTGTTGAGGGGAGCAGACGCTATATTGATGAGATTAAGTGCAGCTGGGATAGGGTCTGGACCAAATATTTGAAGCAAACCTGGGAACACAATGTTAACTCTGAACAAAAAAAGTTTGGCTACTTGGCAATTTAGCTTCTACCTCCTTATTTAGTCAGAGTGGAAAGTCTCATCTTTTTTTGATTTTTTTTTTTTTTAACTTATGGCTCTCACAGGCAGCACAGCAGATCATTGAGCTTCAAGAGGCCGCCCAAATAAATGCAGGGCTTCAGCCAGCCAACCTGGGCCGTAACACCAGCCTCCACGACATGAAGACTGTGGTGAAAACCTGGAGGAACCGACTGCCTATCGTTTCTGATGACCTGTCTCATTGGAGCAGCATCTTCATGTGGCGCCAGCATCACTACCAAGGTACGACGCTCAGACGCCCACAGACCCAGTACTGCCCGTGAAGTTTGACACCAGATTTTTTTGTTCACATGCATGATGTTTTACACATTGTATTGCAGGGTGCCACTCTTACGCAGGCATACTCTTAGATTGTTGCTAAGCTTTCCCCTAGTTCTGAGAAAGGGTCTTCTTTAAAAGGGTCTTCAAATGTCGGCTTGCTGAAGTACTCGCTCTCTGAATGCAGGACATAACACAAGCACACACACACACACACACACACACACACACACACACACACACACACACACACACACACACACACACACACACACACACACACACACACACACACACACACACACACACACACACACACACACACACACACACACACACACACACACTTACCTTGCTTAGTGCTCAGCTCTCTCCTGCGGTGACTTTGAAACCATTCAGAGAGGCAGCCACTGCAAAATGTGATGTCTCAAGCAACTTGAGCTCCAGCTCTCACTGCGAGGTACTAATATAATGATAGCACGGGTTGTGCAGCACCATGCCAATGAAAAGCACTTCATTTATTCGTGACAGCCTTCAAACTTATGATAACTTAAACTGGAATGGAATTTTCTTGATGAAATTCACCTCCATGGCCCATTTACTGTTCAATACGTTCAGTGTCCCCAGTGACGCCCTCTGCATTATGACAGCTGAGCTTTCAGAATGTTAGAAGATCACTTATATTCTTATTGAACTAAGCTTTTTTTTTGCTTAACTTTTCAATTTTTTTCAAATTATTATTTTTTTTTACTGTTTTGTCTCTGTCCACAGCCATTGTGACGGCATATGAGACAAACACACAGCACGATCCAAACAACAACAATGCCATGTTGGGAGTTCATGCCTCGGCTTCTGCTATCATTCAGTATGGCAAGATAGGACGAAAGCAGGTACTGGTTCAGTCTTATAAACCCTTTTAATGGGAAACAGTGTGAAACAACAAACTATAAGGTCAACATTTGTTTTTCACTGATTCGTTCCTTTTTGATTGTCTTTGTGGTGAATTTGTCTTCGTGTTTGTCCCCTGTTGTTTCCCCAGGGGTTGGTAAATGTGGCTCTGGACATCCTGAGTCGTATCCATACCATCCCCACAGTGCCCATTGTCGACTGCTTCCAGAAGATCAGACAGCAGGTCAAATGTTATTTGCAGCTGGCAGGCGTCATGGGCAAGAACGAGTGCATGCATGTAAGGATGGCGCCTTCTTTCAATTTTATGTGTTTATCCCAATATCACAAAATGTAAGTTTTCCTTACAGGGCTTTACAATCCGTACCACATACTTAACATTAGAGAATAACAGTGACATCTTACCACCCTATTTCTATCATGTTTTACTCGTGAAAACCTTTTTTTTTCCCAAATGTGAAACTTGAAGTGAAAGTCAATTTGGTATTACTTTAAAGGATAGATGCACTTAATTGGTTGTTGAGTAGAGCTCTGCCCATAGTAAATACTATACTTAGAGATTCTGGTGTTAACCAGTGTGTTTGACATGTTCAAAATCACTCTTGGTTTTATTAACAAACACATACAATACAGTACTTCATTGTTTTAGTTTGAAACTCATGAAATAATTTATTGGCAAAATCGTTCACTAGAATGAGAAAAACTCAAATTTGTTTGTACGATCTAATTATGTCCCATGAAAAGATGATCTATCGTACCCATGTAACACCTGCACCATAATGCAGCTGCAAGAGATTTGGATTGAGGCAATGAATACTCCAATATAAAATAGGCCAGCCTCTACTGAAGAACAACACCTTTGGTGCAGTTTGTGTAACTTAAACCCTTAGTTTGATTTCTGTTAGTAGTAGCTGAAGGCATAGTTAGTGGTATTTTGAGTGTATAAAATAGTAAGAGCAAGACGTGTTCGGGGTAGCTCTAGGTGACAAGTTATAGCAGTGAGACTTCTAACAGGTCATAACTCAGGAGTTTGCTCTTAAGCCCATGGAGCACTCTGATTAATAGAAGCAGTTCCGCACACCACAAGTCATTAAAAGTGCCAGTAGACACTCTTCTCTCTCTTTCTTTCTCTTTTCTATCTCATCTTCTCTGGTTCTCTCCGTCTCTCTCTCCTGCTACACATCGTTTGTCACAGCAGTACATAGGGGACACCTAATCACAGGCTCACCATAATGGAAGTTTAGTTCGCTTAACACCTTTTCTTAGTTCTTAATGAACACTGAGCGGTCTGTTTGTTTTTAACCTGTGATTATGGCCCTGTCTCTATGAAAAGTTTCTTCACTGAAGTTTGTTTTGAAGTTCAGCGTGTTTTGTTCACTTCCCCATCTGTTAGGGTTTGGAGGTGATAGAGTCGACCAACCTGAAGTACTTCACCAAGGAGATGACGGCTGAGTTCTATGCTCTAAAGGGCATGTTCCTGGCTCAGATCAACAAGTATGTCCTTAAGTGATCCACCTGTCTGGTCTTTGTAACTTTGTAGCCAACTTTAGATTAGCCTCTTTCACCTTTTCAAAAACAAAAACAAACAAACAATCTGAACCCATCCCTCTGTCTGTAAGTGGTCCCTTAACTCCGTGGGTGTCTGATCCCATCAGGACATGGCAGTCATACTTAATCGGCACTTCTCGCCCCAAGCTGACGCACCTGAAATTATCTTAGCGGGTGATGTGGCTTAGATATCAATGCACATATTTGCCATCAGTCTGTGACATCATCAGTAATGGGTTTATAGCTGTCGGGATTGCCTGTGGAACATGGAAGTGCACTGCAGGACACCCATAGCCATACTCTTTAACACCCCATCAGCACCCCCTTTTCAGCTGTCATCTTTGACGTGACATGGTGTCCTGAGGGGTGAAAGACAAATTGAGGAAGGCTTATTAAATGTATATGCAGCTCAATAATTAACTCGAAGCAATTTGCAAGAATCTCTGGGATCAGCAGAACTTGCCTCCACCTCAGCAGGGTTTATTGCAATCATTAAGTTTCCCCCTACATCAGGGGAGAATTAACAGCAGAGTGGGGGACAGGGAATTGCAGTTTTTTTTTGTGTGTGTGCATATGTGCGAGTGTTTGTGTGCATGCATGTGCAACCACATGTGCTAAGGATTTGGGGATCACTCAATTAAATGGGTGTCAGAGATTTGACAGTCTGTTGGGTGCCTGTTTTCCTGTTGAGCCAGGTAGTAGAAACTGTTAATGCACTTTAACACTGGCAAAGTGACTGAGGCAACCCCATTAAGTATGACAGGAGGGTCTTCAGCTCTTACTCCCATAGCAATCAAGCTCCTATTTCTTAATCACATGCCAAATGCATTTTATAATAATACATTTTAATTGATTGGCCTGGGAGACATTTCACTGCAAGTAAGTGGGAGAGTAGTTTTGGAAGCACTCCTAAAATGGAGATCCATTTCCCAACTGTAGCTCAGTAAGGCTTTTTCATTGACAGGCCCGTCTCCATGTTTTGACTGCAGGGTGATGCGTCTTGGGTGCCTCTTGTATCTTATTTATTAATCAAAGGCTGAAAGGTGTGTGAAATTTATTCAGACTGCGTGCCAACGAGTGGTTAGAAGCCACTTGGCGTGGTGAAAACAGCTGATGATTCAGAATATATTTCCCTGTCAGCATAAATGCTGCATTGAAAATGGGTGGGGGGTCCTGCCAGATTTCACCTGTCTATTTCCTTGGCTGCTATTTAACAGTAACTAAATGGAACGCTCAAAGTGTGACTGCTAGATTGCAGTAACTGGATAAAAAATCTCAAGGATTCTCAAGTTTATCAGCCTGCAGATTTTCCTAAGCTGTAGCAATGCTCTTCACGGTCACTCTATTTGTATACAGAAAAATATAGCCATTACACTGAGGTTGATTTTTTTTTTTTTTTTTACCTTGCTGCAGCTCTGGCATTTCTGATAAAATAGGAAGACGTTAAGCTCATTTGTCACCCAGTATTAAATGGATTGATCCACACAGTATGATAGAGTTGAGTTCAACTCATATTACATTATAGCAAAAAGCCTGAACCCTTGGTGACATTAATTCATTCTCGGTTAAATGCTTACTTTTTAATGCCGAGGGGAAAGGCCTTGAAGATTACAACAAATGAAATATGGTGCTTATTGATGTGTAGTACATACTTCAGAATATGATCATCATAATCTGTTTCACACTCCATCTTTCACACCCTCTGTGCTCTCTCCATAAGTATTGAATTCATCTTTAACCCTTCCCACCTCTGTTTTCAGTACCCCTCGCTATTTCCTATCTATTTTCCCCATCTGACATACCCTTTACACAATTCTTACCACCCCCAACCTACCCCAGTTAGCTCACTTGCCCTTGACAACTCTGTGTTACCGTAAGTCCGTCCCTCACTCTCTAACACTCTTCACCTTCCCTCCATTCTTGACCCCAGGTCAGAGGAGGCCAACAAGGCCTTTTCAGCAGCTGTACAGATGCACGATGTCCTGGTGAAGGCCTGGGCCATGTGGGGCGACTACTTGGAGAACATCTTCGTCAAGGACCGCCAGCTCCACTTGGGGGTCTCCGCCATAACCTGCTACCTCCACGCCTGCCGCCACCAAAACGAGAGCAAGTCCCGCAAATACCTAGCAAAGGTGATAACTTAAGTGAGAGGGAAGCATTTTGTGTGATTTTCCGTGTTCAAGTGTTCAAAGCAAAATGTGAAGACTTCTTGTGAAATGCTAATAATGACAACATAATCGCTGTTGTTTGCCTCGTGTCCTCGGGTGTTCTTGTTTTCTGTTTGCTCTGAAACAGGCAGCTACTCCTGCTGCTAATCCCTGTTTCTTTAAAACCATTAACCTCAATCAGGCCTTTTTTCAGATAGGGTCACTTTTTTTCTGGCCCCATCCAGCCCATATATTATTGGCGCTGATGAGAAGAAAGGCATTATTTTTTCCCCTTTCAGTCTGCCCCAGTTACAAACAGAGAGCAGTAATTTGATCGATTATAGTCCAGCAGTAGACGGTGTGGATGGTTTCCCACAGCGGATCGATGGCAGAGTGAAGGCTATCCTCTGGCACGGGGAGTTAACAGACTAATGGCCTCCCCTGACACTCCAATCCCATAACCCTCTACATGGGCTGACCTTTCTCTAACAGTCAGACCATACAATCCAGTCGAGTTAGCCCTGTGTAGGAGGTAAGGAGATGGAGTCCTTGCTAACAAGCATCCCACCTTCTTACACAGGCACACACAAATACCTCCCTCCAGAAGTTAGCACAGAACGACATCCATACTCCTAAATTGGTAAGGCATTGAGACTTGTTGTTCTCTGCCATACTGTACTCCGTTCAAGTGGTTCTCCATTAAAAAAAAAGCAGAAACGTTAAGTCAGACGATGGCAGCTCAAAATGATAGGACTGGTATAGGTTTTCTTGGAAATCTTGGTAAGTTTCTGCTTCACTGATTCGCAAACTAGGCCTTTTTACTACATGTTCTTATGTATGAACCAGAGGAGGCTTAGAGATTATGAAATCCTTTACTAAACTGCCTGTTGGGTCTCTGCTTTCAAAGAGCCTCAGTAGAGTCAACTTATGCTGGGTTCAGACTACACGGCTGTAGCCTGATTTCGACACCATCTGGTTATAGCCAACAAATTCCCTGCATCAGGCACGAATACGAAGGTGATGAACGATGAACAGCGATGTGGCATCTGGGACGCTCCACAACACCGTTCGGAAAAGTCTACCATGTCAGAATTTTTTTTTTTTAAATCGCCCCCAACCTTTTCTGAAATTCACCAATAGGACAACAGAGCAGAACAATGTTTGTGTGTGTACTTATGGCTGTGTGGCTGTATATAGTGGCTGCGTTAAGCTCATTTTTGATATCCAGTGCAACTGAAAGACAAACGTCCATTAAACACTAGATGACAACAAAAGACTGCGCATGAGACCGTATCATTGTATCTTATCAATAATAGTTTTTTGGTTATTGGTTCATTGTATCCTCATTTACCAAGTAGAGTAGGCTACACAACTTTCATAAACCCGATCATCTGACATCGCATCACTTGACGTGAACGAATGGTTAAGGTCAAACATGTAGTAGTGTTAGTTTTCTGACCAAGAAGCGGCAAGAGTTTATGGCATTGTGATTGCCTAATCTGACATGGTGTTTCTTGAAAGAACATCGTGGAAGACAAAAAAATATTGTGTAGCGTGAGCCTGGCATTAAAGAGACAAATCCTCTATGTCAGTGTTGATAAATAAATAATATAGTTTTGCCATATCGTGTGTTAGCAAAAGCCGCCACTACCATTATCTGTTCTAACCATGGCTGCTACCAGCTTCACATTCCAATTAAGTGTTTTCCTGGTGACCCCTCTCTGGCCGCTGCCAAGCTGGGCTGGCAGTGCTTCGTCTGATGGTTGAAGTGAGACGACCAGTCATTACAAGCAATTATACACCATCTGTGTACTGGGGCTGACTCGCTGAAGAGCGCCTGGAGAGTGTGGGTGGTGGTTGTCGGGGGTTAATGTCTTCATCATAATGTAGATGCAGACACCATCACACCAGGGAAGGAGAGATCACCTCCACGCTGTCTCAACTTTGATCATATTAAGGATCGCTAGTATGCACTCGTTGTTTTCTCCCGCTGTGCACAGAGCCGTGGAAGCAGCAATAGTCTGATTTATGATGGAGACCTTACCTCTTGCTGTGTGGTGTCTGACAGTAGTTCCTTTATTGTGAATGGAATATTGTCTACCTTTGCAGTTGCATATGATTTGTTTTGTTTTTTTCCTTCCTCCTTTTCTCACATATCTCTCCTACTGTCTTTTTTGTCTCTTCTTTTTTTTTTTTGTATATCTGTAGGTGTTGTGGCTACTCAGCTTCGATGACAAGAACACCCTCGCAGATGCCGTGGACAAGTACTGCATCGGAGTCCCGCCCATCCAGTGGTTGGCATGGATACCACAGCTCTTGACGTGCCTGGTTGGTTCAGAAGGCAAACCTCTGCTCAACCTAATTAGCCAGGTGAGGCCTTTTCAAATTTCTTATCCCCCTGCTAGATCAAGATGACCCTTGTGCTTAGGCCCAAATTCTCTTGGTCTCTGTTATCAACTTTTTAGTGATTAAAACATCTGTCAAAATGCTATGCTAAAAAGCTTTACAGTTTTCAAAATATTCCTTTCTCTCCTTGTGCCGCCAATTTATTTTGTCTTCCCCAATTTCTCATCTAGACCTCTGCTCCACCCATCAATCAATCATATTTTTTCCCTTGGCTTCTTGCATCCATTTTGGTGTAGCACATCTGTCTGGTGCGTTAGCAATAGTGCTCATGCATGTCTTTCTAATCAAGACAAATTAACTGCATTCAGGCCAAAGTGGCATCTTTCCTACTTTCTATTTACAAAATTACACATTCCGATTCTTTCACTGTCGTTTTATGGCAATTTACTGGCTTTCACCAATCTCTGGTGAATTGGTTTTTAAATTATTTGCTCAAGAAATGATTATAAAGTTAATATCTTACACATCCAGACTGCAGGAACAGACCTAGTAATTAAAGCGAGGACTAATTTGCTTTGCTTAATGAAGTATTATTTCTGCACAATTTGAAGTGGGTGATCTTCAAAGAGTAGTCGGCTATAAAAACCAGCCATCCTCTCAGCAGGGCAGGAATATTGTAAAGAGCATATGAGAGAAAGAGAATATGGGATATAGAGAAGGGATGTGGCTTTAGAGTAGAAGTGGATAGTGTTCAAGATGAATGTAGCATCATGGGAAGATGGACAGACACGGTGTGTGATGATGAAGTGACTTTTTAGCATGCAGATAAAGATGTTCTGTTTCTAAATTCATTAACAAGCTGGCCTAACCCAAGTTAGTACATTTGAATAGGACACTGCTTTTTGCAGGTTGTGACCTCTTGATTGTAGTTGAGTCATCGATGTCAATGAGTGACTGGAGAGATATTCTGATTTATGACTATAGAGAGATCCAGGACCCTTTGGTGTTGCTCATCACTCCGTAACGACTGAAGGGTAAAGGTTTGACACCCTTTTCTTTGTTCCCTTTTCAATGTAAAAAAAAGAAAGAAAGAAAACCACATCTTAATGCACGGTGGGCTTTGTCTATGTAGGCTCACCTGAATTATTTAGAGCTTCTCTGTGGCGGTGGGATGTTTAAAAAACGTATGTTGAAAAATTGATGAGGCCGAGGAGAAGAGCGCCTGGGGCAGGCGGGAAGATGAATCAGAAGTTAACAGAGAATCGGAAGACCTCCTCCCACCCTCCCTCATTGCCTCCTCCTTGTCTTCAGTTCACCCTCTTCCCCTCAGACCATCGTAGCTTGACCAAAATATGACATTTCTTATCTTCCCATTAGCCGGCTGATCTCTTGTTCCTCCTCTTCTTCTCTGCCTTTCGTCCTTTTTCATCTTTAATGCTGATTTTGGTTGCCACTTAAAACTCCCTCTTCCATTTCCCCTGGCTCGAGATGTTTCTCCTCTTTTTTTGTAGTATTGTCAAATGGAGAATCACAAAAATCACTAATTTCCTTTATCTGCAATATAGAAAGTCGAGAAATATGAGATATAAAGAGAGGGGTAGTGTTTAAACATTTGTAGAATACCATATACCTATAGGCTATGCAAATGTGCCCCAATTCAACTTCTGGTCTTTGCACATATATATTCTTTGGATGTCTGCAGGAGGAGGCGGAGGAGGTTACAATAACTTCTCCTGAGTTTTTCATGACTGAGGCTGTGCCTACTGGAAGCATCGTACAGACGGCTCTAATTTAGCCATAAAAGAACAGTTCCAAGCTTTTGGTGGTGACTGAAGGTGCTTCATAGCTAAATTACCCCACCCCTGAGGAAGTGGAAAGTAGTTTCTTAGATGTACTTCAATGCAATAATAATTTTCACTCTTCCCTTTTGTATCATCTCCAGGCTTTTCATGCTTAGCCTGACAGTAACAGCAGCAGCCTCTTTCACCGGTCAGTTAATCCTATCTGTCTCCCCTGCCTTGGTGCTACCTTCACACCACACTACTGCGGACTCACCAACCATATCGAGTTACATGGATTGAGAGAGTTGAGTCTGGCAATATGTCCTATCCTGATGTCATGAGTTATGTCCTGAGGATTTGAGACGTGCCGGGATCTGGAACAGCTCCTCTAGTAGTGCTGTCTAAGCAGAACTACAGTATATTTTAGTTAGCCGTGGGCCAACCCATTGACACCAGCAACTTTTAGCTTGATCTTGTTTTTGTGTGATTTGTGCAGTCTGGGAATCCCTCTGAAGACGTTGGATGGATGTCAGAGGAATGTGGATAGAGTCAGTGAAATTTTAAAGGGTCCAAAATCCATTTAGCCTTTGGCTAAATTTAAAAAAAAACTTCTTTCTTCTGCTATCTCTCTCCTATACCACGATTCATTGTTGACCCACTTTTACTTGTACTGAGCTCAGTTTTGTTGTTGAGCTGTGGAGGTAACTCTTTCTGCTCTGCAGACATATAGTGGGTCTACATGAGATCAAGTTGATATGTAATTACAGTCTATGAATCTGTGTGTAATGACTTCAGAGAAGTTTGTAGTTTTGTCTTCCACTAAGATCCAGTGTGGCTAAAGGCACGTTCACAAATCTCATCTCCCTGCTTGTATGGATGTTTAAAAAAAATTACCTCTCCTTTATGACCACCACCAGTGGAAATGTACTAAAAAGAAAAAGGCAAAGCTTGCTTTGTCAGAGCTCATGTTCTACCTTTAGGCACTCACTTTGTAAAGTCGTAGTGATAGCAGAGATGTGTTGCAGTGATCGCCTTTCATGTGTTAGAATGGAATTTGGTGACAAGTGTGGAATTGTTATTGCCAACATTTAATAATATATGTTTGAGAATTTGTTCAAGGCTTTTACTGCATGTTCAAGGCTTTATAGAAGTTCTTGAACACTAACGATCTCCATTTTGCCAGGTTGCACTTGCAGGTCCATTTGAATGGATGTTAAATGAAAGAAACCTACAATAGATGAATTGGCCTTGACAGAAGAAAAATAAATATAGAAAGAAAGATATCTATCAAGGATGCTGCTTAGGTAGATTGCCAACTTGCACAGAAACACATACAGAATCCTGACTTCAGAAAACAGTCTGGATGCTGAGGTGCAGTAGAGGCTATGCATCAAACTAATCCTACCTGAATGAACTGTGAACCTGAGACAGACATATAAATAATACACCAAAGGTAGACACGAAATTCACCTGCTGCATTACTCATCAAAAAAAAAAAGTTCTCCACCAAGTTTGAGGGGAATTTTCTATGTGTTTAAAACTTAATCTCTTGTGTCCTGACTTCAGCCATTAAGCCTTCCAATGTTGTCAGTGACTTTTCTTGGAAGTCTTGAGGGAAATTTCATCATCAGTCACATTCAGTTTTGTAATTCAGCCATAACTTGTTTTTAACTTGCCTAACTCCCCTGATTCAAAGCTTCAAACACCCCCTCTGTTAAAGCTGAGGGCTCTGGTTATATCAGCATGATCTCTCTCTCTCTCTCTCTCTCTCTCTCTCTCTCTCTCTCTCTCTCTCTATCTGACATATACACAGTATCTCTGTCCCACTCTGTCTCTGTGTCTGTCTCTTTCTCTCGCTCTCCTTTACGGTCCTGAGGGGAGTCTTTGAAATGTAATCCGTGACCCTCCTTTTATCTGCTAGGTGGGACGAGTGTACCCCCAGGCTGTCTACTTTCCTATCCGCACCCTTTACCTGACGCTCAAGATTGAACAGAGGGAGCGCTACAAAAGTGGTAAGTACACATGGCTGGCTGTAGTGTTGTCACCTCATTATTACAGTCTGAGCAGTAAAAAGTCTTTTCTAATTTTATAACGCTGAGTAGTTGAACAAATACCATGCAATTTCTGCCAATAGGGGTTGATCTATCAAAACCACAAACACAAGAGATGTAGTTTGAGGATGTAGTGAATTAGCGTGCGATCATGGGAGTTGTTATCTCAATGCTCAAACAACCAACATAGCCTATGAAAATCTACTTAAGCAGAAATGGTCATGGATGAGGGCTTTCTTTAAGGTTTTATTGTCATGTTTATTCATATTTGCTGACTTCCATCACGCTCTCTGGGCATTTATAGCAACAGGCAACGAAACACACGGTTACCTTGAATAAAATGACAATTTTCTTTCTGATTTCAACATTTGGGATAAGTACACACCTCAACCAAATTTATTACAAAGGTCTGTTCCTTTTTTCGACATTTTATTGTGGGAGTGTTATTCATGATATCTTTAAATGTAAAGGTATCTGTCGGTGTAGAAAATATGTTTGAAAATGCACTGTAACATAACATCCCACAATGTTACACTGCTCTGCACATCTGTTTATCTGTTTTTCAAAACAGTTTGTGCTACAAGAAACTGTAGATTTGGTTGTTTTTATCCTCCAGTTTGCTTTTCCAATCCGGAAGACAATCTCTGCTTCCTGTTTTCCTCCTGTCACATTTCCTTCTCCATCACTCTCAATTTCCCCCAATAACTCACTCTCCTTCCCCAGATGCATCTGGACCACAGCAACCCAGTTCAGTAGGGGCCCAGCCTCACTCGGGGGCCTCCGACCCGGGGCCTATCCGGGCCACTGCCCCGATGTGGCGCTGCAGCCGGATCATGCACATGCAGCGGGAGTTGCACCCCACACTGCTCTCCTCCCTGGAGGGCATTGTGGACCAGATGGTGTGGTTCAGGGAGAACTGGCATGAAGAGGTGAGAACAAAGGTGGTGGTTTTGTGTGCGTGTCATATGTTGTTGCTACGTGTGTGTTTTCAGATGGTGAGAAAAAAAAACGTACAGCTGGCGGTGAGAATTTTCATGCCTTTCTGCATATGTGTGAAAGCAAGTTGGAGTGCCCATCTTGTGTATGAGTGTGTCACGCCACCAGGTCAACCAGATGACTACAGTTTGGTAGATCCCGTCTTTCTGTTGGGTCGATGCATCGTCTTAGTCTAAGGTGTTGTCCCGACTTGTCTGAATATCTTGGCACTATCTCTCTTTCCATGAGTGAACTAGTTAGTAGCCATAAACTTTGTGATGGTAGATTATATTCAAGAACATTTTAGGTGGTAAATGTCCTTCTTACTTTCGTTATTTTGTGCCTGACACTATCTCAAATAAGCATATGCCGACTTAAATGACCCAATCAGCCAGCAGCCTTTTACCCCGAGCAAACTGTGTGGATGTCGGTGCAGGCGGAAGGCCCGAATTCTACTTGGTGCTGCTGAAAAATTGTTTTAGCCATGCATGGCAGCATCCCACCACACAAGGTAGCTGGTCGGTGGATGAAGGGGGAAGGCGGGTGAGAAAGAGGCAGCAGGAGGCAAAAAGACTGAGACAGGTGATGGATGGGTGCAGTGAGTGTGTAGGATGGGTTAAGGGATTTAGGGCCAGAAGTTTGTTGGTGTGTGTGTGTGTCTGTGTGATTATCTGTGATGGTGTGGGGCACTCGACAGCAGCTGCGGGTGCTATGCTTCGTTCCACGGGGCAAGCAGAGGCAGGCTTTGCCATCATCACCTCCCCTCGCTCTTGCTACTATATAATAGCACATCACTGTACTTTTTTTTTTACTTAAGAAACCTGCTCTGTCTTTGTTCCTGACTTGTATCCATTTCTCAGACATCACACACAACAGATACAGATTGTTGAAATGAAATGATGATGAGTTTTGAGAAAAATGTTACAATTAATATTGCTGTTACATTTACTCACTGTTTCTCTGTTCGTCCTCTCTCTGCAGGTCTTGCGGCAGCTCCAACAGGGCCTGGCTAAATGCTACTCTGTGGCCTTTGAGAAGAGCGGTGCAGTGTCTGATGCCAAGATCACACCACACACACTCAACTTCGTCAAGAAGCTGGTTAGCACTTTCGGCGTCGGCTTGGAGAATGTTTCCAATGTTTCCACCATGTTCTCCAGCGCTGCCTCAGAGTCACTGGCTCGTCGGGCCCTGGCAACAGCTCAGGACCCTGTTTTCCAGAAGATGAAGGGGCAGTTCACAACAGGTTGGTTTCCAATATACGCATGATTCTATTAGCTTATTTATAACCGTACAGAACAAACAAAAAGAAAAACAGTCACTGAAGACTGTTATTCTTGTGTTTCATTTTTGGTAAATTGTTTATTTTACTTTCATGGCTCTCAGCCATATTAAATTTTTAGCTTTTTGCAACAATATCCATACACTTGGAAATCTGAAGAGGCATTAAATGTTAAGTTTGTGAAAATTCTTTTTTTTAACCGTTTGACAAGGTGAGACAATTGGCCATGAAGTGAAACCAGCAACACCTTTTGCTCTTTTGCCTAAACTGGCCATCAGCCACCTTACAGTGACAAGTGCAGCATTTTTGTTACTGTTTGTCTACACTAGTTTAACAGATGAGGCGGCCTCTGAGGTGATATATTGAACCAGTCCACACAGACGTTTGTGCTGCTCACATCAGTTCTCTCAGGACTGGAGCATTGGTGTTCTGCACCGTAGCTGAGGTTACCAACAAGATGATTTTAGAGGTTATGAAAGTTCAGCCTTTAGTCTTAGTTGGTTTTAAAAGCCTTTAAAACATGATTAGTTACACTACATTTCTCACTGAAACTGTAATTAAATTATTTTATTTCTCTTACATCATTGATTCTCAGTGCAGGTTTTACAGACTCATAGTCCACTTGGAGCTGAGTTAAATAATTTGCACCATCCTTTGGAAATTTCATATTGAAATTTAAATGTGTAACCAGAGTTAGGCTAAGCACCACAAGCAACTAGTCAAGTGATCTATAAGTGTAGTTGGAGCTGCTAGGTTTGTCTACAGTATTATCCTCTTAGCCAGGTAGCCACGCATATTTTCCTTAAAGCTACTGTGACACAGAGATTAAACAGTTGTTTCCCTTAACCTGTTATGTATTGGTTCAAAACAACAGCGAGGAACTTATTCTCATGACACAGAAAATCAATAATTGAAGGGCAGAATTGCCAATGAATTATTAACATAAGCAGTCCTTGTCTGTGTGGGTTCACATAAATCACCAAGGTGTGATTATATAAAAGAGGACCTGAAATACAGTCCACTGATGTCCATTGGAGGTTTAAAAAAAAAATCTTTTTCCTGTTATAACAAACATCCACTGCACTTTATTTACTTGACGTGGGCTTCCTCCTCCAATGTGAGACTAAAAATTAGACATTAGTATCAAATGGGATGCCATTATTGATGTGACCCACTGATATTGTTTGACAGCATGTTGCTTGTATTTTCAAATCGACAACATTTTAATCCTGGAACCTCAGGAAATTCCCAATTGCACAGTTTCTACTCCACCAATCTAGTCTCTGAGGAGTCTTTCACTAATGTGACATCAAAGATGAATTGAACGACACTCTGCAATTGAGAGATAGTTTTCTGATCCATTCCCCAGTTTTGGATTAACACGTTTCAAAACAGAAATTCATTCAAGATTCATTTTGGCCCGCACGTACAGATTCATATGTGGAATCCAACAGGACAGGTGCAGGTGCAGGTTTAGACAAGGCTCCCTCTGAGACGTTTTTCTCAAAGCAATCATTCGTCTGTTTTTGGAGGCCACGTGTTTTCCTACATTGCATCAGGGAGTTGAACCACAGTTCACTGGACCAGGTGTAAACAAGGACCGTCTGCAGCTTCCTCAAATGTCAGCTTTCAAATAAACCGTTTCACTCCTGCACACTGGCAGCACATGCATGTTCACTGAGTTTCACTTGCAGTAAACAGCCCAGTCACTCCTTTTATTGCATCTCTGCACAACAACTCCTCCCTCTCCTTCCTCCTCCCCTCTCTGCTCTCCAGGCTCTCCTGTGCTTTTCCCCTACACTGGTTCTGAGAGTGGCCAATAGAGCTAATGTGTTTGGCCCTGGGATAGAGGAGGACAAGGGCAGTGAGAGAATGAAAAGCAGCTAATGATCACCTTTCTCAAAGAGAGAAAAAAAAAATGTAATATGGATGAGCCGGAGCTGACGAGCTTAGAAAATCACAGAGAGGAACTAGAAAGATGGAAGAGAGGAAGTTATCAAAGAAAGCACAATAGGCATGAGAGGAAACATGAAGACAAGTGTGATGGTATCAGCAGGCATAAGCATGTGGACAGCATGGACTGACTGAATGAACACAAACGAGAGTTAGTGAGACAGAGTGAGTGGCACGCTGATGAATCTCACCAGATGTTGCAGTGCCAGCTGTGCACATGCAGCCAGGCGTCACCAGGGCTTCTGCCTCACAGGGTGCCTGCCGACCATCGCCTGCCAGCTGTCCCCACGGTGACGTGGGAGCAGGGTCGAGAGGGACTGAAACCACACAAGCCTCCCAGAGCGGAACAAACGGGGTGTACAGAGTTACTGAGCAGCCAGGCTCCCTTTCCCCGCACCACGTTAGTGGCCCACACGCTTTCACAGGGTTTGTGGGCTGGAAAATATGGGTTTGTGTGTGCGCATATAACTTTTGGCAACAGGGAGGCATTCAAATCCAATTACAGCAAATGCTATTTGCATGAGTTACTGTTTTAGCAGTGGATCTGTTTCAGAGACTTTTGTCAAGAGGTTGTTTTCTTTTTCTGAAACAAATTCTAGAGTTGCTTTGCTTGTTAATTCAGTGCCTATTGCACAGTCATTTGTCATGCTAAAATGACGTTTAGCATAGTTAAATGTAATTCTGTACTGCAGTTTGGCTCAGCACCTAGATTCAGTGAGTTGCCACTTATACAGTTTAAATGTCAGCTGTTATTGCCAGAAACCCCTTTAACTCCCAGACACACTACTGCGATGACATCTGAGACCTTAGCTCACCAGTCAGATAGAATGAAGTTGAATTGCCTGCATCCCACCACACACATTCGTACAAACACGCACTCCGGAGGGAATGATGGTTCTATATACAGAGGTGGCCCACCTCCTGAGTTTGGATCTGTAATTTGATGCAGCAGTGCAGATCCTTCGCTGTAGTCTGTCAGATAGGGCAGAATGCCAGCCCTGGTTTCTACACACAGGCCAGAGTGCAGCTTTGGACGCTTTCCTCACAACACTTTCCCTTCAAAGATGAGCTCAGCGGGACTGAAAATGACTCTCTTTTGGTCTCACTGACTGCGTCCCACTCTCCACACAATACATAGTCTACAGTTTTAGTATTGTCACACATTTAAAGGTCAAGATTAAAGCAAAAATGAATGCTCTTTGGCCAATTAGGATTATTCTAAACTGAGAATTTCATTGTTTCAGAAAAGGTCTCTGATGCTCAAGTTGGACATCTTAAGTTTCAAGTACTTTAAATATTCAAGTAGTAGCAACATAGTAGTAGCATAATGCCCGAATCTTATCTGCAGCCATACCCAGATGCAGGCAGGTAAAATGTTTTCGATCCAGTAAAGATGGAGTGATATTACTGTATTGCTTCGTGAATTCCAAAGAGTCAGGGATGTCTGCTCGTAAGAATTGTACACTTTTATGGCCCTGAGTTGTTGTCGGGTTGCATTTCCTCGGGACTGTTTCAATTTTCCCTCTGCTTTTGAGGCAGGAGAATTGCAGGTAGACAGATAGCAAAATAGGGCCCCTCCGAAAAGAACATTGGCTGTTTTACAGGGCTTATTTAAAGTATTAGGAGGTCTCACTCTGGGAGAGATTGAACAGGCTGGAAATGGCAAGGCCTTGCAGTTCCATGGATTCATTATAACAGGCAGCACAACAGGGTGTACTGAAATAGTAGAGGTAAGTGCGTGTGTGTGTGTGTGCAATTGTGTTAGGCAGATGTCCCGGGGGCTTTACTCTAAAATGGAAAACCTGCCTGGTTCACTTCCCCTCCCTCCGTTGTTATTGCTGCAGCTCATCACAATATGTTATGTGCAATATGAGTTGTGACTTGAAACAGGAATTTAATACTTAAAGACTCTCATTTTTATAGCTCTAATTTAATCAGCTCTCAGCCTCCAACTGAGAGTTTTAAGTTGATGGAGCAAATTGTTCTCCTTGTGCTGCAAGTCTGCCGTGAATAACTTATCCCTGAAGCTCCCTCAAGCAATGCACCACACTGCTGGATTTGAGTGGCCAACAGTGCAGCACAATATTTAGAATGGACATTTCCCAGATGTAGCTTGTTTAACCCCACTGCCCTGCCCAAAGCGTCACTGTGAAAAATAAGGTGTTTGCAGTCCATGTTTCTAGGTAAATAACAGTTTCGACCACGCAGGGCAGCGTTTGCGTTGAAATATTTTCTCTCTCTTTTCTTCTATTAATTTCCTCTTCTCTTTAGTCTTTTTTGACTCTACTTTGAACCAATGATGTTAGTGTTTGCGTCTCGCATGTGTTTTAACCTCCCGTAGCATATATAACACATTTGTGTTTCTAGCACAGGTGTGGGAGCATATGTCTGCTGGAGAGGTTAAAGGTCTCATACACACACAAACAAACACACTTGGGTGCTGCCCACTGTGTTGAAGTGTTGTACTGTTGGCGGCTAAGAGCAGCTCCACTGGGACATATCAGAGGGGCTCAGTGTCTTTGCTGAAGGGCATTTTTATATACTGTACTTCATTTGGAAGGTGAAAGTGAAACATGGACTCCATTCTTAGCCAGCCTGTGGATTTCAGCTGACAGCCTGCATATACTTTTGTCTTCTTTTCAACTTTTAATGTCCCTTTCTGCTTTCAGTCATTTATCGTAAATCCTCAGCTGCACCAGGAGAGTTGGGGAACTAAGGAGATGAAAATAACACAGTATCTGTTTTTCCCTTTTCCCCATACAAGACTTCGACTTCAGTGTACCGGGCTCCATGAAGCTTCACAATCTGATATCCAAACTGAAGAAGTGGATCAAGATTCTGGAGGCCAAGACCAAGCAGCTGCCCAAGTTCTTCCTCATTGAGGAGAAGTGTCGCTTCCTCAGCAACTTTTCTGCACAAACGGCCGAAGTGGAGATCCCCGGGGAATTCCTCATGCCCAAACCGACTCACTATTACATCAAGATTGCAAGGTAAAGGTCTCTTCTACACCAGGCATGAGCCAAAGGCTGGGGAATTCTGATTGGCATATCTTTTCTACTCTGACCAGCTCTTTTTATTCTAATTGTGAAAACATTCCAATTAATGTTCTATTTTATGCCCATGGATAAAAAAAAAATTTTTAAATGGAGAAACATGTGGAATCGCAAACAGTAGTAATGTCATACACACACTTCATTAATCTTGCATGATTTATTACTACTGTACACTTCTTTCTCCCTGCTGCTCTCTATAGGTTCATGCCCAGAGTGGAAATTGTTCAGAAGCACAATACGGCAGCACGTCGTCTCTATATCCGCGGCCACAATGGCAAGATCTACCCATACCTGGTGATGAACGACGCCTGCTTGACTGAGTCACGCCGAGAGGAGAGGGTCCTACAACTCCTCCGCCTCCTTAACCCCTGTCTGGAGAAGAGGAAGGAGACCACCAAGAGACACCTCTTCTTCACTGGTAGGACCATGGGTAGTTTGTGTGCATGAGGTTCAAAAAGGGACAAGGGGTAACGTTTCACCAAAATTATGCTGTTTTTTTTTTTTTATTTTGTTTGCATTGCCATTTTAGTTTTTTATCAGGAAAATATGAAAATATTTTTACACAGATCAGATCTGAAACGCATGATAACCTATAATGAGGACAATGGGCAAGTGACTCGATAGAAGACAAATGAAAGATGATTTGTCTTCTATCGGTCTCACTCACCACACACACTGTCAATTTGCTTTCAAGCACTATTTCCTCTCCTGTCACCCCCTTGTGGTTTACCTCCACCCAGATGTTTGCCTACTCTCCATTTACGCACATGATTGGTTTGTTTAAAACAGAAATATAGACGGGGAATTCAACAGTCCCTTCCAGCCCATTTCCTCCCAACTGGAATGGCTGGTATTGATTTCATTTGGGATGCCAGTGTATGTAAATGTTTAGACTGCTTTCACTGGGCAACCTGTGCACATCCTTTTACCTTCCCTGAACCTGCTTGCTGTTGAGAGATGGAATGCCCTCAGAGCAACTGTTTCCCAGCTCTGGAATATTTTAGTTCTCGGTTTAGATCTGTGATTTACACTGTGATTTACACTGTGGTAAAACAGTGGTAAAACAGGAACTGGTTGCATCAAGTGAAGCCAAATGTTGACAGTTTGTGTTTTCTCTCCTTCCCTACAACCAATCTCTTCTCTTCCTTTTTCTCTTGGGCTTCTTTCCATCTTTTTTCTTCCCTCTGCTCTCCCGTCCATCTTTTTTTTCCATCTGTATCCTGTCTCCCTCCCCATCTCCCTCCTTCCCTCCCTATCTCCAGTGCCCCGAGTGGTGGCAGTGTCGCCTCAGATGCGGCTGGTCGAGGACAACCCTTCATCTCTGTCACTGGTGGAAATCTACAAACAACGGTGCGCTAAGAAGGGCATCGAACATGACAACCCCATTTCCAGATACTATGATCGTCTGGCCACCGTTCAGGCCAGAGGCACACAGGCCAGCCACCAGGTAAGGAGGCAGTGTGATAAGATGTGCAGACATACACACATAGAGACACTATTTAACATGTTTCATACCCTGCAATGATATTAATTGTGGGTAATTGAATTGTAATTTAACATTAGCTTCGTCAGCCATGTGTTTACCTAAGAAGCATGTTAGCCTTTTCTGGATGTCTCGTGAGAACTATGCATCGGCAAAGGAAAAAGAGCCTCATCTCCAGCTTATTGACGGGGAATTTTCCAATAATCAAGTTTGTTTTTATTCTCTTTATTTTGTGTAAGCCATAGCATTTTCTCAACCTGTAGAGAAACACTTCATTCTTAAGGTAATTAGAAACATTAAAAATGGCAAAATCTGGAGATGCATGGTTTTCACTGATTTCCCTCTCTTTTAGGTGATCAGTCATGTTTAATAATCAAGCTACTACTAAATCAACTACTGTAGTCAAAAGATAATATGTGATTTACATAATTTAAAAAAAACTACATGACTCCTTCCTGCACCTGACTGGCTGAATTCACTTCCAGCTGTGCTGCTGTTAATATTTGCTACTAGTTGACAAATTAAAATTATTCTAGTTATTCCTGGCGACCACATAAACTATCGATCAAAAAGAAAAAAGATAGGCCGTTGTTAAGAGGCTGTGTTGCCTTTTGTACTATGAAATGTAGAAATGTATCTCTGGATCTAAATTCCCTTTTTTTTTATGGCACGGACCTTTTGCACTCCTGACATTTATTATTGACATTTCCGATTACTACAACATTATCTGCTCTCAAGCATTGATCTGGTGAACTGTGGAAATAGAATCACATGTATCTGACAGGGGAGTATTCACTATTGTGTTAAATAAAGCATGACATGAATGTAAGGCCTGAGCTTAGCTGGACCAAGGCGGCCTTCTTTACATCTTCTCCCTCCTGGTGTCTACTAAACAGGTCCTGCGGGACATCCTGAAAGAGGTGCAGGGGAACATGGTGCCTCGCAGCATGCTGAAGGAGTGGGCTCTCCACACTTTCCCCAACGCTACCGATTACTGGACGTTCCGGAAGATGTTCACCATCCAGCTGGCCCTCATAGGTCTGGCCGAATTCATGCTCCACCTCAACAGGCTCAACCCCGAGATGCTGCAGATCGCACAGGTAGGAGACACGTGCAAACATGCACAGGCAAGAAACATGTAGGACTCTCTGTCAAGGGCAAGCAGGATCCACGTGATGGGGCTAATTCAATAGATATACACTCACACAGATGCATTAAGTGATCACCATTACCCTCTCCATATCTGGCCGTGTGTATTACCACTCTCCCCTATGACATTCATGCTAGACCTATCAGTCAGCCTGCTGCTGTCAATAGAAAGGGTGTTTTGACAGAATGTTATATTCAGTCTCTCTGCTCTACAGCTATCAAAGACGTTTCAATTTAAAGAGGCCGTGTTTGTGTGTGCCTGCCTCTGCCTCTCAGTCCGTACACACATGCGTCTGGTGCTCGGGGTCCACAGACAGCTTTCTCAAAGTCATTATTGAAGATGATTTTGTCAGTCGGCCAGACCTCCCTTCTGATCCTAATCGGCCTTTGCTGACAGGCGTTCCTCCGGGCAGCTAAGCAGTGGTATTAAGCCCCCTCTCTGCCTGTTCCACTCCACGGATCCCATTAGACACAGGAGGATTACGGTACGGAGAGTGTACGCGCGCACACAAACGGGGGGGGAGAGAGAGTGAGAGAGCAAGGGCAGGGCACACTGCTGTAGCATTACGCCCCACCCTGCCTAAATAGAGACCTTAAGTTTCCTTCAAGTTGGCATTTATAGAGCTCATCAACAGTTTGCTCTGTGGCATTCATCAGGCCTGTTAAGTCACCACATCATCTTGAGAACGTGTTCCTTTTGTAAGAATCTTTTCATCGCCTTCGATACTGTTGACATTGGCTCTCCCAGCGAAGTTCGCAGCTCCAAGTCGCTACACGCCATGCACTAAATTTCGCGTCATCCCGTTTACACCGGCTCCAAAATAAAGCCATCGCCGGCTTCCACTGTGGCGATTTAGAATTCAGAGCGTTGCTTTCACAGCCAACTGTCTGCGGGCTTATCTGAGCCTCCTGGGGGTTGCTGGTGTCTCAGCCCACTGCCTCGAGGCCCTCTGCTGGGGTCTGGTAGAGCAAATGACAGAGAGGGAGAGAAGCACGAGGGAAGGGAATTAAGGAGAGGGAGGGAGGGAAAGAGACGAAACGGGAGAAGAGGGAGCACACGCTGGAATGAAATGCTCTGCTATAAAGCTGTCAGAGCTTTTTCACCTTTTCATATAAGGGAGCTTATCTGTCCTGGAAGGGCTGCTTGTGTAGCGCTCCTCACACACATAAATGCAGGCTTACGGATGAAAACTTGGCTGTATATATTTAAGTCAGCAGGGAGCATTGGGGGAGAGAACAGTGGGAGTGGATTGTGGGTTATAGATGTTCTTCTCCCGATAGTTCGATGTGTTACTGTGTCCGTGGCACGCAGATCAATAACTGCAGCCCTTTCGTTGGTGTGAGCTTGTTTTGTGACTCCACCAGACTCTCTGAAGAGGGGTTATTTTCTTGTAGGGCTTATGTGGTCAAAGGTCTGTAGGAAACACTGCAGAAAGGAATGTTGATAGATTTGTTTGTTTTTTAAATTGCTTGTGGTTATGAGCAGGTACGTCTGAACATCTCTTAATTTAAAATGTCCATCCTCCACCACTTTTATATATAAAGCCAAATTCACATATACACAGTCATTAGTAAGACTATGGACTTGTGATTTAAGCGTGAACTTTATATTCTGTCTGCTTTTAGGACACAGGAAAGCTGAATGTCTCCTACTTCCGCTTCGACATAAACGATGCCACAGGCGACCTGGATGCTAACCGGCCCGTTCCATTCCGCTTGACACCAAACATCTCTGAGTTCCTGACCACCATCGGTGTCTCTGGCCCACTCACTGCCTCCATGATTGCGGTGGCGCGATGCTTCGCGCAGCCGAACTTCAAGGTAACTTGTTTGTTCTACAAATGGTAACATTATTATGATTATCCTTAGCACATGTAGGATGTTTTATTTTACAGATGACCCATAGGGATTGAATATCACATATGATCAGAGGGCCTCCCGTTTTATATAAGATATAGGATAGGATTATAGTAGTTGTTTATGTAGATACTTTTGCAACCCAGCTCTGCAGCTTGTTTTAGCTTCCTTCAGCTCATTGTTTTGGTTTCATGGCCCATAATCAATTTAGACACACACACACACACACACACACACACACACACACACACACACACACACACACACACACACACACACACACACACACACACACACACACACACACACACACACACACACATCCATCTATATATATACCTCTTTCAGTATTCTGTAAAATGTGCCCCTTTTGTCATAAAATGTTAAACCACTCTTAACAACCTTGCATTTCAAAGTAAAAATAAGCACACTTGAAAAATGACTCTTGCTGAACGATTTTAGGAGACGTGTTTGTGAGGTTAAAGTCAGCTGGCAGCATCCGTGAGGATATATTTAATTTTTGTCTTGAGGATGCAGTGGTTTGTTGTCAAATTACAGCTCCCGCTGAATTTTCCAGGATTGTTTAAACGCACTCAGAGAGGAGGTGCACAAAGGAACAACCGCACATACAAACAATGCAATGAAAGCAGGAGCAGTCAGAGGGTTGTATAAAGTAACTGCAGCTGGATAGTAATGATAGGCGTTTTGGGTCCATGTAGAGGTCTGACTCATACTTTAAGTCGGACAGATGTGGAGGAAGGAGAGTTTAAGAGGCACGTAAACAAAACACTTGACTATGTTAACTAGATAAGGCCAGAGGCCAGTGCTTCTTGTGGTCGAAGAAAATGTGCATCCTCAGGGAAAACGGCAAAACATAACAAACATGTAACAACTATCCACTCAAATATACTGAGGTATGAAACCAAATAAACACTTAAGGTTAGGGTGAGGAACAGAATGTTCTTACTTAGGTGATGATTGCTAGTGTTGTGGTCCCGTCATGGTTTTAATGTATTTCAGTTCTCTGTAATGTGCTCCTAAGAACCGGGTCTGAGGAGGATGATTTACACAACCTTAACTGGACTTGACAGCTTTGTTTTTGTGTGTGTGTGTGTGTGAGGCTGGCAATGACTTTATATAAAGTGAGGGTTGATCAGGTTTCACAGCTCAAGTTCCCATGACGTATACTTTCAACACATGGCTCAGGAAAAGCCACTAGATTTGCATGTATATATAAGCAGCATTGCTCTAAAAATTAAATGACAACTTCAGACAGATGCAGTGGTGATCACATTAGCACGGAATCTCATGGAACTGTAATATGATAGCAGCCACCTCTAGTTTATTGTATTTGTGTTATTGTATTGTTTACGGTGCTATAAAAAAGGTTCTGTATTATTGGTGCAAAATAAAGTACAATGTAAAGTTTCCGCAGCATCTATTTGTTAAACGTACATCTTCATCCTCTTCTCTCATAGGTGGATGGAATCCTGAAGGCAGTCCTGCGCGATGAGATCATCGCGTGGCACAAGAAGACCCAAGAGGACACGTCCATGCCTCTGTCCCCGGCCGGCCAACCAGAGAACATGGACTCCCAGCAGTTAGTCTCACTGGTCCAGAAAGCCGTCACGGCCATCATGACCCGCCTCCATAACCTGGCTCAGTTCGAGGGAGGAGAGAGTAAGGTCAACACCCTGGTGGCTGCAGCAAACAGTCTGGACAATCTGTGCCGCATGGACCCTGCCTGGCACCCCTGGCTCTAAGAAGCCAGAGGGAAAAAAACGGGATGTGACGCAGTGGAGGAGACTGAGAGGGATGATGAGCTGCTGGGCGAGGAAAGATGTTTTTGTATCTAACAAACGTGGACATGGGCTGTTAAATATATTGCTCTTCACTGTAACCAAACCCTGACGAGCTCCTTTTCTCTCCATTAAAGTACATTAACAGTCTGCTAAGTGGAAACGACTTGAAACAAAGGCCCTGACTGTCTCATTGGTTGACTGGTCAGGGCTCGCCAGTATTCTTAATAGCTATATCTGGACAAATAGAACCTTTTTTTTTATCAAAACACAATCTCTCCTTCAAGTTATATTTATTTTTTATAACTAAATGAAAGGGACTGTGTGTGTGAAACCAGTTGCCCTGTTCTCAGTCTGATGGCTCAGATAATTGTGTAGGTATAGTAAGTTTTTTTTATTCAAGAGATGGGAAAATGTGTTTTTTTCTGCTTTAGCTTTGTCTGTTGTATTTCATCAGCATCAGGAGTTAATTTTTTTTTCCCCATTTTCTTTCTTGCCTAAAATAGCCATTCATCATCTGAAATGTGTATTTGTATTTAAACAAAAACTAAAAAAAAGCAAATTTTATTTACATGCCTGACCGTTCCAAGAGCCAGTTTACTTCACGTCTGTTTTGTCTTTCCATCAGTCTCGATGTAATGTAACAAAGTAAAACTACTGGGCAAATTTACAGTGAAATAAGCTATAGCAGCTGTAATGCAAATATGTCCTTCCCAGGCTGGCTGTGTATGCATACTCCCCTTTTTGTAAAGGTACAATGCCTTTTTCCTACAGAACTGTTATCTCTTGCTTTTGTAAATAAGCATTTTGTTATAATAAAATGCTCTTTTTTTAATACAGAAGCTGCTTTGGCTCTTTTTCAGACTCTTTATTTACACTGTATATTTCAACCAATGAGTTTCAGATATGCTCACAATTATAATGTAAAACTGACAGTTTTCTTCCTGAGTTCCTGTTATTTTTTTTTTTATTTTTTTTTTACCAGTTGTAAAGCAGCAATAATAACCAGTAATCCCCATCTGCCGCTCACACCTACGGCATCACTGTCACAGCTATAATCACCCTGAAGGACGCACTCTTGGATATTATTGCGGTAATAACTCACGCTGTGTAATGACTCCAGACGAACCATTCGCTGAAGTTAAAAAGTCTATTGCCATCATCCTTGTGGTTCACAGTTAGTAGACATTTACGGAGAGGCATTTCTGCGCAGCAGTGTTGAATCAAAGTGCTGCTCTGTCTCACGGAGCTTTAATAACCTTGTGGTCATTCCCTCCCTCTGGTTAGAGAGTCCTGCAGAGGTGTGCTGAGGCGTTTCTCCCCCGGTGCTTGATTAATACGTGCCAGTAGAGCTCCCGAGTGGGCTGGCCTCGCTTGACTTATAAACGCTGTCAGCCAGTGTGCCTGCACTCATAAACAAACGTTATATCTCTGTTTACTTCTATACAATCCACATGCACAGCCTCTGCCCTCTCAACATGTTTACACACCGTCTCTTAACATTTCTCTTCCTCTCTTGTTCCACGCAAGAAAGGTCTCAGCAGCTGGTAGTTTCCAGAATCAACCTGATTTGATGAATTTTGTGCTACCTTTTTTTTTTTTTTTTTGTATTTGCCCTCCTGGTAAGCATCTACATCTGCTTGTGTTTTCAGGAGGCTGCATTTTTATTAGGATCTTAACCGCACACACCCAGGAAATAAAGGATAGTTTTTAGCTTCTTTTAATCTTTTTATTTCTCTGATTCACTCTGATAAATGTTTAGAAAAGAAATCAGAACATTTGCCCTTTTTTTGTTTTTTGTTTTTAAAGCGCTTCATGTTTGAACATCAGTGTGTTCACGAGTACATACGATGTGAAAGGGGAATAAATGGAGAGCATCCACTCACTGGATTAAAATGAATAGTACTACATGAGTGGATTGAAAATACACAGGACAAGGTGCATTCACAAAACTGACATTGCAGTGAAGTGGCCCTCCGGTTCCATCATAATCAAAAAGGATACACTAAGGTTATTGAAATAACAAAACTATTTCATTGAATATGTCCATAACATTTTCAATATTTAAAGTAGCTTTAATTTTGGCTCTCTAAGTATATTCTGAGAGTAATACCTTTCTACCTTTACTTAAATAATACATTCTTGTACTTCTGATCAAATGTTTACCATGTTCCCAATCTTAGTTTAGCTTGTTAGCATGCGAACACTTAAATACACTGGTGCGAAACACAAAGTACAGCTGAGTTTGAGGAGAATATTACTGGTTATTTGGCTGTTTGGCCATTAACCAAAGTAATGAACAACTAGTGTGACCGAATTATGGCGCTCATTGATAAGATAAATAATCCCTCCAATCAGAGGTTCATCATCTGGAGAATATGAATGAGCAAATTGCTTAGGTTTCAAAATACTTCACTCAGACCCCAAAACCCCAACCTCACGGTGATGCTACAAGAAAAGTAAATATGGATCATTGAACTGATTAGGATTCATAGTCATGGAAGCATAAATGTCTGTAAAAGATTATATGAATCCATCTGATGGCTGCTGAGATATTTCAGTCTGGACAACAGTGGTGTGTTATCTGACAGACACAAATCGACATGCATAGAGGGGTTATCTGGACTGTACCGGGATCTTAAATTGTAGGATCGAAACATCGCCTGATAAAGTTTTAGGAGTTTTAATCTGCACAAATACTGATTGATTGATTCTCCTGCAGAGTGACACTGGTATTAACAGAAGCCAGTCTGACTCTGTGAACTGGTACCAATGCCTCGCCAGTAACAGCATATGGTAGTCATGTTAGAACTCCATCTTATCAGTAGCCTATAGTCAGTTAACAAACAATTCAGAGTCATTTAAATCTGCCACTAGACAGGAAACAGAGGGCCTCAAACAACAATTCTCTTAAACGTACAATACAAACATGGAGTTCTTTACCACCGTTACTGGTTAAACTAACACAACAATCAGTGTTTGAAAAAACAAATAAGGAAGCACCTTGGAAAATCACACTAATAGGATGACATGCATATGGGATTTGTAGTTTTTGCTGGAAAATCTGTAAGAGTATGAGTTTTACGTTTTCACTCATAAAATATTGATGCTATTCTTGTCTTAAACGTTTCATCTGTGATGATGACTGCCATGTAATATTGTCATATAACATTTTTCTTTCATCTTCGGTGACAGTCATGTTTCAAGTATGTTTTCAAACGTGTTGGTTTTTGTGTGGCATGACGTTCAACATATGTTGTCTATTTTGAATGTGTGCACGTATGGCTTTAATTGTTGTCCCCAGGAGGACTAGCTTTGCTTTAGGGTAAACAAACAAACAAACAAACAAATAAATAAAAAGGTCCACATATTATGGAGGGATTTACTTTCTCAGAGACAGACACACATCCGGTGCCTTTTGTTAGGATTCCTTGTGCGTGATTGTGTTCAAAGTTCCGGGTGACATCCATTTCACGGCCCAGGTGTCTGTTCTGATTTGAGAGAGAATAGGTGAAATATGAAATTCACAACAGCATAACACACGTATGCTCGCACACACTCCCCTAAAGACGTGTCATAGCTTGTCTGCTCGAGTGTTTTGTGTGACCACAGACAGATATCACAGGAGCAGCGTTGTCAAGTGAACGGAACCCACCCTTTCTCTCCCTTTCTCTTTGCTCTGATGCGACTGAAGTGGAGGAGAAGGCTTCCCAACCCCCATCCCCACATCTCCCTCCTTCTCTGGTGGTGTGAGAGGAGTGGAGGTGATTGATGTGCTCCAGTGGGAGTGGAGGTGTAGAGCCTGGATCATCATCAGCCCTGGCACAAAGCAGAGATCTCGGGGGACACACCAAAGCAGGAACAGATCATTGCAGGGCCCGATGATGAAATCTCCCCCCTCCAATGATCCCTTATCCCTGCAGAGGATGGCTCATGGGGAAGGAGGAGGAGGAGGAAGGACTTAAGGGAGGAGTGGAGGAAGGAGACTTTTTCAGAAACTCTGTTTGCTTTATGGAGGGCACAGCTGTCATATTTCTCAGGTGATGCATTTGGATACGGCATAATAAGAACTTACAATAGACACACAAGTATAGTGTGAGGAGAACAGAGGTGAAAAAGTAAATTACCAGCAGCCTAATCCTATTCTTTCCTCTCTTCACAACTCATCATTTAAGACCAGGATGCCACCAGCTCTTCCTCTGTTTTCACAGCCAGCATTCAATTATACACCACATTGTATGAGGCGTCGCAGCGCAGTGGGGTGGGTGGGTGGGGGGGGGGGGGGGGGGGGGGGGGAGATGCGTCTTTGTGTTTTCATGTAAACAAACCGTTTTAATCAAATAACGATTGTCTGTTGATCTCCAGTCGTCTCGCAGCACATCTCATATCTGGCAGCAGAGTATTTGTTTTGTTACTCAGTGAAGGAGCTCCATTAGGACGTCTAATGGCATTTCCACTCAGAGGAGTAGAGCTTATTAGTTTGGTGTCTAAAATCTGCCATTATGATTTAATTGCTTTAGCTTTGCGCAGAAGTAGGAGAACCAATCAAAGTTACTTTTTGGGGGATGCAGGAACAATTCGCACGCTGATTTGAATGTATACTGATGCACTATGTATAAAAGGACAGAGCAGGGGTATTTAAAATTTAAATTAGTTGGTGATTTCAATTTCAGTTTATCATTTTATCTATTTATTTTAATTTAATTTAAAGTTTGAAAGTTATTCATTTTAATTTAATTCTCATTCGGTTAAAATCGTAATAGAATCCTTGTTTTGTCTGAGTAAACTGATTTCCTGTAACACCAAGCTGATTTAAGTAGAAGATGTTTATTTAGCCTGTTTACTTGCTGTTGGCCTTGATTATTTATACCAAACAAGGCATCCACCATGAGAAAGATATAGGGTGGGTGTTGGCCTGGTGCTTCAGTGTCACTGCAGGAACTTTAGCTAAATTGTTTCACATTTTGAGAAATACACTTATTTGCTTTTCTTTTTAATAGTGCTCAATGAGAAAATCCATACCACTACCAGCTTTTGGTTAGCGTAGTTTAGCTTATTTTTGCATACAACCCTACTTCCAAAACATTAGTAAAACGGAATTTGATCATTTCCTAATCCTATGAGGGTCCATTGCTTTTCGGTGCAATGGCATCATGGGCAAAGTAACCTGCCTTGGTGCAGGTTTGCGCCCTATGAATGCTGACGCTTGTCTAACTAACTACTTGTTGGATTTTCCTGCAACCTGGAGGGTTGGGCATGTGGCGGGGAAGATCCCATTAAATTCTGGAGTGGATCCAGATAAAGGGGTGGATCCATGATCCTTTTTTTTCACTGTAGAACTTTAACAGAACCCTGAGGGCAGTGATTTTAACGGAGCGTGTGTCACGCTGGTATGTGGATTCGGGTATAATCTAATTAAAAGCAGCTGATGGGCTTTGTTAGAGGTATGTGCTCCACTGCTAGTATGCTGTAACTATCTGACAGGTATTGAATAGACATTTCCCCAAATGTCAAACTTGTTTTAACGTGTTTTGTTGGTCAGACACATCTGACATAAATCTTCTGTCTGTCTCAAAGACTATGCTTGGACTCATGTATGTAGTGCCATTGGTTTCTAAACAGGCTTTCACACTGTGAGTCTACTTATACAGAGGATTTTGAATATCATGAATGGATGAATCTGCTTCAGGCACTTGGTGCACAAATCCATCAACAAGACATTTACTATTATATTCACCATTTTAACTACATATCATTCTTTGCATACTGACACTGTGCTTTTGGGGAGTTGTTATTGTGTTAACAGCAGGACCCAAAAGTGGACACAGACACAGGGTAGTGAGACTAAAAGGTTTATGACTTGGCAGAGGACGTGGAGCTGACAAAGGCAGGTGTGAGTTATGGAGTAGGCAGAGGCTTAAGGCAGTTGACTGTACTGGCAGGGGCCGGAAAACTGTCACTGGGAATGTCGGCACAGGAGGCTGAGCTGCCGGGAGAGTCAATACCACTGTAGCAGGCGGAACAAGTTTGGTAATGAGTGGAAAAAACATCATTTCACTCATCATGTCAAATTAAGTAATACCACCTGATTCATTGATTCGGGAAATCTACTCCTAACATTTGGAATCATGTATGTGTTTATCATCAGTAGTTTATGAGTATACAATTTTCCATAATATTGAATCTGGATCTATTCTCCATCTAGACAAAAGTTTCACAGACACACTCCTGTGCAAAAAAAAGAGGTAAAAATAGATATTTTATGCAATTACTCTTTCTTTTATTGAATACAGGAAAAACATACGCCAAAAAAACTCTTATGATCTGTGTCTGTATTTATAAAAATAGAATTTATTTCATTTGAAATAAGACAGTTGCATCTTGAGTCATGTCTAACTGCTCTTAAGTTAATCAGATTTTTATTTACCCTGACTTAAAACTTAGTTTCATATTAGACTCACAGCATACACAAAACACACACATAGTGTGTCTGTGTGTGCAGGATTTAAGTGAATGAACTTGAATGAACGGATAAGTGAATGAACTGGAATGAACCACTCTGGAGTGATGAGTCACGTTTTGAGCTGTGTACCGATGCTCCACGGTGCTGTCTTCGTAGGTCAGATGATAAATTCACCTCAGAATGCCTCTCAATGGAGGAGGTGGAATTATGGTGGGGTGTTTTCTGCATTTGATGAGCTGGTGGGATGTGCAAAGTCCATTAATGCTTTTGACCGGGAGTGAGCATGAAATCCATTCTGCATGATCTCAGCTGCATATTGGTGGCAGTGGCACATCCCTAGCCCTCTCTGTTACTATACTGTGACCCAATGCATATTATGCACCTCCTAAATATATATTGTAATCTCAAATTACACCGTGCACTTTTATTTATGTATATTTAAATGTAATACGTTGATAAATTCATATTCATTTATTCATTTAGTGCTATTTTTCATGATATTGCAAACATCTTAAAGAGTCCTCGGTTGAAATGTTAAAGAAAGCGACAAAGTGATGCAGAATTCTCATCTGTACCCAGATCTGCCTTAAAACTGAATACCACCCCCACCACCCCAGCATAAACTTATCATCAAGATCCTTTTACAAACAAACAAACAAACAAAAACAAACAAATAAACAAGGGTGATCACATACCTCCTCCAACTCTTATTGAGTTAGATACCAAGTGGCTCCTCCCACTTCGCGACTCCACTGTAGGACACCTTTGGTGGTTGATCATCACATGGTTAAACTGAGCTGAGGATGACAACATCATGACAACATCATTCTTCATTGTTATTATTGCAAGCTGGCAGCATCAGCAGTTCTGGAGCGTGAAGCAGCAGAGCCTTATTCATTATGGAGTACTGTTGGCACTGAATACCATGCTGGAGTGGTATTAGTGTGCATGAAGTATTGGTTAGGGGTATTTTACATTGGCATATTTAAACGTATACACATACTGTGTATACTCAGGAGCCCGGTTTACTGTACAAACCTGAGAAATACTCAACACAATCTACGATACTACCTCATTTAGTTAAGATTATGCCTCTCAGTCTAACATTTGGTCAAGTTGTTGCAGGTGTTGCATTCTTTTTTTTTTATAGTATTGTCTGATGCGTAGAAGCACTAAAAATGAGTGTTTGAAGTTGTTTCTTCAAATGTACTTCTTCATCCACCGGCTCTTTTTCATCTATCGGTTTCTCTCAACTATAATCGCAGTATTTCCTGCTTAAACTCTGTTCTAATCACACGATTGGCTGGCTAAGTGGCGTTCATATGATTCTTGATGTCGACTAGTACTTAGCACATCACACAGCTTCAGAAATCAATTCTTCTGGTAGGGCTTGGTGTGGATGTTCTGCTCCTGCTGCACACATTGATTCAGTGCTGCTTGTCTGGATTCATGCTGGCTGCTGTCAGTTTCACTGCAGAAAGAGAACAAGGAGCATCTTCGACCTACAATTCAGTCTCCAATGACGGAGTTTGGATTTAAATGAACTAGGTGGTTCGTCAGAAGCGGCAGAGGTGTATGTCTCTGGAAGTTCATATCCGACTCATATTCCCAAACTTCACCTAGTGCGTTCTTTCCACACAGAGTCTGAAGCATCATCATGTTAAAAATACTGTTATCAGGCGATGAGAGAAATTTCATAGCTTTTTGAGTCAATACAGAGAATATGTCTTATTTGCCAGCAGGAATAAGTCGATGAAACCAGTTTCATTTAATGAAAATTCCACCCCCTTGATACTGTTATGATCAACCCATTCTAGGAGTTATTTGGTGATTAAGTGTTATACTTCTGGTGCTCCGGTTTCCCTTCTTCCTCTGAAGTTAGAGACTTTCAACAAAAAACCCCACTATACCTGAACATGTTGTATTTAACGATGTTTTTAAATATGTGTGGCTAGAGACGACAGTGGCAATGAGGATATAAGAAAAAGAAAAAGTAAGTTGTACTAGTTATTCAAAATGCAGCCTGACTTTGGCTAATGCGTTATGTTGATTCCCAGTTTCAATCATCTTGCAAGTTGCTTGGTTTCACTTGACAGCTCTGTTTCCTGGGTAATGGATTTCTCCCTGTATGATTGTTGAGTGTTGTCAAGAAGATAACGTTACATCGTTACGAGGCAGTGTTGCCAAAAGTTGCCTTGTACAATGATACACTATACAATATACACTGCACAATATAATCACTCATGTTTAGCCACACTAGCAAGCTCTACCCATCTCAATAACAAATGTGTGGACTGCCAGTAAATGTCGGAGAGACATTTACTTTTCTCAGAGAATGAAGTCGGTGATCATTTGACTTTTCCTCCATTCCCAAAGTTATAGATTTAATCTAGGTGACATATTTCAACAACTGTGGGATGAATTGTCGTGAAATCTGGGGCACATATTCAGCTCCTACAGAAGTCTTCCCTCATTTAAAAAACAAAATCTGGCTTCATCATGAGTCAAATCTTCAAACTGTCCATGACTTTAGGTTCAGGTTTATGGCTAAGTACCTGCAAATCTCAGCTATATTTTGTGTTTGGTGCTAAATTGCAAATATTAGCATCCTAACTAAGGAGTGCACATGATAAACATTATGCCTGCATAACATCAGCATGTTAGCATTGTCACTGGGATCATGCTCGCAAGCCCCAACCAACAAATTATGCAAATATGCAAAGTTGAATCAGCTAAATCAGAAGGAGGTTTTTCTCTTTCAGTGGGACTGGTGGGGTTTCGTACTTCACCTGCAGCTCCCGTGGCTGTTTCATCTCTATTAAGGCCTTTAATTGTCCGTCATCATGGCTTTTTCATCAACTTGGCCGGCAGCAACAAAGCCGTCTCCTCCATCCTGAGCCAATTATCATTCTCTTCCCTTGGATGTCCTGATCAGAGAGCTGCTCAGCCAGGTTGACAACTGTTCCCCACCTCCCATCCATCCCAGCATCCTCAGCTCTCTCCCTCTCCTCTGCACCCAACCGCGTGATTTAATTTGTTTGGTAATATCAGGATTGGCATGTTCAGCCCAGCTTCCCTCCAAAGTGAAATTGGACAAGGGCATTGGAGCCCCACCATGTAAAACCACCTCACTTTGACAGCTGCTTGAGTGGGCAGCGGATTGCTGCTCAGAGGGTGGAGGAGGAAGGAGGAGAGGAGAAGGTGGGGGGGAGTGAAGGATTTACTTGAGAGGAAGGCAGACACCAATTCACTTCTCTCTTTTCCACAGGGGAGTTTTGTGTCAGGAAGTGAGCCAGCTATGAAGACGGAAGCTCTTTAAAGTGGAGACAAAGCAGCAGATGCTACTGGGGACCAATCTGCTGCTCGACAACATTCCTGAGCTCGTCCGATCTGTCCAACGAGCTTCCACAGAGACTCTGGCGAGACATCTCCTGTGATGTGAGATGGATCTCGTTTTGAACGCGTCACATTCATTTTGTTAACTCAGATCTTCAAACCAAGTGTTTCATTAGTTACGTGCACAAGAGAGCTGATTTTTTCTTTTCTTCCAATGCTTCCCAAACCTACGCTGGCACTTATCAGCTAAAGTTGTTGTTTGTGTTTCTTTTTTGTCGTACTCAGCATTATTCACCTGCAAAACACATTAAAGCACATTAAAACACACTAACCTGTGGGAATGCTCTTATTTTCTTTAGATGAGAGTGAAGCCATACGTCTGTCTGTTGTCTTAATGGATTCATACATGACCCAATCCAGGTTCTCCTGTTTTTACATATAATTCAAGCGACTCTTTGACTCTGTGATGGGAGGAGGAATTCCAGGTGGGAGGCTCATGTCTGTATCTGTTATAACAGAACATATTAGACAGTTTATTACGCATGCAAACTAAAACCCACCCATCATTGTGTGAAATACAGTTGTGCTCTGTTGCACTCTGAAGTGATGGATGACTGGGTCGGGACGAATGACTGCACCACTTAGTGAAACCTCGCAGACTGTTGACTGGGCATGCTCAGTTGTGTACCTTGGAAACCAGACATGCCTGTCGTGATAGAAATAGATCATAAGATTGTTTTGTTTATTGCAGCTGCTGATCCTAACAACGATCTCTAACTACACGATACAATCCGAGCCACGAGTTTTGTGATTTGTTGCGGCTCTAACATCTGCACTCACAGTTCTTGTCCATTCTTGTAGCAACAAGACATATGAACAGGTCAGACATGAATTTGTCTCACTATTGCTTCACATGCAGCACAGTATAAAAGATCTACAAATTATTTTAGCTCGATGGCAGAGGCTTGGTGGCCCATTTGTATCTTATCTCGGTAATGTATTGAATCCACATTTCTCTGCAGCATTTCATACATCATAACACATTCACACAGAAGCCTGGTATGTGTTGGAGCGCTGAGGTAAACAGACTCTTACATTTGGATGAAACTAACAAGATGTAACTTGTCAATTCATTCAAGGGTTCATTATCTATGTAAAGTACCAAAAAAAGGTTTGGTCTCCAGATATTTATTTAGAATCTCACATGGTGGGAAATAATTCATTGTCATAAGGAAATGTAAATACTCTTATGAATAAAACATGGACTTGGCTTACATTCATATAGTTAAGAGTTGTGGAGTCTGTCTATATTTTTATGGCAGTTCAAGAAAACATATTTACTTCAAGGAGGAGAATAATAGATGAGGGTAATTATAAAATCAGCAGTTAAACATATTTACATGATACAGGACAATAGTAACAATATAGTATAGAATAAATAGTATGTAAAATGATGTAGCTAATAATAATAATAATATATTACTATTATTATTATATTATACTAACAATGTATACTGCTTTTCTTAATCTAATATGATACTACTGCTACTACTAATAATAGTATAATACTATAATAATAACTTCTAATAATAGTATAATATACTCACGCTACATATTATTGTATTATTTATAGGCTATTAATAATAATATGACGCTATACTTCTTTGCTATACTACGTCTTGATGCCTTCTACGTCTCACTCTATACTTTATTAAGCTAAACTCACTGTATGTTTCAAACATTCCATTAAACGTTCTGCACATTTCATGTAAATTAAATATATTGTACAGACATGTTTCCACCACTGTTAACGAAGGATAATATTCCAAATGCATGATTGATGAATCTGAACTTTTGCAATTCCTTATGACAATTATATTTCCCACCACTCAGGTATTTCAGTGCACGTATGCCTTGATACACACTCATAAGCATCTGGCAGTGGTTATAGCCTAACAATCAAGGCACTAAGTACCAGTAACTGGGATTTTTTGTGTGTGCTGCATTTAGACAATAAACCCTGAATAAGAAGAACAACTCTCTAAAATCAGTTGACAAAAGTAAATGTTGTGGTGCATGCAACTGGAGCAAACACTACATGTTCGCTTTATCAGTGCAGGCACAGTGTGCAGACGTCCCAGCTGCCACTACAAGTTCTCAGTGACCTCTGC
Organism: Chaunax sp. Z400; assembly: GCA_037577475.1. Classification (NCBI taxonomy): domain Eukaryota; kingdom Metazoa; phylum Chordata; class Actinopteri; order Lophiiformes; family Chaunacidae; genus Chaunax; species Chaunax sp. Z400. The sequence goes on from CM075203.1 coordinate 13,450,341, forward strand.
AGGAATCATTTTACCCAGAAAACCAAAGATGTGTATGTATGGCTTTCCTTTGCTTCAGGTCTACCAAGCTAAATGACTCTTGACTATATCATCTTACATATTATCTGACAAACCAGAGCACATATAAATCCGGTTTGTGCTTCAGTCTGCTGTCTTCTTTGCAGACTCACCATCCTGCATCGACCTTAAACATTCCAGAGGTCCAACAGTGATCATACAGGGAGGAATCCAGAGGCAATCCAGGTAGCTTTATGTGAATGCACCTTTAACTGATGGTCACTCATCCAGGGAGCAATTGAAAGTCGATGAAGGAGTCTGTGACTTTGTTCTTCAATTAATAATTCATTCACATTTTTAGTTGTTTTTGAGTTCGAATGGCAGGTTGATTTTGGGGATTCGTTCTCTGCTGCCACACACCTGCAGTATTTTGAGCAATACCTACCAAGCTGACTTAACATCGTCATCCTCACGCCGCAATCCTCTGGAAAAAAGGTTTAAAATATTTCAGAGGCTGAGAGGAGAAGCCTAGCATACGTCTGGAATGACAGCTTAACAACCAGCAGCCAGACGAGACAACCTGTGAACCTTAGTTAATGTATATATGGAAAAATTCAGGTCTGTCCTTCTGCGTCTCAGCTGTAACTTAAACAGTGAAAGCCACTGGACCTGAAACATGCTGAGGCAGCAAGGGGCGATGATAAAAAGATTAGCGATCTCCAAACTTTCATGCAAGGCAGATAATATGCGACCGTGTCTCTCTGTCAAGGCCTCTGTTGATATCGATAAGCTGTGACGGCTTGATGGACAGTGATGAGGCGCAGGAGTCTGTGAGAGTTTTAGCTGACTCAGCTGCTTTGGAGCATCAAATCAGGAGGAGGAAGAATTGAAGGTAATTGGTTTCAATAAAATCACGCTGCGTTTGATCGGTCTGTAGCTTTGTGAAGTTGCGGCAGATACACACACATATGCACACACACACGCACATATCTGCTGCTCATACCTGTCACGTCAAAGAGAGTGAGATGGCCTAGATAGGGAGACAGGGAGACAAGCAGGGTGTCAGAAGGAGCAGAAAAGAGCAGGGATCTGAGGCCAGATTCATTTCCACCTCCAGTGGAGGGAGACCACCTATTTAGCCTGTCTGTGAGAGGCCAGGCCACAGAGACGATAACAGATCACAGCCCATCACCAGCTGGAGCTCAGATCTAACCGATGCTCTCAAGAGGAGAGCTCATGTCTGCATTTCACAAACTTGTAAATTCAATTTCCATCTCATTAAGCTTGTCTGAGTTTCGTGCAATGCTGTGCTATTTTTCATAAATCCACCTCAATGCATTACATATAACATTTGTCATGAATCCAGCAGAGTCAGTCTTGTGTTGTTTATAGGTTAATGTACAAATATGTGTGTCTCTCCTTTAAAAAAAATGTTTGTTTTTTACATAAACTTTTTTACAATAAACAAATACACACACACTAGAAAAAATAAAGCCGCAGATATAAATAAAAGAATCAAAAAGAAGGACAGAGGATTATAAAATGCCGATCCACAATAATATTGGCGGGAGATTATCCCATGTAGCGGGAAAGTCAAGGGTATGAAAGAAAACAAACAAACAAACAAAACACACACTTATAGGTGGAGGGTTGTCAGACAATCAGCCAGTACAGGATAGGGCAGGGTTTACACAGAATAAAGACACAACATAGCAGCAAAGCTCATAAGTCTTATAGGTCTGATCAAGTAACGCCTAAAAACATCCTCCACACCTTCTGAGAATAATTTGAAATGAATCTGTTCCATCCTAGAAACCATTTCATTGAGCCACCCTGTAGGTATCTATCCAGAGAACCTTATTGTTAGCTCAAAAGAGTCAACCTCACTTTGGCCTCCTGCAGGCCAGGAGAATGACAGCTTTATCTTGGAGAAAACTGGAGGTACTGTACCTCCAATAAGTGTATGGATGAAGGAGGGGGTGATGAGATGTATTGCTGTAGGTTGCTGAGTGTAATGTCGCAATGTCTGTATTTTTATTTATTTAATTTATCTTTTTATCTATATTTAATGTGATGTACAGTATTTGTAAACATATTGTTTTATGTTTTGATGATGTTGATGTTTAATACATTTTAGCTGCAACCGTGTCTGTTTTGAGAGCCTGCTTTTGCTATGAAGGAGGGGCCGTTGTCCTGTCAAGGGAGCTAAATTACAGTTGGGCTGAATATTTATTTTATATTGTTTAGAAAGCTTATTAAAAAGGTGTCACCAGGAATTGCCTGGTCCAGGACAGTGCCAGCATAATGTACAAAAATGAGTGCAAAATAATCCTCTCTGTCATATTCCCAGCACGTAACCTTGTTGTACCTTAACGTGCATTAGGGAAACATTTTAGAGTGTTGCTCGTACACACTGAAAGGTCTTCCTCTTTTGTGTAGTGAGTGACAGAACGGAGGAGGAGCCCCAATCTCCTGTCTTCCCACCTCATTACCCACACCTGGACAGGACTGCAGGGGATTCTAATTTAAGACACTCGTTAGCGGTGTCCTAATGTGTTCTGACAGCAACAAGAGAAAGGGATTGGAAGAAAGGTGAAAGAAAGATCGAAGGAGAGGGAGAGAGAGGGAGAAGGTGGGGAGAAGACGGGCACAGAATTGTCTCTTGACAAATAACTGCAGGACAGAAAACCACGAGGAGGAGAAGCGTCTGTGTACAACAGGAACTGTGCTTATTTCTTGCTTTGATTTCCATAAAACGAGCATCATCCTAAATCATCCGGGCCCTCCGCTGTTCTCCTCGTATGCATAAACCATTAGATTCCTTTGCTAATGCACATAAACTAATGAACACAATATTGTTTTCCACTACTGTACGCCGCAGCACTACAGGAAATCAAATAAAACTCTGTTTACCAAATAAATTCTTCTGTGTCTGTTAGGTCTGCCTCTGGTTGATTGCATGTTTTGCAGCAGACGCAGCTGCACAGTAGCTACAAACAACACAACACATCAGCATGCTGGGTAATGGGTCGGAGGAAATTATCAAGGGACTTGGGGTAAATTTGAGTTCTGAGAGTGTAGTGTGGTGAATTTACACCTCCAAATGGCTTTGGAACAAGGTCGGAAAGATTTTCAGTCAAAGCAAATCCCTTTGTCTGCCTGTGATGTGGAGGGATAGATCCTCCATTACCTTACAATTGCAAGAAACCATGTTCACTTTTAGCGTAAATCTAATTTTGTGCCTCCAGTGAAAAGTTTTATAAGATGTCCGTATTAGACCATATTTAGAAGCTGGAAGTTGACGTCTCTTCCACGAGAGTGCTGGTAAAAGACAATCGTGATTCATTGAAGGAGAAAAAAACGTCTTTACCAAATGGAAAAACATTTAGTAACAGTAAAATGACAAATTTGATATGATACCTTTAACCTCATTGTTGAAGAAGAGAAAAGTACAGAGCAAAATAATGCTAAAAGGCTTTACTCAGCCAAGGTGCTCATTATTTCTATATATAACCTTCTATTTCTTGAATTATTAAAAGTAAAGTCTGAAGTTTGAGTCTCCGGTAGTCTGTGTGAAAACACGTGCTGTCACGAATCCTTCCAAAACTTGAGACAGGAACTGAATAAGGCAGGAGATCTGCAGGATCATCTTGATAAATATGAGAAAATGTTTCAAACCCACTCATTAGTCCTGACCTGGTATATAATTCTGGCTCAGCAGCCCGCTGATGCCGCGTGGTGAGAGGCAGAGAAAGAGATGTGACAGCGCAGAGAGAAAGAACAGCTGGTGACAATACTCTTCACGACCGCATTTGCACATGAAGAGGCCTCCTGATTTAAAAGGCACTGAAAGATGTGCATGAGAAGAGAAAAAGGAGATAATAAGGAGAGGAGAGTGCCTTAAATTAATGGACCTGCAGTAGATATCAGAGATGATAGTGTTGGTTATTAGTAACATAATAAAAACACCATTAAAAAGCTGATGAACTAAAAACAATTCATTTGTTTTGCTTAACTCAAAGAAATAGGTTTAAAGCACAATGTAAAATATCTGTTAACTGCCTTGATCGATGCAGCGCAGAATTAATGGGACTTGCCGAGCAGAGCTCACATGCATCTCAGCGGGTGAGATAAATATGAATATGCAGTATAAATAACTACACAATTAATATTTAATCTTGTCCTTACTGTACCCTCCTATGCTGGTTATTACCGTTTACAGATATAACAGATCACGAGTCACGCAACACCGAATAATGCTCCTCCTGATTGGAAATCTTATTGGGAGGCCTGGAGCACAAAGATATGAGTTTTAATTTGGTTTGCTGATGAATTCAGAGGGATAATAAAATAGATATTGCCGTGATCTCAGACAGGCACAGATGGATTTCCTCGTTAACTCTTTCACAGTTGACTTTGTTTGTGTGGCATGTAGTTACACCCTTGTAATGAGATTTTTAAGCTAAAATGACATAACCTACTGGTATGTATCAAGATGGGTAAGGAAAGCTCATGTGTAATAAATAAATTGAAGTTACAGTTACAGGTTTAGTTTCCTGCAGAGGAAAAAAATAGTTCTATTATTTGGCCATTAGCTAAACCCATCTGTCAAACGGTGTGATTGTCCAAAGTTGAGCAATGGAGAGTTGGATGACATTTCTTCTAGCATTTCTAAAATCAAAAGTATAAGAAAAAAACAGACAAAATGGAATAAATTGTGTGTTTATACAGTCTATAACTATCTATATATAGATATCAATCTATAGCTATGTGTAGCTATTTATGGAAGCAAATAAGTGTCATTAATATTTTGAGCTTCACAAATAATTTCACAGCCTGCAGTTGTGTATCACCTTTTGTGTGCATTTATTTGTGAACTTGTAAATAGAATTAAACACATTTCTGACAAAAAACTTGCAGTGTTAATATTTTGCACGTGTATGATAAGATTGAAATGTTTTAATTTGCACAAGTTTATGCAGCAGTAGAAATGTCATGTGTAGTTAAATTGTGTGCAGGAATAATTTAAACATTGATGTTTCACAAAAGACTGAGTGAGTTTCCTGTTTAACTCTGAAGTTACAAGCCACGAGTTTCAAGCTTGAATTGAGCTGACTAGCCAATCAGGACATCGGTACGCTGCATCATCCGGGAAGAAGTTGAAGGTTCTGCCTTATATGGAAACGAGAGCTTGGAAAACAGTGACATGGACACTGAAGTTGATGAAATTACTGTTTACCAGAGTGTTGAGTAACTGGAAACTTTAATGAACGTCTTTGAGACAAGAAAAAAAGCACTACGGCTTTTTTTTTTTTAAACTATGAGACACCTTACCAAGAGCTATAAGAGATGAAAACCTATTTATTTATTTTGGCTTTTAATTAATGTTAGTCATCCTTCTCTTATTATTCGTAATATATATATATATATATATATTCTTTTACATATTTTATCATCTACTGTCCTTTAATTTTATTATTTCATGTTTAATTGTAAAGCACCTTGAGCTACATCTCTTGTATGGAAAGTGCCCTGCAAAAAAGTTAGTATTTACAGTATTATTATTATTGAGTTAAGAGTTGAGTCAAATATAGAATCAGTATTTTGTGCAGCCCTGGTTTTCTGTTTGTTTTTCCTGCAGTTGGTGTCTAAAACAAACAGCCAGCAGCGGTGCTGATGCAGTGGGTTGTGAGATGTAGTTTCCCTGATAAACACACAGAGACCTATTCAGCTGCCTGCTGCTGCTCCTCCTCCGGAACGGCTCTTCGCTGCCGGAGCGTCTCCGGAATACGCCGAGCAGACAGTCAAAATGTGTTAGGTAAAAGATCTGAAGTACAGCTTGAGTCACACACAGGTCAGAGAACTTATCTGTCACCAACATTTATAAAATGATTTGCTAAATGCAAGACGTCCCAGGTTACAATTTTTAGAATCACATATCTATAAAGCCAACATTATCATTTTAAAACTACATGCCGTGCAAGAATGTAAAGCTTAATAAGGTAAATTAAGTGTTTCCTTAATAAATTCAAACTTCAAAATCAAACCTTTTGCAGAGCTGATGTCACTTTGATATTAATCAGCCTCTGATTCTGCACTTGTCCATTGTTCAGAAACATATTCAGGCAAATTGGAAATGAGATGAACCATATTCTGCTCCGTCCTTGTCCAGGGCACCCGAGCGTGTTTCCAGTGAGTTGACCTCTGCCTCTGCTTAGAAGGCACTTTCCAGCTATTAGACTAATTTGTTCTGGCCCCCTGCAGTCTTGCAAAAAGAGGTTTCAGAGTACAGGGTACCTTCACAGTAGGGTTGTAATTAGCCCAGATTGAAGGGCTGTGTCTTACCTACCACCGATGCAGCATGACAGATGCCTTGAATGATAACCGAACTGCAGTCACAGTTCCATTTTTAAATCTGAATAAACATGAAATATGGAGAGTGTTGACATTCAGTTTTAAGGAGGATATTACAGAGCGAGCAGAGCCACTTAACCTTTCCATTTCACCTCTTAATGTGTTTTTCTTTTATTTAGTCCAGCTGAGGCGCAATTTTTAAAGGGGTCACCCCTTGACCTTCATTTCCTGTAACAGTGTCAGCATCTCAATAAGAGGCCTAAAGCTGGAAGATTAAAAGGGTTTAAATGTGTCTGCAGCTCGATGTTGTGAGAGTGCGATGCACGTATATGGAAGCGCGTGTACCTTCCTGTAAGGCGGGTCAATGTCACCAGATCACTGGGAATAGCCTCCTTATCTACCCGCCATTGCTGTCCCACTTGAAACACGGGATGGTTGTCAAATGAATCAAGGTTTAAGAGGCTCCACCACAACAAATAACCCCATTACCTTTGTGGGAGGATTGAGTGCTGACTCCCGTGGACTCTTCCCTATTAATAATTAAAAACACTGATGCTGTTGTCACTTTCCATAAATCATATTTAACAGTATGGTGATGAAGGGTTTGTGTGCAGTTTTATGTTCGTGTGGCAGCGCTGAGAGGTGACTTACAGCGTGACCTTAGCTGTTTGATGATGGATTGCCACGTTGTTTAACATCCGTAACAGAATTATTTTGATGAGCTGCTGACAATTGAACAACTTCTCCCATTGAGTCCAAAAAAACAAAACAAAAAAAAAAAGTTATTTCACTCGCTTAATGTTTTTCAGTAGGAATGAATCAATGGCCAAAATATAATTAGTTTAATTGTTTTTTATGTTAATGCTACACAACGCCGAGAGGTGAGAGGTTTGTTTACCTGCAGAATGAAAGCTAATAGAATAAAATAACATGATATTTATAGAAACCAATTTGCTGCCCTCACTACAAACAACTCATTAAATGAGTGGCTGAGTGAGTCTCAACAAGAGGCAGACAAAAACCTTCCTCGAGGCACTCGGTGCTATCGCGGCGGACAGAGAGGTAATTTAGTGTCACGCCGGCACCTGTGTCTTTGTGGCCCCATGCACGTGTGTCACTATGTGGACATTTTTGGGTTCCATACATTGGTGTTTGTGATCGTGCATGTGTGCAATCACGTCCGGCGTCTGTGAAAAGGAGCCCATGGGACCTCCTGTGATAAATTGTTGACAACCTGCAGTAATTACTGATCAGCGCTCTGATTGCTTCTGCCACCAAGTCTGAGGAGGAGAGATAAAACTGCTAGATAGTTTTCAATCTGCTAGTTCGTCATATATAATGAAGGGATTGTCCGGTTTGATCAGCACAGAAATCCGTTCAAACAAATGAATATTGGACAAGAGTTTGTTCTGGAGAGAATTTCATCTCGGGGGAAAGAAATCGAACACTTTCCTCGGTTGTGACTTTTAACTTTTGCTTTCCAATTTCTCTTCCTCCGTGACACAGTTCTAACAGAGCAGAGATGAAAATAGACGAAAGTAATGAATTCACTGTGCATATTCTCACACAAGGCGCTGCAGCTACGGTGGGCCTGATGACATTTAGACCGTGTTTGTGTTTCTCTGTGGGTGACCCATGTCAAAGAGCGGCTCTCTGAATCTCTAATCACAGCGCAGTGAATCATGCTATTTCCTGCTATTATCTTTTCACCGACTCATTCACGAGTTCATTCAGTTACAGGGGGAGCACAAAATCAAGTAAATTGTGTACTTCTGATGTTTAGGATGCGACTTCTTTCTTGTAGCATCTGTTTGTACGATCAGACATCCTGTTTTCACGTTTCCTTTTTTTAAAAACCATCGTGTTAGTATAACTGGAAATTACCCTCTCAAAGGAGAAGAAAACACGTCGGATCAAACAGCTTAGAGTAATGAAGATGTTTTAATATAGTTAAGACATGAATATATTAATATGGATCATTTCTAACACTTCTACTGTAATGTGTTCTATAAAGTCATACCGGGTTTAAGAGGCTGTGACAGATTTACTGCTGCTGGTGTATTTTCTTCCATAACAGTATTTTAATGTGTTAACACCAACACCCAGTGATGAAAGTCTCCAAACATCATGTCAACACCACTATTTAAATGGTGTCTCATATAAAGTTTAATAAGATCAGATTTACATCTTTACAGCAACAATTTTTATTGCCTCCCTAGACAGCATTTCAAGGTACTAGCCCCGTTTTATTTGTGATAACTCCCATTTTAACGTCTCAGAGAGGGTGCCGTGACATTGTTTCAATGGCCCATTCTCACAAAAACCCAAAAGTATGAAAAATGTCCCATTTGATCGAAAGCCCATTTGACAGCCTGTTATCCTGAAAACAGAGTTGTTAGGCCAGGGTTTCAGCCAGAAATATGACAGAGAGACACTGGATGCAGTTTAGAGATTTAATATACACTACCAGTCAAAAATTTGGACACAGTTTCCCATTCAAGTGGATGGGAAACTGTGTCCAAACTATTGACTGGTACTGTATATACTGAGCAACAGTAGAAATGCATAATTTTAAAAACCTAATATTTTCCTTTCACTGGCCCTGATCTACTGAAACAAGAAGAATGGCATGTCATCCCACAAATCCAGATTAACCGTTTTATCCATTCCATGCAAAGGAGATGTGATGCTGTGATAAATGCTGGAGGTGGTCACACGCGTTACTGACTGTTGTTGTTGTTCTCTGTCTCACCATCCACACTTTTTGACTTGTAAACACTAAGGCAACAACCACTAATTTGCACAAAAATGATTTTTCTGTATGGCTAAAAGGTGAACAAATCTGTGTGAACCACAATTTGCCTTTGATATTTAATATGAACAGAAGGGCATGACATAAAAACAAGGGTTTCTACTGTTGCTCAGTATACAAAAAAACAAAACAATTTTAATTCAGGGTCAAAAAATCAAAAAGGCATCCCAAAATCAGGCGACAATGTTCAAAGGGCAGGCTCGGAGTCCAGATACAGGCAGATAATACCATACACAAGAAATCCAAAGAGCCCAAAACAACAGATCCAAATCAAAAGGCGGGGGGGGGGGGAACCAAACAACAGGCAGGAGTCAAAAAACCAAGAAAACATACAGAATGCACAGGAGGAACACTGGGAACACTGAAAGAATGGCTGGAATGTGAGGAAACAACATCGATGAATTGGAAACGAACAACAGGAATCACACAGACTAAATACACTGGGATAACGAGGGAATGACAAACAGGTGGCAGAGGGAGGAGGAGACAACCACAGGTGGAGACAATCAGACAATCACACACTAGAGGGAAAATGTTAAAGGGGAACAAGCAGAGAAAAGTAAAGGGGCAGACAGGTAGAGAACACAGAGAACATAAATCCCAAAGACACAAGAGGAAGAACAAAAATACAAACAATGAACATGAAACAACTACAGAGGGTTTAACAGGGCAAAATACAGCAATACGGCAAAGACAAAGTGTAGAGCACATAACACAGCATGGGAATAAACTTACAAAATAAAACAGGAAACAGTGACACATGACATAACCCTTTCAAAATAAGAGGAACAAACAAACTAGGATGAGATCCATGACAGAAGGTCCTGTCAATAGTGCTGAATCAGTAGGGACAAACACCTTAAACCAAATGATGTCACAATGTTAACAGGAAAAAAAATCCTCCAAGGATGCACCAGGGAACAACAGGCCTTCCATGCAGTGGCCTTTCATTTTCAGGATAATGAGCTATTGAACAAACGGGCTTTCGTCCAATGGGGGATTTCTCTGACTTTTGGGATTTGGAAACATCATTCAGTAGCCTCAGAAATCAACACCTATTGACCCATCCTGATCTCTTGCCCTGTACAAAGAGCACGATCCACCGCACAAGAGTCCCTCATCCATTCATCATGCACCACTTTTCTGCATCAAAACTTAGCGGGGCGATGATTTTGATAAGGAAATCACAGAGAGGAGGTATAAAGTAACTCTGCGTCTGTCTCTGTCCTCATCCATTTGAGATAGACACAGTTTGACTCTGAAAAATCCTTCCTTTATTCAACTAAGATCAGACTCTTTGGGATTTACGGGTGACACTGGTCCTACCTGACAGGTGTCATCAGCCACCTGCAAGCCACGCCCATGTAATTTGGTCGGTGCTAATTTCTTTTAGCACCATATCCCAAATCATCAAACCCCAGTTGAAGCGTTTGCTATCACAGGCCTATTTGCGGTCCTCCTTTACACTCCGTCATTCCCAGTAAATGAAGCAGAGTTGATAACCTTTGGGACTCTCTTATCCAGGCCCATAATATTTTGATGGAAATCTCCTGTCAAAACTATCACAGCATAGATGTTCTGATTCAGTATCGCAGGTTTAAAATAATTCAGAATCCATATTTGATAGTATTGAAGGTACCATATGAACAAACAAGATCTCCGATCTTAATGTCTCCAGTGACTTTTTCTGTATGAGTGCCATGTGTGCCGGTTAATAATTAAAAATGTCCTATTTTTTTTCTATTTGCTGTGAAATCAAAACATGTATGGTGTATTGTTTTTTTATACTAGTATTGTATGGTAACATGACAACCCACACAAGACTCCCACTGTGTTTTTTTTATTTATTTATTTATTTTTACTGTATTTCATTTGCTTTACTACTTTATGATTTATGACTTACAGTCGCCATTTGACACCAAAAATATATTAGCCAATAAATAGGAGTATGAACATTATTGAAGGTTTTTCTTTTAATAGTCATGATGCATCAGCCTGACACACTGGCATGTCTGATGATAAATACTCACACTGGTGCAAACGATTGAAGATAGAGATCAGAGCTGTGATACAGGCGAAGGATGGATTCCAAATCATCCAATATTGTATCGGCCTTTTCCAAATCAAATATTATTTAATCATTCATGCCTTTATCAAAACAATTTCAACTTAAACAGAATACGTACTGTATATCATTTATACTTTCAACCACTGTTTTTCATCTCATTTTATATTTTTAATGTTCTCCTTCTTGCAGCCGGCTGTTTTTTTATCCAACACGTCTGTCCTGTCATTCTGTTGGCTGAGTTTCTCTGCTCACTGAGCTCTGCAGGAAATGAATGGACCTCTAGTGACTCACTGATCACTTTGCTCACAATGTGAACATATGGTAACATCTTAGAGAAGCATGTTGCCTTCACATAATCAGATTCTCAAAGGTCATGGTGTTTTGCCTATTGTTTCGGCATTTGTTTTGTAATTACTGGTACACAGATATCACAGTGATGCATTAACTGACACTGATATTGGACAGGATTCAAAATGTTTTTTAAAGTTCCTTTCCATTTCCATTTAATCCATATCATCTAAGATATTTTGTTGCTCTGGCTGTGTGTATCTATTCTGTCTCTGTTATATTGCTTCCTAAAATCAGTTGCAGGGTTGCAATTTTTCAATTTTTAACATAACCTTTTCACCTTGCAGAACTCTGTTTCCTATGGCAATGAAAGGTTAATGTTGTCTCTGACCTCCACTTGACAACATGAGCATTTCTCTCTTTCTCCACTTCCTGCCCTCCTGCTCCACCACCAGACTGTTTGCAAACCCCGAACTGCTGATACAGGATAGATATGGACTCCAACAGCCCCCTCAAAATGTCCTCTCTGGTGAATTTCACATCTAAGTGTGCCAAGTCGATAAATGAGTCCTCTTCAGTGTGCCTTTCTCTGATGTTGTGGGGGAAACAAAACATCTCAGGAAAGTGAGGATGGAGGATATCTTTGTGGTCAGACGTGTGTTTTAATGTGACAACAACAGTTTAGACAGAGCTGCTCTTTTCCCAGTACAGGAGGAAGTGGATCCGAGCAAACACATTGGTGCTGTTCGAATGTGACGAGTGTCAAGGTTTTCTATTCGGCAGTCGTCAAGTGACGCATGAGCAAAAAGAACCCCATCAAGGATCTTTATCCTCTGTCCTTCTGTTATTGTTTGTGCATGCATGCATGCATGTGTGTGTGTGTGCACATTTGTGTGTCATTGAGTCATACAACCTGTACTAAAATCTATCCTGAGGTGAAATGATTAAATGATTAGTCATTTTTCAAGCAACAATACTCCATTAATCCTTGGAGGTTGATTCAGAAGCAACTGGGCTTCTTTTCTTAGCTTGAAAACGAGGTCAGGATATTTATCCTCTGTGAGATGTAAACTACCTTGAGAGTCGTTAAGTAACCTGTTCCGTTTCCTTTTCTTCCTGGTCCTTCCCAGTCCTATTGTGGGTCGTTGGGGTTGCTGGGACCAGCCGTCTCTCTTATGCATATTGAGCCATTATGTGGGTCTTTAGCATAACGATGGTGAAACCGGCGTGGAAGAGAAGTCAGGACTGCATTGTATGTAGGTGACAGGTGATGGCGTAAACCCCCTCCCCTGTTCAGGGATGGTGGTTCCAATTTGACATAGATGGCTTCTTTCACTCCTCTCTCAAACCATCTGTCCTTACTGTCCAGAATGTAAACGTTGTTGTCCTCAAACGAGTGTCCTTAGTCCTTTAGGTGTAGGTGAACTGCCGAGTCCTGTCCTGAAGAGCTGGCCCTCCTGTGTTGTGCCATGCGTCTGTGGAGTGGCTGCTTTGTCTCCCCTATATACAGATCATTGCACTTCTCACTGCATTGAACTGCGTAAACCACATTGCTTCTGTTGTCATTGGGTGTTTTGTCCTTGGGGTGAACCAGTCTTTGTCTGAGGGTGTTGCTGGGGTTTGAAGTGCACTGGGATGTTGTGTTTTGGAGAAAATCCTTCGGAACTTCTCAGAGACTACGAAGTACGAAGTGAGAGGAACTTCTGGACTTTTTGAACTCGACAAGATTTCAGCCAGACAAGTCATGAGTGTGAAAGGTTTATTATCACAAGAGCAGAACAGCAGAACATACAATAGTTTGGGTTTGGCAGCTATAGGCTCCTACCTCAATCACTCCCCGCAGATATGTTTGCATAGAGGCATTGGGGAGTGATGAGCAAACTTAATGAACCCCCTAACTGGAGCCCTAGAGGTGGATGCTGGGGTGATGGTGGGTCTGAAAGTGCAGACAGTAATAATAATGCAGGGCAGCAGCAGCAATGATAGGCAGAGGGGAAGATGGGGAATTGTTGCAGCTTAAATATTCCTCCAATCTGGAGGGTGCGTTTGATGACGTTTGCGGAGAATGAGGCCTATCATGTAAATATTGTGCGTACGCTCGATTTATCTGCCTGAAGCTCGCATGAAAATAATGACTATTGTCATCTCTTTTCTTTCTCATCATAACAAGGTGCGAACCACACGCTGAAGTATCACACCAAGCAGTCTTTTTTTATTTTGCAGACAGGGTGGTAATCAGCGTAAATGAACAGAAACACATGAAAGGGAAGGTTTAGTTGTACCGTATGTGTGCACACATCACATCAGCACCTCTCGTCACCATGGTAACTTACTTTATTACTGATGGCCAAGCCTCTACACACAGATGCAGGCAGAGTGTGGGAATTTTAACGTCTATAGTGAATCTTCTATCTTTCTGATGCTGTAACCGTGAACTGAGGCGTGATACTGGCCCTAATTAGACGTGATGGTTTAATCAGCCTAACAAGGCACAGTCAGTCAGTCACTGCGACAGGCTCCTAATGAACCAACAAGTGTTTGTGGTGAAAGGAAAGCTCATACTCTGGGTGAACTGTCTCTGACTTGTGCGAATGGATGGAGAATGAGAGTCATTTCGCCTCGAATGGATTTCTTTTTTCCTTACTTGACGCTTGCTGCCAAAAGCTTATCGATAATTGTCCGAGACCATACGGATAAAAATACATCTGATTCTTGGTCAGCAAGTGTCTCCAAGATTATACGGACCAGTGGGGGGGAAGATGAATAATGCAGACACCTACATGATTCAATATAATAACTGCAGATGTCATAGAGAATGTCCTTCCCTTTAAGAAGGGCTATTTAAATAAATCCCATTATCAATATGCTGATGCAGTTTTTACATCACAGAGAGAGAGAGAGAGAAAAAAAACACAGAGAATAAAAAGTGAGTATAAGTAAAAAGAGTGAATGACAAAGAGGAGACTGATAGCCAAGCAGAGCGAGTAAGACGTCAAATGGTGTCCCAGAGATGAGAAACAAAGAAGGAGGGGTGAGGAGATATGATAATAGATTCACTACAGAGCCAGACCAATTTCCATTCTTAACCTCATCCAGACCAGCTGATGATTATGAACACAGCCGGGGTCACCTTGCTCCACTTCTCCACTCTCCATCTCAAATTAGAGACACTTATAGATTCATGACATTCATACAGTGGATAGAGTCACTCTGGATTATATGCCACTATATAAACCAGCGCACTCAGTATACTAAGTGAAACTGGCCCAAATAGGAAATGCATGAGGGCATCTAAAGGAATGATGGAGCTTGGCCATTTACTGTTCTGTAGGCTACAGGTTAGAGAAACAGTTATAATCAGAAGACTTTCAAGAGCTGTTGAATCTCACCTGCTTCTGATCTTTGAGCTCAAAATTATTCTTGTTCTCGTCATGCAGATTTAAAGAGGCTCTCCGGTCATTCAGTATTGCTCTTCCAAAAAAGTTGAAGGGCTTTTGATATACAGGTTTTTGAAAGAATAGTTCTTTATTTCAGGAAAAAGATTATTCATTTTCTTGCCATTCTAGTTAAAAAGACTACCTTCTATGTATATACAGGGGAAATAAACACCAGAGATGCTTTGCTACGGTCAGAAACTGCAGGAGCTACTTAAAGATATCGCCGCAAGTTCGTCTTCTTGATGACATTCCTCTGAGTATTTGCATCATCAGCAGGTGTCTCAGGGTCACATGCATTTCGCGCCTTAACCTGTACACCTCACCTGAGTGGGGCTGCAAAGGCTAAATTAACCTTCGCCTGCAGATGGGTTCCAACTGCATGTTCTTGTCAGCCACAACCATCCTGAGCTCGTCTCAGCTGCCAAGGCCATCTCCCCAGTACTTTCTTCAAACACTTGGGCTAAACCAGTCTTGTGCAAGAAATAACACACTGATGCTGCTGGGAAGCCACAGCAGTCAACTTCTATTAAGAATGGGACTGCGTGCCATCCTATGACAAGAGCTTCTTCAACCGATTCCTTGTACTGGTCTTTCTTCAGTTGGTGAGAGATGGCTAGTCTGTCCTCCCAGGGCAGTGTAGTTCAACTATAAGGATGGTTTTTGTGCTCCTGGATAGAAGAACCATGTCTGGTTAAACAAATGGGTAGTAGTAACCAATGGGAATGTTGTCGTCATCATTATTACTCAAATGGGAATGTTGTCATCCTTGTTATTGTTCAAATGGGAATGTTGTCATAAGTAAAGTCTCATAAGCTTATTTGCAACCAGTGGAGTCTCCCCCTGGTGACAAAAGAATGCATGTTTAAGGCATACCCACACTGTCTAGCTACAGTAAACACCTCTCAGACCTTCTCAGAACTTATTGTGTTGGTGTTATTTAGAGTATTTCAACAACCTCTTCTGGACAAGTGTGGAAAACATTTCAATTTATAAGTATGGTGGTTGCAAAAGTATGATGCAGTAAATAACTTTTATTTCTTTCATGAAGTTTGGATTACTTATGGCTGTAAATACCGCAACGTTAAAGTTGTCTGCAACACAGTCGTAATTTTTATCAAATTATCACAGTTTTTAGTTGTTTTTATGGAGAATGTGTTGCATTAAGTCAAAGTAATTAAGGCCTAAATGGGTGCTTTCAATAAATGTCTCAGTTTTTCCTCTAATTACTCCAAAACAGGCCACTTTTGCTACTTTGAAAATTTAATGTGCACCACGAGATTTGAAACTCCTCAAGCAGCCGTGTTTCTTGCATCACTCCAGGACCTTGTTAGAGGAGGGTAGTAGCAGGATTTTCTCTTTCAGGACACCAACATTCAAAAGCTAATCCGCTGCACTGATCTGAGGGAGGTCTGTGTCGCTACAACCAACAGATCTGTCCCTTCCTTTATCCGTCCCCCCACTGACATCCTTTTTTCCCTCTGGGCTCATTTATCCCATTTGAGTGTAGCGTAGTGTAATCGACTCCAAGTGTAAAGCAGAGCTAAATTGTTCATTGTAGCGCCATAATTTCCAGTATTAAAGCAGGGAAAATGGCAGAGAATGTCTTTTTCCTTTTTCTTTACAATAAGAGACCCCCTGTTGTGATCTTATTCCGACTCTGTTCCATTCTTGAGGAATATGGCACATACAGTTGGTGTGTAACATTTCACATTATAATCATATAAGCTATAGCCTTCTGTCCTGTAAGATAACATGAGTCCGCTATTCAGCTGTCATGACAGCAAAGAATTATTTCATTATCGTTGTAAAGCCATTAGGGAATCTTGGTCTTCTCTTTATATATTATAATTAACTGGGAACATTCAAATAATCCCTCAAATGGTGAAAAAAAAACATGTATAGTGAAAGAATCCAGTCTAGAGGAAAAAACAATTAAGAGCATAATCAGTGAGACCGACTAGCCTCTGTAATTGCTGTCTGTTCTTACTGACCTTGTTATCACACACACACACAAACACACACACACACACACACACACACACACACACACACACACACACACATGCACACAGAGGTTAAACTCTTGGGCGGTACGTATGTTGGAGATATTTCCATTTGACCTAATGTGTTTCCCATTATGCTGCGGTGAAAAGGGACAAAGATCTAATGACTTTGGATATAGGAAAAAATATAACAAAACTCTAACAGTAAAGGCCAGTTCCCTGGACAGAAAATTAAATGAGAGTCTTTCAAATAAATGACACAAATCTCTTGGATTATGTTCCTGATTACTAGTTTGAGGACAAACACCAGCAACAATAGGGTCCCGTTCACACACACCACCTCTCGACGTTATTCTGCTCCACCTGAAAGGCGCACATTGCATGACTTCCATTAAAAGGAACACCTTCCTCCAGCATCCAATTTCCTTGCTGTAGCTGTGCAGGCCAACAGGTTCACAGGTTCAGCAGTTACCTTGTGGTAAATTGGTTGCTTTGTAGTGGTTAAGAGTAATCTAAGTGGCTGATTGCAGCCCACTCACCTTTCCTAATTCCAAGGGGTCGCAGCATCAAACGGGCCGGTCACACAGCTGGCCAGGTTAGCAGACGTCTAATTGAGCAGGCATGGACTTTGAGGGTGAGGAGATGGGAGATGAAAAAAGCTGGGGGGGGGGAAGACGGAGGTATGTAGGAGGGAAAAAAGGAATATAAGGTCGGCAAATCATTTTTTAGAAACTGTTAATATGGCATCAGACATCAGTGTGTTTGGTTTGAACTCAGTGACAAAAGAGAGAGAGAGGGAGTGGGAATGGTTTGGGGAATGGTGTTAGGGAGAGGGAGCTAATAATCCCAGGTGTTTTTGTGTAGAACTAATTGCTCTCTCTCTCTCTCTCTCTCTCTCTCTCTCTCTCATATTGCAGCCTGCAGGGGCTGGAGGTTCGCTGCCTGTCTGATGGCGAAGACGTGAGGGAGCTGAAAAGCTGTAGCCTATAGATGTTGAAGTGATAAAGCCAATATGATGCTTGTTTTGGATAATGTTGGATAAGTTCATTTGTGACCATTCCTGTCTGGAAAATACTTGCAGGGAGTGAATGCAGTGAACGCAGACAGATTTAGCTGAAAAGAGGATGGAGCAGGACCATTAATTGAATATCGAAGCAGTGAGTAATAGAAAATATAAAAAGTACAGGTGGAAAAAGGTAAATGTGTAGAAAGAATGTGCAGATAAACATTATGTTAGCAACCATGAGCAAAGGATAGAAAAGCACCATATAAATACAGTCAGATCACTGAAACGGCTCTGAGCCAGTATTCAACCCATACACACACACACACACATTGGTGGCAGAGTATTTTTTGCTGGTCTGTAACTTCCTGAAGAGCTTGAAGGTCCTGGTAGGAGGACTATTTTATTTTATTTTTTTAATCTTTGGACAGAGTCAGACCGGCTTAGTTTGCCTGCTTCCAGCCATAATGTTAATAAACTATGCTGCCTTCAAACTTTGCCTACTGATTTGAGAGAAATGTGCCTACCAGCATTTCTAAAGCTCATGAAATTAACCCACTATTTCTCATCTGTCTCCAAAAGTAGTCCTACAAAGGTTGTGTGTGTTACAGTGCTGTGGTTTGTGAGTATTAGCTAAGAACCAATGACGGGGAAAAGGGATAAATGCAGGTAAAGAGAGAACTATAATGAAATGAAAGTGATGTGGAGAGATGACCAATAAGATAAGAACAAAAACAGGGATGGAAGTTTTAGAAAAGAGCAGAGAGAAATAGTCAAATACGGGAGACTTTTAAATATTATGTACAGAAGAGATGGAAGCAGGCTGTGGTGTCGCTCAGTCAACATGACCTAAATAAAAACCTTTTGCAACATCCCAGAAAAACACTGTTTGAATTACCACTGCTTTCCTTTCGCCCAACATGACCCCTGGACTGTGGGTCTAAATATTTATAGAGACAACATGCGGAGGAAGAAGCTCTGCTGCACATTATCCCAGTGAGAAATGCATCTGCTATTACTTTTTGCTGCAATAAATACTTTATGTGAGATTTTTGACATAATGGAGAATAATAATGCACCACATGCAATTTTTCCCCAGTGGGAGATCCATTTCAGCGCTGGCTGTGGCCAGTTTGCCTCGCTCTGATTATCACAGTGGCACTGAGCCTTTCACCTTGAATGTCCAGTGATATCTACTGTCAACCTCGACCAACTAGTGGGTTTTGGTTTGAAGGACAAAAAGTTTAAAAGAATTGATTATAATGAATGATGTGGCACATGGGGTGTTTTTGGAGATGCTTTATCGCATTATGATCTTATTATTGATATTTTTTTCATCTCTGTGATTCACTTTCCGGCTCATGCAGGCAGACAGCTGAACAGGCAGGCAGAAAGAGAGACAGGTCAGGCGTACACGTTCGCGTAGTCAAATATTTAGGCATTTGGGGAGTAACGCAGGGTCAGACTGACAGGCAGTCCCGTGTTCAGCCTTCAGGAAGAAATCCAAATGGTCAGGCTCTCAGACACAGAGGCAGACATTTCGGAAATTCAACGTTAATGCAGTCAAACAAGCAGTTAGATGCAATCAGGTGTCCAGACTTGCGGTCAGACGGTCCCAGCAGTTAGGCAGACAGTATAGATATTTATGCCAGTCAGAGAGACGGGCAGTTAGGTAGGCCGCTGTGTAGGGAATACAAATAACATTCAGTCAGCGCTGCTACAGCCTTACGAACACAAACAGCATGGCAGATTAGCCACTCTCCACTGACCAGAAGCCCTGGACGAGCCAGCGGAGCCATAGACGATGAATGGATCATTTAACAATGGCTCCCTCTCCCTGAAGTGAGTGGGTGAGTGGGGAATACCAATATGGCTGCCAGAAAGACGCTGTGGACACTGGAGGATTGAGCATATCGAGGTCTGTCTTGGTTAGGAACAATGACTCTATTGCTGAAATTGCGGTTAGTATCCGCTAAATTCACTGCAAAAACCTTGATCTCTGGGTAATGGTCAGGAAGAGCTATGGGGTATATTTTATAATTATGAGATCATGATTCAAACTGGGGGCTGAATGCTTGGTTAAATTGAGTGGAATGGTGCAGGTTTCAGCCTCATTAACCATTTGCTACCCATTAATTCTGTTAGAATCAGCGTTTTGTGATGCAGTTTTTCTGATAAGGACATTATCCATTACCTTCTCCTCAACAGCATTTAGAGATCAGGAAATCCTACAATAGATCACTTTTGCTGCTTTTCAACACCTTTGGTTGCACTGCATTGTGGCTAACTATGGTTATAATGGGGGGGATTATTCTCTATTTCTCCTTTGAGATGTATTTCTATCTGTTGCTTTTAAATTCTCAGAGACGGATGTCAAAATCTCACTTTTAGATGGCAGGAAGTGGTGGAAATGTGTGTTAATAAAATACATCAACCGTAAAAGTGTTTGTCACCAGCCTGGAGCTGGTTTCACCATTAAAGCCGTTTTTTTTTTTTTGTTGTTGTTGGAGGTTGAGTAATTAATCAGCGCTGATAGGCTGCTTTACAAAACATTGCTATCGATGAAACGTGGCTCTTATAGTAGCCGATGGATTTATTTAGTCGTTCCTCTGAGTTTGATGTTAAATGATCCAGAATTTTTTTCTTTTGTCAGTGCTTCAGTCTGCAGACGGGGGGTTAAAGGGAAGATGTCAGCCTGCTGGTTGTTTGTGGTCCTGCTGAGGTCTGGCTCAATACCTCTGTCAATGCCCACATACCTCTATGAGTCCTTTAGGTTGGCATTGATACATCCACCAGAAAAGAAAGAAAATGACGGTAGAGGAGGTTGTGGACGGAGAGTTTTTTTTCTCACTTTTTCACTTCACTTTTTTCTTCTTTGTCGTGTCTTGCTTGAATTATGGCTACACTGCCCCCAATGTATTCTGCTGGTACTGCTGCAATTTTGCTGCAATTTGTATTTGTATCCGTGAGCTTTCAGAAAATGAATAAATTCTTGTTTGCATATGTATATGTGATGTTTTTGGCATATATGTAGCTTTCAACATGGTTGTAACTAGATTGGTAATCACTAGTTATATTTTCAAAGTGGTATGGATACAGTAAAAAGAACTTAGAAAGGGTACAAACAAGTAGCTGCTGCAACCTGGTCCAACAGAGTGAAACTAAACCAACCGTTCAGTTTGATGAGCCTCTTTTACTACAGACATGTTGACTTGTTTTGGGAGGAGAAACACAGGTGCAGCTAATAACATTAATGATGTCCCAGTAAGCTATGACTGTGTGACAAACTAGACTTCAGCCATAATTAATTTCATTACTTACACCTGTTTGTCTGTGAAACATTTCCTGAAAAAAGTTCTATAATAAGGCAGGTTTGGAACAATAATACTTGGATATGTTGTGCTTTGAATCTGCAGAGTTAGCCAATAGAAAATAGAACAGAATAGAGAACTCTGTTCGCTCCTCTGAATTCTCCTCACATACATCCCTCTATCAGGTTGTTTATTAAGGTATTTTGCCTGCTCACAGCCACTAAATGATAAAGAGAGATTCATTCCAGCGCCTGCTCAGGTCAAAAGCCTTGTTTTGCTTCCGGATGCAGTTTAATAAGCCCATAATGAGGGCTGACAGAGAATTAATATAAATTAAAATGGACCAAAGAGTGCCTGCAAACTTGTCTTCATTAATAGGTAAGTGACAATATAATTTTTGTAGGGGGCTCTTGCCAAGATGCTCATGCAATAAACTCCATACAAGCTGCCATTCTATGAGTTATTTCATTGTTTTTGAACGTAATTAGCTTTTGATAGATCTTTATGAGGGGGAGTAGATGAAGGTAAGACAGAAGAAGGGTAAAATAAAACTTTTTTAACACAGTATTAGCCTCTGGGGGGTCTGGGATCCCCACGTTGTGTATTAGGTTAGATTAATTTTCAGAGTGGTATCTCTTCCAGTGAAGGAGGGCCCCTCTCTGATGTGCTCTCTTTTGCGGTTTCACCATAAACCATTTCTCATGTATGCGCTCCACTTCGTATTGATCAGACTTCATAAATTGTGAAAGAGTATAGGGGCGATGGAGAGGCTTAAAAGCTGCCCTAAATAGGTTAATGCAGGACGGTGAGAGTCAGCGCGGAATGGAGCAGCAGCTCATCTCAGAGCGGCTCATTTGAAAGCACTGCTGAGACCATGTATAATCCCCTTATGAAATTAACTAAACGTGCAAGGAGCTCTTCATCCAGCCTATGTCTGCCTTTGTCTCATTCGAATAGGGATACGTGCGCATGGCTGCTGGAAGTTTGCTAAGATTCTTACCCTCCGATTTACTGCAGATTGGATGTTTTATCATCTCTTTGAAAAGAGTTGTAGTCTTTCAGTTCAATGCCCCATCTCCTCCCTACACAATGACACATTTATCTTAACTCTTGAGTTGTGTTCTACTATGAATCTCACGTTCCCTCTTCAATTATTCCCTATTCTAAATCAATGTTTTACTCTGTATTGTGCAGTAAATTGAGATTTCAGACCTTTATGGATCATTGTCATTTTTTTTTGCATTATTTTTCATCTATTAAATGTGACACATGTATTGTTAGCAGAAAGTACTGTTTTTACTCTGTGGAAACAATGGTTTTGTTCAGTTGTGGGATTTTGTTTGAGAATACTAAAATCTGATTTTTACTACCTCGACAAGCAAATACCAGGTCAATTTTTGTTGTTCACTGACCTTTATTAGGTTTTAAATATTTCATGTATGCTATTCTACATTTTTTTTTGTCAAATATGTTTTATTAACTCAAATCAAGAGTCAAATTGGTATCTGTTAAAAAACATTTTCAAAATGATTTTGTATCATCGTCAGCCTGTGTGGAGATTATTTCACCTTTTTTTTTGTTAGAGCAGTCAAATTATAATCTAAAAATAATTGATTGAAATATATTCTTCCACCAGTGGGTAGAATCCTGATCTCTCTCAAAATCATTGCGGAGCAGAGAAATGAA
Organism: Chaunax sp. Z400; assembly: GCA_037577475.1. Lineage (NCBI taxonomy): Eukaryota > Metazoa > Chordata > Actinopteri > Lophiiformes > Chaunacidae > Chaunax > Chaunax sp. Z400. The sequence continues at coordinate 13,473,300 of CM075203.1, forward strand.
ATATTGAACTACTGCTGTATTTCTTTATAAATACCAGGGGCAGTTATTATTTTGATGGTGAGCACATGACAATAGAAAGAGAAGAAAAACTCTCCACCGCTTGAATGAAACCTGTAATATCTGCTTCACACCTCTTTTCAATATCGTATAAAGTAGAAAAATTCAGTCTTTCAAAGCTGTCAGATATAAGCAGCGGTCTGGAATTGAGCTGTGAATGAAGCAGCAGATACACATATATATATTCTAACACACAGAATCAGTCATGTATAGTCCTGTATATCTCTCCTGCTGTTTATCTCGTCTCTGTCAAACTAAATATATGCTTACAGTTACTGACATGCATGGATTAAAACCATGTCTCTACAGTTCTCTTTATCACACTAGACTGCAGGCTGTCACTGGTATATTGGTGTCAGAAGACAGAAAGATACATGTGTTATTTTGTTTTTGGTAGACTATACCAGTATATGTGTCTCCTCTATGTTCATGGTGGATGTTCTATGTGTGTGTGAGTGTGTGTGTGTGTGTATGTTCATCCTCCATCTTGTCCCATGCATGGAAATAAGGTTGTAAAGGTGAAGCACGGAGCCACAGTCATCTGTCGTTGTTCAACGCTGATGTGCTGTTATATATCAGAGGCAAAGATGAATGCAGTTAATAGACTGTGACACAGCCATTAACTACAGCTGTAATAGAAGTGTAATGGAATCAAACAGCCATTTCTCCCCTCAGCATAGACAGGCACAGGTAAATGTTTAAAGACCAGCCACCGTTGAGGCAGCCGTCTCCTCCTTTCTCGCTCATGTTATGTTTCTCTTTTATTTCATCCACTCCTTGCTCTTTTCCCTTGCATATGTGCATATTATCATTTTTGTCCCTATGCCCCACCCATCCCAGCCCCTCTCAGCCCCTACCCTCCCATGGCGTTGCAGTCGTCCTTGAAACCTCCATCAGATTCAGATAAAAGTGTCCAGTTGTCCGTTTGCCCGCTGATACTTGGCACCACCAGGCAGATCCACTGACATCTTCTTTTATCCCAATGCATCCTGGGGATAATATGTGACATATCTGCCCACACACCCACTCTGTAACCCCATTTGTAACTCCTTGTATATTCCTGTATGAAATTACTGTATTGATTTTTGAAATTGTCGTTTATGGTTTGAGCTCTTGAGTTTCAGCAGATAATGGAAGGCGTGTAATGCACCAACATGGGACAGAAAATCATTGGAAAACGGAGAGCAGTCTGTCCAATGATGATATCTATGTATGAACAATTAGGGGGCTCATGGTGAGTTTTGTTTTCCAGCATCTGCATCAAATATGTTCATTATCAATACTGAAATGCTACTCATGAGTGCAATTTGAAGATTGCCTTGATGTCAACCTGCCATTTGATATCTTCATCTATAGCCAGGCTGTTTGCTGTACACTTTCTCAGAGCTCACACAGTGTTAAGTATACTAAAATACAAAAAAAATAAATAAAAATGTCACTGCTATTTGAGATACAGAAAAACAACAAATGATACAACCTATGAAAACATGAAAGCATGATTCATATTCATCAGGTTCCTCTTTTTTCCAAGTCAAGTCAATTTTATTTGTATAGCGCCAAAACACAACAAAAAATATCGAGGCACTTTCCAAGAAGGCCGTGCTCTTTATTCGACCCAACAATCCCCCATGAGCAAGCACTTGGCGGCAGTGGCGATGAAAAACTGCCTTTTAACAGGCAGAAACCTCGAGCAGATCCAAGACTCATGGTGGGCGGCCCTCTGCTTAGACTGGCTGGGGTGAGAGAGAGAGAGAGAGAGAGAGAGAGAGAGAGAGAGAGAGAGAGAGAGAGAGAGAGAGAGAGAGAGAGAGAGAAAGGTAGGGAGATAGATGGTGAGAGAGAGGGAGTGAAGTGTGTATGTACACACACACACACACACACATATTTAATACTTTATATATATATATATACACACACACACACACACATATTTAATACTTTATATATATATATGTACACACACACACACACACACACACACACACACACACACACACACACACACACACACACACACACACACACACACAGTATATAACATGCAACAAATGCTCCTTACCATGAGAGTCTTGACTCTGACTCGTCCTTCAGAGACTTGAGACTTGACGTGGACTTGCACAGACGGACTTGTGAACATCTCTGCTCTCCAATGCAGTGCAGAATCGATAAGAAAGAATGTCTCCTAATATACACTATTGATGTGAGCTCTGTAATGAGATACGGCTGACCATTGACCACTGTCTCGGCTCTTGTCCGCTCATGGATAAACTGAGGAATGTTTTTAAAATGAAGTAGTGTTGATATGTTGGCTGCTGTCCTTGGAGACGTGCTTGGAATAAAAATAACTTTAGGTTGATTCTGTATCTCATTACAATATCAGAGGAAATGTGCTACAGAGATAAGATCTGTTGATTTTTTTTTTTTTTCCCAGGGCCGCTGTCCTTGAAGGACAATATTGTTTGTCTTGTAACTTGTGAAGCAGCTGATGAGATTTTTGGATGATGGAAAAATACTGTCGTAAATTTTCCTAAGTGGCTTTCAGAGCAATGCTTCAAACAAAGTCGCTGCTCACAACCACAAACTCTGACAAGAGATTTTCATCTTTGCATGTTAACAAGGACATATTTCAGAAATTATTGAGGTGAATAAGCTTCATCCTGTCCAGCTGAGAACAATTACACAGTGAAATATGATTTGTGTCTGCTTGGTGTTTACCAGAGCTGTGTAGCTGCTTCCTGATTAATCAGACTCACCTGTTTTCTGGCCCGTCTGAGACTGGACAAACCGAGCAGCACATCATAATGTGGTCTGATTAGACCTGGATGGCTGCAGATGGCCACCTTGGGACTTTGCACCTGCTTCCTCTGGTTGTTAAAACTTTCTGCCACTCCTTCATTTTGCTAGTCAGCGGATTTGTTTGTCCATCTTTCTTTAAAAAATTCAATTCCACCTGATTCTGAAAGAAAATATAAAGTAAAAATAACGAATATTAAGATGCAAAGTATGAATTGAAGTATGTTAACAGGTCAACAGACAGACAGAGCCCCTCCACTGTTGGCTGGGAGGTAAATCATGCTTAACTTGTCCTTCCACATACTAGCCCCCGCATCATGTTACGAGTCATTGCCCTCCGGTGCACAGTCCAACATTCTCGCTGCTTTTGTGGCTGCCAGTTGAGGATTTAGTAGATTTGAAAATGATGTCATCCAAAGCACACACACACACACACACACATATTGTAGTCAAGGCCTGTGTCGTCTCTGGTGTCGAAAAGACCTGTTAGTCAGACAGATGGAGAATAACAACCCTGAAAATTGTGGTTTGCCTGCAATCTGCAGTGATTCACACAAATACACACTTCGACTGTGGCGTAGCTCATGGGTGGAGTCACATTAAGATGTTTTTGTCACCAGTGAATGGTGCTCAACGCAAAAAAAAAAAAAAAAATCCTTGAGTAAGATACTGTGAAAATTCATCATTAATAATAGGAGTGCCTCTTTTTCCTTACTCGCATTTTTTCATTAAGCTGTCAATATTTACATCCGGTAATTTATTCATGCCTATAGGGCTTCCTCTACCTCTACGGGGCGAGTACTTTTTCAATCACAAAAAGTATGCAGTTTGATGTCACATGCAGGGAGTGCTGGCAGCAGAGGAGAGCAACAAAAAGAAAGACCAACCAAAATGGTTACAAAAAAAAAAAAATCTTATTCTACAAGGTCTGCTGGGAGAAGAACTTTTTAACTATATGCAATGCATATATTAATGAAATTATATTGCGAGAGATGTCTTCTTAAAGCATGCTTTGCTCTAGTGTTGGTGCATTCACATATGTGCTCACACAAACGGCACGAGAGACATAATATAGAGAATGAAAAGCATGCATGCACACACACACACACACACACACACACACACACAGAGAGAGAGACAGCAGCAGGCAGGCAGGAGGCTCACCTTGCTGTGTACTCTATGAATGAGATGTAAATGTGCTGCTCACCTCGCAACCTCAGGATCCTGCTGTGATTAAAGCGTTTTTTAGAGACACGACTGCTCCGCTCACTGTGAAAACCTACTCAGACAAATATCACTACAGGTGGAGACACGGGGATTTTAATTACATTGTGTGAATTATGAATGTGTGTGTTTGTGTGTGCCTGTAGCTTGTGTGTTTACATGCTCACATTTCTTTTGTGTGTCTCCCTGCAGTATGTGTAGGTTTGATTCTGTGTGTTTCGGGCTGAAAGTGGGACTCAATGGTATCAAAGAGGTGGATCTCTTGGAAGCATCTTGTTTTGCAGCAGCTGCAGCCACAGTCTTCAGACGTTCAGCCAACTGCTCTTTGCCTTACAAGAGTCCAGACCATACAGTGTATCATGCAGGTCTTTGAGTCAGCATCGTTAACAGTGTTTCAGAATCCTCAAAATGCAGCATTTTGGCCTCTCTGACACATTATGTCATTCTCCTTTGCAAATTCACTTGAGTGCGGAATGTGTGAAATATATCTGGGCGGTGATGAGTATTAGCAACTTCATAAATGGTTTATGACAAAAACACAAAAGAAGTATAAGAAGTCCATGACTGAGAGGAAGCCAAGAAAATAAGAAAAAGAAAGAGAGAGAGAGAAAACTTTGCGGTGTCTTGAAGATAGTCGAACAATTTTCAAGACCAGCAACTTTCAAGTCTATAAAAATTGATCTGTTTGTCATGAGAGGAGACCCATTTGGGATTCCTCAAGCGTGAAATCTTCGTGAAATGGGTGTATCAATCAGAAAAACAGACACAGATTGAAAGATGATAGAGGGAAGGAGAGATGAGAAAGAAGGGGGGAGTTCAAGAGCCAGAGAGGGAAGACAAAAAGGCAATCTTGCTATAATTTAGTCATTGCTCCAGCTTCCCAAAATCCCTTCATAAAGACAGTCTTCAATCCGTCTCTCTTTGAGCTAAAAGTAGCAGAATCACTGTACTGTCACGGCAGATATGGAAAACATTCAGCTCCTGTTACATGTAAGTGAATGGTATCTTGTATCTTCTTTATGTTCCTGATAAAACAGGACTGCTGTCGGATAAATGCTTTTTTTTTTTTTTTTTACAGTATTGCTGTATAGCATCTGGTGTTCGGCATCAAATAAACTGAACAAAAGCGGCGCAACAACAAGCATCTTCTTATGTTTGCAAAGCTCCCAGAAAATGTTCCCCAACAAAGATTCTGAGAGCATCTGAGTTAAAGCCCCAGTCATGGGCTGCATTTTTATGTACAAACAAGTCGGCAGTAACATTGCAACGATGGCAGATTTAGCACTCAAAATTAATTTTAATTGTTTAAGCAGACAACTGCAGAATTTTTAATTTAGAATAGCTGAAATGACCACTCTCATTATTTGAAGACAGTGTATGTTTGAGTTAGATAAAATGCTAACACATTGCTAAAGTTGCTAAATGCTATTGTTTTGAGGAAAAAAAGGCAGTGAAGGTGTCTTAAATTGTCATATGATAAAATACTAAATTGTATGAGGGTAACATTTCTCAGTCAACAAGTCATTATCTTCATCAGCTGACAATCCGAAGAATAGGTGGATATATTTGCAGGGTAGAGCTGGTTTTATAAATATGCATGTTTTTTTTATCTGCTGAACAACAATTTCCTTCCGAAAGAAGTTCTATCAAACTTCTGACACGTCTGTGTATAGAATGAATAAATTGAATCCTTTATTAAATGGGGTTAAGGACTCAAAGCTGTCTTCTCTTTATCTGTCTAAGAACCAAGATATATAGTATTTATCTCTCTTTTTTATTGGCTTATACATCCATCACCACCTGTCATGTCCACTCAAGTTGATTTTCGAGTTGATCTCAGAGGGTTTTACGACCTATACACTTCGATTCTATATATTATGAGGCTGTAAACCTACAAAAACCTCCACAAAATACCTTTCACATAAAAGAGGAAGAAGAAGAAAAAGTTACAGTTGTTGCAGTTGTTTGAGTTTTTTAATATCTGCACAAACCCTGATGCACTCAGTGTCGGGGTGAATGCGACCTTGAATGAAGTTGGAAAAAGAATTTTGTATCATTAAACCTGAGGGAGCAGATAGATAACCTGCATGAGTTGCTGTAAATCTGTTCTATTATGTCTTAAAACAACAATCATGAGGCTCTAAGAATGATTCAAATGTTTTACGGGGACAAGTATAACAGTTGCTCATAATAATTACACTCACTGTGCTTTTGGGAGACATTTTTGGATGATTGGATTTTAAATCCTTGTCCAGTTTGATTAAAGTATCAGATATCCATAATTTTTATATTAGTCCATCAACATATTGTCAGGTATATGCAGTGGAGGATTTAGGCAGTCAGAAAGGAAGCTAAGAGACTTTCTATCTGAATTGACACTCTTCTTAAATGTAACTGATGAGGGCTGGTGGTGCCGCCACACCTTCTCTTTAAATGTCTGCCAAATAGCTCAAGGTTACAAATGCATTGTCAGGACCAGTGGTATGATGTCATATCCCGCCTCTGTCTAAGAGGAATATTCATTTGATAAACCACATCAATATTTGACTCTTGAATGAGCTGCAATGGAGAAGTAATGGCAAGCCATAGCTACATTTTCCAGACATTACGGTAATAAACCACAGTGATGTTAATGAGACCTTATAAACTGTTAAAATGTGCAAAACAATTATGGAAAGCTTGAAAAGCGTTATGATCATATTCATGACTTAGGACTATTTTAAGACATTATTTCCACTATATACCATGAGTATAGACATTATTAGAATATCTTATTTCTTCTGAGTAGAAGTGAGTAATCTATTCAGTCACATAGAGCTGACATTTTCACATGAATATCTGTTTAAATTGTCAATTTACCCAAACTTCAGCCACACAGACAGTCTGGGTTTAATTTGTCCAGGTTTTAAGAATCTGTCTCAGAGAATTACACGTGACTCAACTTGAATGCAGTGGTGCTGAAAGGAAGAGAAAATTTGCATTTAGACGTACGTTCACACACATTTTATTCAAACCAGGAGGAACCAATATTGATACTGCCGTCATAAAAGTGTGGACCGTTGGCCTTAGCGGAGGTATCAGTTTGACTCTAACTGTCAAATTTATCCCCACTACCATGTATGTGTAACTAGAGACACAGGGGCTCACAAGCCATTTTCCTGCAAGTCAAAGCCAAGTCTTGAGTCTCTAATTGTGCATGTATGGCATCCTGTCTGCCTAGAACACTGCAAAACTTTAACAGTGGTATAACATATATATGGTATAACATGGTGCTGTTACTGTAGCGTCATCTGTGGCTTTGTGGTGCATCATATGCATAATGATAATAAGGGATGGAATAGCATATAACTTGTCATATATTACTTTAGTCTTGATGCACAAAAAAAAAGTCACGAGTCACTGTGTTTCTTCAAACTCAAGTCCCCGTCTCTGGCTAGAAACCCCAAGATAATTCATATTTTTAACATTTTCTCACCTTCTTGATAAGTAAATAAATATGATGTTTTTGTATTTTGGGTGAAAAGATCTTTTAACCGGTCTATTTGTGGAGAAAGAGACATTTCTGGATGATTGGAGAGACTCACTCTCACGGTTAGTTGCAGGGGAAGAAGCTCTGCTAGAAGAAGAGCTCATTGAGGAGGTTTAGTATGACCGGTCAATCTGAAATGTGACCTTTATATCTGATTTTAGGAGTGAAGAGTGGCAGCTTAAAGCCCTAAAAACTGTCACTGCTCACGGTCAGTGCTACTCCCCCACCATAACACGAGCTGAAATGAAGCATGATCTCCCTTCCCCCACCCACCACAACACCACACCATCACCACCTGCAGCTCTACTTTCTTCCTCCATTTGTCATCAGGCTGGAAGAACACAGAGAGAGAGAGAGAGAGAGAGAGAGAGAGAGAGGGAGAGAGGGATGAGAGAGCCAGAGAGGGAGAGAGAGAGAGAGTACCTGAAAAGGAGTGTGGTGGTAGAGATATAATTGCTTTCTTGTCTTTGTCGGTTCCCTCCCAAAAGGAGGAGGCATAGCTGTGAGTGACTGAGGTTATCTCCACTGCACTATCTGCTGAAGAAGCACATTAATGAATAGTGCATTAAAAGTTTGAGTCTGTGCTGCTCAAAAAAGAAAAAAAAAAGAAACTAGCACTATCCTGCAACTACTGTAATTTAAAAACCACAATAGCCACTATGCAATCTTGAAAATGAAAAATAAAGGCCTTCAGGCATAGTGAGCAGTTTTTTTTTATTCAAACAAAGCAACAACAAAAAAAGGGTGACATTCTTTTATTCGTGGTTGTAGCTTAATTGATTCATTTCACAATTCTTTATTCACAAGTGCACATTTCCCTCAGAGAAACACACCACATGCAAATAGATTCAGGTAAGCACAGCGGTTTCCAAAGGGAAGCGATGCCTGAGCAAATCATTTAAACCATATGAGGCTTTGTAAAACAAATAACCTGTGTAAAACAAATAAAAACATGACGAATAATGTGAGAATTTAAAGAAATGGTGAACAAAGATCTTGTGGCAGAGTGTACAGCACCTTGAACTATGGGTGGAAACGGGTTGGGTGGCTCTCTGAGCTAAAAACCCAATTACTGTAGCGTGAATGTGTGTTTAATTAGCCATGTGTGATGGGCTGCACATCCATTACGTGGCTAATTTCCATCACATCATACCAAATATAACACACTATCACATCCCGGAGTCTGCATCATTGCACCAGATGATATAATTTCCTTGTGAATCATCTGGATGGTGAAAAGAGGAGAGTGATTGGCAAGGGACTAAATGTGTGTGTGTGTGTGTGTGTGTGTGTGTGTGTGTGTGTGTGTGTGTGTGTGTGTGTGTGTGTGTGTGTGTGTGTGTGTGTGTGTCTAGTTGTCTACGTGGACGTGGATGTGTAAATTGGACTGCAGAGGCAAATCCAGAGCTTTAATTCTAACCTTTTAGCTGGTATGACAAAGTAGCCATAGCAACAGCTAGCAAGAAGTGATGATCTGTCTTAATAAAGGATGGGTGGTGGTTTCTGTGAGTATGTCAGGGCCTCACCAGAGGACCCCTCTCTCCATCCAATGCTCCCCATGGATGATAGTAAGGGATCGTATAACTGCACTAACCCTCATATGTAAATCCTTTTTTTTTTTTTTTTTTTTTTATCTCCATCGCAGTCAGCCTTAGTGCTCAATCAGGAAACTGAAAGTTCCCTTCATTTACCCTCATATAGATACAATCCAAAGTAACCTGCCCTCGATTGCTTAGCCAAAAGAACTTCCCCTGCTTAAGCCCTGCAGTAATTTACTCCCTTATTTGCTCTTTCAGGGAGCCGTCACAGTGTATTCTCCTGATGAAATTGAAGAAAAGAGCGCCCATGAGTAGATTTTCACATCGGCCGGCCCATGTGAAGTAGAAGAGACTGTCATTATGCTGTTCACTGGAGCAGCAATATCTCGAGCTGCTTGGGGACATTGGTTGCCTGAGCATAGCCGGCCTGCCCTCCCGCCTGCCTCTGACTGACTAGCCTCACATCTACCTGTCTTTCTGCATGGTTGCATGTGTGTCTCTCTGCTTGTCAGATTATCTCCCTCTCTCCTCCTCCTCCCGTGTGTGCTTGTGTGTTTTCACCTGTGTGTGTCCGAGGAGATGCACAAGCTGCACCTCAGGGATTGGGCTCTCAGCTCAGAGACAGGATGGTAGATAATAGGAGCTTCTCTGGAAGATTACTGGGCCTTGTTCTGTCCCCATCAGACTTTTAGTTTCCCGGTTGGTAAGGTTGTCGAAGCAATTAAACCGTCTCCCTCTCTGTCAGAGTCCATGTCGTCGCCCTCTTTATTTTTGTTCCTCTTTTTCCTCACCCTCCATCTTTGTCCTCATCTTCTCCTCCTACTCAATTTTTTTTTCAGGTGCTGTATATAGGTTGGAAAAAGTTTCACAAAGAGAAAAAGTGGACAAAAATCAGCCACTCATCCTCATCCTTCTTCTCTCCCTTATCACCCTATCCTTCTCCTTCATGTAAGAACATGACATAGAAAAAGATCCAGCTTTCACGATGCACTTTGTGGCAAAGAGTTACTGTAAAACACACTCACTGTCATGTAAGTTATGGCCTTTGTGTTGATATGTTGCCTCTGATTCTACTTAGGACACTTCAGGAAGAACAGGCTACGTCACTTAGTAAAATGAGAAGTATTAGCATATCAGACATTATATTCTCACGTAAAGACTGATGAACCAATATTTTCAGACATCACATGACTCTTCAGTCCGTTCTACTAGTATATTACTACTACTGAAGCTCTTATATTGAATTTCAACTCATTATTTAGTTTTTCCGGTCTGCAACTTCACTGTTTAAGCTCAGTCTGATCTCTGTCATAGCATTTCTAGGAAGCTGTTTGCAAAACAAGGCTCCAAAAATGAACTGTATGCAAATCGCCCTGCATCAAATGGAAGACAGACAAAGTTAGCGAGTCACCTATGTGTAGCATAGTGTAGCATTTAGCATCTAAAGAGCTGGATATTTTCTTCAGGAGTTGGTATGGATCAAAAACAGGACTGAAATTAGAATAGATATTATCTGTGCATTAATTGCAAATCAGTTTTAATTTTACACTGTCTGCTTGACGTGTAAACATAGCAATCCTGTCCATCAACTTAGAGGGTGTCGTGTTTACTGTCTGTCTTCACGTACTGTCCATAATTGGCAGGTTTGAATTTATTTTTATTATTAAATTTATTTTATATTATTAATATATACATATACAAATTAATAAGGTTTAGGATGCTGGTAGGTACAATTGTGTTAATGTTTAGACAGAGTCAGGCTATCCGATTCCCCTTGCTTCCATTAACTTTGCTAAGCTAACTCTTTACTGTCGCTGTAATGCACCAACATGAGATTAACATTGATCCTCTTATCTAATGGCCATCAAGAAGGCAAATTAGGGTATTTCAATGTCCAGCTCTTCCTTTAACCAACAATGTGCCTTTTAGTCACCCATCTGAGAAATGAGAGCAGTCATTGGTGTTGTCATATTATTTACAGCACTGTGCAAGAAATAATAATAATAATAATAATAATAATTCTATGCATGTGACCTACGTAAATATTCAGAATAATAAATTCAGTTATATATTTTTCATACTTCAGCTGAACCTCAGGTCATTTTAAGGACATATCAAAAATCATTTTGCTTTTTTTGTTTCCTGTGCAGTGTTACAGTCAAAAGTCATAAATGCACAAATGAACAACAAAAAAAGAGAAATGTCAGGAGAAATCAATTAATAAAATTATGGATCAACAAATCAATTATCCTAAAACAGCGCTGATTACTAAAGAGCACTTGCCGCGGATAATCGGATTACCCAACATCCTTCATTCCACCCAGTCCTGTCAATTTCCTTTACCGTATATTAAAAGCACTTAGTGAAATGAGGATTAACTAATGAAGCTAAAACTATAGAAAATCTGTGCCAGAGGCCTTCACAAAGTCAACTGTTTATCCACCAGGGCTGAGATTACATTCAAACAAATAAAGTGGGTTAAACACAGCTAATGGGGGTTCTTTTTGTGACATTAAAAACACTTCTTTTTAACAGAGAATTAAATCAATGTGAGTTTTTGTTCTTCTTCTATCGCAGCGCTAATCTGGGTCCACTGGTCCTTATCTTGACAGCCAATGAAATCAAGCCTGACACTCCCAGCCCAACATTATTAGCAAATGCACAAGAAACTCTGCCTGTGCCTGCTGGGTCTGTCTCTCCCTCCATCTTACCATCGCTCAACGCAACAGGGCTAGAATTCCCTTCGACAGGTTTGTGTGTGTGTGTGTGTGTGTGTGTGTGTGTGTGTGTGTGTGTGTGTGTGTGTGTGTGTGTGTGTGTGTGTGTGTGTGTGGAGGAGGGTCTGGGTGTCATGGTGCCATGATACCCAGAGCAGCTCTTTTGCTAATTGCAGCTATTAGGCCTCCAGAGACCATCTCAGAGTCTAGCGTGGTTAATGAGGAGAGCACAGTGAGATAAATGAGACATTGTATATCGCATGTTGGAACAATGATTGAGTGACGTTAAATGTTCAATGAAAGGGCACTCGGAGCTTTTGTGTTCCTCGTGACCCTCGCCCCGACAGTGTTTAAGAGGTATTACTTCAAAATTTCTGAATGGCACTAATTTGGGTAATGATTTCTTTTTTTTGGGTGCTGATTAGCTCTTTGTCCTAAAGATTATTCAGAGGTTCCAGTGAAACTGCTGTCTCCCCACTGTGGTCTGAAGCCATCTCAGGCTAAGCTGATGAAGGATATACACCGTCTATAAATATATATTAAAGCTGTAAACGTTAACACATTAACGCTCATGAATACTCTGAAACATTCGATGCATTAATTTGTTCAACAGAAATGAACTTTTACGATGTCTTCCTGTGATTCCAACGCAGATTTTCACTATAGTATTAAGAATAACACAATTGCCCCCATTCACACAGCGTTTTCAATGCAGGCCTGGTGCACCTTTATTCCACCCCGACGTTCTGAGTGAACGCAACGAAGGCGCAATGGGGTGTCTGTTTGTTCCACCTCTGTTACAGCAGCGGAGTTAGTAACAGCGGCGAATATACATCTGTGTGAGCACGAGTAGGTTCCAACTCGTGGAAGATGTGACGTCATGACGATGTGTAATGCATACGGCCCAAACTGGAAGGCTAAAGGCCCATTTATGCTCTACGTTGAAAATCAATTGAATATGTCTTCAAATTATGGGGGAGGGCAAAATGTTCAGGAGCTCAACCGTCATGCAACAGGGAAGGTAAATCGTTTTTTGGGGGGGGGGTTTTTTGGTCATGTTAATCCATTCTTTTAAAAGCGCTGCTCGACGCATAGACGTCACACTAAACCCCGAAACTTTTGCTCGCGGGAAAACAGAGGCACACTATTTAAAATCACACACCGGAGCGGCGTTGTTCAGCCCTCGTATTGTTCAGTGTGAACAAACAAAGGTGTTGAAGGTAAAGGGACTTCATTGTGTTGCTGTTGTGCGATCTCTCCGTGAAAGAGGCTAATGTTTGAGGAGACATCCCCTGGTATGTTGAAGGGCAGGTTTCACTTGAAAAACCTTCCTGATGGAAGTTGAGATCATAGACATATTGCAGTGGTGAGTTGTCTTTCTCCCAGAGAACAAGTCTGCAGTATCATCTTTGATAGATCTTGCAATATGATCGCAGCAGCAAGGAGTCTACCACTGGAGCAGATGTCCTGTGTAGCGCACATGTTGCAGGGGGGAAACCAGATTGACTCTCCGTGACGGCAGCTTTGTTGGTGCTTTAGCCAAGTGCAGTAAAATAGTCAACATATTTGAAAAACAGTCAGAGCTGAAAGTGCAGCAAGTCTCTCATGGGGCCAAGAAGAGGAGTCACTCGTGAGATGTGTGCCCACGCCTTGGAGTTCAGCTCTCGACCCACTGGAGGCAACGCTGGAACAGCAGAGGCACAACTTAGCCATGCTTACCTCATCTGAATATGACCGGCTGGCAAAGTTAGAAACACTGCAGGAGCCATACAGGTATGGTGATAGCCCTGTCCTCTGACAAATACAAGTAATGTAACAGTCACTTTGTGACAAACACTTTGTATTGAGCCAGTTCTGTGCCTAATTAAGAAATCATCTATTCTACATGTTATTAAGCAAAAAACATTCTGATCCTCATATTTATCATGTGTTTCTTTAATTCAACACCATACATGTATTTGTTTTATCTTCCCCCAAAAAGTACAAGTACATACTACTACTGACACCACTAATATATACAGTATATACATTTCCCCCCCCCCTCCCTGTTGTTTCATGTATGTACAATGGGTCTATTGGTCCAGTGAAGTGGGAATACAATTTAGGATTAATCAAGACTGGCTGTTAAACTGGTCTAGGACAGCTGTACTGAATAAATGTCCATGTACCATTGCTGTCATGAAACCAAGTCAAACAAATTCATCCAGGACAAGAGGAAAATTGCACTTAAATCCACAGTCTAGGTTTTGGGAAATAGACCTCGGGGGGGCTGTTTCATAAAGTTGGGATTTAAGTCGAACACTTGACTTGAATGAACCTAACAAATCAGTCAGGGTTTAAGAGGGTACATAAAGTTTAATTCAATCTCATGTAGGCATACTTGTTCAAGACAGGTTCGGGTAGTCAAGATAATTGCGTTTGCATGCTATTCTTCATCGGCCTGAGAGTTCAAACATGGATCAAATCAATCCACCATGACAAACAGCAGTGGTAAATAAAGAGCAGGGATGTTATCGGCCACCGAAGAGAGATTACTATTCGAGACACAAGAAGAATTCAAACGTCTAATAACAAAAAAAAAAAGGTATTAAAATGATAAAATGTGGAGAAACATTGGAATGACTTCATAAGTCAAACTGTAGCAACAATAAATAGGTCTGAGCTGTGTTCATCATTAATAGCCTCTGGAAACTCTTCCAGTGTTCAAAAATATACCGATTTCCTAACAAAAGTGAATTCGGAAATTTATTCTCAGCATACAATTTTTTTTCACTTCCAATTCATTTCTTTCTCCTGATCACGACACAGACAGTTTATATTTATAGACAGAAAATAAGAGGTAGTTCTCTAACGGAAGCAGACATATCTTTGCAACTAAAACTTGTTAAAGGAAGGAATGCAGCCCATTCAGTATATACAACACTAACTGTGGAATGTTACTCACATCTTAGGGTATGTCCTTATATTTATGCAAATTATTGGATATGTAGAAAAGCTTAGAAAGGATTTCTGCATATGTAAGAAACAGTCTGACGGATTTCTCTCTGGGGACCAATTTGCAATTAGCACTCATATTATCGCTATTCAGTGGATAATCTTCAATGCTGGTTTCAGTGTTGATGTTAGCCACGTAGTGAGACATGTAATAGAGCCATTCATTCCTGTCTCTGTTGTCAGTTATAATGACATTATACTCGTCATATTGTTCCATGGAGATTCAAAACATCAAATATCTGTTTCTTCCCAACTCTCCATGACTACAATCGTTCCTTCCCTCTCAATCTGTTCCTTTTCCGTCTTTGCAGTTCTTCTCTGTTCTGCTTCTCTTTCAGGCGTAAATCTCTTTGCAGTCAGTCTCTGCACGCTATTGTCGCCATTTTTTCTCCGAAACCCATCGCCATTCGCTGTTTCAAATCCGTCTTTCCGATCAAAGAGCTTCTTCTGTTCCTCTCTTCAGTATGTATCCAATACCTGGATCAATACCTGGAAGCAGCAAGAGGTGAGAAACCAATCCCTGGCAGCCACATACTGTATGAAACTATTTGTATCTCTTAATTCAACAAAGAGGTCAACCGACAGAAGGCTTTATTTGTCATCCTCTGAGCAAACACTCTGGACAAATAAAGTGATGATTTTAAAGGCTAGCTTGACAGACAGGGCTGCTGTTGATCAAAAGGCCTCATTAACATTTCAATCTGCCACTGCCCAGATAAGACAACGACAACCATTTGGAGATGAGTGCCGTCTGTCAGACGTGCTGGGTGGCTAATAATGATGGTGATATTTCATGTATGTTATCGCATCTCCATGGGTCTATCTTTCAAATAACAGATGGCACAGGCTTGATGTGTCTACCTTCCATTTTAATGAAAACACTGGTAACCGAAGGTCATGTGATTTGCAAACAGACTTTTTGTAAATCCAGAAGATAAACTGAGCAATCGTCGCTTTGAAGTGGAGGTGGAAATGCAAACATTTAGTTTTAGTTGGGTTTCACAGGCCTTTAAAATCTTAAAAAATAATTTTTAGACTTCTTTCTACCTTAAAGTCAATAACTACGGTGGCTGAGAGGGGCAAACGCTGTGCAACTTAAGAGAACACATGCAAATAGACAAAACACAAGCGAGCTAAAATGTAAGTGTTTTTTTTACCATGGCTGACCAAGGCGAACGCCTTCTTCTGACGTACCCTTTTTTAGTTATTTAGCGATTATAACGTTAGCTGTTTTTGTAATTTTTTTTGGAGTTGAATAAATGGATTACACAAGCCTCTGGAAACATTTCCGTTGTGTTGCGGCTTTTTCAGCACATTTTCCTAATGTGTTGTGGTATTTGCAGCATTTTCTGTGCTTTATTTGCAGCATTTTCCTACTGTGTTGTGGTATTTGCAGCGCTTTCTGTGCTTTATTTGCAGCGTTTTCCTACTGTATTGTGGTATTTGCAGCGTTTTCCTACTGTGTTGTGTTGAGGTATTTGCAGCGCGTTCTCCAAATGCTGCACATGTTTTTTCAAATTGATGAAGATGTTTGTGTCGGCCACAGTAAATAACACATATCATGAGAATAAAATATACTGTAGGGATGGATAGCAGACAAACTCGCAAACTGAAATATCTCCACTTTACAATATGACGATAAAACAAGGCTTAAAGTTCAATTTAGCTGAAGGCCAAAAACAAATCAGTGAGTATTTTCTCTCATTTGTGTTTTAAAGGGGTATCATAAATAAATAGGTATTCATTTAAACAAGGCATTTGCTTATTTTGACTGTTCCTTAAATTTAGAGGCTTAGGCAAAGGTGCACAATCACGTAGCATCCCTCCAGTAGTTGAGGAAATATGTTGGCAGTCATATTAAATGAATTACTGAGTCTCTTACCCTTTCCACACCAGACCATACCCTTGTAATTGAGAGGATGTAGAGGAGGCATGTCATAAATGGCAAAAGAGAGAGAGGGCAGGATTTTAAAGAGAGTAGAGGAAACAGAGGAGGAGCCAGACAACTCAGCCCTGAGAATATGATTCAACTTACATGTCAACCAGTGGAATTATGATTGCTCTTTTCCCAAGGCCAGGCTCTGTTGTGCTGCTGTTTGACTAAATTGTATAAGTCTGTAATTCACTAATAAGTGCAGACTGAGGAGGGCTGCATCATGCATAGGGAACATGATTGCAGTTCGGTTGGTCTGACAATTCAGTGTCACCTTCCTGCTACACAATAATGAACCAGACAAATCTGTTATGGCTACTTAAAAGGCCCAACAAGTTAGGCATTTATTGCCCTGTAGAAAAAAATTAACCTATAGGGGTCAGTAAGGGTTGTTGATCAATACCTGTGACTCAATGATTGCTCAACCTCAAAGGCTAAAAGGCCTTTTTTTTTTTTTACCAGCCAGAAAGAAAAGCAGAGCAGTTTTATCTATAATCTTATAACTGTCTTCTGTTCAGCTTCTATAGTTTTGGCTGAATTCTTGAATCTTACTGAGAGGGTTTGCGATTGTTCTTCCTTTTTACTGTAAATCTGTTCATTTTAATATCCTGTGTATAGTTTTGGTGACAGAGAAAAATATGGCATTGTTTAAATTTAAGATGATAATGACATGTGTATACGGTATTATGGCTTTTTCACATTCTGGATTACATTTTAGGCTGGACAGAGTTGCTCTCAACAGTCAGCTAGAAAATAAGACTTTTTTTAAATTTGTAAATATATCAAACTTAATTTTGGAAAAAAATTCTATAGCTGCTCACATGATCAAAGATGTTTGATGAATATAATTGGTTCAGATTGGATGAGCACATTTTAAGATATTGTATTTTTCCAATATTTTTCCACAGTAATCTGATTTAGTATTTATCACATAACATTTTTATTTCAGGTTCAGTAAATATAGAATAATCGTTTTACTAGCTAGTTGTGTTCTGATCACACACACACACACACATAGTAACCACTAGATGGCAACATAAGGATCACTGGCTGCCAAAGCTATCCCTACACCACGTTACTTAAGACGAAAACACGTTAGTGTTACCCCTCCTGGAACCCTACAGATCGCAATGAAGTATCTGCAGTTTGAAAAAAAATATGGATAATTTTCAACCAGACTGAAATCACCTGAGGGGAGTGCTGGTAAATGAATCACAGCTTGATTCGGATTGGACTATGATATTCAGAGGCAGGAAAAGGCTGTCTAGAACTGTCACGGCTAGTGTGAAAGCTGTTGTTGCCTCTGCAGTAGAACCCGATGGTGGTGAATTGTCCGATCGCCCTGAGGAACAAGCCACCCATGGTAGCCATCAAACGCTTCTGATAGTACCAGGCAAAGTTAGGATATGGTGACAACCTCCTGAGAGAAGCCCAGTGAACTGACCAAGTTTGCAAGTTCAACTTTTTATCTCTAAGAGATAAAAGTACTCTTTTTAGTTTCAAAATGTGCCTTGTCTCTCTTTAAATGCAGTTTATGTATGTATGGGTGAATGTCGGGGTGAAAGAAAGTTGGAGTTGACTGCGTGTTTGCAGAAATTGGAAGTGATTGGAT
Organism: Chaunax sp. Z400; assembly: GCA_037577475.1. Classification (NCBI taxonomy): domain Eukaryota; kingdom Metazoa; phylum Chordata; class Actinopteri; order Lophiiformes; family Chaunacidae; genus Chaunax; species Chaunax sp. Z400. The sequence goes on from CM075203.1 coordinate 13,491,697, forward strand.
GCATCAACTAAATCAGCTCCTGTCTGTCTCATTTTCCCAATCAATCCCACTTTGGATACTGCAGCAGGCCTCCAGATATTTCCTGTGGCTGGGGATCAATAATTGGATTGAATAACTGAAGACTACTAATCCAATTTATTTTATTTTTACCCCTGTTTGACCACCACCATTCAGAGTGCCTGAATTGTATATCCTTGCTATCCCTAATTTAAAGTGAACTAAATGCCAGACAGAGACAGAGGCTATTAGTGTCTTTGGGCTTGATTGTGATCACTGGCACAGAGTACATCTGCACTCGGTTTGAATTTGTCACTGCACACAGACTGTGCTTTTTTTCAGTGATCACGTGTGGTATCCATTTAGGTGAGTACTGTTATAAATCAGCTGGCTTTCCATGGTATTTACCTTGGCACAGCATCCATTGATCTGAGATATGCTGGACGCTGTAGGCTATTCCTTTGAATTCAAGCCTCTTTGAAAGTCTGTGACATAGAACACAACAGGGCACTGACTCTATTATGCTCAACAAACAAGCAGCAAATATATATGAGCCCTGCTGAGAATTATTTCAACCTCATCCCTGGTTGTTGGTGACTGTGAGAGTCGTCCATTTCAGTGCTGATGGAGACCAAGGAGCTTTGCAGCCATCGTTTTGTGCCATTGCTACATGACATAGAATTTGTGTGTCCTTGTATTACACGAACTGAGACCTTGTTGGCTATCTGAACCACCTTCACTCCATCCTCTGCATTTTAGAGGTTTGCTTGCGTCTTGTCAGCCATGAACCATCGGTGGAAGGAAATGAGATGCGGCGGGAGGCCTGAGAGAAAGCGTTTTACCGGTTTAAGATCAGCCACAGGTACTAAGCTGCTCTCAGGGACAACAAAGCTCCGGCAAAAAGCCCAGGCAAGCAAGTGGGAGCTCAGACAAAAGGGAATCAGATAGAGGGAAATCAGTGAGCTACACTGAGGTACTGTAATCTGGGAGAAACAGAAGCTGGAGGTTTAATGTTTGTTTGTGTTTAGAGTAAAATTAGCCCGTAAATGTGTCACCTTTTAATGTCAGAATAAACGATCAACACATGCTGATGTTCGTGCAAGCTCTGACATTGCCATCATCGTGCCCATCACTCAGCTTCATCTGACTTTCTTTCTCAGCCTGCACCTTTAATCTCACCTCTTTACCCTCCCCCACGCTATCCTGTATCTCACATACCTCTGAGGTTTTTCCTTTTTTTTTTTTCTTCCGGGAAACCGCTGGCAGGAGGCAGGAAACAAACCCTCTGCTTTTTTCTTCTTCACTGGCGTTTCGACTTCGTCATCAGTCTAATGCAATCAAGGCCGGCCACCTGGCCTGGCCACCGCAAAACCACCACCTGTTACAACAGAGCTTTTGTCTTTACGCACACAGACACCAGAGCCTCTGTTTTTTAGAAGACTTGGAGGAAAACTGGAAGGAATGAGAGATGGGAAGGAAGGTAGAGATAAAGAAACTTTATCCAGTGTAGGTTTTGTGACTTTTATGTTGAACTAAATGGGCTTAAGTAAAACACTTACATTATGAGCACAGATTTCAAAGCTCTTTACATTTTTCTGTTGTCATCTAAAAACCCTTATGTTTTAAATTCAATTGAAGGATTATATGGTTCTTTATAGGTTTAAAATTCAGCACCCTCAGCATATAGGATGACACAATTTCAAAGAGAAAATAACGGTTACCACACTGAGAAATTGACATTCTTTACTCGTGAAGTTTTAACAAGAGATGATGCATCCTGTAATAGGATGAAGCCAAAGGTGTTTTCTTGTGTGTGTTGATCTATTAAGGGTAACAGTTCAATATCTACAGTATCTGCAGTCTTGGGGGAAATAAGACAGGAACGGTTTTGTGTAAAGCTAAATCAATATGTCCTTTGAATGGCTAAACACAGACGGCAGAGGTCTTTCATGCGCTGTCCATTTGATAGTGTTACCAGCAGGAGGCTGATGTATATGCTTTATGGGGCAATAATACTTTAAGGTTAGACATTTTACTCCATTGATCATATCCTCTACTGCTTATATTGCAGCAGATGTCATAACGATAATACTGTAAGCTGCAGTCTAAAATCACAAAAACAATAAAATAAAGTGCTGATATAAAGCATTATGGAGTACACTGGGACATGTCCCATCACCTGAATGGAGTATATATTTACTACACATGCCATTACTAATTGATTTGAATGGTGAGACTATTTAAAAGAATTTCCTTACCAGCCAAGGTAAAAAAAAAAGAAAAAAAGAAAAAAGGATGAGGGTCAGATTTTATCGCAATTTTGCACGACATTCAATAAGGAAAGTTGAGGAGAAACAGCCTCCCTTCTTCCTCTCGCTCCTCCGTTCGATAAAGCTCCCACTGAGGGGCGGAAAACAGCAGACGCGTCTTTTCTTTTCACCCTTAGGGGAAAGTACCTCACATTGAGGCTATCACTGAAAGGTCAAGCCTCTCTCTCATAGAAACTCCATTCAAGACACACATTTCCCATGCTTTGCCCAGCTATCTCCTCCATTACAATAACATTTTCATGACCCGGCAGGGGGATATGAGCCCCAGAGGTGTGGAGAATGTCAGAACAACGCTTTGACCTTTTGATTGCTGTGAATATAGACGGGCATCTAACACTCTGATGATTTTTTTCTGTTGACTCAGAAATGCAACCTGTGTCTTTCACATTTACTGTGCCCTTTTCGCTCTGACACTTCTCTGTGTGACTTTCTTTAACACACCCAGCTTTAACATTTGATATTTCATATTTTTATTTGTATAGGACCTTTCAGAAATGGGATTACGAAACAAAAGGAGGAACAGCGATATACATGACATTTATTTAAAACTAGGGAGCAAACATTTACCCACACACTTCCCTCATCTTGCTGTCATTTCAAACTATACATACTTAAAAGCACAACTTGAATTGCATTCATCAAAAAATGTTCGAATGGAATAAATCTCAGGTCTGGATCAACACATAGATTATTTATTTAAGAATGCTTGCACCATGACTTGGGGGTTTGGCAAGAGCATTGGCGATGTTGGTTGGTTGGTCCACTGGAGACTGAAGGTCTGCACTGGAGTCTGGCTGCTGGTGTGTAGAGTTGGAGAGGGGACGATTGAAGGTCTGGAGAAGGGGTTGGCAGAACCACCGGTGACTGGAGGTCTGGAGCAAGTATCGGCAGAACCACTTCCAGCTGGAGGTCTGGAGCAGTGGTTGGCGGAACCACTGCCAAATAGAGACCAGGGGCTGAGGTGAGCTGGTCCACTGATGGAGAATCAGGAATCAGGTGTCAACCAGCATTCCACCGGACCTTTACGATGCTGGGCGGCAGGACCTCCACAATGATGTGTAGTGGAACCTTCATTATGCTGGGCAGCAGAACCTCCACAGTGCTGGGCCGTGACGTCGGCGGGAGCTACGTTTCCTACTGGGAACTGGTCTTATGGCTGACCAGGTTCCCCAGAAAGAAGACTCCTGATGATAGTTGTAGTTAGCATCAGGGAGGAAGCTCGCCAACTCATGAGTAGACACTGACACGTGGCTAGGAGACTGGAGGCTAACCAGCTCAGACACTGGAACTGGTGGGAGGCTAGCTGGCCGGTGACTAACCAACATTGAGGCTTGGTCTGACAGAGAGCTCATCTGGCAGGCAGGTGGCTAGCTGACACAGAGGTAGAAGCAGTCATGGAGCTAACAGGACGCAGGTGACAACAAGACATAGGTGAAACTAATCAGACAAAATACAGGGGAAACCTTAAAGGGGAAGACATGTGAATAACACAAAGAACAAGAAACATGAAACACGGAGTCCGCAGGTACAGAAGAAGTGAGACAGCACAAGAACCGAAAACACTATAGATTAAACAGGGGAACCAAAAGGGCAAATTAGATCGGAAGAAAAACAAAGACAGGAAGTGTAAAGAAGACATGACATGGAGAAATAAACTTTCAAAGTAAAACAGAAATCTAAACCCAAACCATAACACACAGTCCTATTGGATTACGCTCAAACAGAAGTACTGCGCTTGCATGGTGTGTTGTTTCACCACTTCGGAAATGAAAAGTGTTAATACCGGTGATACAGTGATACAGACAGGGGAGACGTGATGATCTGGCTTAAATGCGTGGATAACAGCACACAGTGTTGCCTGACATAAGCACTTGTGTCCTGAATGACAAAAGAGCAGAGTGAAAAGTTCAAACCCCAGCTTATTTTTCTCTCCTCTAGACAGCTGGCCAAATACCATGTGAAGTGGGTTTGAATGTTACATTACGTATTTTGAAAAGTTTCGAATTTAAGTCCACCTCCACAGCTCTATGTAGGAGAAGTGTTTGGACAGGGGGTTTCCAAAGCAGCTCTGACGAATTATACGGGCAGCTCTACACCTGATTGTTGGACTGGGGTCAGATCTGTTGCTAAATCTCTCTCCACCTACTGTACACACAACTGGTCTAGTGTTTTCTTTATGAATGGCAATGACAAAGAAGGTACTTGTCCCTCTACTCATGTACTGGAATTTCCTGCTACAAGGCCCTCGATGTTTAGCAAGTACTCAGACAAAAATGTCATCAGTAAAATGGACAATTGCATAATTGGTGCATGGTTGATCAATTAATCATTAATCATAGAGGCTGTTTGGTTAAACAGACACTTAAATCATAAAAGGGGCAACAATATACATTTTGATAAGTGTTTTTTTAATGCCTTTATGACATAGAAACACAATAAGTCACTAAAAAAACATCCTCAAAATACACTTTATTCACTGAAATACCTCTAACTGCATTTTTATGCCTTTATGGTTCCACACTATGTGTTAGTGTGAAGACAGACAGACAGCAGAAAAACAGAGTCAAGTGTCCTCTGTCTCCGTGTCATCGTTATCTTCTCACACAGTCATACAATACAAGCAACACACGGAGAAGCTTGTGTGTGCACAGGCAACCTCGTGTCTATGCAGATATGATGGTACTTTGTGGACACGCCACAGCAGCAGAGAGGAGATGAGCCAAAGGGAAGGGATGAGGAAAAAGAAGAAATAAGAACGTGATGAGAGGAGAGGAGCCCCATGACAGGTCTCGGTTGGGAGTGCTCTGAAAAGAGAAGAAGAAAAAGATGAAGGGGTGGAGGTAAACCAGAAGGAGGGAGGCATGAGGTGCACAGTCAGCAGTCAGGGGACAGGTGTGTGTGTGGGAGGTCCTGGGTGAGCTACAGAGAACCACTGGTATAGGCAAGTTATCATGTGCACACGTGTGTGTTTGCGTGTGTGTGCATTGTCCACTGTGAGTAAAGATCCTGGGTGGAATAGGTTCATATATCATTCTCTAATGGTGTTGGCCCTGAGTCAAATCTTTGAGTATCTCTTTTTCTATCTCATTATAACTTAACGACTTCAGGATCTATCTCCATTTAACTCTATTTTAGCTCGGCTGTCATAATTGTTGAGATTTACTGCAGAGCCATTCCTCCACTCCCATTGCATTTAGAAACCCAAACATGTCCCGGCCAGACAGCTGGATTAATAGTGAGATTTCAGAGTTTTCAAGCCATCATGGTGTTAATATTCTTTTCAGGTCCCAACATGAGGCTTTGCTATAGCAGCACACCCTCTACTTGTGAAGGCTGTCTGCTCTAAACCCATAAAATGTTCTAATATAAATGTTGATTTTTGTGAGATGATATCTGTCAAAGGGGTCAAGGAAAAGCATACAAGGAACAAGAATGTGTTTAGCAAAAGGTGCATGTTACAAGATAAGACTGTTTTGACTAGTTTTTGCAGTCATTCATTCAAATATTTGCATGAAACTGAGTATGTGGGCATGTGGAAAAATTATGTTCAGAGTGAAAGCAGTTTAAATAAAGGTCCCATATCCTAAAAATGGATGAAATGCAGCAGTGCTGATCGTTTGCTTCAACTTTAAATTAAATTTCAAATTAAACTTTGTAGAATTCAGCAAATGTTTGCTTAGTTTAAGACCGAGACATTTCTTATTGACAATGTGTTTGTTTTAAATAAAATGGGGACCAAAATAATGATGCAGAAAACACTTTATAGAAGACATTTAGTTAAATTCCACTTCCTCACTTAAATGTATTTCCAAAAATCGGGCTGCAATTATTGACTTTGTTTGATTTAGATTAATCTGCAATGGTAAAAAATAAAAAATGTAAAGACGATCCATCGGATGTTGACAAAACCAAAGCTATCATCTTCAAATTGTTTGTTTTGTCCCACGAATGGTTTAAAACCACAACAGTTTTCAGTTTGTAATAACATACAAATCATTTCATTTTTGGAGCTGGTACCACGGAATGTATAGTTTTTTTCTTCATAAATTGTTTCAGTTATTAATTGTTATTAATATTATATTGTTATTATATTAAAGTTATTAATAGTTTTCTTGATTAACTTATCAAAGTGTTTGAGCACTAACTTGCTTACAATTACACTGTTTACAGTTTTGTTTCACACACATTTGTATGGTAAAAGTTTGGAAAATATGCTTCTTTGCTTGCCTAAAGTTAGATGAAATGGTCAAAATTATTCTCATACCTGTCCGATAAACTCTAAAAGATATGAAGCTACAGCCGGGAGATGTTAAAGATTTTCTGCAATTTATCCTGTGCAGAGTCGCAGGGGACTGGACCCTACATAGGATAAATTGCAGCTGCACCTACCCTATCCCAGCTGACATCGAGTGAGAGGCGGGGTACACCCTGGACGAGTCGCCAGTTCATCACAGAGCCACATAGAACGACATACAACAATACACACCTATGGGCAATTTAGCGTCACCAATTCACCTATATTGCATGTTTTTGGTGGTGGGAGGAAGCCGTAGAACCCGGAGGGAACCCATGCAGACACGGGGAGAACATGCAAACTCCACACAGGAGTCCAGCCCAGGTCCTCAGGTGGATTTGAACCTGATACCTTCTTGCTGTGGGGCAACAGTGTTACCCACTACGCCCATCTGCCGCCCGCATAATGATTTATTTCAGAATAATTCATTCATGCCTGAAGAGGAAAATTAATTTAGACAGATTAAAACAATAATTACCTGTATTTGCTTTCTTGCTGTGAGAAGAACGTGGTTGCTCTCATGTCTGTATGCTATATACGAAGCTGCAGCCAGGAGACCATTAGCTTTGAATAAAAAGTGCAAGGAAACAGCTTGACTGACCAAAGGTAAAAAAAAAAAAAAAAGATCTTTAAATCTTTGTAAATTGTCTGTTTAATCCTTAATTTTTCTTTCTTTTGTTTCAAGAAAGTTATTGCATTTTGCCAAAACATAATACAGCACATAATCCCCACATACACCCCAAATTGTTTAAAAAAAAAATTCTTTATAGCCTTTTTTGTTCAGAAATAATAATAATAAGAAATGAAATAAATCAAATACAACTCAACACAGGCATTAGTAGGTACATTTTGTTATTTTTGGACAGAGGCAGTCTAGTCTTTATACTAAGCCACGCTGCTAGTGAAAGTATTCAGTTTGCCTACAATATCAGAGAGTGATAGTAGTCTTATCATCTCTCAGCAAGAGAACAAATAAGTGCATTTACCACAATGATGAATCAATCTTTTAATATGTATTAGTTTCTTCATGGTGCAGCATATTTTCAAAGGTTAGTGAGGTCTGGGAGCATCTCAGGTAATCAGAGTGGAATTTTTTTTTTAAATATCACAGATGACTGTTATTTGTTGAGGATCAGCGAGAATGCTGAGGGTCGCTGCTATATCTGGACCTGAGCGGTGAATACTGGGGAGGCATGGCGGTCAACGGAGACACACTCAAAAATAAATGCATGCTCCTACCAAAATGATCCAAACAGGAGCACTCATCCATCCAAGCCAGCCTTCATTAAAGTGGCCCATCCAACCTCTAATTATAGGATTATGGTGCAGCTATAGGCCAAACACAGCAAGGGCTTCTGGTTGGATGCAGCAGCCCCAAAACACACTGATTACTGTTCCTAGAGACCCAGGTATCCACCCACAGGCAAACACACACACACACCCCAAACACTCATTTGCACAGTACTTTATTTTCCCTCTCCACAGGACTGCTGCACACAATCAGAGTTTGAACAAACAAACTAACGCACACAAGCCAAAAAAGACATATACCTGGGTAAGTATAGTCCTGACCGTGTGCCTCCCAAACAGACTTAAAAATAACCCCAAGGTGGAGCAGCAAGGAGAGTCAGCCCCACAGTCTGATAGCAGAGGGAGGCAGATAGGGTCAGGAGAACTCCTCTCAATAACATCTTATAATAGCCACAGACAGTCTGGGCTTTTAAGATGTTTTAAGAGATGACCCTGGGGAGTCTGTACCACCATTTAAAGAGACCTGATGGGAGGTGCGGGAAACATGCTTCCTGTTATTCCTTTCTCCTTTCTAGATCATTGGTATAATGTAGGCACCTTCAGCACACATGACCTGCTTCTGCTTTATTCCTTCATTCAGGGTTTAGATCAGTAAATGTATTTGCTGTTTGATGATATGATTTAAATGACTGAACCAATTCTTCAATGGTTTTTGCATGCTGCAGGACGGGAAGTCAAACTGTTAGGAACTGTTCCTTCGGTGTTAATGAGTTTAGGTTTTCACCCATGCTTGGTTGTCATGGTTAGTTACACTACTTTAAAACTAAAGATTATTGGATGAATTGCCATGACGTTTTGCTTTGACATATACGGTACCTGAGAGTAAACCATACCATAATATTTTTCACTTCTACTCAATTGATTGGTACAAAATTTTATTTTGAGATTGGTGGTTCTCCGACAATGAATCTTTCCACTTTGATGAGCCCCTGGTGCAAACATGATATTTATTTATTTTATTTTATTTGTAAAAAGTCTCAATAGGTATTGTTTGGACTAACAAATTCAAATTAAATATCCATGGTGAAGATAAATTCCGATGGCTGAAGTGGACATTTGTGTTTTTCAACAACAATTGGATCAGCGTCCATTAAATTTGGCAAAGATATTCATATCCTCTTAGGGGTTTTAATATATTTTCTTCGTTTGGTCTCAATTTCAATGTATCCAACACTTTGCTTCATGACCAAATACCTGCTAAACTAATAAACTTCCCATCAGCCCCTGCTGCACTTATGTTCTGTGCTATTTTACAAATGTTCACATGCTAACATTCGAAGCTAAGATGGTGAACATGGTAAACATTATACCGGTTTAGCATCAGCATGTTAGCATTGTCATTGTTGCTTTGCTTAAAGCACCACTGTATCTAAGTACATCCTTATAGAGCCACTAGAATTGTTGGAGACTACTGCAGACATTTTTTGTGCTAATTGTGTTTCTGCATGTCATGAATGTTCACAGGTGTTTCCCACTTTTCAAGAAAACTAAGGAATTGCTGATTTCCTCACATTTAATTTACCAGTTTAATATATACCAGTTATTTTATTTTATTTCTACTTTGATTTATTCTCCTGCAGCTTCTTTCTTTGTTAATTTGTCTGCCATTTATATCGCTCTGGCATAAAATATGTGGTAATGATTGTAATAATACTAATGAGAACAATTCACCCCCCTTTCATTTACTGTTTTGTCTCGATTAGTAATGAAGGATATGTTGTAAGACACTAATATTGTTGTAGAGCTACTAATCTGTAAATAGCTGCTAAGATGTGTCTTTCAAGCCCTCAGGCATCGTCTTGAAGAACAATGAATTCACTCTGAATATTACATTACACATCCTCTAAATGAGATGCCAATTATTTTATCAACAACTTCTATCCTTCTGTAAGTAAGAACAAAGTAATGATCACAAAGTGAGCACACATCTCTCTCACACATCCTTAATATGCAATTAAGCAGAATGTCAGCTTGGCTTTGTGCTGACTCCCACAAAGGATAATTGTGTAAACAAAAGTCGCATCATTCCTGCAAATAACATAAAAGGAAATAGATTAAAAAGGGTGACAAAAGAACACAAAGAGCGTCAAGAAAAGTCAGTGAAAATAATAGATGCGCTACTTTGGGTTTTCCGTGTTTTCAAAATGTCACCAGGTCTCATGTGATTGTGGTTGTTTTTACAGAAGTGATTATCATGACAGTTTAAATCTGTCTGACAGTTTAAGTCATCTGGTTTCCTAACTGAGCAAATGTAAATGAAGGTGAGGAGGTGCTGAAAGAGGATGAGGAGGGTCGAGGAGACGAGGGAGCAGCGAGAGCGTCGTGAGGCTTATTGGGGCCAACAGAGGGCATTGTTATCAGTAATATCCATTCAAATGTGCCGTATCAGATGCAGCGAGAGCAGCGCTTCTCAGGGATGGAAATTAGTCTTGTTCCCCACTCAGCCCTGGTCACGCCAAGGGCAAATTCAGACAAATGAATTTACCCAGACAGTGCATGTGGATTGTTGGCAATACTGAAGGATGCATGAATGGGAGAATGGTACCTGCCCTAGTGCGCCATCCAAACTGCCCTCACGTTCTTTTCTGAAAATCATAAACAACCGTCAGCATATTATTTCCATGCAGCTTCGGGGTGACTTTTTAAGTGAATATACAGTACATTTCTATAGCATTTTGTAATTTGCTAAATTGCTACAGCTGCTGCAAAAATCAAAAAGAGAATACAAATTAGCTGCATGCTCATATTGTAATAGATTTTCTTAAAAATAAGGATGAATATAACACTTACAATGAGAAGAAGTTACTCAGCACAAGACAATGAGCAGCAGTAGCAAAATCTTCTTTTGGGCGTTGCTCCATATTTTGCCTAGAACTATGAAATAAAACTACAATATAAAGCTATCATCTGTTTCATGTGGACAGCATTACAACACTTTGATATTATGCAGTCACAACGAGGCAAGAACATTCCATACGCATATTCCTCGCATAACATTAATAGGCAAAACGCACATTTGTACATGCCTTCATTGAATAGAGGTTGATGAACAATTATTCCATCAGACCTTAATTTAGACATTTCAGCAGCATCCTCAATGCATGCACAAAATAATCACACACGTATTCACAAAAAATACACACATAATAATTAAAGTTGTGTGGATATTGCTGATGGGACACACACACACACATATACACATATATACAAACACTGTATAATGTGTTATTGCCTGTTATAACCACACAAAAAAAGAAACAGGGCACAAACTGAGGAGTACATTGTAACTAATATATAATTTTGTAATATACTCTTTTTCCACCTGGGCCAAGAGTGACATAATCCTTTTTTTTAATGAAATGTCTATGAAAAATTCTCAATTATTTGTCATCTCTCGTAAATTTGGCAAGTACCTTAATCCACACATGTGCTCTCTGTCCTGGTTTTCTTCATTTCTCTTTTGGCAGTGCCAGAGCCATAATCCTGTCGTACGTTACAGCACCATAATGATATATGTGACAGTTGCTGCAGCACCTGTGCCAATCAATTCCATCCACTGACATATCAATCCATTGACATGGAGGCGCCCTGGGTGAGAGAGATATTGATTGACTTGATGTGTTCTATCCATAGGACTGTAACCTAACGTTAGTCTGACACACTGTCTGTGCTTGAATCAGAATTCAGTTAAGAGCGTGCATGAATGTGACATCAGCACTCACAGTGACAATGTGTATTGATTAAACCAGTATTATTAGCTAGCCGACCTGTTAACATAATAATATGTTTTTGTGATTTCCACTGGCATAATAGGCCTACAGCTCACATACACACAAAAAATGTCAAGCTCTATGGCGGGTCAATTTAAGACGCCCTAAGCAGGCGTATTAGACGTCTTGTCCCAAGTCGTAATACGTATCCTGACATGGCTTTGCTATAGACTCATAAGAATCTGATTTCACATAACAACCCACGCTTAAGGTATCACAATTTGACACTGACTGATTTGATGTGAATCAGTACTCGTACCTGTGTTATTCTGTTGGTACCCTTAAAAGATCAGTGTCCATCCAGCCGTCCATTTTCTTCTGCTTGTCCAGGGTCAGGCCGTGGTGGCAGCAGATGAAGCAGGTTATTCCAGACGTCCCTTTCACCACCAACACTTTCCAGCTCATCCTGAGGGATGCTGAGGCAACTCAAAGTTGCCAGGACAACCTCCAAAAGGAGGTGCCCAAGAGGAATCCGGACCAGCTGCCCGAACCACCCAACTGGCTCCTTTTGATGCAGTGGCTCTATACTGTGCTGCCCCTCACCATGTCTCTAAGACTGAGCCCGGCCACCTTATGGAGAAAGCTCATTTCGGCCGCTGGTATTTGCAGTCTCATTTTATTGGTCACTACCCTGAGCTCATGACCCCAGCTGAGGGTTGGAATGTAGATCGACTGTTAAATCGAGAGCTTTGACCCCCAAAGAATCGCCATATTGACGCGGTCAATGGGTTTACATGCCTCTGTGATCCTGGAAGCTGTATTGTCTAGGGCAATAGACAATGGTATAGGGTCTCCCAAGGAAAATTGGTCTCAGGGGAGGCGCCAGACAAAGAGCGATTCAAAGACTTCAGTGAATCATCTACAAAGAAGTTGCTTCACTTCACCTGGGTTGAGGAGACCGGGCCCCCCTTCGAAAGCCAAACCTGAGAGGGGAGCTTGTTGGCAAGTGCATGGTGGCTGGGCCTTTAACTGTGGGGCTCGATCTGGCGAATTCCAAAAAAATCCTCATCCTCCTCATCCTCTCATCAGCTGTTTAAGACAGGAACGTCAGCACCTCCTCAATATAGCAAGTGAAATTAAAAAAAAGTTACCGTCGCTAAAGTCGCTTGGCTGTTTGAGTGTGAAGGCCATTGATTTATCCTGTGCAGGACATCCCGTGTGTGCCGGGCATTGACCAATCAGTGGTCTGTAACGTTTCACAAGACCTTTTAGTACCTGCTCTGCTCGCTCTGAACCGTAACAGAAGTGGCACTAAAAAAAAGTAGTACCAGGTAGGTACTTTTTTACCTAATGGAAAAGCAAAAAAGGTGAGTAGAGTCAAGGCGAGTAGAGCCGGTACCACGCAGAGGAGATGGGGCCGAAGACAGTATAAAACAGAGCAGTCAATGAAATAGATACTTTGTATTTGAAAAATCGTGAATCACTGCAAACATGAGAGGCTGTTGAGCATACGGCCATAAATGTGCACAAAAACATTATAGGTTGATGGGTCGGGTAGTGTGATATATAGTAGTTATGATATAATATCACCTGCAAAACAAAATGTAATTTTTCATTTTGACATGAATCCCCTCTTGCCTGAATCTATGTGGCGGACTTTGCACAGTGGCAAGCCTCACCCTTCAATGTGATAGTGCAGATAGGAACACGGATTGCTATCTCGCTATCCCCCGTGCTATCTCGCTCAGAGACACTGTGAGGTGTAGAGGACGTAAATCTTGTGTGTATTTACAACCTGTGCTGTAGTCAGCTATCTGTTAGGATGCCCTGCCTCACTCCTCCTCCTCTTCCTGATCTTGTCTGTGCAGGGTCTGAGTGCAGACTGTCGTCACATGGGATATCAGATGACGGCGTTTCTCAATCAGCCTGTTATGGCAGAGATTGCCATCAGAAGAGCCTCCGTCGAAAAAGCTCGGTCACAGACAATATGAATGCAGCAGACAAAGGTTGAAATGTGACACTGGAGAGTTGAATCCTTTTGCCTGTGGATTTATTGTTTTCTGGCATTGTTGTGATAGCTTGCATTTCTGCCCAGTAATGGAATAAGATTATTAATTTAGAGTTACAAATTGTCATCTCACAACAGTCCACTTCTATTACCAGATCTGTAGCACTAACGTTATATGACAGCACATAAAATGGGAGTAAAAAAACAAACAATTGCCTTGACACATCAGCCCAACAGAGAGTGAGCGAGAGAATCAACCGGTCCATCTGTTGACTCCTCGTGAAAAAGCTCAGCTGAGACTGCACCAGACAGGCCTTGTGAGAAACCAATGACCCATCGACTGCTGTGATCCCTGCCTGACTGACATCAATACACATTCATCTGTGCTTGTTTCACCTCGGGCTAGTGGACCACGGGCCACAGTGGCTGGCATGAGATTTGGACAAGCATCGCTTTGTCTTCTACACTCGCACTATCGCTGACATCAAACACCAGAGGAAATGATCTGATGTACCCTTTAAGCTTTTAAGAATTAGTCACTGTTAAAAGGCCCCAAAATGTCAGCAGTCAGTGTGTCTAACCTGTGTAAACCCGTCATTACACACTAATTTAACAAGGTGGGGGAATGTGCGTTTGTCCAACACAATAGACAATATGGTGGTTTCCTGGAGCCATTGTTTGTCAGATGACACCTGACTCTTTCTGGAGCAGGCCAGGCTGGTTCTGATCCCACACACTCATTAGCTGTGAGTTTTGCCACAATCTCTATGCCGCTATTTAAATTTGCTCCTATATCAGCTTCATTAACACTCACAACTAATGTTTTGTTCCACCGGGTAAATCAACACATAGTCTATCTTACACTCTAGTCTCATATGAAGCTATTTGGTCTCAATACAGGCGCCATCTCTCTTCCCTCCCTCCCCCCTCTCCCTGGGCTCCTTTTAATTATAAACTAATCTAGGGAGGTAATCACAGACAGCATGATCAGTTACTCATGCATATGTGCCATACTATTAAATGCAAGCAGTTTATTACCCTGTCTCTCTTGCCTATTTACCGCCACTAGGAAGCATGGATGCAGCCATAATGTTGTGCCAATTAGCCGTTAAAAAGAAACATTACTGCGCCGACTGGATATTGGACACTCATGTATATAGGTGAGAGGTCAGAGCAGCATTAAAGCGTAGAATAAGTATATTTATCTGCAGCATAATTTAAAAAAAGATGCCGTGTCTAAAGGTGCTTTGTGGTTTTCATTTCATGCAGCCTTTCAACATTATTGAAGATATGATTGCGGCTGAGTGGCAGCAGTGCAGGATGGAAGTGGATCCTCAGACTGATGAGCGATCTAATAGGCCTATCTAATATCGATGGATTGTCTGCCGTCTCGGAGGAGACATTTCAGAGGGATTCCGGCAGATGAATTTGAGGAAAAGGGCCCACTTTGCTGTTGCGTGTGAGTCCAGGCTGAATATTGGGATGTGGAGAGACGCCCTCTTCTTGCGCAGCCGGGATGTGCAGGGAGGATTTATTCCAAGTGGAATACGGACGAGCGGCTATGCCCTCTCTCTCTCTCTCTCTCTCTCTCTCTCTCCTTATCCAATCTGCACACAGTGACGCTGCGCAAAGGCTGGATCTGGTCTTGGCTTCATCATCATATTTAACGCACCCTCCCAGATTCATACATGGCATAAAGAGTGCATTCTCTTGTCTCCCTGAGCTCGTATGGGTCTCCCCCCTGTAACCTGTGCGATTTATTCAGTTGGCTCGCCCGGAGGGTTGCTCTGGACTTATATCTGACAGAATTACGCAGGCTGAATCGCTGAGGTGAATGACCGCACATGCTTCGATTACTTTCAGGAGACCTTTGATTAAAAAAAGAAAACATTTAAATGTGAAGCGCTGCACTTCCCGCACAGTTTTCCGGGTCCCGGCTGAGCCGCCGCTGCTCCATCTCGCACAGGATCGGACTGGATGGTGAGACCGATGCGCGCCCTCGACCCTCTTGGACACTAGGATCGTATGCTCCCACGTGCCACAGCTGCTTTTGGATCATACTCCTTCATCTGCTGCTCATTATTAGCTACTTCTGAAATGTTTGGTGGTCGAGCGGAGACGGGAGCGCAGCAGCGTGAAGAAAATGTGGCTTGCGAAAATCGACCGCTGGTCTGAACTGACTCGACCTGCTTTACCTGGACGCTTGAGGAGGATTTTGCGCGTCTGAAACCTCGCCAGGACATCAGCGCCAATAAAACAGGACTCAGATGTTAAATATACAAAAGGCTGAACGCTGAAACCTTTACTCAAAACGGCAAGTGAAGATGGGTCCTACGTGTTTAATGTATATTTCATTAGATTGGCGTCCAGTCTAATAAACATCATCAGCGATGTAGTCAGCTTGTTCATTTGCGTTCTGATCATTTGCAGTAAATACTCTCATCTGCTCAAACGGGAGACCATGAAGATGATCCTGCTGCGCAAATTTCGGTTTTTGATCCTCATGGTTTTCCTTATTGCATGTTCCATGCACATAATGATAGACTTGTTACCGAAGCTGGAGAGCCACAGCAACAGCGGCTGCTCCTGCTCCCACACGCCGAGCGAGGAGCCCCAGAGCTGGGGGAAGCAGGTCTGGCCTAACAAGCACACCCTGCGGATCCTCCAGGACTTCAGCAACGAGCCAAGTTCAAACGTTTCCTCCCCCTCCCTGGAAAGGATCCTTGTTACAGGCGACAAAACACAGACGTTCAAGAGGCTGGAGCATCACGGGCAACGTGTTGACAGGAAGAGGCAGTTCATTCAGGACGCCACGCTGACCAGGAACATGCCGGTTAAGGGTTCAAGGTTGTTGGCTCTCTATGACCATCCCTTATATAAAAGATCCGTGCCACCTCTGACAGACGAGGACACGCTGTTCAACGTCAACACGGACATCAGATTTGACCCCAAAGCAGCAGAGGATCAGACATGGTAAAGTGTCATAACGTTATTATAAATAAATACTTTGTAATTATTCTAAAGATACAATTCAATGCCTTACAGTTCAGTTATGTGCACACACTCACATTATTGTAACTGCATCTGTGCTCATGGGCTGCTCCACAACACCTGCAACCATTAAAATCTGACATTAATCCTCCCTCACATTTCCCTTTACTCCCTTCTC
The DNA here is from genome assembly GCA_037577475.1 of Chaunax sp. Z400. Taxonomy (NCBI): domain Eukaryota; kingdom Metazoa; phylum Chordata; class Actinopteri; order Lophiiformes; family Chaunacidae; genus Chaunax; species Chaunax sp. Z400. The sequence goes on from CM075203.1 coordinate 13,508,516, forward strand.
CTCCCTCACTCAGGAATACTGAAGGCAACATGGATGAGTTCAGCCCAACAGGGGAGCTGACCACCGACTCCTACCCCAACTGGCTCCGCTTCCACATTGGAATTAATCGATACGAGCTTTACTCCAGACACAACCCGGTCATCGATGCTCTCCTGAAGGACCTGGTCACCCAGAGGATCACCAGCGTTGGTGAGTCATAAGGAAGCAGAGGGAGGGCGTCAGTGCAGAAATGAAGGATCAGAATTAAACTTAAGTCTGAAGACACCAAGCTGATTCTGACCCACCGTATCTCCACTGATGCGTTCATGGATAACTTTCAACACATCATTAGTGACCTGTAATAAACATGCTAAGCAGTCCATCTTGATCAAGGACAGTTTGACAGGCTATTTGTAATTTGGGTTTGATCTCTCTATGCGTTTTGCAGAGGTCAAAGTTTCCTCAGTTAATTTACCAGATGCAGACATTTGATCTTAATAGCAACACACTATATATCAATAATGGCATTATTTGGCGTTTGTCTAATGGTGCCGGAAAGGAATTAGGCCCCTCAGATATGTTTTGTGTTCTGGAGCTGAATGCAGGTGAGAAATAGAGTAAAAGTTGAATCAGGTGAACTCAGAACTATTGTTGCACATTTCAAATCAAATCTCTACTGATGTTAAATTTAGATACGACTTTATATGAATAGATTTTAATAATATTTCCATCACATGACTTTATAATTACTAACAATACAAATAAGGATACATTTGTCAGGGATCAGTGTGTGTTGAGCCCTGTCACTGTAAATCATAATACATTAAGAGGATTGGATGTTATCTATCAGTTGTTGTTGGTATAAAAAATATTCCCAAATTGTTGCAAAACAAATTTTTATCTGCCTGTACAAATTCAGAGTAGACCAATTTGGTGGAAATCAGCCCAATCTGGCAACACAGACAGTAAATTAAAAGGGACTATGTTTGTAACTGGGTCTTCTGGTTAAGAATAACAGGAGTTGCCACTAAACAATAGACAATTGTGCTGCCAGAAGCACTGACGCTGCGAACCAACACACAAGTATGCACAGAGATGGAAGTCAGCTGCAGGCTATTCTAAGACAGCACTGAACCTGATCAGTCTGCACACTCCGGCCTTACATGGAAGAAGGAATACTAAAACAGAAGAAAGTGTCAGAGCGGAATACATCAAGCCTGAGAGAAAACCGGGCTGATCCACATGATGGCTTGATTCAAATCAAATGCCGGGGTATTTTTACTTGATTGACAAGTGCACAAGAAAATCTAGCTTTTTGGACAGAAAGCCACAAAGCCTTCTCTGTAAGTGCAAGTCGATACCTAACAGAGGCGATAATCCATGCTGGCCAGTTACAAGGAGCCTATTTCTGCTTTTCTTTTCCATTTGGGGGGATTGACTTTCTTTTTGGCTCAGTCCAGCTCCTGCATTCCAAGAGCGCTATAGTCGATTTCAAGGTCTCCCATCCTCTGCTCGCATTAAATAGTGATTGCAGATTACAGGTTTTTCTGCTAATGACAAAACTGTGGCCCGTAAGATTAAAAACTTTATCAAGGAGTCAGATTAGCTCGTTCGCTAAAAGCAGAGTTTGGTTCTTTCTCTTCTGTCTGTCGATTGTCTTCCTCTTTCTTGATGTCTGTGACTGGTGGAAAAAGGAAGCAGTTCTCAGCATCTCTAGCCAGCTAAATACATGGTGTGTCAGTAAATACAGAGGTTTAACACAGGCAGAATACCAGTAGATGACAATAGTAGTCAGTTAGTTTCTTGAATTTATGATATAGGAGTGCTTGGGTGTATCGCACACTCTTTAGAGCAGCGTTTGTCAGCAAGATGCACGAAAGCAGCAAATATGATAATTATTAGAGATAATTGGAAATGACTGATGGCCGTGGTGCGCAGCTCCAAAGGAAACAGAGGTAAACATTTTCACAACATGAAGTCTCATATGCAGCGTGCTTACTGTGAGAGGAGCTTTAATGGAACATTCTTTCATAGTCCCTGTGTGCAGTCGCTCTGCATGCTTGAGGTCCATGTAATTACAATTACAGTTAGATTTACCGTCATTTAAGACGTCTAAAAAATATGCAAGTTCACACAGCAGCAAGTGAGGTCAGACCAACATTAATGTTTTCATTTGCAATTCTTTTCTCTGTGAGCATTTTACCAGTCCCGATGTTTCCCATTCGTACAAAAATAAATGAGAACATTGATTGAGAGGGTTGTTTTTATGGCAGGAGGCCACCAAAACACAGGCACAGGGGCTGCTCTGCTCCTTTATGAGTGAATTTCATAGTATTTTAGCCCTGTAAATTCCTTGCACCAGCACGGAGCCCAGTCCCACAAGTCCTTCAAACCACGTTATCGTGTACAAAAAAGGGAGAAAACATGAAGGATATAAGGATGAAGTGAAACACAAAGAGACGGAGAGAGAGAGAGACAGACCCTCCAGAGAATACACACAGAGAGAGTAAACAAACCGAGGAGCGGAGAGCGTCGGCGAAACCCGGCCGTCCTTCACCTCCTCGCTCTCCCTTCCCATCAGACAAACACTGTGACATCAGCACTCAGAAACACACACATGCACACACAGATTCATAGAAATATTCAAACCTACACACACACACACACACACACACACACACCACACTGCAACATGGCAGAGGTTATTGATTGGTCAGGCTACAGGTGCATGACTTCTCTTTATGAGACGCTCTACTGATGCTGAACAATAACTGATGTGTTTATGTGACTGAAATGATTAGTTGTTTAATAAATAATCAGCAGAAACGTAACTGACATCAATTTTGATTATTAATTATTGCCTTTAATCTAATGGAGGAATGTTGTCTTGTATCATTCACCAATTTATTTTAACTGAGTATTTAGAAGTGGCCAATAATAATCTTTCCAGCCCTCACTTCTGGTTGTTTATTATGCAGGACATGATGAAGTCATGTAGCCAGGTGAGCACACCGGTTTAAATAGGATGGGAACTGATTTTATTGATCAGGGTTACCTGATTATTATCCCTCTTGTTGTTGTTTTTTTTGGGGGGGTTTTCTGTTTTTGATTGCGGATAAAACAGATCAATTTAAAAATGTGCTGCTTTGTCAACATCCCGCCTACAACACTCTCTGGTTGCACATCACAAGTAACAGCCTATCAACAGTGAAGGCAGCTGAGCTACAGACAAGCAAAGTGGTGACAGACTGGAGCATACTGCTGGGGAACTTAATAACTCATAATAATTATAAAAACAAATGTATATTTTGTGTTAATAATCTGAATCTGCAAAGTAACTAGTAACTAAAATTATCAAAAGTAGTGGAATAAAAAGTTCCTGATTTGCAAGTGTTGTGTAGCAGAAAATACTTACTTATAGCACAAGTACCTCAAAATTGTTCTAAAGTACAGTACTCAAGTAAATGTACTTAGATACAGTACATTATTTTCTTTAAATTTTAAAATTAATTAATTATTTTTTTTTAGATACAAAATATCGGCTATTTATCCTTGATTACTAATAATCAGTATCAGTATTAACGCTGCAAAAAACATATTGGTGCATCGCTGATACCTATGTCATTATCGATTGTGCTATGAGTTACATTATCAGTTCCTGATCAGTTTTTTTGCATGGGGAAAAAAGGGAGGCTTGCACAGGCTACTCAGGTTAGAGTCAGTGCCACCTTTTTGTAATAAGTGAATCTGAACAGATTGTATAAAGAGAATAAATTAAAAAAATACATAGATATGACTCAAATGTGTAAAAAGTGAACTGTTTGAACGCTGGTTAATTTGGAACAGGCATTAGCTGATGGGTGATTCAAGGTGCCTGTAGCAAGAGAGTTAGCTTCAGCAACATTCTGTCTTTTATCATCCAAACTGGGTGAAATGAGAAAACATTCTACAGCTTTCCTTTTCGTTCAGGTTTTCTTTGCAAATGAAAAGAATCAGTTTGTGTCTCTCTGCCATGACTCCGTCTTGTTCCAAGTTTCCATCAGCATAGACGCAGTTTGACATCATCGTTTTGCAATGGCAGAAAAAAACATGCTGCATCAATGAAAAGAATTGATAAGCTCAGAGGCATATGATTTCCAATGGATCAAACTGGTTCCCCACCGGAACTGGCGCTTGAATCACAGCCTTTAAGTGTAATTTGCATGATTTGGAATGCCTTTCAGTTTCCCACCATGATTCATTTGTTTCTGGGAAAAAGGTTTCTTAGTAAACGCTTGAAATGAGCAGTTTTATTGAAAGAAAAATCAAATGCTTGAGCTTTATATGTCTTAAAAAGACATTTTCAAGAAATAGACAGAGCCTCTCTAACAGTGACTATTTAGGCTAATGTAAATAATTTACTGCACATCTCACATTTTACAGGTTTTGGTTTGCTGGTTGGATAAAACAACTTAAATATATACATCACATTGGAGTTTGGCAATTTGTCCTGGTCAATTTTCACTATTGACTGACACTTATAGTCAAGAGTTGTTCATTAATCAGTTAAACAATTATTAATTGTTTGCAGGATAACTTTTTTTTCATATATTTGGAGGTGAATGTAAATCATACGGGCTAATTTGCAAACTTAAAGGCAAACGTTCAACACTGTCAAAAAAAAAGGCAAAAAAAGACAAAAGCAATTATTAAATTTATTCTGCTATTCAACATAATGTTGGACAGTCTTCAGCTGACTTAATTAGCTAAAGTATGATAGTTTGGCTTGATCGAATTTTGAATGGCAGCTACAGGTAGGCTGACTAACACTATACCAGCTGATATCTGGGTAGTCAAGTTTATGTGACCTAAATTAAACTCTGGTGGGTCAGTTTGTGTCAAAGCACAAAAAGACTGTTATCCTTTACTACAGTTGATTTCTCTGGTAACATGTTTAAAGTTAATAGCACTGTTGTGTGTTTTACCTCAACAGCAATGAAGTCCGGAGGCACTCAGCTCAAACTCATCATGACCTTCCAGAACTACGGCCAGGCTCTCTTCAAACCCATGAAGTAAGTTATTTTTTCAGGTGTTGCGCATGTTTAAAACATAATTCCTTCCAGCCCCATATCATATCATATCGTATCACGTTAAAGCTTTAGTGTAATTTCCGCACAAAGCACCAACTGTGCAGCTTTTCTTCCCTGACTGATTTCCTCTTCGCATCCCAACATCTACTCATTCTCCCCGCAACACCAATCTCATTTCTTTATTCCCCTGTCTGGCTATATCAGATTACTTTCATTTCAGCGCAACCTTGATATTCGATTGAAGGCCGACATAATTCTGCTGTGTCAGAGTCAAATGTTGAGTAGATGTTTCACCTCACGGGGGCTGACAGGTGACAGAGTGGTCCACCTTGGAGGTTCTCAGCCCTCCGTCAACACAGGCTGTGTCTTGTTATGACTGATGCATCTGTTCTTTTCCTTTCATAATGTCGGACCGTCTATTCAGCTAAATGTCACTGTCATGTTGTCCACATGTGTGATTGGCGGCGTCGCTCCGGTGACGCCGATGTTGTTCTTCTTACAGGATGGATTCTAATAACTTTTCATAAAATGCTGCCATGAGGTTAAATTTTTTTTTTAAAAATGTTGGCTTGATTACCAAGATATTTGGAACACACGTTTATGTTCCCCTCAGGATGACTTGTAATAACTTTAATGATGCGCTGACTTTTCATATAAGTGCCATCATGAGGTAAAAATATGAATTTGTCCATTATGTTTGTTCAGAACCATCTGCAACAGAATGAATTAATGATATTGATCAGCCTCAGCCTGAACTAAAACGGAGAACACGATAAATATACCTGCTAAACACCAAAATATGATGATGTTGTCACAATGACATTAGCTCATTAGCTCAAAGAACAGCTTTCCGAGCATGACTATGACTCTTTGGTACATTTGTAAAGTGTTGTGGCCTGACAATAGCTATTACTTTTCTTTTTTCCCCATATTGTTTCCTGCAGCCACTCAGGTGTCTCTCTTGCAAACCCAGATGCTTACATATTCTGACATTATATTTCTCTCTATACAAGTGTCAGGCATAATTGCAGCTCGCATTTTGATCCACCTACTAATCCTTTGTCCCTCGCCTCACCTTTTCTCTGAATCCTATTGTAGTTGTGATATGAGAACATGGACCCTGTGAGCCACAGCGTATCGTTAACATCTCACATAAAGTGTTGAAGAGGATCAAAAGCAACGCTTTCCTTTCCTTTTTGAAACTCAGGTTACCTCTGCACTCTTTGTAATACACTTTGGCGTAACTTGTACCCAAAACTGCCCCATTGGTAATGTTTTATTAACTCACATTTCCTTTATCCACACCTTCATTATTAGATGATAAAGCATGCCAAGAGAAGTGCTCTTTGCTCCTAATCCTCCATCGATTGGTGGATTTAAATGTCACCTGTCCTTTGTTATGGTGATGATCATAATTTAATTGTGGATTTATGGTCTTCAACTCAGAAAACTGTTGTCTGGCCCTTACCTCCGTGTCAGCACTGAGAGCATGGGTTACGCCTGGGATGACAGGAAGCAAGGTTTTCCGTGGGAGGTAAAGAGACTGTTGTAATTACTGCTTCGGTCGCACCGCATTAAGTCATGCCAGACGCAACAAGCCTGAAATCATCCTGAATAAAGTCACACAAGGGAAGGAAGGGAGAGGAGGAGAGGAGGGAGGAGAGGTGATGAGGCAAGGACTAGAGGAGAGGCGTGCTAAGAGTGTTGTCACACATGCATGGAGTCAAAATCCACAGATTATTTTGGTGCACTGCCTCAAATTTGAACCCAGACAGAAATGTGAAATGACATTTTCCGGGAAAAGCGTGGGGTGAAGGGGTTCGACGTAAAGCTGTTGCTGACAGTTGTGCTTGTCAAAGCCGCCGTAATGTTTGATAATCCGGAGGACTGTGGGGGGGGGGGATGTTTGGTAGAGGGTTCATTCCCTCTTGCTTGAATGAACTTAACAAAATAGGGCAACCCATGTGTGGATGTATGTTTGCTCTTTTCGACTGCAATCAAGACCTTGACAGCTTTGCACAGTCATTCCCGCGATATACATCATTTCCTTCAGAGATCGCACACGCGCACACACACACACACACACACACACACACACACACACACACACACACACACACACACACACACACACACACACACACACACACGCACACGCACACTTCCACTCAACACCCAACATCATCTCCGAATTCCTAAATCTGCTGGTGTGTTTCCACATGGTGCATCAAAGAGACAGAGGCTGAGAGATCAAACGCTTCTCCGGCTGTGCTCCTCTGCTCGGCTCCTCTTAACTCCGATGCAAATGCGTGCCAGGAAATCAGGCAGGCAGGCGTGCATGTGGTGGGTAACGATCGACCCACCAACCATCCGTATCTGTAGAAACCTGCACCCTCTGCTCTGCTCCGCTCGGCTCTGCTCCCTCTGTATGGCCCACACTGCCTCTTCCTCATTCTTAGTGTTCTCTTCATCATTCTTCCCCTTTATCTGCAACTCCGTGTGCGGTTTGTTTTCCTCTCTCGCACATTCTTTAAGGAACAGCACACATGAAGGAATCTATTAACAGTCTTGTCGCATGAATCCTTGAAGTATTCTCCTTTTTTCTTCTCTTTCTTTCTCAGAGAGAGAGAGAGAGAGAGAGAGAGAGAGAGAGAGAGAGAGAAATATCAGATTGTCAGTGTTTGTGGTGGCAGGTTTCCTCTTTATGTGTCGCTCGAGTAAAGCACACCTTAGCACGACTTGACAGTTTATAAGACAGAGGTTTAGTAAGCTTCTATTATGATGAGACACCACAAAATGGCCTCTATAGTACAGTACATGCCCACTATGATGTAAGTTGGATGAATCAGAGCTGTCTGCGGTCAAGTTTTCCAGACATGGAATAAACCAACTCTTAACTAGTCTGATCTGACTCAAGGCTTGTTTTGTAATATTTTTAAATACTGCAGGTCATGTGAGAACAGAGAGACTTAAAATAATCACAGCTGATGCCCAGCCCTGTGTTGTTTATAGACATTTGAAAACAACTGCTTTTAAACCCAACCGAGGCTGAGTTTGATGACTCATAATTATAATAATAAATAATTAAGCTCAATCATCATTTTGGCCATCCTCTTTTAGCTGTTATGTCTGCGTCCAGGACTGAAATAACCTTCAAAAACACTTTATGCTGTCAAGTTCGGAGCATCTACCCTAACATGTGGGTGAAAACTCACACAGTCCCTAAGCATACTGAATAAAGGCCTCTGGAAGGCAGCACAGATTTGATTGATGATCATTATTTCAACCAGAAAATATTAAATCTACATTGAATCCTGATATTGAAACTGATATGAAAGCATTTCACTTTTACTTTGAAAAGACGCCAGATTTTTAGACGCATCGCTGATGCTAAATCAATAACGATTCACCCGTTATCTGAAAAGGTACCCGAGGTTTTCCAGGCAACTTTTATAAAACGAATTAAGTACAGGAGACCTTTTCATGGCATTGTCTTTATTTTATGAAACCTCAGGACAACTGAACTAGAAATCTTGGCCTCATTTAAAAAAAAAAAAAAAAAAATCCAACTCAAACATTTCCAAAGAGTAAAGGACAGTGTGGTCAAATATCAAATATATATTAAGTGAAATATAAAGCACAGAATGATTGATAAACTCAGCAATGTCAAGGGGAAAATGTTACATTGATATTCATAGTCACATTTTTTAGTAGCAAATAGCAAAACCCAATTTTGGCAGCAAACCAAATTACGTTACATTAGTAGTTAATTAAATAAGTAATAAGTATTTACAATGACGGCAAGATAAGTGTAAGTGTTTAAAAAGTCTAATCTGCTTCACATCATTTTTTTTCTTTACTAAGCTGAATATTCTTTTAAATTATTATTTATCACAATCACTGTACCAATCATGGTATAGTCATAAATGGCAGCCTTTCCGACCAGAATGCTGAATTAACAACTTTTTCTGTGTGTGAAGATAAAGGGACTTAACCTGAAATTTTAACCTGACACGGAAAAATGGACCGTGGAATATTTTACTCTTATGTTTCCAGTTGAATAGAAAACTGCTGCTGAACCAGAAAGAAAGACATACTTAAAACAACAATGCAACATAAACAAATGACATACATTTATATTGACATTTCAAACACGTCACTGCAATGAAATGAACTATGAACGACACCTAAAACTATGATAGAGAAACTGAGAAACTGAGAATACGTAAATATCTGACATCTGTCGTCCACCCTCTGTTCGTGTTTCTCCATAGCTACAGTACTGCGAGAAAAGAAATGGACCTTTGTATTTAGAATCTGCATGTACAGCTGTATATAAATGATTGTGCGTACATTTGGATATTAAGCTCTGGACAGGTAGATGTTGATCATCAATATAAATGCTAAATAAAGAGCAGAGTAAAACTAAAAAAACATATAGAACATTTAGAAAATGTTCATGTTTTCCTTTCATTGCTGTAGAGTGTTTAATTCTTGTGTATATAATAGTGTTTGCTGCTCTTTCTGTCTCTACATTAACAAACAACCTCCACAAATCACAGCGTGAGGACAACTGCTGTGTTTCCTATATGAAACTGGGCCAAAAGGAAAAGAAGAAAATCAGCTCATTGGGCTTATTAATTGCTCTGAGTACATAATGGTAGCTTTTTCTTTTTGAGAAAGTGTCCATAGACAGAGACTGGACTGTTAGCCAATAGCAACACTCTGTAGAGCTTCGGAGAAAAATGTTCTCTTTGAAAAGGTACAGTCCCTGTGGGAGGACCGCTGCAGCAATAAAACATTTTGTACCTTCAAAAGCTTACCTCCAAGTTCAAATAATACTGATACATATAATGTGCCTTTTGCTGTCAGAAATGTCCATGTACCTTTTAGTGCAATGAAAAGGTATGCAGCCACAAGGGACCCTTGTTACAATTACCTCTGTGTCCTGAAATAGACCTGCTCGCCTTGGTGTGTTTGAGTCCCATCGCTTTACACTACTTTCAACATTGGGGGTTTGGGTAGAGAACACAGACAGCAGAGACAAAAAAAAAAGTTTTTTTTGTGATTTATTTCTTTTAATTTTCTGGCCTTTTTTTGTTGTTGTTTCCAGTGAAATTTGTCTCAGAGCACACAAAGCTCATTAGACCATGAGTGCAGATGATCAACAAAGGAAGGCGGGGGAAGGACTGATGATTGATATAATGATGGTCTTCCGTTTCCTTCTCGCTTCCACTTAATTGTATTGCTTGTCAATCAGATGAATGTTGGCTCAGGCGCACACAAATCAATCTGAGTATTCCTAGAAGAGATATCTGCTCTTTTGCACAGCTCCTCCCCGCCGAGCGATCTATATCCGTGCTGAGCCGGGTCCATGTGTAAATTTTGATTGACATGCGGGGCCCACAAGAGACGGGAATCACATAATGTCACTTTGTTTGTGTCAGTAACATATTGACAGCGGCACAAATAACAGCCTGGAGGAAATGTCTTTGTTAAACGTGAAATATTAGAGGGTAATTGGCTGCATTTGATAGTTGATGCCGCACCATCAAGCTGCAGCAGCAGTGGGAGGTGAAAGAAGAAGATTTAGGGAGCTTTGTCTGGAGATGGAGAGGCATGTCTCAACAAAAGCCCTTATTATCTTCGTGTAAAGCTGCCCTTATTTGTCCTAAAAAAAAAAAAAAGAAAGGCAAAGACGGAACACTAAGAGGCTGATTAAAGATAATTCAATGCTTGGCTCTGAATGATGTCAAACTAACGGACTTCTTTGTGGACCAGCCGCTGTTTTTGCCCCTCTCTCTATATTCTGTCGGGCTTGTTATTTGTTTGTCGTCATGCAGCCTTATTTACTGCACGATACACAAGGTCTTCTGTGCCTCTGCTCTGACTTTGAGTCGGGAAATAAAGGGATGAACCGCCTCAGGACAAGTCGTTCAGAACGCAGTGATGGGCGCAGCTCTGTTTGCAAACAGAGGAAGTTCACAGTGGCACAGAGTGATAACCCACATTTCTGGAAATGTATACAACACACACTTCAGCAGCTGCACCGAACCATGACTATAACCGATTTTATTATTATCCCAAAATAATCGATTAAGTACAGTAAATATGCTAATTATTACTGTGCAAGCTTGTGGCATGCAAGAGCAGATATAATGATATCCACTGTGAATGTATTTGCATCCATTACATGCTTTTAATTCAAGCAGTTTTTATGCATTACAACTCAAATCATAACCATACCTCTATGCACAAGTAAAAAAGTATTAATAAAGAATTAACAGCACACAATCAGAGTTCCTCATAATCAGATTATGAGTCTACCTGGACTGTAAATGCGTCACGTCATGCACATCCTCCCCGTCTTAAACAGAGCACTCAGGGATCATGAATAATAGCAGAATATTATAATCACTTGTAAATCATACAGGCTGACCTCAGAAAATGCCTCCATTCTATTCATTTTCTGCTAAACCGCTGGTTGTGTTGCTGGAAGAAACATTTAAATAATTAATCTAGAATTACAGCCACTGTGAGATGTGTGATGTAGCAGCACTTAAGGCTCTGCACTGCTCCCCACTTAACGTTTTGACTGTTCCCCCTGTGTTATAATTGTTTCACCGGGGTATTTTTGTGCACTGATCAGTTCATGCTGAAGTAGAAATTAAAGTGTTTGTGGCAAAAATTTCTGGAGGGACAGGAAGAAGAAAAAAAAAGGCATGTTTTGAAGTGCTCAGTACAAAAGAAACGAGTGTTGCGCACACTCTCCAGTCATCACATGTTGTGGATGAAAATTGTAGCAGCTGAACAACATGTTTTTCACAGTGCAGCAGAGTGGAACACATGATCAAACGGAGACATCAGACTTAGTAATCTGACCCCCTTACTGTCCTCCCTGCAGAGAACGTGACACACTGCAGACCATAGTGCACCAGGGTCACATACAGCACGGCCACACTGTGTTTGCACCTATATGTAAAGAGATACAGGAAAACTGATGATAAAAGGTGAAATGTACCCTGATGCCACTGAGCTTCAGATATGTACTAATTAGTTTTGAAGACACTGGATACTCTAATGAATGGATGAGAAGAGCAGAATGAGTGCGATAGCAGAGCATGCCTGCTTGAGGATGCTTAAATGAATCCTATGTCAGGAAAAAAAAGAAAAGCTGCTAATGGGATTTGTGAGTGTAGTTAGGTAGCGCTTCCACTCGGCCAGATTCACATGGTTGGAAATGTGCTGCAAAAACGAGCCCGCTCACCTTTATCGTCTTCATTTCTGATAGAAAATGGTGCAAGTGAAATTATCAACCATGGACAAGGCAGTGCCACAGGGCATCGATGCAAACTGTGTCATTCAGTTCCCATAAATCATTGCTTCTTATTCAGTCAGATGGTCTCGCCAAACAGGGTTGTGCATGTTTTCCGTAACAATAGGGAAGAGGTTTATGAATAAATTGCATGTTCTGTATTTCAGTTCACATTGGTCAAAGATTAGTCTTCATGGAAAGGCTTTTCCACTGGTTCCTGCAGGGCACAAAATAACTTTCCCCGTGCATGGATAAAATAATTCTTAAGGGAAAAATAGAATTCCTAAGTTGTTGAGTTAAGTGGGTTTTATGTTCCGATGTAAAAATGGTTAAGGACCTATTTACCAAACAGATGCAGCTATGAAAAGCTGGAGCTTGAGTTACCATGGTGATAGACAGTAAGCGGTGCAGACCTATGGCCCACCGTACTTTCGAAAAACATGCAATGGAGCACTCAATAACAGAAGCTTATGCAACTAATCTATGGTCTATAGAGGACGGGAAAAAAGCTGCACATGAGCAAGTAGTTCATTGTAATAATTTGTTAATGTGCTGTTGGTATTTTGCCATCTGCAGTAATCAGCCATCATGATTTATGTGGAATGTAGATATTATTAAAGCAGTGATGCTTTCTCTGGTAATGTATTCTAACACACAGTGCCAGCTTTAAAGACTGCAGCTGATTAACATAATCATAAACGTTGACATGTCTGTTAGATGGATGCTAACATCCACTCCCTCTCCTCTGTTTTGCACTTTTTTTTTATGCACTTCCTGAAAACTCAGCATCAGCATCCAGCCGCCTGTCTCATGGCCTCCTCGCTCCTCGGCACTCTGTCGCTCCAGCTGAGATCTCGATATGAGTGCGTGCAGTTTCACCTCCATCTCTGACGGCTTTGGACATACACCGTTCCAAACTGTCACAGTGTTCACACAGTAGCAGCTGAGGAGACAGAAAGTGGTCATAATTCTTTGTCTTTGTGTTCTGATCTGTGTGTACGTGTGCGTGCATGTGCCCATACCCGCCTGCTCACATGAGCGCCACTCTGCAGTGGTACTTTTATGGCATATTCAGTGTAGCCTTGGCTCAGGCCTTCCAGGAGCAGAAATGTCTTGATGATATTATCAGTCAACTGCCCCCTTCAGGTAAATGTTATCTAATGTTGTGCTGAAGGAATGATAACACAGTGCTGCAGCCAGCAGAAATGACAAGCCAGCATCCAATCTGCATATCAAAGCCTCGGCTAAATTCCTCTGCCATCTGTGTGTGCGCGCACACACACACACACACACGCACGCACACGCGCGCACACACACACACACACACACGCGCACACACACACACACACACACACACACACACACACACACACGCACGCACACACACACACGCACTCGCATGCACACATACATCCATTTTAATTGCATGCTGTGCTGCCATTTCTCTGCAGTCTCAGAGGCAAGTTGCTCCTGGCCCTCCACAATTGCAGTTCATCCCTGATAAACTCTTTCATTGTTTCATAGAAATAATATAAAGAAGCTTAATTACTCGTCCTTTGACGTTTCATAAGAACTGATCCAGCTCTGTGTTTCAGTGGGGATGCCGGCTATGATACCATCTGTCACTTTGTCACTTGGCTGTGAGGGAGCTGTCACTGGAAGGCAGGCGTTACTCTGTCTGGACACAGTACACCTCAACAACTGATGTGACAATCACAGCAGACATTGATCCATCTGGCCTGGACCCGGGCCGCCGCGCTCCCCTTCTTATTGAGGACCAGACGCTGAAAGCAGAGGCACAGAGGTTGTTTCATGACTGGAAATGAGCCTTTCATGTCTTTCCATGAATAAATGAACAAAGAGAGAGAGAGAGAGAGAGAGAGAGAGAGAGAGAGAGAGAGGGACAGCATCACATGCTCGAGTCAAGTGAAAACTCCAGCATGCTTAATCGCTCAGAATATTCATGAGTCTAAAAGTGAACATTTTAAATATATGTAAAGCTTGGATTGTTGTGCTTTACACTTTTAATGGCATGATCTCACATCAAGCTTCTTTTTGCAGAGCCGGTCCCTACTAAGGTTGCATGGTTGCACGAGGGTCTTGTCAGATTGGCAGCAGTGTGAATCTAAGTAAATGTAACGTTTTTAATGTAAATCAATAGTCATGGACTCTTTTTCTTTCTGTGCTGGTTCTCCTAAGAGTTAACGTGAGCACGTGTAGAGAAAATCTGCCTTGATTTAAGGAGAGCTTTTGTGAATCGGGCAAACACAGGCGTCTGCAAGAGCTTGGTGCTTTTATTTGATTTTTTCGATCTGAGAGCTGCGATGGCCCGAAGAAACACAAGTGTCTGTTCTCCTGCCATGAGACGATACAGCTCTAGTTTTGCAGATATCTAACACGTAGAAGGGCTTCATCGTGGTCTGCAGAGCTCAGGGTTCTCCACTTATCTTCCTCCTTGTTTTATGCCCTCATCTTCACTCACCATTAAAGCTTCCCCTCTCTTCACACAGTCCCGGCGGCAGAAACTGATCCCTTTTATGAGCTGTAGTTAGTGTCAGGGAAAGCACCTTGGGGGGATCATTAGACTGTAATGAAGCAGGAGGTAAAGTGCCATGTTCTCCCGTCGCTCTCCAACATTCCTGATTGTCAGGTTTAATTATAGCCCAGCGAGGTCTTTTGGGCGTAGCATTTTTTACTGCATTTCTCTAATTTCTTCGTCTCACCCTCCACCTTTCCTTCGCAGCAGATGGACACTTGGTCTAATTAGGATTTCCCTTACTCCTAGAGAGTGGCCCCTCTCATGGAGGCGAGCAGGAGCGTGGCATTAGGAGGACATGTTGTCATCTGTAATTAGCAAACAGCAAAGCAACAAATAAGTTACGTTGAGAAAGAAGTTGTGGGAACCACAGCTGTCAGTGCGCTGACAATGTAGAGTAGATGTGGATTATACAACATCTGTCTCGCACTGCTGCATAGTGTATGAGCTTGATTAAAGTAGTCTGCTCGTACAGTTCAATATCTGCATATGCCCCCTCTGAGCTCCGCTGCTGACATCCCCGTCTGTGGAAAAGAAGGAGTATGGATAGTCAAAACAAGTGATGCAACCAACCTCAGATGGGAAGATTAAAAAGCCATAACATCCAAGTCACAACACGAATTGCTGCCTCCCATGAAAGATGGTGGAAGAGGCTTCATGTATCATATTAATCAGTCTCTCTAAAAACTAAGCAGCTCTGGTTGTCTTGGAAATTAGCATAATTTATAAGCGATAACAGCATGTAATTTGTTTCGCTTGGAATGTGCTGCTGAAGTGGCGCAAAATATAAGTGGAACGAGTCTATTTTTATTTGCAGACTTTTAACTCTACATAACAATTCACTCTCATTACAATCTTAGGTGTTATATTTGCACAAAATGCAATATCATAGAAAAGTAAGGATTATGTACATTGATAAAAAATGACAAATGCATACAGCATCATCTTCTTATCAATCACAAAATAGATTGACCATCGAAGAATAGAACACATGTATTTTTTTTAAATAGTGAATGCCTCGTCTGTCTGTTGTTCAAAGTTTGATTATTGCTAAAATATTTGATTTGTGTTCAGACTGTTATTGAAGCAGATTCTTTTGACCACTAGGGGGCAGCACAAACATCTCGAAACACAACACTTGACACATTATCGCCTTGCAAAATTCAGGCACAAACATGTTGGTAAACAGTAGATTTCTTATCCAGCAGCAACTATAGCATCGATGTTGAGTTTTGCTACTGCCCACCCTATGAATTTAACCTACGCATTGCCCCAAAATATAGCGCAGTGGTTAGAGCGTGCGCCCCATGTACAGAGGCGGTCGGCACGGGTTAGATTCCGACCTGTGGCCATTGGCATGTCTTTCCCCCATTCTCTCTCCTACATTTCCTGTCACCTCTTCGGCTGTCCTATCCAATAAAGGCATAAAATGCCCAAAAAATAACTTTAAAAAAAACAAAAAAGTGTAAACAGTGTGAACAGAGAAGGGTCTTCCTTGCAGCGCTCTTGTGCAGCTCTGTTTTGGTTTCCACCTACTCCTGTCAGAAATATATTACTATTTAGGCCCCCATGTGTTCATTTATTAGTTTTCTGCTCCCTGGTGCTCTGCTAGTAGCATACTGTGTTTTTTCCCCAGAGCGTTTTCACAGAAACTGAAGCCACAACTGCAGAGTCAATTAATTGTGTAGAATCCTACGCCATAAATATTAGCGTGTCAACGATCTTCATAACAGTTCAGTGAGTGCTTAAAGAAATAGAAAAATGACTGCAGGATTGTGGATTTGGGAGTGAGTGTGCCCTATACCATCTCCCCACAGATTATTAATGGAAGTGCATGGGGTGTGGATAAAGAAAGGATAAAGAAAAGACCATATGGTTGGGATCACCAAAGGATTATGGTGTGTTGTTATTCGCAAAAAAGAGCGAGAGAGGAGATAGGGAGGAAAAGTGACCAGCATTGTTAGGCCCAGCGAGGAGGGAGCAGCTTGGCAAAATGTCACAGATTAGTGTGCTGCGAGAGGGAGGGCTCTCCTACCAACTGTAATGCTGTGTTGAGTTTTCAGTTAAGTCAGTGCAGGCGGGCGTTTATGGTGTTTGCCCAGCGTCTGTACAAATATGAGCTTTGGAGTCTGACTTCATGTCCGCGCTAAATACAGCGGGGGCGTGGCTGTGTCGCCATTCAAAATAATGATCCGGTAAACCAACAAGCCTTGTGTCTGGATTCCACATGTCCTCCCCTAATTCACTCCTCGTGAGCAACTCAGACAGACAGACCACTTAAATATGCAGCATGCACTTTCCAAAACGCTCCCTCGCCTATATATAAGAGCACAACTCATAATTTATTAGTCAGTCTGAAGAAAAGGCTTTCACATCTGTCACGCCATGTAAGGAAACATTACAAGCGGTTTGTTTGAGCTCTCAGCCAATATTTGTGCCTTTTATTCTGCAGTGTGCAGTAATGGAGGAGCTGCAGTTTCGTGCGGCAGACTTGAAAATTACTGCATATGAAATAAGCAATTTGACTTATTTGTCCACAGTGTATTTTTATTGTCTAAACTCAATGTGCATGCAGTGGTCAGTCGTGGTGTGCAGGTCTTCAGTAACTGTTGCGAGCTGCATTTTCAGGCCAGTCAAGGCAGGAGAGAAACTGGCATGTTATACAAGGATTTATTGTTTTGCTGTCTTGTTTGAAAGTGCACTGACAGAACACAAGGAACTAAGCGGCTCTTTCTGCCTCGATGACTACTTGACTGCTGCATTTGTTTCCCTCTTCACTCACACAGCTTCTTCACTAATGTCGGAGATACACAGAAATGCTCTGCAAAAGATCTGTTTCATCTTCTCCATCCTGCATAATGAATAGATCCATTCATCCGGTCTCACTGTTACTGAGGGATCTCTTTATGGACACAAGGATGAATGTTTTCAAGCGACTAAACACTGAGGTATGGTTTTAACACAGACGTGTAAAAGGTGTGAATCCTGACAGTCTTTGGTGTGTTAATCTGTCAGGATGATCTTACATCTCCCACGGTCAGACTCTGCTTATTAAACCACCACCTTTTATCTTCTCTTTCTTCTCAACCTCATTCCTTATCTCGCCTTTTACAGTTTTTAATTTCTCATTTACGTTTCTTCTTCTTCTCTAACCCCTCTTGAGGCCATTTGCTGTTTTTCTCTGTCCGTTTTTTTCTCCCCCCGTCACTCCTACTCACCATCACTCCATTTTCCTCAGGCCACACCTCTCAATATATGGTCTTGGGAGGATAGAAATTGAGATGAGAGCGCCGCTGTCCCTCCCTCCAACCACTCCTCCATCCTCTCGTTTTCTCCCGATCTGATATGATGGCGATTTGACTGGGAGAAACAGGCTCACTCTCTGCTGTCCCTTTCCCTCCTCTTTTGCAAGTTTTCTTCTTCCACAGAGTCTCGCGGCCCTCACATCCGTGGAAAATCTGAATCTGTCGTTTATAGCCCCTCTTCTCACAAAACTTGTTTTCCCCTGCCCATAAAACCTCCCAGACAATCCTTATAAATGCTTAACAAGGTCAGGTTTGGTGTACTTTCCAGCAGCATCCATCTATTGTGTTTCTCTAGTGTCTTATAGTGCTCTAGTATTTTTGCTTGTATTTGTGGGGTTATAATAGTGGTGACATAAAAAAAGAGGTCGGGTTCCACTGAGGTTAGAGAAGAAAGAGATGCCCTTTTCCTTCATTTACCGTCGTTACATAACAGAAGAAGTGACCCGTGGTGTTAGTGAGATCTGATAAAGTTTATTGCTTCTTTGTTTTGTAGGTAAATCTGCTGGATTTGCTCCTCATTCTGTGATTTTGTTTTTCCAGTTTCTCCTCTTACAGTGTATTTCTGCCTCCATGCATCCCTCATGTGTTTTCCTCTGAGCGTTTCTGCAGCAGCAGCTTGGAGCCTCCCCTCTTTCCCTCTTTCCCTCTGCACCCGTGCCATGCCAGTCCCATTGGCTCCAGGGTTTCCCTATGTGTATTTATAGTGTATTTATAGGCACTGAACCCTGTTTTCTATCTGCTTATCAACAGCCACCGTGTACCCCACCCACCAATTTACCAGACTCAGCCCTGGGATTTTAGAACACCACAGGTCCTGGCTGCAGTCGCTCACAGCTCGCCAGACCTTGATGCCTGTCCTCCCCTTTCTCATTCGCTGGTTTCTACTAAAGTGTTCCCAAATCCCAAATCCCTTGATTTGTGCCCTGCTGCCTCATTTTTTTTTTTTTTCAACCACTCAGCTTTTATTCTTCCTTTCTCTTTGGTAACCCACTTTTTGGGCTTTCCTTTCTGTCAGTCAGCTCTCTCTCTCTCAAATGTTCGTAGCTCTGAGACTCCATGGAGTCCCCCCGCTGCTCCTCGGGACTCCAGAACACCAGCTTAAACACATCTCTCCTCTGTTCTCATCATGTGTGCATTACTTTAGCTATTAGGCGTGAACTGTGAGCTGCGGAGATTTGTGTGTCGTAAATCCTTCGCCTACCAGAGCGTGTTGCCAAATCGTGTCTGCGCACAGTTTTACACAACCTCTGAGCTTTTTGCAATAACATGTGAGTCAAAAGTGGAGACACACAGAAGCGCACAAGTTGGATCCTGCATCTTCTTATCCAGGCAGCGAACAGAAGAATATAATTGTCTTTGCAATAAATTTCAATCCAGACATGAAAGAATTTCGGTGTTTCCACTGCTAATTACTCACATAGTCTGCGGTCATGTTCAGAGTGTCGGGACAAGACGCAGATTTCACTCTAGCAGCTGTGGACTGTTTTTAAACTACATTTCACTAAATTACTTCAAAGATAATTAAAAAGGTCTTATATTGAACAGAGCAGCCACAAGATGAGGAATTTAAAAAAAAAAGTATACTGGTGGTTTGCAGGGTGTTATATGACTCAAAGATGGAGGAAGAGGGCGAGGGGGATAGAGACAACGTGGGAGGCAGACAGGATGAAGCGCTGCCTGGCAGAATGGGCCACTTCAACTGGATTTAATGGGACGTTGCTAAGGGATGTATGAATGGTTTAGCTTCTCATGTCTGATTTAGCTCCACTCTCTCCTCACTTTCAGCCCTTCTGAATGAGGCGAGGGACTACAGTCGAATGTGCTGAAGAAGTCCTTTCATCCCATCTTTGTGACACTTATAGGTTAAACATTGTCACACATTTGAAATATTATATTTCCCTTCATCAGATTAGGACATTTTTCATTAAAAAATGCTCTCAGACGTGAGAGTGATATCGTTTTTTTTTTCACGTTTTCGTTTTTCTTAATATTCAAGAACTGGAAAAGCTGAACGTCCCAGAAAATCTTAGCAAATGCAGTATTTTTATACTCGTGTTTCTCTATGTTCATCATCCATTTATGATACAAACTTGTGGTGTGGTTTAATTATACGCTGCAGCCACGCAACACCTTTCCTGTGTTTGAACCCCCACATTAGGCGCTATTAACAAATCACTGCTCTTTCATCAACAGCATCTTGGTAAAAAAAAATTTCTTTCAAGTCTAAACCACAGGAAATTAGGAATATCCATTAGCTGGGTAGGTTTTGGCTAGGTTTTACACACACACACACACACACACACACACACACACACACACACACACACACACACACACACACACACACACACACCTACACACACAGTAACACACTCTGTACTTCAGTCCACTGAGAGCGTAGTTCTGCCCGGTGGGCCTGCATGACAAGAGCAGAGGAAATGGCCGGGCATTAATGGTGGCTTTGATTACTGTCCTGTTACTAATGTAGCCAACATGAAAGACTAAAAGAGGAGAGGGACGACTTCAGCCCCAATCAGAGGCAATCCGATGGCATCTCCATGTAGCCAGGCCATTTGATGCCCACAGAAAGGCTCTCAGGAGCACACATCACCTCTCATCTGTACATCTGGATGAGAAGTTAGGTTTCAGACTCTGCTCCCATCTCTCCCCCCCGTCCCTCTGCCCTCTAAAGTCAGAAGGGTCCCTGCGTTGCTGTTTGCTTTGGTGTCGTCTGCAGTCGGGATGTTTTATGAGGAGTTTTCATAGCCCGAAGCTGCGCGTACTGGTAGACTCACTTGTGTGGTGGCTTTTCATACAGCTTGTGAGACGTGATGCAGTTTTACGAAGCTAGAGGTACAACAGATGGAGTAAAATGTTTGTGGATTGTGTTGAGTGTTTCGGCATGTTTGGTTCTGTGTGTTTTCCTACGTCTTTATATTGTGTTCACATGCATAGTGCAAACAAGGCAAGGCACTCGGTACAGGAAGTAGAGACCACCGTGACAGAAACAGAATATCTGCTACTTTTTCATTGGATCTATATTAAAGATGTACATTGTCATCAGATTTTACAGTGATTTTAGTCATGCTAATGTAAACTTGGCTGATATGCACCTATGATGTAATTTAGTCATTTCTGAACCTGGTTCTCCAAGGATAGCCGATTAGCCGAGGTGAACTAAACTAGTAACACTAGCCTATATAAGCCTACCAGTCAACTCTCCAGATTCACGGAAGTAGAGCTGCACGTTTAGTTGATTAATGAATCAAAATGAATCAGAAAGTAGTCCAATAATTATTTGATTATTTTTTTCAAGCAAAAAAAGCAAATATCTGATGGTTCCACGTTCTCAAATGTGAGAATTGATTGCTTCTCTTTGTACTGCGTTGTAGTGAACTTATTTGTTAGTGTTTTGGATTTTTTTGCCCAGACACATCCGTACATATTGTGACATCACAGTGAGCTCTGCAATATTGTGATGGCCATTTTCGCAGTTTCTAGATGCTGTACAGACCAAAATAAAAGAGAAGAATCTTCAGTTGCTTCGCTTTGATTAATTTATCAACTCAACAAATGTGGCTCTGCTCTCTGGGGTTAGTCTCAGCCAATGGGGTTAACTCTGCCTCCACAGAGGCCCTGGTTCCTTTAAATATGTAACCAAATTCCCAATTCACCATGTGCATGACCCAAGGGTGTTTGGTGTGGCACATAAAAATAGGTCATGTGCTCAGAGTGCAGAGGCATGCTGATATCCATCCAGTTCAAAATGAGAGTCTTTACCCAGTGGAGCAGTTTAATAATGGCAGCATTGACTAACCCTGTCTGCACACACACGCACACACATAGAGGTACATATATAATTACAGAGGTGCATTTTTACGACATAAAGACTTCAGTGTCTACATTTAAATCCAGATCTTCACAATTTCACTAGACTTAATACCTTGTGTGTGACAGTATTCCCGTCTTTGAGTCACAAATGACGCCTGCGGTGGAGAAGAACACACCGTCCCTCTCTAATTGAGATGCTGTAATTTGACTTATTTTCCCACTAAAATTGTTGCTGGATCCTGAGTGACATCAAAACGCAAAGCAGTCCTGTTTATAATTAGCGAGCGAATCCTTTGTCAGAGAGGAGGCCGGACGTCCGAACCTGCTCTGAAGAAGAACTTTTCATTTTGAGCTTGAGCCTAATCTTCCTGCCAGCAGTCATTGTGTGAAAAGCATTTTTTTTTATGAATTCTCATTTTATACCAAAGCTCAGATGATAATAACACTTATTGCAAAGCCCATTTAAGAGCCAGGCATTTTGAAGCCATATATGCTGTGTAAATGCTTTTTAAACGACCTTAAGCACTTTATGACAGAGTTAATAATATGAGACAGGACCCCAGAGCATTATAAACTATTAAACCACAATGTGTCACGGTGCTGAGCTGATTGACCCCAGTGTTAGGCTCTGTGCTGAGCACTATAGCGTTCATTGGCTGTGTCCAGCTGTTTCCAGATAGTCAGACTCTCCTGGGGAAACAAACACTCACAAGCATGGCTGTAAAATGATGTACTGTATGCATGTAGACGGCAGCTGGTGTTGCGTGCTTGTGAGTGTTTTTATATGATTTGAAAATTCTACTTTTCCACATGCTCACTCGGCCTCCAAGCTGAAAAGCACTGCCTGCAATTCACATCTCTGCCTCTCTCTCCCCAGTCACAGATGTGGATGTTGGACTCTTCCTCTGTGCCTGGGAGTTCATTTAGTGTCAGCCCCAGCCTTATCGACTGGAGTCTGTACAATGGCTACAACACATGTCCACGTGACCGTCTCGCCTCCTCTGGAAATGAATCCGCTCTCAACAGACACATCGCTGCCATTCTCATCTCCTTTCACTCCCTCCTCATAATTCTATTAGCGCCTTCTATTCAGGAATGGCCTGATAAGTCTGTGGCACAATGAGTGGTGCAATGGAGAGGTTCCTCTGGGGTTTGGATGGCCCTGGCCTGTGTGATGTTTCAGAGAGCCGCGGTTTTGTTCTCAGTAGTGTCGCCTCTCGTAGCTACTGCCGCTGGAACAGTAAGCTGCAGCCTTTCAGCTCTGAGAAGCACATGAGAAGCTTACAGAAGGCCTGTGTCTTTAGGCTTTCATGCTATGTTTCTGAAGCCACACTTGGCACGATATAGCATCTTAAGTATGTGTGTACATGCATGTGTGTGTGTGTGTGTGTGTGTGTCACTAATGTGCAGTTGCAAGCACATGAAATGAGCGAACCTGGAGACATATATGCAAATGCATTAGCACATCTGTGTCTCTGGTGCCTCAGGGAGTATGCATGTGTGTGCATGTGTGTGTGTGTGTGTGTGTGTGTGTGTGTGTGTGTGTGTGTGTGTGTGTGTGTGTGTGTGTGTGTGTGTGTCTGTGTGTGTGTGTCTGTGTGTGTGTGTGTGTCTGTGTGTGTGTGTGTGTGTGTGTGTGTGTGTGTGACTGGTCCACTCTCTCATAGGAAGATTAATATTGCTGGTGCCCGTCTGCAATGTGCGGTTGTGCCATTAAGCTGTGTCAAACAGAAAACCATAATCTGGATTGAACAGTCTCTGGCATGGAGATATTCTGACTGGGTCATCATTAATGTTCTGGCTTGATTTAGAGGCCTCAGCTATGTCAGCAGCTTCACGGCATCATTACACCATAACTGTATCCTGTTGCAGGGGCACAATATAAAAAATGTGTTTTGAAAAAAACACCCCCCCCCTTCTCCCCCGTCTCCTCTCATGAGTGTTGTTGTCGTGTTACCGCTCATGTTTTTTCCTCCCATGTCTGATCCGCCTCCTCTCCAAGCATTTTTTTTCCCCCTCCTCCTCTCCTCTCCTCTCCTTCCTGAGTTGTGTCCTTCTGGATGTAAGCATGGCAACAACAGGCCTCCTTGGTAATACCTCCCAATAAATCCATTGCATGCTGTGAGAGAAAAAGTGCGGATGAGGGAAAGGAATAAGAGAAAGTGCTCCAAGGAGGAGGGCGGGGGGGAGCATGAATAATAATGAAAAGTGCCAGAACTCGTGGTGTCCCATCAGGCCTGGTAACACCTCGGCATCCCCCCCTGTGCTGTTTTGGTTTCAGCAGGCGGATGAAGGCTGTGTGTGCAGAGGGAGAGGTAGATAGGACCAGAGAGAATGGCCTGAGAAGTGGGAGGATGGATGTGTCCTACGTGCTTCGAGTGCTAAGAGGAGAAGCTGAGGAGGGCGGAGCAGGTAATAATTAGCAGTAAATGCTGTTCAGGCAGGGGAAAAAAGGCAGTTGGTTTGGGTTTCATCTCAGACGCTTCTCTGTTTATGTTGAAGAGTTCCTCCTGTTCTCTGATGTGTTTTTAAGTAATGTTAGATACCATGTGAACCCAGCAGCATAGAGAAAGAGAGGGAGTATTTTATTAAGCCTGCATCTAATATTTATTTCTTTATCGCTTAATGATGTTTATTTAATTAATCAACTTATATTAATCGATAAATAATAAACATTAAAAAAAGTTACATGTCCCTCACAAGTTCCTACACCTGCAGGGGATGTCACCCAATGTCTCGTTTTTTTCACTAAAATGAAAAGATATTCGTTCATTTTACTATAAAAAAAGGCAAACAAATGCAACAGGTTCTCACATTCTGGGAGTTGGAACCACCAAGTAGCTGCCGTGAGGCATTTTTTATGTTGTATAACCAAAGTACTCTCTCAGGTACAGTAGACAGGACAGCATGAGCGGTGGTTGGTAGGTCCTTTGTGAAAGATGTAAAAATGAAACATGTTGACCCTTTCCTCTCTATTTAGCCACATTTCAACCACGCCATGGCAGCTGGTTTAGAAAAGAAAAAAAAAACACCTCGAAATCCTGAGGATGATCTGATCCTGATTGGATCATCTCAAAAGCTGGCAAGACTATGGGAGGACCCACATTTTCCTCACTTGTGTTATTACATCAAGTCCAGTCAAGTCAATTTATTTCACCACACAGCATTGTCCAAAGTGCTGCACAACATGTGACAAATAAAACCTGGAGAACAAGTTAAAACACATTTAAGCAAATAAAAGAGAGTAAAGTCATAAATAATCATTAAGTTAGTGAGATCTGAAAAAGTCCTCATTAAAAGCAACTTACACTTAAAAGCAGATGTAGACAAAAACAAGGACGAGAATTTATATGAGAGTCTACAGGGGTATAGTCACAAATACTGTACAGAAAGGAAATAGAAAGATTGGGTCCAGACTGGAAAAGCCAGTCTGAAAAGATGTGTTGATTGACATGTGAAGCCTGGTAGTGACGTTGATGACCTGATCTGGACGTGGAGAACGTTCCAAAGTTTAGGGGCTGCACTGAAAAGGCCTGGCTAAGGGCCAGTCTAGTTTTAGGCACAACTAAAACTAAGGTTTAAGGAGTACGAATGAGAGGTGAATAAATTCAATTGGTAAAAACCGCTCATCCTGCCATGATGTTGATCTTCTAGCTGCAAGCACACAAGCAATGAAGTATGGTTAACACACATCGGCACAGGGTTAAAAGAGTGTAATTACATTTTACACACACTTGAAAGCAGCTCGATTGCCTGTTGTGCAAAGTACAACCTGACAGCCTATCAGCCTGCAATGAACTTTGACAATTTTTGCGAAACAGTCTAAAGATGATAATCTGAAGCAGGTTAGATTGGACGTAGCCGAAGCAGCCTCAGAGAGCAAACAGCACACGTCCGAGCAAAAGAATAGCACATGTCATATGAGGAAAAATAATGTGACCTGTCCAACAAAGTGTACGATAAAGACCTGAGCTCCTGACACGTGTGCATTGTAAATATAGAGCAGTTAAAGCATGCTTCCCTTCCGCACAGTTGACTGCCCTGCAGGAGAGGAGAGGGAGAGAGGATTGAAATGCAAGTGAAAGTGAAAGAACGGCCATGACAGACCTATAAAGGGACATCCTTGTTGTGTGTAGTTGCTTAGAGGCCGGTGCTGTAAGCTTTTGTTGCTGCACAGTGGAGAGGAAAGCTCAGAGTAAGTGAATGAAACTCACAAATGACGGAGGGAAAATTGCAGCAGAGTGTTTAAGTAAGCTTTCAGTAAACCTTGAAACAGTTTTGCATCTTGATGTCAAAATATGCATATATTAAAAGGAATATATCTAGAAATAGAATTTGATAGCATCAAGTAGCATAATACATTTTTGTTTTAAATGTACGAAATGTTTGTTTTTTTGGCACATTGCAGTATTCTCTTCCATGAATATGGTCTTCTATAACTAACCTTGAACCCTGAGGTGTCAACCTGCCTTCTCATTATAGCAGACAATAGCAACGTTTTTCCTAACCCTATACCTATAGTTACATGGATGAGCCGCTCAATTCCAATTACACTGCTGTGATTGCAACGCTGTCACGAAGCCTACAAAAGCTATTCAATGGTGCACGGCCACACACACACACACACACACACACACACACACACACACACACACACACACACACACACACACACATACACACACCTACACACACACAATCATGCAGGATGGAGAGCAAGAGTGGCCCGGCTATTGTTGACGCAAGGAGAATTCAGAGAGGCTACATCAATCTTGTCATCAAAAATCAACATGCTTGTTAGTCTGTGTTTTTGTGTTTGTATGTGTGTGTGTGTGTGTGTGTGTGCGTGGGCTTGGCTGTGTCTGCGTGCGTGGCCGTTGTTGTGTGTTTGTGTGTGTGTTTAGAAATGAGATTCACCTTTTGGTCTGAGCGAGGTTTTACTGGACTGTGGGTCGATAGATCAATGCTGAGTGGAAGGCACACACTCAGCAGAGCCAGAATAGCTCTCGAAAGGCCACAGCAATCAGTCTTAGCCAGGCCTGTCCCCTAATCATCCAGTGGAGATTCTCATTCTGAATGGAGGCCGTTTTTGCAAACTGGCACTCGAAGCTCTTCCAGTGAAGTCAAATAAGCACCAATTACAGATATGGGTAATTGAATATGATGATGCATTCACTGTTCATCTGTGAACTGTATTTTTTTTTTGTTTTTTTCTGCTCTATGATACTCATTTTGTTTTTTACCTTGATGTTTCGTCACAGGTCAGACTTTAGTTAATCTAACAATAATCAGAGGCAGGTATAATCACAGTGCTTAAGTTAAATCTAAGTGGGCGGAGCCAAACCACAGCTTGCAGCCTGGCAAGCTTGTACTGGGAAATAAATAGTCCTGATCAAAAAAAAGGCTGGCATTCATCTAGAGAATGGTGATTTATGATAATAATGGAGCTGCTTTCTCTCAACCAATGAAATTGATTCTGCTTCAGTGCAAAACCTGTTTAACCAATCAGCATTATAAAAACATCTTACTTACTCTATATCATTTTTACCACATTATAAATCAATCTTCTGTAATTGTCATTAATAGGATTTTAGTCATGCTAGAAGCATGTGTGTCTATCAGTGGGATGGTCCATCGCCTTTTGTTATGGAGGCTTTAATCAACCAAAATAAATACTCAAATAATTATATGAGTAAATGTTTGATTAACTGAATAAATGATAAATAAATAAATAAATAAATAATAATAATAAACATTATACCTACGTAACAGCGGCATTTTAGCATTCTGAACATGTTGGCATGCAGATGTTAGCATTTAGCTCAAAACACCTTAATTACAACCCTCACTCTACTCCAAGAGGGCTAAAAATACCTTAATCCAATATCATAATATTAAAATTGCATGCAATATTTTAAAAGAAGTGTAGCAGAAGTTGATTCTGTTAAAGGCATCGCCTTGAAAATCTCAGCCATAGAATCCTCGACCTATAGCATACAAAATAAAATCATGCTTCAAATCACTGATTGAGTTAAACTGTGTAAACTATAAGTACTGAGGACTCTCTTTTTCCACCCACGGTTTAAATCATGACAGTTGTACCTACGTGTCACAGTACATACAGTATATTGCACCAGCTGCCTATATATACAGTACATTCACGGTCCGTAGAATTATGTAGCATAATATGATTATTTGGTCAATATGCAGCGCCGCGTGAGCAGCTCTGTGCCAGCTGATGATGCCACTGCTTCACTGATGTCATTTGTTTGAAAACTGAATGAATGGTGCAGATTAAGGATCATCTTTTATGCCATATGGAGAAATTCATCATCTTTCCTTCCCACTCACTGATAAACATGCGCGTGTAATCCACTACCGCTTTAGACATGGAGAGTAGAACAACAGTTCAGGTTCTTCTTTCCATGTGGTTTATATGAGATCTATCTATCCGTCCATCTACATCCATTCCTGCCTCATTCTGTCCAATCTCTCCTCTCCACCTCCGGAGGTGGAAAGAGAGGCATCAGGCTTTTTGCGATGATTGTGTCCTCAAACTGAATTTTTAATCCAAGGCAATTTAATTAACTTGAAGCCCTTCCTGATGCTTTTGATGAATTTGAAACGAAAGAAAGAGGGATTGGATTTTTCCTGAAACATTCCTGCACTAGAGGGAAGACTCCTGAGTTACTCCTGGCGTCACACACGTCGAGGAGCTGCTGCCTTGTGTGTGTGTGTTTGCCCAGTTAAACCTGCGAAACAAAACTCAGAAAAACTAAAAAGCAACAGTGATTCTATTTTCTCTGCGCTGTGGATCCAGACGGAGAGAGAAGCTGAGCTGACAGTCAGAGGTAGCGGGGTTGATGTTTGTTTTTTTCTAATAAATAGGACTCGCAGAGCCAGAAAGGAGGAAAGAGGTTCCAGAGATGAGCGGCGGTGGTGGTGCTGCTGCATCAGGAGGTGCACAGTTGGGAAGACGCATCCTGCTGTCGGTGTATCTGTCTCAGATTATGTTGAAATGATGGCTTCATCTTTATGGCCTGTTTATCTGTTCAGGATATTTACCGGCTGGCGTGACAAGAGCTCATAGGCAACAGGAGAAGAAGAGGAGGTCATGTGGAGCAGTAGAATTCCTGGGATGTGACTGTGTGTGTGTTTTATGCTTGTATGGATCCCCCTCCATAAATGATTAACGCAAAGAGAATCACTGGAGACTAAAAGTCATGGCACACATTTCACCTTTCTATCCCTACCTCTCTTGCCGTCACCTAAATGCCTCTCAGGTACCCTCTAGTTGAAGATCCTTCTTCCTCAGTGTCTTGCCACGCTTTAAACCCCTAATAGCTGTGTTTTGCTCTGTGATTTTCATTTAGGGCTATTCTTTGCCGAAGCGCAGGCGTCTTTGAAGGCGCTCCAAATCGCGTAAAAAAAGAAAGAAAGATCTGTTGTGTTGTGAAGGAATTGACTATTTGATGGCATCATTTACACGGTGCTTGTCCCCGAGGACTCAGAGGCTACATTTGAAACAGGATGTAGTTCCTTTTAAAATCATCTCTGCTGCATAATTCATTAAATTGGCATTATCCTTATTCAGATGCGTTGTGATGTATGTGAATCATGGTTACGTCTATGAATTGGTCTCAGAAGGAGGATGCATTTAATGAATATCTGTTTTCCACAGAGAATAGGCTGTAAACAAGCTTCTTTTTTTTTTTTTTTGCAATGTGTGTTATCCTCGTGTGTCTTTTTCTGTGCAGCCTATATCTGCCTATTTGTGGCTCTCTCGTAATCTGCCTCTCCTAAATCTGTGTTTTCACGCTCCCACCTAAACTTGTGTGTGTGTCAATGTGTCAAAGGGAGAGAGAGAGAGAGAGAGAGCGTGAGGGAGAGAGAGAGCTCTGCTGGAAGGAAACAGCTGTCTCTCTGTTTGTCAGGCCTGAGATCTGAAGGGCTAACGGAGTAAAGGAGGAGGAGGAGGCAGGAGGAGGAGGAGGAGGAAGAGCACTGCAGTGCCTGGGGAGCTATGACAGCCCTCACACTTCAAAAAACTGCAACACGCTGAAACCAGATCACACACATAGACATACCTGGATCACAGTGGGGAAGGCTGTATGGAGAGCCTTTGGGTGTTTGTGGTGTGCTAGTTAAAATTCTTTGAGTGAAGCTTTTTTACTGCCCATCTTATGATGCAAAATGTAGTTTGACTTTGTAGGATTTTCAAGGCCAAGGCTGAGATTTTAAGATTAAAATCAGGTGTTATTACGTTTTTGTTTCCAGTATTCAAGGTTTTTTTTTTCTTTTTAATGTTCGAAAGACTAGTGTAGAAAAAGGCCTTTGTAATTACATCCAGCTATCATGGGTTGTTTTAACTCTTTTGCATGTTCAACAGTGGAGAATAAGACTTTTAATGAACTAGACTAAACTAGGCCACAAACCTCTAATATTTTATTTTATTTAACCTTTATTTAACCAGTAAAAATTAGCACAGACAGCAATAAGACTCCATGACCATGAAAACCCACCCCTAGGATATGGAATAGTTTGATAGTTATTCTAGAAAAAATATGTTTTATTCATAGCTCATAGGTTTTCTTCAGGATCTAGCTCAGGAACATTTTGACAACGCGTCCAACATGACACCAAACTGAATCAGCACATTAGTTGCAAGTCTGTATCACGATTACTATTTGTTATCTTTGAAGGACTGTGGCCTCTGTGTGAATGTTTGTCTGAATGCTGACTTGTGTTGTAATTCACAGTACTGAATTTTCCGTGAGTCCGGAACATGTAAACATTCTGGATCGCCAGATCTGGAATATCACTCGGATCCAGATCAGAACTGGATGTGGTGGATCTTGTGGGAGCTGTCGTTGTGTAATTCTTGTCCAGACATTGTAGGCATTATCCATAAGGTTAGAAGCAAACATCTTGTAAATGGCTGGCTATGGCTGTGGTACAGTAACTGGCTATAATAACAAGTCCTTTAAAGAAAGTATTGATCTAGATGATGATCCGGATCACCTCCAAAATCTAATGGAGTGTTCCTTCGGCCGTACCATACCTCTCTCTGTAATAATCAATCTAAATGAATCAAATGATGACAGATAACAATACTCTTTCTTTCTTTCTTTCTTTCTTTCTTTCTTTCTTTCTTTCTTTCTTTCTCTCCTTCTTTCTTTCATCATCCCTGACTCCCGCGCCTATACAGACCACTCACTCATTCAATGTAACCTGTCACAGCCTCCTATTCCTGCTCCGTCTCCTATACAATAAGAGAACAGTGGAGGTTTTTTTTAGCAGCAACGCCAGTAAACGTTAACACATGCTGTCGGATGTGAACGCACAGGTACGCCTGTCTCATTTGCTGCTGAAAGGCGCTTTTTTTCCCCCCCCAATTTATCAAATGTCATTGCTGCAAAGGTCAGCCTTCACATCGTTCTGCTGGAGATAAAACAATGTACCACCTCCTCTCATCTCCAGTCTCCCTGTGGTGTTGATGATGTTTTTTTCTCTTTAGTTGATCCGTCGATGGGATGCGCTATCTTACCCTCTCATGCATTTAAAGCTTACCTGCCTCCTTGCGGCTCAACACCCCCCTCTTGAGGTTTAGAATAACTCCCTCTCTGTCTGTGCGTGTGAAAGTACGATCCTGTATTTGAACATGGGCATAGGTGTGTATGTGTAAGTGTGTAACGTCTGTGCTCACTTTGTCTGGCCCCTGGCTTTGATGGATGATGTGTGACAAGTGTGTGGAGTCAGCCCTTTGGTGGGAACCCGCTGGGGCTGGAAGATGCCCTTGTCCTTTTATATTTTACAGCATATCTTTTCGCTCCTCCGCTCTGCTTCCCTTCCACACTGTGGCCTCTGACCATCGCTACCGGCTTATGGTGATCGATTGGCAGTTTGACTTTGAAACAACATAAAACATCCTCTCCACGATTCGCCCAAACGCACTGTGACACAGTGATACTAAGAGTATGATGCAGCACCCTGGGTAATACATTAACTCTTCATCCAGAGACAGAGGAAATAACACTTGTTTCTGTAATTCACGTCGGTTTCACATGAAACAGAATTCCAGAGACTGATGCTGGGTCAAAGGTGAGCAGGCTGGATGATGTAAAACTTGAAAAGAAAAGAAAAACGCTCCTCTGTGCATTCAGCTGCGTGGAAGGAATTCAGAGAGAGAGGCTTCATGAATAAATCTGAGCTGTCACAACTTTAAGATTCTTCAAAATGACTTAGTTGTCACCACTGGGAGGCAACACTGATGTCTTAATAATGGAAATGTGGATTTGGGATGTGACCAGCCAGAAGTCCTCAACTAAAGGAGCGTTTTTTTGTGCACATTTAGAATGTTGTGCATCATTTGTGAAATATGTGTATTTTTTATCTATGGCATGTGTGCACGATTCTTATCTGGGGTATTGGTGCAACGTCTTTTTTTTTTTATAGGGTATCATGCAATATACTGGGAGTTTTATATGTGTAAGATGTGTAAGAGGTCTTATCTTATCTTATAAAAAAGAAAAAAAGAAAAATTAATATTGATATTGTCAGATGTTAAACCTTGTGGATCTTTCATGTATCATGTGGTTGCGTTTTCGCTAGCTGTATGTGTAATTGTTCTCATACACTTTCATGATTTCAGTCTCTCTCCACCTCCATCTATTCCTACTCTGACTGTAATTAATTTGCAAAAAAAGGAAAAGAAAAAATAAACAAAGATGAAATTGACTGATATGATTTTTTTCAGATCATCTGTAGCTATCACGATAATAATGTTATAATTAATTCTTAATCCTGGATCAATTGTCGTGTAGTGAAACTGTGATGTTCTAACAGCCTTGTTCCTTTATGGAGGATCAAGGCTTTTCGTTTTTTGCAATATAAAACTGCTGGAATGATGCTTACAGCAGATGTATGCCACAGGTTTACCATCCTGGTCGGTCGGTGATGGATTTATGCCAAAGGGACAAGACAGCTATTGTTCAGCTCTGCTGTGTAGGAGTATGCCTTTCACTTTCAACTGATCGCTGAAGGCAGGAAAGGGACCAACATCGGAATTTTATTTGGACCGAGTGAATCTGATGAGAGTATTTTTATTTGCAGCTCCAGGCGAAAAGCTTTTTCCGACTTGATGTCAATAACAGGGCGAAAGGAAACGCCTCCTGTTTATTTTTCCTTCTTCTTCTCTCTCCCGCTGGTGTTGCAGAGGTCAGCTGTGTCCCACATGCACATGTCGAGTTTCCAGAAGCAGCGCTCTCGTTCACCTTTATGTTCTCACACTGTTGTGTGTTTGCCGCTGAACCTCTGCTGCCCCAGTGGCTGCTGGGGCCTCTCCCGAGCGGGGAGCGGAGCCAAGAACCTGTCAGGCCACCCAGTGTAAACTATGTGTTTACAGCAAGGCCAGGGTCACGCCCCGCTCACTACATCTCACCTGCTGCCGTTGATAAAAAAATCTGATGTTGGTGTAGACGGGCAGCTGTAATGGCACCAACAAATCCTTCTTAAAAAGGAAATTACTGTATACTGTTGTCGAGCAGCGTTTGGCTTTCCTCCTTCCTGTGAAGGAAGGGAAACATGTGCTTCTTCTGGCAGCATGGTGGAAGATTTCCACTTATCATTCAGCATAAATCTGTGGATTTGTAAATATTTTAAAGGTTAAGTTCGACCAGGCCGTCCAGAAGGAAAGGGGCGAGTGGCTCTTGAGCAGCGGACATCTCTGCCCTCTCGCTGTGTTTTCTCCGAGCTCAGTACATACTGTGTACTCAAACATTTATAGACTTTATTATGTGGTCATGCATATATGTATTTTTCCTCTGCCTTATGGTAACGGCACAGCTTCCTCAATCAGCATGCCCCTAATGGTTTGCTTGATCAGAACACGCTCACATTTGCCAGAACACAGGTGCTGCTGTTGGCGGATTCAAACATGATGTTACATAACACCTAACAGCTGCATGTTTGTTAGAAGAAAGAGCTGCAAGAGGCATTTAGTTTGTCCTCTCCTCACAGTCCCTGCTTATTCTCTCCATTTAACTCCGCTGCCTCTGTTCCATCAATCTCTTCTTAATTTCTTGTTCACTATTTCTTTACTTCTTCCTCTCTCGCTTCAGTTTTCCTCTCTTTGCCGGTCAATGGGGGGCATCACGCCATGCTCTAAATAACTTTATTGACATTTGAATTGGATCACATTAATTAGCCAGCCTTCCTGCTTCCTGGCTGGCATTCAGCGCAAGGAGAGCATCAGTGCAGCCACATCTCACGCCGGGCCACAGGCAGAGAAATGTGTCTCCAATACAAACACACGCTTTAATTCACGCGCTGCTCACTCAGACTATAATTGTGTTATTCACAGAAAAGCAACGACACAAAACGTGTGCACCTCATGGAGCACGTTGGAGCTAATGAATAGAAATAAAGCAGCTTATTGTGGCATCTTCCCCTATAGAGACAGCAATGTAACAGGTCTATGTGAAATATGCATGTGGATCTCTTAAAGCCTCAACGACAATCAATCATTGCACTCAACTGTTTGCTCAAGCTTATCCCCCAAGAAATCATCACTCATGTGCCGTCAGCAAGGTCATGAAATGCTGGCAAGAACTTCACCGTCAGACATTTGGTCTGTTGTTAAGGCAGCTGCAATATTTTATCTTGTGAACAGATTATCTGTATTTCGCAGTGCATGATCATGTCACACAGTTGGAAATCAAATGTTCTTTCTAAAATACAAATGGACGGTTCACATAAGAATGTACGTACTTTACTTATTTTGTACTGTTGTAAAAACACAGTACAACACAAGACTGTAGAAACACCTAGCCTGGCTCTTTCCGACACGAAGGAAATGCATCTTTAAACCACACTGATTAAAACCTCCCCACTAAGTAACATGGCATCCTGCAGTCTGCTCAAGGTGACTATAGAACTGGATGAAGACATAAATAGAAGAAGAAAGAGACCTTTTTAAACCTTTCTAAACATTTATTATTTGCTCATTTTGTTGGGTCGCATATTAATTTGATCTGTCAGTTGTTACCACAAACTAAGAAGAATAAAGAAAGAAAAATCATTATTTGTTGCTGTACTGACACTTATGTTAATATGTCATCTAAAAAGTATGTTGTTATCACGCCTTTTAGGGTATTCTAGTAAATCTGAGGTATCATTAACATTGATAAGTCAATGAGTCAATAATCATTGACTGACAAAATTACAGCTGCTTCAGTCTTGCAGTTCTTCTGCAGCAAATGGAAAATCTTGGACACAAATATGCTGTTTTAAAAAAAAAGAAAAACATAAGTTGTTTTTACAATTCAGTTTTTCTATGGGGAATGGAAATGGAAAGTTTAAAACTGCCATCGACCAGTCATTGATAGATTAGAAGAGTTCAATATTTCTAAATGAAGCATGAAGAGATTCTTAAAAATGTTGTTTTCCGTACATTCCACTAAAGGCTTTCATTGGATGTCAGTTTAATCATTCCACCTCAAAGACACTTCACTTCCAAAACTAAAGTTTATCCAAACTTTGTGCGTTATGGTTTCCAAAAAATCACTGATTTATTCACGCAAAACTTTCCTGGCGCGGAATAAATCCAGGATCTGACTTAGCACAACTGTCCCCATCAATAAAACAGTTTTAGTCGTCCCTGTGCTGGATTGAGTGATACTTTCCTGTTGCGGAGCTGAGCGGCTCTGGTGTAAATAGACGCTGCTCTCTGTTTCCAAAGTCAGTATCATTTTTCCTTGATGTAGAGCGAGGGCTGTGTCCCTGAAACAAGGCTGTGCAGAAGAAGAGAGTGATGCAATCAACAGACGGCGCTCGGCCTTTCCTGGCAGAGAAGTGAGGGATGAGAGGTGGAGAGGTGGAGGGAGTCGGGACACAGATTGAGAAATGTTAAAAGGAGGAATGGGTAATTGTTACACACTGCATATGTTCCATTCTGATGCTGATTTCTGTTTATTTTGGTCAGACATGTCCATCCATCTGCATGAGGCCGTCTGTCAAATGCTTGCATGGAGATGGAGGATGGAGAGAGATGAGAGGAAGACAACTAAAGCGTGAAGAGAGGAGGGAAAATGAGGCATTTTTAGCTGATGAGTGTGTTTCATGTTGGGTTAGTTAATGACTGATGCATGTGTCATTCACGCAGCTGTGGTGTTACAATCAGCCACCCAGCTGAGCAAGGGAGCGATGGATGGAACAGAGACAAAGGGAGAGGAAGACAGATATAAGTAGTAAGGCCTGGACGCAGAGGGAAAAAAAAAAAGCAGAGAAAAATGTTCTGCGTAAGGAGAGCAGAGAAGCAGAGGAGGTGCATAGAGGATTTTTTTTTTTTTTTTTTTTAGCTAAATAAACAGAGAGCAGCATCCGGGGGGAATAGAGAGAGAAGGAGAGAAAGTTGCAGATAGTTTCCATTCTTCTCATCCTCCCGCAACGAGCTGAAAAAGGCGAGAAATGGCAGAGGCTGCAGTCCAAATCACCATGCTCAGCTGCCTCCCTGGAAAGTATTAACTGTTGTCAATAAAAAAGTAAAGAGACGGCTGCATGCATAAAAGGAAAAATAACTCAAATATGCAGCTCTTTTGTAGCAAGGTTGCAGTATGATGATGGAGGGCACTGCTCTCCTTATATTCCTCAAAGACATTAACATACTTTCTATACCGAGCTCCTTCTCCACGAGTCTTTTCACCTCCACTTCCTTTGACTTCGCCTTTTTACCCCGGCCATTCTGCCCCGTCCTGGCTCATGTTCCATCAGCTCTGGGATTTAAGCCTTTAAGAGCCTCTCTTCCCTCCAGTAAGAGCTTTAAGGTAGAATGTGTGTGGAAAGCAGTTTTTGGGGAAGGATCAGAGCTGGACAGAAATAGGTACGGATCAAGAGCATGAGTGGATGCTTCAGGAGGAAGTCTTTGACCTTGAATTGTCCCTGCTTCTTGTTGGCCCACAAAACACCCACAGCAGCTGTGACAAGGGGCTTTTTGTGAGGCAAGGACACTGGTTTTGCTTTGGTTATTGCTCACAAACGCTGTTCGCAGCAGCACACAGGCACACAGGAGTAAAGCTACAGGGTTATAGTGCTGACTGGGCTCCTCTGGAGACAGCTTTAGAAATCGGAATCTGTGCTGAAGATGTCTGGTTAGCACATGGAGTGATCCGACTCCAATGCACCAATAACATTGTGCAATTGCTCAACAAATATTGAATTCCTTGTGAAATCCACATCTAAATATACTGTAGCATATTTAATCAGCTTACAATGAGGCAGTTAGCGATTAAATGACAAAAAAAAAACCCTCAAATGTGACCATATGTTAGGGTTGTATGGGAGGAAGTTGAATATTGGACCTCCACCTTGGATCTTCTAATGGCCTTTTTTTCGGCTTAAATAGAGAGAAAAAGGGTGAGTTGCATCTCTAGTTTCAATGCAGCGTTGAAAAATCCTTTTTCCTTGTGTCTCTGCAGGCAGACCCGGGAACAGGAGACCCCGCCGGACTTTTTCTATTTCTCTGACTTTGAAAGACACAACGCCGAGATCGCTGCCTTTCACCTTGACAGGTAAGTCAACATTAGCCTCAGGGGTGTGCGTTTGTGGCACATGTTATTTGGGACATCACATTGTCACGCGTTCATCCATTTGTCCTCATATCCTCCATTTGAGTGTTCTCACCTGAAAACAAGACTTTTCAGCCCGTCGACGTAGTGGTTAGCATTGTTGCCTCATGGCAAGAAGGTCCTGGGTTCCACCTGAGGACCTTGGACTTTTCTGTGTGGAGTTTGCATGTTCTCCTCGTGTCTGTGTGGGTTCCATCCGGGTTCTCCGGCTTCTTCCCACCACCAAAAACATGCAGTAGAGGTGAATTGGTAACTCTAAATTGCCCGGAGGTGAACTTGAATGGTTGTTTGTCTTTCTGTGTTGGCCTTGCAATAACACCTGGCTACCTGTCCAGGGTACCTTCATACATTTCAGCAGAATTTTGCAGGTGAAACATGCGTTTACTGTTGCTGTTGGTTAAAACTTCAGTTTTTTAGTACTCCACCGATTTAGCATTGTACTCATATAACAGTTTGACTCACAATGAACATATTTTAAGGAAAATAATCAAAATCGATGCAGTAGGACCAGTAGCTTTATTTTCAATCAGCACTGTTGATATGGCACAAGTTAGTTTAACAGGCTGGCTTTGTAGTGTTTATTTACAAATCAACAAATTGTCAGAAGAGTGAATGAAGGGATGTTTTGCTGCCTCTTCATCTTAGTTAATATTAACTACCTATAGACTGGAGAAAAAAATAATGACATTGCTGTAGCCACCGGAACCTTTTGAGGTGGAATGTGGTCTTGCATGTGAAGCAACATACTTTAAATGTTAACACCACAACTTCATTCTCATTCTGTTTATTTTATCGACTCTCTAGGATGACACTTGAATAATAATTTGATATTCAATCCCTTGACAAAATGTCAATTAATTTCAATTATGATTGAGGATTTTTGTGAACCACAAAGATTCTATGGCCTTACTTGGAGAAGCGGTGCTTGTGGGTCGACGTCCTGCAGGAGTTGTTTCTCCATAATTGCTCATTTGAACTGATTACCACAGTAAAACTTTATAAAATAAGTTCTTCTGCTCCCTTTATATACTCCAGATTTTCTCTCAGTTTCTCTTTCTTAACACCGTCTCATTCCCCCAGACTCTTGTCCCTTTTCCAACACAGCGAGTGGTCTTAGCTGGTTCTGTACAGTAGAGGCTGTTAGCTCTGAGAGGCCATGAGTCATAGAGAATGAATGCCACCCTCCCGCAGCTAGCATCTGACTGTACAATGACTGCAGCCTCCTTGCTTAGCTAACCACCACGCTCTCTGACTTCATCGCTTTTACAAGGTTAAGACTTTATGGCCGGCCTGCTGGAGAGACTTAAATGAAAAGCGAGGCATGTGGCCACGTTGCTATTAAACTGCAGCTGACGTCACTCTTGGCTGTTTGTTGTTATGAGCAGAGGGATTGTGTTGTGGAGTGCGAATGCTTACAGATACAAGACGACACCGAGGTCACACACACACGTGTCCATTCACCTACATGCACACACACACACACACACACACACACACACACACACACACACACACACACACACACACACACAGTGGGGCCACGGAGGGTGAGAGTGATGTTGAATCTGCTTTTCCTTCAGGCACGATGACACAGTTCAGCAGCAACTGCATTAGCTTTCCTCACCAGTCTGCTACACATCTGGACCGTTATACAGTTATACACACACACACACACACACATATACGTGAAAATACATTGAGGCACACACTCCCGGCATATGTGTGGGTAAAGGGGAAGAGGAGGAAACCAAAGCCATGAAAGGCTCTGTGCCCGTTCTAAATATAAGCTAGGCAGGGTTTGCCAAAAGCAGTGCTTTATTTTTTTCCCCTTATTTTGTCTGTTCTAAATTAGAGCCTGCACAGAGCTGCTCCTCCTCCTGCTGCTGCTGCTGCTGCTGCTGCTGCTGCTGCTGCTGCTGCTGCTGCTGGTGGTGGTGGTGGAGGTGGTGGTGATGGTGGTGCAGTGACTTAGGCTACACTGCCTCCCAGGGGGCCCACAGACACACACAGGCTCTTTTAAAAGCACTTGCACAGGCCCGCATACACATACACACACGCAGTCACTCGTCTTCTCTTATGTAGGCTACACTGCTATAAGCATCATTAATTATGTGATTGGATTTAAATGGGAAGTGCACCTGGTATCGCTGCATTAGGTGGGGAATAAAGAGAGCAGGCAGCCAGCAGAGGTAAAGACATACATGCCTGACCTTAAATATTAAACCATTTAGCTCCCTGTCTTCCTTAAACCCACTGCATTCTTGTACATTTTTCAGGTGAGAGTTTGTGACATAATGATTCCCCCACCCTTTTGTTCCTTTTGTTCATGCGCCGCTCTTAGCTGGCCTCCCAATCCCACCCCGACTATAACGCAAAATTAAAATGTCCAACGTGGGAATAAGGTGTATCAAAGGGAAAAAAAGGTGGAAGGGGAAAAAAAGTGCGAGTGATGAATAGAACTGGAGTCTCGCTGTTCCCTTTTACATGGAGCAGCCTCGGGCCCAGCAGGCTCGGCGGTGCTGTGTGGTGCTTCATCCTGTGTCTGAGAAAAGAGATGAGATTGTGCGTGTCTGTCTCACTCCACCTGCCAACACGCTACTTGATGGCATCATTTGCGTGACGAGCTCTCGGATAATAGCTCCCTATTTCCCCGGTTCCCCACCAGGTTCTCTCCCTGTCTCTCTCTCTCCCCTCTCTCTTCCAGTGTCTCTCTGCCCTCAGGCCGTAGCCATTAGGCGTTGTCAGGGGTATCAATTTTTAAAGAGCCTGTGCTGATGTTGGAGCCCGGGTGGTCTTGATGACAAGAGCTAAACATGCATAAAATAGGCATGTGGCACGCACTGAGGACGACAGCCACGCCATCTATCAGTAAAACACAGCTTTATACACCTGCCTCTTTCCACCTGACAGACAGACACACAGACACCAACGCTGGTCTGTTATTAAATGATGCAAAGACACAAAATCATGATGGTGGAACAAAGTGGAACAGAGATGCAGGTTCCTTATGTCTTGAGAAATATTACAACAGATTTTTGATTCAGATTGCAGCATATAAACCAGAGGGAGGTTTACCACTCTGTGGCGTCAATGCCAAGTCATAAGTGATGTCACAGTGCCCCCTATTGGTAGTGATGTTGAATTACAGGAGCACAGTTTGATGTGCTGTCTGTGTGCCCCCGTGGCCTAATGGATAAGGCACTGGCCTCCTAAGCCAGGGATTGTGGGTTCGAGTCCCATCTGGGGTGTGGAGACATTATGCTGCTCTTTGCGCACTCTTGATGTGAAACTTTTACACTTTAAGCCTTTTCCAAATATCTAAAACAAGGCAATTTCAGCCAATAAATCTTATCTGATCGCTCTCAGCTTTTACGTCTCCTGTTATTTAGTTTTGTACCAACAATGATTTTTTTTTTGACAAATTGGTGCATTTTCACATTTTGAAACAAACATACAGTATCTGTTTATTTATTATCCACATTATTTTATATATATTTGTTTATATTTTACATCATTAAATGTATGATTAGTATGATATGATATGATTAAAAACATCATTATATTTCGATAACCGATTGATAAATCAAGGGGGGCATTTTTTGTTTGTTTGTTTTTTGTTGTTGTTTACTTTTTGCTCATTTGTTCTGTGTTTGTCACTGTGCAGCTTCTTCATATTGTGTCCTTTATCTTATAAAATGAAAAGCTGTAAGTTACATGTTGAAAATATAAATAACGATATTGTTGGAAATTTAAAAAAACATCATTACTCCCAGGCAGGTCCTGGGTTTATAAGGAGCATCTTCTTTTCTATGAATTTTAAGTGGATTTTCTCTCAGTGATTTACATCAGTAATAGTTATTATTTGGAAACCATGCTGAGTCTAAAAATGTGACTTATGCCGAGTGAATTCTGAGAAAGAGGGTAATTTTGAAGAGTGTGATTTTTGACACAAATTGCGGCAAAACGTCCCCTGTGAGCTTTGTGTCACAGCCACTCCTGCAGCTGCTGACCATCTTAGCCACCATAACTTTTAAGTCCTGTTGTTTTCAGAACAGATGCATGTGTCCTATTTATGCCATGCAGTACCTTTGATTCATGTCTCTCCCTCTGATCCCCCATCAGTTGTCCCCCCTTGGGGACGTCACAGCTTGAAAACGCCTGCTGTATTCTTCTGGCAGCATATCAGTATATCTCAGTATGTGTCTCTGTCTTGTAGAGTCCTGGACTTTCGTCGCGTCCCTCCTGTGGCTGGCAGGCTTGTCAACATGACAAAGGAGATCCGGGATGTCACCCGAGACAAAAAGCTCTGGAGGACCTTCTTCATTTCACCAGGTGCGCACAGAGAAAAGGATACAGAGATACATGTTGAAGGATAAAACTCACCAAGATACCATAGGATTGATTTTGCTACAGCCACAGAATTAATGAAATGCTGCAGTTTCAGTTCTACCCCTTTTGGTTCCTGACATATTTACCACAAACATATTTGACCCGCACCGTTTTACAGTCATCTGTCCAGCTTATGTGGTGATCTCAGAAGAAAAACAAAATGCTAACAGTGCAGGTTTTCAGATTTTTTTATCATGCAAAACTTAAAGCTAAGCGAAAACGAAGCGTTTCCCTCCTGATGTAAAGTAAAGCTACCGCCGTGCCCTGAATTACAGGGATATTCATTTGCATTGCATTAGTATTATCAGGGGACTTAAGCTTATGCCAAAGCCTGACAGTTAATTAGCAATGCAACCTTTACTTTACTTATTGTACACATGGAGAATTTTTACTCGACTAAATTACTGACACTTTCAGCAATTAATGCAACTCCCTGAATCTCCCCAGCTCATTTGAATCTTGTGAAAAATGGTTTGCATTTTAAAAGGGAGAGAGAATACAGTATATCCAACAACACTTTTTTAGCTGTTATAAGCATGGTTTGACAAAGCAGCCACAACAACTTTATTTTTCCAATCCCCAGCCAACAATGTGTGTTTCTACGGAGAATGCTCCTACTACTGCTCCACTGAGCATGCTCTGTGCGGTAAACCGGACCAGATAGAAGGATCCCTGGCTGCCTTCCTCCCAGACCTGGCCCTCGCCAAACGCAAGACATGGAGGAACCCGTGGAGACGCTCCTACCACAAACGCAAGAAGGCAGAGTAAGAGATCTATCCTGCACTGTAGAGCTCTGTGGAGTCCAGCTTTCAGATGATATTCAAACCGTATCATGATAACCCTGAGTCAAAACTGACTCATGTTCAAATAGATCATGCAATTGAAATTGAAATCTTATGATTAAAAAAAAATCACAGATTCCCCAAAAACATTTCAAGACGTATCAAACATTTTAAAAGAGGGAACAAATAGAATTTTTTAAAACAAGATGTTGTTGGTGTGACATTAATTCTTCTCAGGTGGGAGGTGGACCCGGACTACTGCGAGGAAGTCAAACAGACTCCACCTTACGACAGTGGCACACGACTTCTGGACATCATGGACATGACTATCTTTGATTTTCTCATGGGTGAGTCGGTATCTCTGACGCCAAAAACCAAGTTTTCTATTTTCAGAGGCAGATTCTTCGATTAGCTCTATGTGCTCTGATGGCTAATTCATCTAAACAAATGCTATCATCCAGGATTTAACTGTTCTATCATAGTCTGAGAGGTCAATAATAGCCTAAACATTCTTGTAGGCATGCATGCATGTGTTGTAAACAGTATAACATATAAGTAGGTGGTACTAAACACACACATATGATCTTTCTCTTTTTCATTTTACCACTGCTTAACTCTTGCCTGACTGCTTGTATTCCAACACAGGAAACATGGATCGTCACCATTATGAGACGTTTGAAAAGTTTGGAAACGAGACCTTTATCATCCATCTGGACAATGGCAGAGGGTAAGGAACTGAACTGAAGAGGTTGAGATGCAGAGATTGTTAAAGAATAAGACCGTTAATTATTGATGGTTCAGCTCTATGGTTTTAATGTTTATTATTTTATAAAAAATAATAAGAATTGAGAGGATTACAAAAACAAGTAATGTGTTTCCCCCACGGGGGATCAATAAAGACACATCTTACTTTATTTTATTTTATTTTATTTTACTTTATTTCATATCTTATTATTAGATACAAAGGTAATGAATGTGGACGTTATAAGACAACATTAGCTTTAATACACTGTAATTACTCTATGTATATAACATTAACTGTATGTATTTTAAGATATGAATGGAGTTTGTACTATTCAGTGGCTGAGATATTAAGTATTCAGTGGAAGTCTCTGGGGATTGTCTTTAAAAAAAAAAAAAAAAATAATCAATTCGAAATAAGCTAAAAAGTTAAAATTATGTCTTTCAGCTCATTAGATTTGCAAATGTATGCAATTCTTTATGAAAATACAGGAAACTGGATAAAGTTATTCATAAGAGGAAGTCTGATGATGAAAGTGTATTGGCTGCTGCACAGTTTCAGACTAAGAGCAAATTGCACAACAGCATAGGGAAAAAAAATTAACTTCCGACCACCACTTTAAAAACCATTCAGACTAATATTTTTGACCACAGCTTTGGAAAACACTCTCATGATGAG
This sequence comes from Chaunax sp. Z400, assembly GCA_037577475.1. Taxonomy (NCBI): domain Eukaryota; kingdom Metazoa; phylum Chordata; class Actinopteri; order Lophiiformes; family Chaunacidae; genus Chaunax; species Chaunax sp. Z400. The sequence goes on from CM075203.1 coordinate 13,552,765, forward strand.
ATCTCCATCCTGGTGCCGCTGACCCAGTGCTGCAGGTAAGACTTCTTCTCTGGTGCTTTTAAGAGGCGAGCGATGACTTTATTGATCCCACTGCAAAATGTAAGCAGGATTTTCATATGTGATTAGATATCAGTATTACCTAGCATAATGTGTATGTGAGTATAACTGTGCATGAAGCCACACTGACTCTTTTTTCCCCCCTGGCTGCTCTCTTTCTGCAGGGTAAGGAAGTCGACCCACCTGCGTCTGCAGCTGCTTGCTAAGGAAGAATACAAGCTGTCCATGCTAATGGCAGAATCCCTGGTGAGGGACCACCTCAGTCCCATCCTCATCCAGCCACACCTGGATGCCATGGACAGACGACTACGCCAGGTCAGTGCTACATACATAGCAGCATTTCTACAACCTGCAAATTGACATATTAATTGACTGGTAGGCAGATTTTTTTTTTTTACCTGCATACAGTAGCTGTAGCTTTAGCTGTTTCCCCCCAATTTCAATCTTAATCCTAAACTAAGCAAAGCATCTGTTGGTTGTACCTTCATATTTAGGTGGTATCAATCATCCCATTGAACTCTCATTAGCATTTTACCCAAAATGTTCAACTACCCCTTTAAACATCCCAGAAAAAAAAACATCCCATTCAGTGTGTCTTTCTGAAAATGCTTGGACCTCTTTTGATATCCGATCATGTCCTGGTGTGTCTCTATGTCACCAGGTGCTGAATGTTCTGTCCGAATGCATCGAAAAGGAGGGATACGGTTACGTTGTAGAGGACGACCTCCAGGGGCATCCAGGGACAGACCACGGCCACACCGGCCCACATCGGAGGTAGCTGTCTGGGAGTGCTGGCAGCTGGATTGGACTGAATCCTTGGATATAGGGAGATGCGGTCTTTCTTTAAAACTGAACTGTCATCCTTGTAACACAGATGAGCTCCATCTGTGCTGAACTTCTCAGAGGGCTTGACTTTTTTTTTTTTTTTTCCTGAACTCACAGTTAAGCCCTCCTTGCCTGAGGTTGATATAAGCTGTGTGGAGGTGGATGGGACTGCTGGATAGAACTGGACTCAACAGTGAAATGTCTGGACCCTGTACTGATGCTTGAAGTGAAGGTGATGTCAAAGATCCAGGGCCAGGTCACGAACAAAACTGAACCACCCTCCCCCATAAAACCCAGACTGCTTAAAATAGCCAACCCTGACTCTAGTGTAGGATAGTGTCACCACAGCCGACCCACCGCAGCACTACCAAACCATGAAAGTCTTGCAAGAGACGCCTTCTCTCTGTCTTGTTCAGGACCCTTTTTTGAATTCAGTGAATTCTGAGGGACATGTAAAGAACCTCCCGACCACCACCCACCCCGACTCTCTCTTCTCAAGCTGAATTCTGTCTTTATATGTATCGTCGGTATTGCGATTGTTTCGGTTGAACATTCACAGCAGAGGAGAGGAGAGGAGAGGAGAGGAGGTAGACTTCCTGTTGTCTTATTGATCAAAATGACGGTTTTATTGCATAGTGTCTTTTTAAAAAAATATTTTATTTCTGCTGAACTGATTCAGCTTCTATCATCGGTGTTCAAGATGGAGATATTTGATCGGAGTGCAGGTTTACTCCCGGAGTTGTCCATTCGTTTTGCCCATAAATGTTACTTGCACTTGAGAGAGTATTTATTAAAAGTCATATTTATTGTTTGAAATTAATTCTAATCCGTAGCATCACCTTTTGTTCCAATGAACCATTGAATTTGCATCATAGTGGTGTACTTCCTTATTTGTCCAAAAGAGGGCAAACTGAGCATGTGCAAAAGTAGCTGCCAGGATCGTGCCTCTCATTATTAAAGTTAAGCCTCTCTATATTTCACGACCATCCAGCTCGCTTTAAAATTGATTTATAGCTGCCACAAGTAACGCTTCGATTAAAATGAGCAAGTCTCTGCCTGTGTTTACAACATTTAATCCTACTACTGTTTTCATTTCTTTCAATGCAACAGATATGAGGTTAGATTTACGGTACCAAAAGTCAAAATGTGACACTAATAGTTTTATATTATTGTTTTCTTTGTAAAATATTTGATGTCCAGATGTTGCTGTTGTGGAGAGATTATTTTTCAGGATGTATATTTCATTTCTAACCAACAGCTTATAGCTTAACTGTTGGCGTCAACGATTCAGTCACTGGCTGAAAGTTAATATATACAGTAAGAAAATCTAGTGCCTGTGCAATGATAGAAATACTTGAATGTTTGGTTTCATAGCAGAAAGGTTTAAACTCCTCCCGGGTATGAGTTATAGATAAGAATCAAAGTCTACATCTGTGTGCTCCATCTGTTTCAGAAGGGTTTTATTCTTCACTCTGAGTTTCCACAGTCCTGTGTCAGGTCAGTGCAGCATGTATGGACGTATGGGTGGATCCATGGGAGAACCTTTAGATGATGTGTTCTTAAAGTGAAAATGCTTCTTTCTTTTTTTCTTTCTTTTTTTTTTATCCAACTCATTGTTTGTGGATTTTTTTTAAAATTTCTTTGCATCATGGTAAAAGTGCAATAAAACAAAAATAGGCAGGATATTACACTGATTTTGTGTTTTCTTCAAAAGCTTGTAAGGTTTGTATATGTTCAAGATACACGTGTAAAAACGCTTAAAAGAAAAGAGAGATGATTCATCGTACATGAATAATCATAATTAATAATAACGGAGGATGACACATATATACTGTGCAGTATATAACATATAGTTCAACCAGTGGTGGAATGTAACCAAGTAAAAAAACAAAAATATTATACAATTAGCTTTTTTCATCCGACAGCTCCAGTTAATAGTTATGTTACAAACATGCAAAAAATGATTTGTGTGCAAAATATTTTTTGAAAATGTTCAAATACAGCTCAAACAATCAGACAGAAAATATTATTATATTACATTATTAGATTATTTTAATAATTGCAATTAATTTTTTGTTTTCTTCTTTTCTCTTTTTTATGAGCCGTAACATTTTATGCCAATGATGACTCCTCTTTGATTAATAAAAATAAGTTCCTCTTTTGAGAAAAATGCTGCACAGATGCAGCTCTTAGCTCCTTCTTTAGATAAACCCAGTGAACCCTATAAGTCTGACTTCTTGCTATTGCAGGCCTCATGGCTCTGGAGGTCTTATCTCTAGTAGCTCTCTGTAACCCAACATGTGTAATTTGGTGGCAGTGAGGATGACTACACTGTACAGTGCAAAGAAAAATGGCCCTCAGCCCCAGCCCCGTGCATGAGCATGTTTACAGTTCGCAGTGCACTGTTGTGTTTTGATAACCTTTCCTCACGGAACAGCCCCCGGAAAAAGCTCCTTGGTTGGTTTACATAAATGCATGTGCACACACACACACACACACACACACAAAGGCAGACAGAGCAATGAATGGAGGAAGCGAAGTTGGAGACAACCATCAGAGGGCCGGAGAGTGACCGCAGGAGGAGTAAGGGCTGTAATCATGGCGGCCGGCCGCAGACAGGACGCCAGAGGAGGCCTCGTCATGGGAGTGAACTTATCAGATCTCAGTTCAAACCAGCCCTTTACACTGACCTTCAGTCTCCTCTGCACCGCTCCTCTCTCTTAGTATATTTACAGCTTTGTATGAATCCATCTGTTTTCCTTGTTTGGACCAAACAGGCCCAGACGACTCCTGACAGCTGAATGGTAGCAGATGGTTTCAGTTCTGTTGCTTTATGGTTCAGAATGTGAAGCAAAAAAACTGTCAAATATTAACCCGATAACATTGAAGTCACGTACGTAGATTCCTTAAATGAACTTAAAGTAGAAATTCCTCATTGTAGAAATACTTCATCACAAGTAAAAACCCTGCATTGAAAATGTAAGTGTGAGGACTAAAGCATTATTAACTAAATGTGTTTGAAGTATAAAATGATATAAAGCCTAGACTAATACACCATATTTAATAAACTCATCATCATTTTTGTATGTGGAATCTCAATTGCTAAAGTAGTAGCTAAAGTTGTCAAATTAAAAAAAAGTTTTTCTGTATTTCATTCTAAATTATAGAGAAGTATGAGGAACAATGACATAGTAACCTTAAAGTAATAAAGTACTTGAGTAAATGTACTTATTGTACTTGATACTTTATAAATTCCACAACTGGCACTGCTGGCTGGAGATCACATAGCAGCACTGGTTGATCTACATAAATTAATTAATTAATTGATTTTAAGAAAATCATTGTTTGAACACTAGGCTTTTATTTAATGAAGAGTAAATTAAAGTGAATTATTTATTATTATATTATCAATTAAATCAATTAAAATTAAATTAAATTAAATTAAATTAAAATGTTTTAGTTTAGCTAACTCAAATTTGATGACGCTAAAGATTCCAAAATTAAAAAATTAAATGACAAAAAAAACCAAAAAAATACTTCAGTGGCAAAATTCAAAGCACAGTATTTCCCAAAACAACTCAGCAAAACAGAACCCACAAAATATCAATATGTCTCTAACTAAAAAGGAGAGTAGAGACACCAACTTTCTTCAATTCTTAATTAAAGTTGTTCATCAGACAAAACACAGAAAAGCTTTGTGTGAAGCTGCATCCTTAAAGTACCTGTATAGTTCACTTCTAACAGGATAGATCTATATTTGGATGATTTATGAGTTTATTCTTTTAATCTATGATGATTTTAGCAGAAAAGCCTAACCAGGGACAGAGATAGCAAATTAGCCATTGGCTAGAAATCTTGTATGCAACACATATATATCTTGTAATTGTTACTTGTTACAATGTTCCTTGCATTTGTCCCTGACAAATAAACAAATAAAATAAATAAATACATTTTAAAAAAAACTTAAAGTATTAGAATGTCAAAAAAGAGAGAATGAAAACACTAGAATCAGATTGTGTTGGTTTTTAATAATAGAACGTGAACTCCCCTCAGATTCTGAAAAACCTTAAACTCATAGAAAAAAATACAGACCACATGGCCTCACACCCATGGAAACTATTTTACCTCCACATCAAAACCACAGAATCATGCGTAAAGAGAAGTAATACATCCCACAGGATGCACTACAGCTTTTCATGGAGCAACAAACTGTGGGCCTGCCTTTCTAACTGACTACAGCGTTGACCTTTTAGCTGCTTCATTAGCCTATCAGAAATAAAAAGAGAATTGCTTTAATGTCTCTGGTCAGGCCGATACAGTGCCTAAAGGCCTGTCCTGCACCAGCGAGGCCACACACAGAGACCTGCCAGACCCCAGGCTGTTTTCCCGGCCTCTGTCGCCTCACGGGAGACCTCCAATTGCCCCGTTAAGAGCCCTTCAAAATACACATACCCCTGTTTTATAGACACGGAAACAATTTATGGCCATTATAGGGCATTATAGATAGCATCTGCAAAACTTCCCGTTGTCGACTAAACGTCTACCAGAGTGGGGACACACACACACACACACACACACACACACACACACACACACACACACACACACACACACACACACACACACACACACACACACACACACACCAAAGAGTTAACAGAGAGAAAAAGAAAACAAAGATGCAAAGGATTTTGTTTGTTGGTTTGGGCTTTGCTGTTTCAAGTACAGTTAGAGAGATTAGGCTATAAAAAGAAACAAAATAAAACATGAAGGTAGTCCACAAGTTTAGCAGACCACCCAGAATCCTGCTGGATGTAGGGGGGGGGCAGCTACTGGGGAGACTGGTCCAGCTCGGTCGAGTCCCAGTTAAAGTCAATCCTCTGATTGACAAATCAAAGTCTGATTACAGGTCTGTATATGTGAAACAAGCTGTATAAAGCCTGTAAAGGAGCTGCCTGAAATCTGATCAATGGACTCATGTGATGTCACTTGAGTCAGCGGCGGTGAAGCCGTTCTGAATTTTTAAAAATCTGTTAATGTGGAGGTCACCAGATATTCTGTAGCTAGTAGAAAGTAGAGACATCCAAAGTTCCTGCAGTCAGGTTGCACTGTGGGTAATGTAGGCTGCACGTTTTGACAAGGAAGACGAAAGCATGGATTGAAACAAACATCTCTGGTCCTGCCACATTAATCATAATCTTTTCTTTTTTTTTCTCCAGCTATCCATCATGAGAGCAACAACTTTAATGTAGCGGACTGAAATTTGGGGGAATTGTTCTGCACTTCCGCATTTCCTTTTTGCTAGAGGCAGTTTTATTCTACACCCAAGAGAGAAAACATCAATCTGCTCCACTACATTGATCTAGCAGCTTTATTGAATAAAGTTTTAATTGCAAAACATAGTCTTATGATAGAGTTGGCATTCTGCTAGAGAATGTAAAATAAAAAAAAAAAATAATTTAGCACTTTTTTTCTTAATAATTACCAATGTTTTGTGGGTAATATTTTATTTATTTAATATCTTTCAAATTTAAATAAAGGAGTCTTTAATGTAGGTTCAAGTTTGGATCCTGTCATGTTTTGAATATTTTCCAGTACAGTAGTGTATGCACTTTCATTTGAAACCATTTGAAAGCATCATTTAAAAGAAGAGACACATCTTTGATAACAAAATTTGAAATCTAGATTTGTCAAGCTGAGATTCATGCTGTTGAAATAAAAACTAAAACACCGAAGCACACAGCAGTGCACAAGACCAGAGACCTGAGAGAGGTGGTCCTGAGTCTGGAGACCTGCAGCTGCTCCTGGAGGAGAGCGTCTGGGACGAGGATGGGAGGAGGGAGGTTGGGGGGCAGCCGTCATCAGCAGAGCTCAGAGTGAGTGTCAGCTGGTTCAGCAGAGCATGGTGGCAGAGCAGAGCAGCAGGACAGGCTGTTGCTGCCGGGCTTTGGCCAGGAGAGTCAGAGGAGCCAAACACTTTAGATCACACGTCTGACTCCTAAAGGTGTAGACATGTTTGATAACTCTCACTACCCCTTCAACTGTTTTAACTACGATGGAGATGGATACCCTTCCTCTAGCACAGACGAAGAGAAGAAGATGTGTCGACCCGCATACAGGTAAGGGCTACTTCCTGCATTTACCAGTATGTCATACGCGTGAAGTAGGTTCTAAAACTTTACCTCCAATATTTGGCCTTTAATGTATATATTTCTTTATTATTAGTTTTCCTTTCAAAAGTATAAAACTAAAATATGAGATGAGCTTTTCATCAAGTCTCACAGTTTGGGTAAAATTAAATAAAAAGATTTTTTTTTTTGGATTTGCAACACAGTTATATGTATTTTTTTTTTAAAAACAGTCTATGATAGCTTTTGAAGCTTATGTATAAATAAAAACAGGTAATGCATGAAAAAGATTTATTATAGCAGACTCTACATCATTTACATCATTTCCCTTCAGTAATTTTCATATATATAATAATAATGATAATAACAACAACAATAATAATAATAATGCTGTTGTTTTAGAGACTTTTATTACTGTTGTAAAATAGTATAAAATCTATAGTATTTAATTCTATCCTGGCTAAGTTAACCATAATATTCTGGTTAATCTTATTTTAGAGCCCAAAAAAAAAAAAACAGATTGTTTAATCAGCTTCGTAATGTTTCCTAATTTAATGACAATCACTCTCAAACACAATATAGAACTGATGGTAAAGGTCCGATGCAACATTACAGTGCATTATTTCTCCACAGACCACAGCTTTAAAATATTTATTACCTCACCTGGTGTTGACAGAACGTTCCACGGAGCACTATCACCCCCAAAAACACAAATAAGTCCATTTAGATTTCTGTTATTAAAGTCTTTATATAAGCGTTAGTCTATAAGACATCTGATGCAGTGTAATATCACTATGTAAATTATCAAACTGTGCATCTTTTTGGAAAACAAAGGAATATATAAAACATGCAAAACATAAATATGATCATTTTTAACTCTCAAGGAAACTTAGTTGCTAATTCTTCAATTATTACGATTTTTGTGCATGCAGGTAGAATAAGTGAGCAAGGGTCATGTAAAAGTTTTAGAATTTACTGTTTATTTTTATTTATTTTTATTGTGTTAACCTGATGTAAGTGTGAAATCTGTGTGTCAGCTACATAGCCCTGATAGCCATGGCCATCCAGCAGAGCCCGGAGCAGCGGGTCACTCTGTCCGGCATCTACGAGTTCATCATGAAGAGGTTTCCTTACTACCGCTCCAACCAGAGAGCCTGGCAGAACTCCATCAGACACAACCTGTCTCTCAACAGCTGCTTCATCAAGGTACAGGAACACGTTATGTCAGTCTGATAGGAATTTAAAGTGTTTTGTGCCTGATAAGGTTTTTTATTTTTATTTGTTAGTTACTCTTAGCATTAGTTATTAGTTTTTTCTTCCTTTAAATTATTTCCCTTTTTATCCATTTAGTAGAAGAGAAGCAAATCATTGTTTTGTGATCCTTTTACCTTTCCTCAGTGGTAATAGTGTCCTCTGATTATCAGTGCTTAATAATATTTCTAATCTTTATCAAGTATTTGTCATATTTCCCACAGGTTCCTCGAACAGAGGGAAATGAGAAGGGGAAGGGAAACTACTGGACTTTTGCCTCTGGTTGTGAATCCATGCTCGACTTGTTTGAAAACGGTAACTTTCGGCGTCGCCGGCGCAGGAGGAACATGAAAATTGGCTTCCGTGATTCAGGAGAAAGCCCTTTCCACCCACTGGAGAGCCACAGCAATCAGCATGTACGTGCAGCTCGCCGCCCTGAACCTGACTCCACCCTCTGCCCTTTAAACCCTGAAAGGCCGAGGTCAGGCCCCCGGCAAAACCACCTTATGCCAAACCCTGGCCAGCAGGGGAAACCAGAGTCAGAGATCAAGTTTAGCATTGACTACATCCTTTCCACACCGGATCCACCCTTGCCAGGGTTCAGATCCTCCCACGGCCCCATTCACATAGGCCCCACAGGACCCCCCATACATGTTCTGGAGCCCCAACACCTGAACCTGCACTTCTGGACTCTGTAAAAGGAGAAAGACTTAACTTTCATCGAACTATCACTGTCGTCTGTGTCCAAATCTGGAAGTACCGTGTGGACGTCCAAAGACAAAGGAGAAACTCCACAAGAGGAATTTTACTGACTTGAAAATGTAAATGAGGATCAGAGCATAGAGGTAAAGTATTATATGATGCATTCTAGATGGAAAAGAGTCACTTACAGAAAGGTTCACGCTCTTTAAGAATTCATCCAAAAGATAAAATGTGAACAATAAAGCAAAGCGTTCATATTGTCATTATACTGTATGTGCAGTGTCCCGTGCTGATATAGACTAGAATTACAATATTCTCTATATGTATATACACAGGAGCTGTGACTACAAATATGATGTGTTCAGAAATGCTTCAAAGACTCAATTCAGTAAAAAAAAAAAAAAAAAACTATGTTTTTTTGATTCATTGAATTATCTTCAGATCAGAAGTTAAAATGCTTTTCTTCAACATTCCCCTTGTCGTCTGTCATTCTTTTAGTCCATACAATCAGACAAACTGTCAGTTCGCATATTCATTTCTGATTAGTGGCAGATTTAGTCATGTTATATATGTTATATACAACCAGTTAAAAAAATCTTGAATTCTATAATTATATATACTGTATTACTTCTCCCTTATGGAGGAATCCAGATTCTTTTTAATATGCAAATATTTTTTTATTTCCAAAGTTTAACTGCTGACAAGATCTGTACCCTACTTCACACGAAAGTCCATCCACTGTATGTACAGTACGTGTACTGGAGTCTTCATGTGTCCTCATCATAAGGTCGTAGGTCACATATTGAACCATGACTGGCCTCCAAACCACTTGTGATGTCATAGCTTCATTAGGGGTGGACAATAAACATCTGGCAGATAATTAATCTGCCTTTATTTTACTGCTTTTCAGCCAGTAATGACAGTATAACACATAAATAAGGCCAATAATAAGAAGCCAAATTGTTCTCATTTACTTTAGAAGCACAGCATCTAAACAATCCAATATGTGACGACAGGCACCTTTAAAGTTGGTTTGCAATTCACCAATCAGTGCTATGGAACATTACGTCATTCATCTTTTCCTCTAACCTCAGGTGTGCACAAACTACAGGTTGTGGACTTATTACTAAAATATAAAAAATGTGAACTTATTGGTTAACATGTTGGTATCAGCCATGAGAAGCAGGTAAAAATAAGTTCTGCATCAGCTGAAAAAAAATTCATATTGCACATCCATAAAATGATTGATACGTTCATGCCAGAAAAAATAGTGTCAAACTCTGCACATATAACATTCTGCACAGAGAACTATCCCGCCCCACCCCCCCACCCCAAAAAAATAAATAAGGAAAATGCATACTGAGAAGAGGGGCACTTTAAATTTCAGGTTTATGGAAGTTTTAGCTTGACATTTTTCTATTTTTTAAATTGAAAAGTTTTCAAAATGCTAGTCATAAAACATTTGTTTTCTAACCACATGCATTAAAAGCATGAACCATTCATAAAACAAATCCAAAGCAGTCATGTTTTTAAGGTTTTCAGCATAATTCTCTGTGTTTTCTCAAAGTTGGCCACAGGCCCGTTTTGATAAAGGACATTTTGACATGTGATAAAATATGTTAATATGATGATGACTGAAATCTCTCACAGTTTCAGGCTCCTGTGCATGCTGGCTCAGTGGTGGCATATCCTAAACCTATAAAGTATACTAACTAAGTATAATACTAAGCTAGGAATACTATACTGTATTGCATCATTTCCTGTTTTCCTCCTGGTTTCTTGTATACTGGCAGAAAAAAAACAAAAAACGATGATATACAGTAGTAAATACTGTAGCCATCAGCATGCAGTGTAAAATTGCAACACAGTAAATGTCTTTTCGAAAGATTTAATAGAGATCTTTCTGAACCACTCACAATTTATTTATGTTTTTCCCAGATGATAAACTCAACTTCATGTTGTGCATTGAATTGTGGGAGAATAGTGTGCATCAGAAACACAATACAAAACAAGTGTTATTATGTGTGCGTACTGTCTAATTTATGTTTATTCCAATTCATCCCTTTTCCACTGCATACAGAATTACTTAGAATTACGCAGTATGGATTTGTGATATGGTGACACTCTCACACGAGAACATTAATAATCAGAGCCGTCATTAATATGATTAGCAGTAGCTACCTGTGCTTTTCCTACTATGGAGTGAGCTCAGTGGTTTTAGGCCCACCTTCTGCCCACATTTTGCTAATTTTTTCATTGACCTTTTGAAATCCTGATTGACTGACACTTAAATTCTATTCCAGTCACTCCTCATTAAAACACATTGTATCCACACTCTAAAAAGAGGCCTAATGAAACAGAGGTCTGGCCAACATTTCTTGCCTGAACAAGGGAGATCAATCATGGAGTGTTTCTGTACCGTTGAAGGGACATTTTTCAATTTAACCTTTATATTATGTCTTGACTACATCAGAGGAGGGTTTCAACACACTTAACATGAGTGGCATTTAATATAGCATAACACTTGCAAGGTGAGGCCGAGATGTGACCCTATTTAAATACAGAGGCCCCAGCCTCAACAGCAGCACCTCCCCCAACACACACACACACACCATGACGCAATTATAATTAAACACACCTTGTGCCTCCTTTTGCAAATGCCCCTCATCGATCTGTGGGTTTTTAACATTCATATGTGAACTGCCCCCCAGCAAACATCTGCAGCGGCACCGACGTTTATGGATCAGCAAGTTTCCATTAACAAAGTTGTTGATGTTGAATAGGCGGGGGCTGCTGCCGCCGCCATGATGCCGTGGATATATTTGGGTAAATTAACTTAGCATAAAGTCCTCCGAGGCTACAGGGGTCTTCTGAAGAAGCTTAAGAGAAAGCAAAGCACCAGTCAAGCCCGAAAAGTCAACGCACATATTACGTTGTCAGCGACGACATGAAACTGTAGCTACTGGCATGATGGCACAACGAATGGCCTCTATTAAAGAACAGCTCTGAATGCATCCCTTTTGTTTCACTTCCAGTTAATCCTTCTGATCTTGAGCCAGTTGTTTATAATTACCCACACAGTAATATTCCTCATTCACAGGCGTGTGGAAACTTCATTATGTGTACGCGGCCAGGTAAAAATGAGCAGCTCAGGGGCAGGAAACAGCGGGATCGCAGGTAGGAGAAATTGGGAAACCGTTGATCTGCAACATTATTATAAAGTAAATCATAAACACAAATAGGTCATTTAATCTTGAGTCCTTGTTTATTGGATTTCACTGAGGCTGTGGTGAGGATTATGGGGATGAACACACATATGAGTGTATTGTTTTCTTCATATGAGAGCATGTCTTTAGTGTATTGGTGTAATTTATCTGTTCTTAAATGTTTCTATGCTGTGATTGCAGGAGTGGGAATGAGTATCAGTATGAGCTAGCAGCTAATGAAGATCAGAGAAATAGCCTGAGGTCTTTGAAAAACACACACACACACACACACACACACACACACACACACACACACACACACACACACACACACACACACACACACACACACACATCCGCCCTTTGCCATTTCACAGCATGTGCAGAGCTGCTGCAGCCAGTATGCACTTAAAGGCCAGAATATGCTATTATTTTTAAATGGCTTCAAGTGCATGTGGGTCAGTAATGAGAAAATCAACACATAACGTCGATCAATGGCAGTTGGGAGACATGTTTACATTTCAAAGGATGTCCCTGCTAGGAATAGAACAGAAGAGGGTGACTAGAGGTGACCAGAGGGGTTTTTCCCCCCAGAAAGAAAATGGAAAATAGGCAATTGAAGAAAGGAAAGGGCTCGCCATTCAAATGAAAATATAACCTGCCAGATATCTGTTTGAACAGGTCAGGTTTTATTTGATAAACACTTCACCTGTGGGAACATTCCAGCAAAGTCCCAAAATAAGGTTTAAAGTAACAATTGGCAGGGGTGGAAGAAGTTACTTAAATATTCAAGTAAAAGTAGAAATACTACAGAGTAGGAATTCTCTGTTACAAGTAAACGTCAGTGAAAGTAAAATTAATGAGGTGTTAGCAATAAAATACTATTTAAAGTACATAAAGTAAAAGCACTCATTATGCATAAGGGCTAATTTCAAAATAATGCACATCATATTATTATTGTATCATATTTATGATCATTATAACAACTGGTGTATTAATTTGTGTATCTCATAAATATTACATTTGTTTAAAGTGGGCTTTTGAATTTACCGACAGAAATTAATAAATAATATCACAGTACATCATAATTTAATTTTGAATCATTTGATTTAATCTACAAAGGAACTATAGTCGTTGTTGTCAAATAAATATGAAGTACAAAATATATATTTCCATCTGAATGGTTGTAGCAAATATTAATAAAACGGGGGATAATAAAAAAAACTCATGTACCACCTTATTTACTTTCCACCATTGAAAAATGGCACTAGGTGTACAGCAGAATAATAAAACAAAAATAAAATAACAGAATAGTAAAAATACAGAAACAAGTTAATTTATTTTCCTACAGTAGATAAAATACAATATATTCTAATCACAGGTCCTTGAGAAATGTCTCCTCTTGACATCTGTTAATTAGTAAACATCAAATAAAAGGAATGTGATGGCACCCGGATCCATTTAAGGTTTCAGCTTATTCATATCTCTATGAAATATAAAAACTATGAGGCTTCTATTGAGTCCTAGCGGTTTAACAAGAGAGATGGAACATCTCTGCTTCACATCCTGCCGGAGGTCTTAGTAGAATGTCTTCCCCCTTCTCTCTTTATCTAATAAAAGCTTTTAAATGCCCTCCAAACGTCTACTGACAAATCAGTATTTATACCTACAATCTATATGGTAAATAAATAGCAGTAATAAACTAAGGGCAGACTACATGGATACATTTGAGTACTATATCAAATTACATCTGTATTTACAATATGTTATTGTATAAGAACACATTTGTAGCCGTGAGCTGTTAAATGACCGAGTTCTGTATTGCAAAGCAGATCCATTGCACTGTGTATTGCATAACATGCAATGCAACTACAATGCACCACAGCTCTGGGCAGGTATGTCCACTCTCATCTGGTAGATGGTTCATCCAGGAGTGCTGCTCTATATGAGATATCTATTGTTTTATTGGATTCTGATCCGTTTCCACTGAAACTCCTCGACATTTGTGCGACCAGGCTCCGTAGTCCGACCGGCAGGATGTGCTAACTAACTGCTTGTGGAGAGGGGCGGACCAAAAAACACCAGAGTGGGCTATCAATCAGCATTTCTCCTCTTCAGTAAACCTATTCTCCAGCTCCACACACACTCTGGGCTCTGCAACAGATGTTACGATGTTAGGGTTAATGCAATGCATCCCAAAATATGAACATGTTTATTTTTCAATTTGTACCAGTTTTTGTCCAGATCAGTGCTTCACTACCTTGTGCTGGCACATGGTCTCACACACACACACACACACACACACACACACAGTAACATTACACAATCATACACCAACAAGCAGCACATGGATCAGGATTGGTTTTCTGAACCACCACCTGATTTAAATCGATTTTTCTCTCTGGTAATCTTTAACATACATCCCACAGAAGCAGAGCACAATTCTGAATTGAATTTTATCATCAGTGATGAACTTTTAAAACAAAAGCATTTACCTTGCAAAGAGAAATCCACCAGCTCTTTTGCACAACATGACTTTGGAGGGACTGAGAGTGTTACTCATTTAAAAACAGCTCATGCAGTCAAACAGGGTTCCCGTGTTCTGGTGCGTTCCAGTCTACTGTCCAACAGACACACCCTTTCTTTTGACCGGGAAAAACGCTCCAGTGACTGGGGCAGAATGTGAGGGGCCATGTTTTGGGATGAGGCGATCCCTGACGACCAATGGGGAAGCCCCTGGTGTGGGGCCCACGGAGCTCCAGAAAGAGGAAGGGGCGGAGGGGTGGGGGTAAGGTAGATGGAAAGGGTTTACTACAGGTCAGCTTCAGCCATTACCATCTGAAGAGGGATCCTGGGGTGATGATGGTATGCCAAGGAGAGGGCTGGAGTGGTGGCTCTGAGCCGCAAGTGCTGCAGAAAAGATTTGACTCCCAACGACAGAATGAAAACAAGGACGCGGACTCTCTGCTTATGATTTATTAGAGTTCATGCACAAGTCAAACAACACAAAAAGAAACGAGAGATGAGGCAACACAGGAAAGTAGCAGTCGCACAGCACGGCCTCCTCAAACAGCATCTCTTCTCCGGAGACACAAAGAAATGTTTCGCTGTTCTAAAAAAACAAAAACAAACCCAGATCAGATCCAGTTACAAATCACTGACGGAGCTAACAATGATATAAAGCAGGTTAACCCTGGGTGGTATCAAACAGGATAGTAACACGTTTCTTTTGGACACACATTTAAATGCTTTATTTTTAAACCAATCAACCAAGACAGAACACAATTTGCGTTAGAGAACAGCTCACACACAAACACAAGTTAAAGATTAAAACAAGGAAACGGAAGGAGAACGGAGGTTTCCCTTTCAAAATGTGCAACGTTGATTCTCTGTCGAAAAGGAAGTTAACTATGTCCGGTTCTGTCACGTGACAGTCGGTCCATAAAATCAGAAATGAGCGAAGTCTTTAAAAACATGAATCCTTCATGACATCAATGGGAGAACTGGTGCGATTCTCTTACAGCTATGGATCAGTGATGGACTGCCGTTATAAAAAGGGTCCACGCACATTCAACCAACAAGAGCATCCTCATAACAAATCAACACATCCATGACAAACAAGATACATTAGCCAGTAGCAATGTATAAAAAGGAAAAGCTGAACTCCATAAACAAAAGCCAGAAACGCTGAATCACACACCATCATCTCTTCAACATAGTTCATTTCCCATTTTCCCTTTTGTACAATAAAATGATTCAAAATACTCATCCGAAGAAATAAATTATTTCTACTCCAATATTTCCCCAACATCTCATTAATTACATCAGGTTAAGTGTTGATTTACAGTGCAAGTTGAAAGGTTACGCAACAGTCACTGTGTAAGCTTGTTGTGAGTGCGGAGCATGTAGCGTTTATTACTGTCAAAGAGTAAAAGATCTCATTTGGAGCAGTGCGTCTGCAGCCGGCTCATTTCTGAAAACAAATGTAGTTTTGAAAGGTCAGGCCTTTTAAGATGTCAGCACAACGAAATAAATGGAAAAATGCACGACGACAATGTGCAAAAAAGCTTCTGTAGTGTGATATTGATATTCTCATTACATCCCAGGATAGAAAGCAGCGGATTTTGGAGGACAAACAACCCAATTATCCAGATTTTTTTCCCTCTTTCCCCCACATTGAGGAGAAAGCACGAATTTGGTCCTCTGAAATTGATTTTGGAACAGGAATCATACAGCACAATCAACGCAAAAAAAAAAAAGTTAAAACCTACAGAGAGTTAAAAACCAATGACAGCATGAGTGTTTTCTGCAACCAGCGCGACCAGTTCTGGGAACATAACCCGTAAAATTCAGGACTCAAAGACTCTGTGTTCAGCGTGAAGATGAATCACACCAACCAAGAAAATTAGACCAGATTTTTCAGCAGATGGAATCAAGACCAACAACCTGCAAAACAGATAAAACAAAACAAATAAAAT
This sequence comes from Chaunax sp. Z400, assembly GCA_037577475.1. Classification (NCBI taxonomy): domain Eukaryota; kingdom Metazoa; phylum Chordata; class Actinopteri; order Lophiiformes; family Chaunacidae; genus Chaunax; species Chaunax sp. Z400. The sequence goes on from CM075203.1 coordinate 13,569,412, forward strand.
CGCAGCATTGTAATCTCTTGTGACCAAAAAAAACAAACAACTGCAGTTAAAATCTGTCACAGGCAAATCTTCAACATGTGACTCAGAGGGAGGTCAGACTAGACTAGATGTGTTGGTGTGGTGTGCAACTATGTCACTCACAACAAAATGAATTCCCTTCTTCTTCTTTTTAAAAAGGAGTCTTTGTAAATGTTCAGATGTATAACTATTCCACTTTTCTTGTTAAAAAAAAGAAAAGAAAAGAAAAAAAAATGCAGCGAGGTACATCCCTATAGTCAGAGCAGATGGAAGATAAAATCCTTTTCAAAAATCTACATTAAATCCATCTCTTTCATACATATGTAGCTTAAATATACACATGACTAATAAACTTGACTTTTGTCATTTACAGATTTACAATTAAACTTAGACTAACTTGCCAAGGGACTAATACAAACACCAAAACAATATTACCGTAGGTATGCTCACTGCTTCTGCATATAATAACAACCTTAATGTTTGCTGCGGGGGTTTCTTAAATAGTAAGAACTCAAATGATTAAATTTGGGGGTGTTGATGCATGCTTTGGATAAGAAACTGATTCAACATGAACAGAGGGATCCCTCTTTTATAAAACTCAACATGGCATTTTTTCTTTTTCTTTTTTTCTCCTTTTTTTCCATTAGCTGCAACGTGAAGCTCTGCAGTCCACGACGAGCGGACGGGGCTTCTTCACATGTTAAGAAGATAAAAGCAGGCTGCCTCACAGTCTCTGACACCCATCAGCACACAGAGGAGACCCGATGTCAGGTTTCATTATGGAAACAGGCCACGTGTTTGCTTTTCCCCTTTCTTTTAGAGAACTTTACATGAATAATTCCCTTTTTACAAGCAGAGCATGTACAACTCTCTGTACTGTGATGCCGAACAGTGTTGTGATGAGTAAGAAGGGAGGCGGATGCGTTTTAAGTGTCTGTACGTAGGTGACGCTACTCGGCTGGTCGGGTCTTAGGCTGAGGATCTGAAGGGCTATGGTGAGAGGTCTACATGGCGCTTAAAAAGTCCTCCGGCCTGTCCGGCTTCTTGCGGCTGGGGGTTCCCTGCGCTGGGCCCGGTTCGCCACTGGGGGGTGACGGTAAGCTGGGGGTCATCTCTGCAGCTTTGGCTCTCTCCTCCAGGAATTTGTCGAACTCTGGATGGAGAACAAAAAAAGGAGGAAGGGAATGACAGTTTGAGGAAGGTGTGGTCAAAACGGAGTTAGGATATTAGTAAAAGGAAAGAGAATCACGTCGCCCTACCTTCACTCGTCACACCTTCCTCGCCTTCATCTCCTTTCTGTCGAGAAGCAAAGACAACAATGTGACACCCGGGAGATGATGATGCAAAACTTAATCGACTGCAATCCACAAACAAAGGACAAGTCTGATCCTGTGTCTGTGGCCCCAAAACCACGAAACGAACACAACCAATCACTGCAACACAATTTATTTTTTATTCTTCACACACTCACTCACAAGTTATACAACAAGAAGACGCTTACCTGTCATCACCAATCAGCCAGAATCGTGCAAATAATTTTGGAAATCATAACATTTTCTATAGATTCCTGTTCATAGAAAATATTATGAATACCAAAAGAAATATAACAGTTGTTTCCAAACTAAATTAGTTGGATATTGCCACTCAATAATGGAGCACAGTTGAATGCATTTCTGTAAAATGAGCATGAGAATTTGCAATATTTAATAGCATACTGTAATTATATGTCCCTTTATTCTAAGCTTTGGCGAGTCCTACATCTTGGTTCAGATTTGTTAATTAATAATAATAATAATAATAATACATCTTATTTATAAAGCGCTTTTCAAAACACTCAAAGACGCTTAACATGTCCAGAAATAACAGGTTATGGTTACGTAATGAAAACTATTTCATCAAATTTAGCCTATGTGATAAATATACAGCTACAACTCAAAACCTCCAACAGTACAACTTATTATTATCACTTTATCTTTGTTCAGACCGGTGGTGGGAAACCATTATCTACACTAAATGCAGCATTCACAACCTCATGCTCATTTTACTAAATTTTGCCATAATAATGACAAAATTCCTTTTCCCCCCACAACACACAGTTAGTGAACTATTAATATGTGATTGATCAACAGGTGAGGAAAACGTGAGGAGAATGTTACTTTCTGGTTTTAAACCCATTTTCAAAATAAAAAAGGGGGGGGGAATAATAGAGGGTAGAAGAGGAAAGACAAAGGGAGAGAGACTGCAGGCAGAAATAAAAATCATGATGGGCTCACCACATCAGTACACAGCCACTGCTCTATGTCATCCATGACAGAAGACTGGCCCTCGATAGCCTACGAGGCAGCACCAAGACCGCCACAGGTGGCCAGAGGGTGAGGGAGTGGGCAGCAATGCCAAAACAACAACAACAACAAAAATCCCAGCCCAAACACAACAAAAATATGACTGTAATGAACTTCAGTGTTAACTCAAATGCAACTGAAATTTCTTTTTTTTTTCAAACAAAAATAAATGAATGGAGATCGATGTGTGTGGATGTAAAGGCAAGGAGTCATGCCAATATAAAGGAGAACACAGAGCATGTTGCACAGGCTGATAAAGCTGAGAAAAGCTGGTGAGGATTAATGCAGCAAACAAAGTCATATCTGCGGGGTTTCCAGACTCTTGGACATACAACAGAGTGTGACGCCTAAGTGACCAAATGATCCACAGTGATTAGTAACATCTGACTGCTATTACTATATATTAGTGTTTCTGTTTGACAGTTCAGCAGAGTCAAAGAGCTATCATAAAGCTCCACACACACACACACACACACACAGAACAATTAAGACAAAATAAACCCAGCAAACAAAAAAAAGAAACACATAGGTGATTTCAAGCTATGTGACAAGCCTGCCTCACGTAGACGAATCCTAACTGTCTGACCCGTGATTCAACCCAAAACCAGGCGTTGACATCGCGGGTCTGAATCTGGTGTCGTATGAAACGGTCTTAGGCAGGGTTCGTTACACCTGGTCTCCTGGGTCTGGGTCGATCAGCTGTGGTTCCATGCTGTTGGCTATGAGGCCGGAGTCTGGAGATTGTGTTTTAGAATACGGGGAATACCTCGAGAGCAGCTGACAGCGATTCCCTGACTCGAGTCTCAAGCCGATGACGTCGTTTCTCTGCGCTTCATTCAGGCGTGGCAGGATTTGCGTTTAATAGATTGTATCAGACAATCTTAAGTCAACCAAGAACCTCTTACATTTGCAGAACTACACCCCATGTTCCTTGTGCATATCACGTTTTTTTTCACGCGGTACCTGTTTTTGCTTTGTTTACGTTTGAGCGAGGCATTTCTTGACCGCTGCATTTTTTCCCCCCGCATGAAAGCAATGACATTGTTTTTTTGGAATAGGAAATCAGATGATCCGCGCTTCACAGATATTTAGATCTCTTCCCAACTGCATTTGTCTCTCTCACAAAAATGGTCTATGTGTTTCTTTTATGGCTGAGCATATATGCCAGGCTTGTTAGTAAAGCACGACAACTGCCAGAAACTGTGAGCACTGAAGATGTTTCGGTTAAAATTAGAGGCCGAGTTAGAAGCAAAAAGTTCAAAACTGTGAGGGATTAGAAACATCCAGCGACACAAGTTACAAAGCATGAGGAAATGTCTGATTTGGTCGTGGTAAAGCTCGGTGCATGGCACGCATACAAATAAACCAGAAGTGTTTTTTGAGAGGATATCAGAACACTGGCTGAAAAGCCAAACCCACACGGAGCACAAAGGTCTGTGTCACTGGGACTCACCGTTCCTGCAGTTGGCTGTAGGACATCCAGGGTGGGAGGAAGGCCTCCGGTGGCATTTCTGTCTTCTGCTGAGGAGCTGAGAAAAAAGAGATAAGAAGGAGCTTTACCCAAGGAACACGAGGGAAAACTGTTGGGAACTAGTTTTGCCTTATTTTTCTTAAGTGAAACTATGACTCGAACTGAAACAGTCACTCGATTGATTGATTATTCACAAATTACGATCATGAACCGTCCCCCTTGAAAAAACTGTGGGATCTAAAGTAACCAAATACAATTCATACTCTGCATCTTAAAACAGCAGCAAACCGTATGTTCTAGTGCAGAAAAATGAGCGCGGAGTAGAATCAACAACCCGTTTCTAATGTGTCCTTACGTTGTACGTGGTGGTGGAGACAGAACTCCGGTCCTGGTTTGAGCAAACACGTCAAAGTCATCCTGTGTGGGTGGAGCCTTGCAGCTGGACAGAGAGCTCAAGGTGCTGCTCACGCTGTCTGCACCCATGTCTGGGGGAAGAAAATACACCCGATTATCAAGGAACTCTTCAGCATGAATTCCGCTTCATAAACTTAAAAAATAAATTAAATAGTGTTTTTCACTTCTTCTTTTTTTTTTAAGGACGCTTTGCAACTAATTAAAAAAAAACAACCTCAAACAGTCACTGCTGGTACTAAATTAAAGGTTGATAAATTAAGTCTACAACAATCTGCGGTGGAGCAGATGCAGCCGTTAAACAAATAGCTCTTTGGGGAATTGCTTATTTACTTTGATGACATCATTAGCTGGCTGAGCGTTAAGACTGGAAGCAAGGCAACCTCACAGTGACAACAGGAGAGGGCACAGTTTTGACAAGGCTTTGGACAGGCCTAGGCTAGTTCTTACCACCTATTTCCAGTCTTTCCAGTCCAGTCCTAGGCTAATCGACTCGTGCTCTTTTTAGATAGGTGTATTTACCAAATGTTTAACTGTCTCTCAAGCTAATTTCAAAAAGCTACTTATGTCGGTGTGATTCAGCAGAGTCTTAACAGCTATTGTTAATAAGACATATGTTATTAGTTTGAAGGATATATTGAGACAATTGTAACTGTGGTCAGAAGAAATATGTTGCATCAGAAGAAGAAAGGGAAACTTTCCATACCAAGACCAGCCAGGCGGGAGGCCAAGGTGGCCGGGGAGGAGGGTCTTCCTGCGGGGGCTGTGATGGTGGGGGGCAAGCTGGTTGGGGCCGCGTTGGGCATGTTGCTGACCACTGCTGGTGAGCCTGGGCCGAGGTCTATGAGATTGTCGTCTGTAGCCTCACTCAGGACCTGGTGAAAAAGAATTGATGAGATGCACCGTAGCTCTGGTTTCACCAAATGACCTGAGGAGAGGATGTAGGGTTTCTGGCTCATGAGCAGCAAAACAAATCCTTAAGTGGGAGGCTAAGGAAAAGCAGGGTTATGACAGTATACAATTTCTTGACTGTGTCTGAAAAATATGAAAGACAAAAAAGTGAGAATTCAATTTGAGGCTGAAATTTCAACAAAATAAATATGAAGGCATACTCCATTGCAAGTCTTGTAAAACGTGTTGGTTAGCTTCAGGGGAGCATGAGAATGTCTCTAACTGAGGATAGAAGGAAATTAACTTTCTGAAAAGAATGATTCTTAAGGGGATCCAAAGAGTACTGATCTACATATTTAGGGTTTAAATGAGGAAAGGGGAAATTACAACATGAGTTGTTGTCATTTAGTATAAAAGTGCTGGTTATTCATAAAGACAAAATAGATCCCCTTAAGAATGGAGGAATACAGCAGAGAGGGATGGGGGAAGACAATCTTTGGGCTCTGGAGGAGTTCACAGTTTGCAAACCTCAAACCTTGACTGTTTTGAGATCAGCAAAAATGGCGGTGATTCATTTCTAAAGCTTGTCAGTCTACCTCAAGGGTCATCATATAATTGGCTGCAAAACATGCCATATGGGATGACAGGGCACCATACTATTAAATATCCATGTTTCTACAGCCAGTGTGGGGTAACACAGGGAGGTTGACAATGTTTTCATACTTGCCTGCCTCAGCTAGTCACAGAAAGAGGAGAAAAGTAAAGAACAGAAAGGAAGAGACAGTGAATACCATCAGCATGCCTGTGCAGGGACACAATGTAATGGCATGAGAACTATGGGAGATATACCACGCCTAAATAAATTGGAAACCCAATGAAGACATAAGTATTAGTGCCTCATGTCTTTCATCAGATTCCTGGCAACATCATTGTCTCAGTTAACAGAGAGATGAGATGGAGACAAAAGAAAACATCAGCCAAGCATGAAAGGCCTCCATGGTAGGAAGCTGCAGGCTGGTGATGGTCTGCAAAAACTGGAATGTAAGCAAGATGAACTATATTGAATCAAGGCAAAAATTGCTTGCTTTTTGTCTGACAAGATATTTCTTCATGTTAAAGCACTTCAGTTGTTTCAAGTTATTTTGACATTCCAACTCGTTTCTTAGAACCCTTTTCTGGTTCTGAGTAACTTAGTGCTTAAAATTAGGAATTTTCCTTGTCAGGGTCAGCATGTCTTCTTTCATTTAACCCTTTTCCTCTCTTCACGTATTACGAACCAATCTTATAGCCGTTCTATTCTATTGTTTATACAACCGTTTTTGTTTTGTTTAGTTTTCTCATTTGACAAGGACATACAGTAACATTGGTTCTGCAACATGCAGATGCACTGCCCTTAGTGTTTATAGCAAAAATGCTCATTTTCAACACCTGTCGACGGGAGGCTTTTAAAAGCTATTGTTAAAAATAAGAAAAGAGGAAGAAGGAAGAGTAAAAATACAATAACATTAGTACAGTCCAATTATCAATGCAATACAAACACAAAGTTAGTCCACAGATGTGTGTGCTTATGTTTTACATGTGAGAACAGTGTTGTTTCTGTTTCAACCACGATTTAATACCTTTGTTAAAAACATTGAAGTTGTGTTGCATTTTCAGCTCAGAGGGTAAAAAGTTCCAAAGTTTAAAGTTACATTTACTACACATCATCCGTTTTCATTATTGCCCGAGTTTAATTTCTCTCTTTTCGCCATGCAATGTAATTAAAAAGTTAGTGAAAGTGCATTTATCTCAGTCATGATTAATTATTCTAAGGACAATGTGCTACTTTGGAGAAGCATACTGTGCTTAAGATAAGTATGTTCCAGGGTGTGATAGCACTGGATGATAGATTGCAATGATTTTGACATGAGGTTATAATAGTGCAGTGGTTTGCACACTATCACCTCGCAGCAGGAATGCTGTGTGGAATTTGCCTGGTGATGCATCATCTTGGGTGTAACCTGGCTCTGGCCCAATTTAAGCTGGGATCAACTCAAGCTACCCACCCCCACTGAAAGATAAATGGTAAGGATGGATACATGGATGTACTCGTTTTAGTGAATGTGTTTTAAGACATATAAAGCCATATTTCCAGATAATAGAACTAGCATTTGCTAACTTTAAGCTAATTTTCCTACATATTGTGAATGTAATTATTTTAACTTCAATTTATATGCATTTATGTTCTTGTTTTTAGTCAACTGCGGGATCTAATTTTTTTGTTTTTACTTATTTTAAGTGATATTATCAACACTTTTATTGTTTTTTGTTTTGTGAGCTTATTTTTCAGCCGTGCGTATGGGTACAATATTTATAGCTCTTTTTGGCAGATACATGTATATTTGAAACAAGGCAGGAATATATTCAGGACAGCTTTGACAAACAACAACCAGTTGGGCATCAAGAACCGGTTCCCTAAAACTCTGATTCCATTGGAATTGTTAAAAGAATTTCATTTCGATTCTGCTTATTGGTTCCTTGATAAATTTCCCTCGAGCCGAAGTTGAGTTTCACTTTCTGTGGTGGTGGCACGCAGCTTCCGTAGTTTTCTGCCTCACAGGTTGGATGGGTACTTCGAGCTGGACACCGTCACAGACCACAGCATGCGGCGCTCAAAAGTGTGGCTCTATTTTGCCCTGAAAAATGCAAAGTCGGCACAGTGCAACACTTGTGCCAAACTTATTTCGTGCAAGAGAGGATGCATAACTAACATGACTAAACACCTTCACCTACAGGGCATTCAAATCAGTGAGTGTACCGTGTTTGATGTGTTGCGCTGGTCTCCCTCGCCTGCCTCAGCCTCCTCCTCAGTCAACCCTGAGCCAACAGCCTGCAGCACCTTGTCGCAGTCGGGTAAGTGAAAAGTAAAGTAACGTTTGTCTTATTCTCAACAGTGAGAAAGCAAACAAGTTATACTTGAGCAAATTGCTATAAACCGTGTCAAATGCAAATAGTGAAATATATTTTTTCGTACATGGATGTCTGCAGATTGCTAACACTAGCAGCCAGTTAGTTCACTGCCGCTAAGCCAGTGGCAGTGATCCAACGACGTGACACCAGTATATAATTGAGTCATTCATAATGAATTCTACATTCTTTATACAGAATGTCTTGTACAAAAGTTTTTCTAAATACATTGTTCTTCTGTGAAATAAGCATGTGGCCTGTTTTGACCCTGCTCCTCAAAGAGACCGAAAAGCAGAATTGGAATTGGAATCAGAATCGTTGAAATTCAAACGATGCCCAACCCTAAATCTATGATTACTTCATCCAAACATTTATTCAAATAATTAAGACTAATCGTGTTTTAAGGGGAAACGATGTTTTTGAACAGTATTTCTGTCGCCAGTTTTCTCTTTAAAAATTGCAATGCTGTTTTCAGTGTAGAAATTAAATTGATACTTCTTTTCCCATGGCTTATTTTTTTCATCTTTCAAATAATTAATCATCTGCATAACTTTTCGGGGTGGGAACACTAAGCATCCCGGGCTGCTGATTGAGATTAAATTCCACTTTGATTGATTTGTGTATATTTCTCATATCCTCCCTGATGCGCTGAAAAACTTACAAGATTTGTCACTTGTAACTTTTTAGAAATAAAGCCCAAAAGAGGGTCTGAAATCTGGCTCACTTGGCAACACACTCTGCCTGTGACAGAGGGGCAGGGACAATTTGTCACAAAAGATTCAGTAATTGAATGAGCTGATAATTTATATACATATTTAACATTTTGGCAGCTATATAACACAATAGCCAGGCTCTAAATACGCCCCTGGACTAGCTCCATTTCTTGGGTGACGCAGACGACTTCACTCACAGCTCACATATTGGGTCTGAAAAAGGTGAAAGACGGAATCAAATTGACGGAAATCGTTTGTGAATTTGGAAAACCTGTGGATTTAAATGTAAGAGGCCTGCTCATTCAAAAATGAATAAAATAATATATAAATAGATTATAGTTGTTTTGCATTTTAATGATGAAAATAAATGCATGCATGTCTTTGTTGGGTTTCTATTTAATTAGGCATGTACATCTGGTAAATCACTGATAGGTAATTGACAGATAACACTTGTAGAGCCTGACTGCTATTGTAACATGCAAATCCATACTACTGAAACTGAAAGGTGCAGATATCAGAGAAGGAGAAAACATGAGCAATGATGCAAATATAGGACGTTTCTCCGCCCGAGTTGCTGACTCACCCCGTTGTTGACACTCTGGGCTGAGGTCCTACCAGACCTAAACCTCTCATATCTGCGGCAAAGAAAGAACAACATGAAAGTATCATCAAAGAACTCTAAGTTTACCGATCCAAATATGTGCAAACATGCAAGGACGTCAGAGTATAGATGAGTTTGAGGGTGTGCATATTTCTTAAGCTTGCACCTGCATTTGTATGTTCGTTTCTAACCTTTCGTAACGCAGGAAAATATTATTGAGGTCATCGTTAATGTGCAGCAGCTCCTCAGTCACGGCTTCATTGGAAACGCAGGAGATGAGCTCCACTATCCGCTGCTGCATGGCTCTGCAAGTCCTGTTCAGCTCCTGGACAAATACATGGATAGAGTACAATTAAGTCCAATGCACACATAAATATAGTGATGCCAGGTTACAGATTAAAACAGTAGATTTTTGGATATTTTAAGATTTTACAGATTAATGCTAAGGTCCATCATGGCTTTTCTCCCGGCTATATCTCCGACCTTTTAGTACCATATGCTTCAGCACATACTTTGAGGTCCCTAGGCAGAGATCTTTTTTCTGTTCCAGGGGCCCGGCTGAAGACTAAAGGGGACAGAGCATTTGCAGTCAGGGCCCTGAGGCTCTGAACGATCTGCCCGAGAAATCAGGTCAGCCGAGTCAGTGATCTTTTTTACATCTCTTCTTAAAATATTTTATCGGAGAGCCTTTTCTGCTTTTACCTCAGCTTTTATTTTCTGCTTTTATATCCATTTTCTTTTAATTGTTTTGAACCTTTCTGTACACTGTTCTGTGGATTATCTTATTCTTGCTGCCCTTGTGAAGCACTTCCAAACAAGGTTTTGAAAAGTTTTCAATGTGTAAATAAAATAAAGAAAGAAAGAAGATTTTTATATTTCTCAAATCACACCCTCAGAGAAAAAACACACACACACACACACACACACACACACACACACACACACACACACACACACACACACACACACACACACACACACACACACACACACACACACACACACACACACACACACAGGTTTCTTGCCTGTAGTAACTCATAGTCTGAAGTTTCCTCCTGTCCAGGGACCATCTCAGTTAACATCTCTGACATCACCTTCGTGTTTCCACGAACGATGTCCAACTCACTGCGCAACCGGCAAATCTGTATATCAGAGTTAAAATCATCAACAGCTGGTTTATCATTTAAAAATTGGTGTCAAAAATAAAAAATAAAAAATAAAATTTGCAGGCAATAGTGTTACTTAGGACCGTGACTCCCAGGCAGGGGTACTTTGCCAGGGAGTACATGAAAGCTCATCTGACAATTCAAATCGACTAAAGAATTAAAAATCAAAAGATATGTTTACTTTAAGTGTGTTTATGGTAGTAATATTGTACCTGTTCAGGTGTAGGATTGATGGCTCCAGACGCATTAATGTTGGGGACCTGAGGGGCGGTGTAGGCTGGCGGGACAGCGGGTGGTGTGGGCTGAGTCATAGGGGGGGCATACTTATATGGGGTGGAGTCGCCCTCTGGAGCAGATGCTGCCTGGAAGCAACAGACAAAGAGATATAATACATAATAGAACGAGACAAAGTACCTGGGTAGACAATCACACTAGGTTGGTCTTTGCACAGAAACATCTGTACACATTTGAGCTGCTCAGTATGACTGATGCCTCCTACCCGCTGAGGTGTGTGTATAGGCGACAGGGTCTCCAGGTCTGACATGGGGAACTCAATGCCTTTCCTTTTTAGTTCCTCATAGATTTGGACCACACCTGTAAGGTCTGGACTGCTCCTGAATGCATCAGCCCATGCCTGGAGAAGGACGAGTGAGGAAAGAGTTAAAAGAGAAGCAGACACTGAACAAAAAAAAAAGGGTAGAGGGAGGGTTCACACCGGAAACAAAGCAAAGGATGACTGAATACTACAAGAGGCCTACTCTCTGATCATTTCTGTCTTTCTGCCTTGAATACATTCAGTCAGCACACCACAAAGCCCAGGGCTCGTTTCTCACCAGTGGCCAGGCTAAAGCTAAACTGGGGCATTACAACAGTATTAACACATGGCACACATCTAGAACACAGATGGACAGGGAGTTCATTATCTAAAAGCATTCTACCCTTAAAGTCAGTTTGACCTAAACTTCAAATTCCAACAGTTCCCTTAATTTGGTTGAAGCGTATCTGAAAACCATTTTAGGACCTGAGACATGAGACAGCTGGTTACAAGAGAGCTGATCAACGTAACCTCAGTCTGTAGCCCAACTCTGCTTTACCCATCTTGCTATAGAAATGTCAACAATATCCTTTCTGTCATGTAAAGGGAGCGCTGTTCAGGAGATTTTCCCACACATTTTTCCCAGCTCTCCCTCCTTTCACACACTTGTTTGGCTAACGACTATTACTACAGTCATAGCTAATGTGTGCTCCTCTCCTGAATCCATGCTTTAAGCTGTGGTCACATGATTTCCCTGGTGGAAATAAGAGCAGGCTACATGAGCCTAACACGGTTACCCGAGCTCTTGCAGGTAACTAGAGCAGCTCCTGGATGAAGGCCTGGAGATATTTTACTCTACCTGGGGGATGACAAGACAACTTCTGGATTGCTGCACAGTCATTCCATCCTATCATAAACACCTAACCTGCAAACTTCTCACTAACGGGACTCAGTAGGAAACATTAATTTGCACAGCTTCTGCTGCCATCTTACCTGAATCAGGGCGAGTACTTTATCTTGAACAATCGTAGGTGGGTTGTTTTTAGGGGAGATGATTTTAACAAGCACGCCATCAATAAAATCCCTACTAGTGACCAAGGCATGAAAACGGTGGCCGCAGTTTTTCACACACGTCTCCAGGACCTGATGGATACAGACAAGAAATAATAATAGGCAAACTGTGAATCAAATGCTGTGAAAGTAACGGATAGAATGGACATGAAAATTCTCTGTTAAAGTAAGTTATGTGTTACAATTAGGGTTAATTTAGTCAACTATGTTTTCATTTAGTCTTAGTCCTGTGTCAAATGTAAGCATTAGTTTTTATTATATTTTTATCATATTTAAAATGATCCTGTTTCATTTTAGTTAAGTTAAGTCAACTAAAAGTCTGGGCATTTTAGTCTCATTTTAGTCAAATAAAACCATAAGCATGTTCGTCTGGTTTTAGTCACTGAAGGGTGGTGACATTTTAGTCTTTACTGAAACATCAGGTTATTATTAACATTTCAATAACTCCAGTTTAGCCAAAAACAATATTGTTGTCTTACTACTCTTATTTCACATAAGATTCATCTGAAAATTATCTGCTGACAAAGACGTGGAAGGATTAAGAATGCAGCTTTGCAGAAAGGGTCTTGTCTGGTGATGGCAATTCATCATCAGAAAAAGAAAGAGGAAAAAAAAAAAGACCAGCCCAGTGAGTCAGGTTTCTTAGTCATTTTAAGTTTGAGAATAGGTGGAGATGGTTTCAGTTCAAGACCTGTGATCATTCGCTTTACCAGGTAAAACTGTGAGATGCTGAGCGCCAGCTATCCTGTGGGAAACTTCTGAGGCAACCAGCGACTAGATGACTAGATTGGTCTTTTGCCCCTATTCCCAGTTTGGAAGACTGGTTTGCACGTCAGGATCGCTACAGGCCTTCACTAGAGTTTCCTCCTCTGGCTTCATCCTACCCAGAAATTGTTCACCATCCTTCAGGTCCTATCGCACACGATCATGTCCCAGATGGAGTGGATGAGAAGAACCAGTGGTGATCCCACCTCAGCTGGCACAGCACAGGAAATGAAACTGTTCATGACATCCAATAAAGACAATATTTGGTGGACCAATCTTTTGTGGATGGAAATAAAGATAGATTTTAATGACGTTTTTATTTTTTAAACTACATTTTAGTCTCGTCTTTTTCATCGATGATATTAGAAGCTGATTTAGTCTAGATTAGCGTTTAATGACGACAGTGTTGTCCCGTCTTCGTCTTGGACACACAGGTTGAGGAACATTTTTCATCATAATTTTCGTTAACAAAATTATCACTAAACAATCGAGCAGACCCAACTTATTTATTCTACATAAGATTACATTTAAGAAAGGATTCCTAGACTAGAAAGTGCGTATCTGCTCTCCTCTTGCCCACATTCAACTCACCGTTAAAGCCAACATCACTTCCCTGTAGTTTCTGTTGCCATTCAGTCTCTTCTTCACTGCTCTGATGGCATCCTTTGGCCTAGGACACGTAAACACAAAGTAAAAGCACACATTAAACACAGAAAGATTGCAGAGTACAGTATGTCCCCAGCTTTTAAATCGACTGTTAAGTCGTTCTAAGCGGAACAAAAACATTACCAAGAACTTAATAACCAAGGACTTAAGGAGCATTTTGAATGGCACTGACAGGGTGATGGGCATAACTGTAAACATCGGAAAGATTACCAAGTGCAGGCACATGTCAATGATTCTTTGACTTTTCACAATCTCTGCATTGCATAATAATTAACTTCTGAAATCTTTGACCATTACTTAAAGATAAAAAATCAGCCTCGGAGCAGTGGGTGTATGACACAGTTGCATTTAGCAGAGAGAAGAAGAAAAAAAAAGCAGTCAGACTCTTGCTGAGACACAGTACGCTGTATGAGGCCAATTTTATAACCACTTTATAACCAACTAACCAAACAAGACGTGGACATCACGCACCAGCTTAAACATACAGTACAAGGTTTGTAGAGGGCTGAGATAAGCAACGAGGCCTTGATTAAATCCACCTAACAGAGCCAGAGTTAGACCTCTTCTCGTAGTATGACACAAGTAAAGAAAAGAGGGAAAGGGTTGATTTTACCAGTGTATCTTGTTGCAGCAATACACCATGTAAACAGAACAAGGACAAGATAGAGAATTTAACTAATACATATAGGTGAGTTAATCAATGACACACAGGGACACTGATTTTCCTTGGGTACTCACCCATCCTCTGTTTCACTGATGATGTCACATATTTCCATGTTGAGGGTCCAGTCCTCACTTTGCAGAGAGCCATCAGTTGCTTTCTCTGGAAAACATGAATATTTAGTCAGGAAAATAACCTGACGTTATGGAGGAGTCTCAGGAAAATACAGCAGACAAATTTTGTGACGATGACTGCTTGCTAGCTGACTGATAGCTAACTAGCTACTAAGCTCATTTAAAATACAAGTAATTGTATTCGTCAATGTTTCAACACTGACCTGCTACATCGAAGATGACAGAAATCACGGCTGCAGTTTGTTAACAATATTGCTAACACAATGACAGCAGATGTAACCATTGCTACAATTTAGCTAGGCGGCTAACGGTGGTTTTCCAGCTCTACATAACCCATTCAGGGACGCTAGCATGCTAAACGTAGCTAGGCCGTAAAAGACTACCGCACAAGGTTGATTAAATTGAAAAATATACACATTAATCTTCATGCAGTGCAGTTTCCCATACATCGGTTTACATACCAATGCAATGCCCCACTGGGGTAGTGTAAGGATTCCCCAAAAGGAACTCCATCTTGCTCGACAACAAACAACTCAGTCCATGGGATGAGATACATAAGGAAACGTCCACCAAGATCCGCCCACTGATCAACGTAATTGGTCAAGAAATCATATCCCGTAGCGTGATTGAGCAGCTACAGCATCTATCTTGAGAGGTGGGCGACTGTAAATGAGACACCAAAGGTTGCATAGATAAAACTCAAATATGTAATTTATGACTGTAACGCTACGTAACAATCTGATATTGGTAATATGGTAATTCATAATGACAGACAAAGTTTTTTTGGCCTTGTTAGGGTTTTAATTCACAATAAACTTCTAATTTACATTGCTTACATTAGATGGAAAGAAAACGGACACATAACAGTCATTATTTTAATTACTTTTATCCATTTCTACTGTAAAAACAATCAAACTTTAGGTTTGGGCATGAAAATTTCTACTGGAGGAGGGTGAGGTCCAATTTCCAGCTAACACTCAGGTCATTGTAAAAACAGAACTGTGCAGTGGAGATGATGAATATGCATTCTGTGTACAGCAGCTTTTACCTCACTACCACAGAATACACTTAAGACTGCAGCAGTTTCACTACTGCAAATCAACATTTTGTATATGCAGCGAACCATTATTAAACACAGCACAGACACTATAAATAGTGCGCTGTTAGGATAGTAGATGCACTTCTCTAGTACAGTATTTGAAAATGTTGCACATGGAAAAATAAGAAGGGAAAGAATTCAAAACAGTCCACAAGCAAACTGACAACATTAGCCACCATTCTCTTGAAACCATGTGCAGTGTCCGAAATAGATGACTGAGAACTGACTGGAAACTCTGAAGGGCGTCATACTTTGTGGCTGCCATGAACGCTGCAAAAATACAGTCAATGTTTTACTGGAGTGAGATGACTCTGAAGTATATTGCAGACACATCAGCCGCCACTGCTAAACAGAACATGTGATGTGTTTGTCTTTATGGATGTAGAAACAAAAATAAACAGAGGTGCATGACGTATACATCTGTTTGAGGGTAGAGTTAAAATAATCCTCTCAGTCCTGCATAAGTTTACGTTTGACAGTTGAACTCTCAGATGAGAGGTGAACAAAGAGAGCTCCAGCAGCAGTTCGTGCCCTCAGCTCATACACGTCGTAGTCGTGGGCCCACTCCACGTTTCCCCAGCACTGAATCTGTGCAGAAGAAAAAAACAGAGGAAAATAAGTCTGTCTGCAGGAAGAGCAACGAGTCAACCTTCGTGTTTCTCGGTTGTAACACTAAAGACACCACATGCGGCAGTGCAAGACAAAAAAGAATTTCTTTCAAGTTAGACCAGAACTCAAAGAAGAAAAGTCAGCCTCCCCATTGCATTGTACATTGCATTTTACCATTTTAGGTTTCATGGTAAATATGATGAAAACAGAAGTGGGCTTGTTGTTCCAGTGTCCCAGTTGTCCCAGCATTCCATGTTTTTTTCTGCTCTTAAATAAAGCCAATTAAAAGTTTGTCTGCAGAGGCAAAGATTCCCTTTGCAAAGTAAGTACAGGGATTTCTGGTAGATGCTCTTTTAAGAAACAGCCACACAATAATAGTGACACAAAAGGGAGGCCAAGCATCTCTTCTGTTTGTGGTTATTATAGAAAACAAACACGATGAGTGATGCAAACTGAAAGAGTTGACAGAAAACATATTCTGCTACTCTACCTGATATTCTTCCTCCAGTCTGGAAAGCAGCACAGCCTGTTCCACACTCAGATGTCTGTCAATCAGCCCCATTGACAGAACGACAGACTTCAGCTGTGTGATCACATATTCAAGCCCTGCAAAAAAAACACGTGAATGTGTTGGCACCCGGCTACTATCAAAGCATAGCATAATACTGTTTATCCATGCAATACTTCATTTTTGTTTTTACAAGTTACAGTTACTGCACAACCAAATTAAAAACTCTTCTACATGCAATGTTTTACAGACTACTGTTTTAAGTGCTTATCTTGGATTAGTTTGGAGATGTCTTACCTGTGAGGGACCATAAGTTGTAAGAATGCAGGTGTTGCCGGAACGTGTCTTTGGTTGCTTCTGGGATCTCGGGACCCAAAATATTGGACGAGGAGCCAATAGTGACATTATATCTGCAATTAAGTTGTGGGAGATAAAGAAAATCAAGACGGCGATTTAAAAGGTTTTATTGAATCTCGACCATAATTTTGCATGTTTTTGTGTGTGCCCAATGGAGCAATTTATTGGCACTTTATATTTAGACTCGTCTGAAAGTTTCAGTTGCCTGGATGGACCTGCGGCTGCAGTCATCCGTTCAAGTTCAGTGAATTGAGTGGGGTCTTGGATCCATAGATGGTTTTTCAGATTTGTGGTATTAGTGGTTTTGACTGCAACCTGTTTGATGGAAATTCAGAAAAGATCTCCTCCTCCAAGTTATTGAGCTCTCCTTTTTTATTTGGCTTCAAACCAAAATGTGCTCTCAACGGTACTGAGGTGTTTGGCTTTGCCACTAAATGATCCATGATGCTCATGTAAATAGATGCCCACAGAAAAGTCAAGAACCTTGAGAGATGGCGGTAAAGGCTAATTTAATTTTCCACTACTAGCAGAATAAGAGCAACCAGATGATGAGCGGTCAAGAAGTCAAACATGAAACACTGGAAAACGACAAATAAACAATGATGGAAATGACATTTCTGTTTCATCCAGTTGTTTTTATATAGATGAACGGAAGTGATTCTAATGTTTATGCAAAATAATTGCAGTAAGTTCAAATGATTGCATTCAGCCAATTATTTAATAATTGAGACAGGCCTAATGGACATATCAAACAGCAGCAGATCCTGCTCTTTACAAAACAGGCATTCTTCCTCTCTGGGCATAGGAGCACAGCACCCACAGGAACAGCACCAGTTTCACCAGCTTTGTGGCCTTGCAGCAGTTTTCGTCTGCTCTGCATCCATATACTCTGCCTCAAATAAATACGGCTGGCCTTTGAATTCCAAGGCCTCATCCACATTGAGCAAGCAAAAGGTAAAGAAAACAGTTTTATTCATGTCTTCTAGCTAATAATAATCTCAGCCTGTCAGCAGTAAAAAATAAGCTCTTTAAGTAGGTATACTTTGATCCGTGTTCAATTGACCCAAGAGTTACATTACAGCTTGTTTGTAGGCAGCGGCACTCTTTCCCAGTGCTGGGCCGAAACAAAAAATTGTTGTCTCACACATTCGTCACTCACACACAAAAACATGGGATAATAATGGTGAAAAATACAGAAGCTACCTTTTTACACAGCAGCTTAACTTACATTAGTTGTTTTCGCAATGTTTGTTTGTTGTTTGAGGGGCTTGAAGGACATTAAATGCACCATAGCTATGACAAAAGCTAATGTTCCAGTTACCTGTTTTCAATCCAATGCAGCACAGGGTCCCATTCATTCTTCTGTAGGTCAACCAAGCCGTAGGGCTCATCTACTCTGTAACTACACAAAACATAAACAAATTAAAGACACTGTAAGTCATTTATAACAATGTAAAAAACACAGAAATCTCTCTGAAAAAAACAATAGCTAACACGAATCCAACATGTAACTATAATTCAGCCAGATTTTAATGACGACAAATGATCTGTTAAATTCATCCTATTATCATCGTTGATTTTCTTTTGTCATTCACAAACATTGGTTTTTAATTGAAAGGTTGCCATTTAACTGAGAATATGGACATTTAATATCCATGTATACACTGTGATGAGCTCTGCCTTTGTCTGTCCTTCAATGCACTTCTGTGCAAAAAATTGTTATATTGAGTTAAAGGAGTATTGTTGGATATTAACTCAGACCATATATGGATGTACAGAACACTGAGTAAGTTATTGCTGTCATTCATTGCAACAAAAAGGCCCTGTGTTGTGAATGATTAATATAATGAAATGTTATAATCAATGAGTAAATCAGTCTTATACCAGACAGTATCAGTCTCCAGGAACTTCAGGGCAGCATTGATTATTTGGTCCTTGTTACGTTGGGTGGGATTGTCCAGAGCTGTGTAGCACAATGTAGTCTGCAGGATAAGTGTAACAGAATAACTCTTTCAGTCAGTTACATTTTTAGTTAACCTTCTTTTACTAGCATCATTACCAAGAAAAGCAATGCTAGACCTTGGGAGTAAAAAACATCATCAGCTTTTTGCATACCCAAATCACTAACAGCAGATTTTCATTTTTTTTCCTATTCAGCACAAAATGCTACTTTTAATGACTGCAGTCTCAAAATTAGTAATCTCAGAATATATTAGGGAATCCATGAAGAAAATATCTTGCCATCTGCCAGTAAGCCGAAGCTTGGGCATCACTGGACATTCCAAAAGGACAATGATCCCAAGCAGACTTCAAAGTTCACAGAAGAAGTCCTGGAACATTCTACAGTGGCCGTCACAGTCTCCTGACTTGAGGCCCGATAAAAAAAAAAATTTTTAAATTTATGGTGGGATTTTAAGAAGGTGGTTGCAGCACGTAAACTCAGGAATATTCCAGAACTGGAGGCCTTTGCTCATGAGGAATGGGCTACGATTCCTCTGGAACGCTGCCAGGAGCTGGTGTCTGAACATACATGCCGTTTGCAGGTCACAGCAGCAAAAGGGTGTTCTATGAGTAGTAGAGACACTTGTCATAAAGGGGTTGAATCATTTAGAGACTGCAGCAGTCAGTAAAAGTAGCATTTTCTGTTCTGGGAAAACACTAGTAATATACTGTATGTTGTATTGAGCTATTCAAATGGTTCTTGTGTGATTTGGCTATTCAAACAGCTGACAAACTGAACATAAATATACAATAGAGGTTGAAATGTTTTGCTTTTTAACTGTATATACAACAAGTAACCCTAAACTGGGTCGGATCCATAAGAGAAGAAACTCTGCCTTAAACAGAATTCTCTGATTCCCAGCATAAGTCCGTACCAGGTGCATAGTGTATAACTTGAGGGTGTCCCTTTGGGCATCCCACTCAGTTGCCACAGCAATGGCGAGGGCTTCATTTGGTACTGTGAACAGCTTGCCTGCAGGAGTTTTCAGTTTCCTTTTGTCTAGGTTAACCTCAAATAATCCACCTACATGAAAGTTGAAAATGACAGAGACATGGAGGTGGAACAGTTAGTTAAACCCTTATCTCTATATCAAACACATTAAATTTGCACTTACTACAAACATGGTGAGCTAAGAGGAAGGACACCTTCCACACCGGACATCAACTGTACAACAGTCATACTCGGACCTATTACTAGTGACATTTGATACTTACCTTCACCTTGAGATATACTGACATCTTGATAAAATCTTTTTCTTTCTGAAAACAGCAGAAAAAATTACGTAAGTCACGGTAGTAGCACGGCAAGATTCAGTAATAGAAATGTATTGCTGCTGCAGAAATAAGAGTTTTTATCCACGTCGATCATCTTACCAGTTGAGGCTGTGGAGTATTTCAAAGCAAACTCAAAGTGCTGACTTCTTGGGCACACTTTACTGAATGAAAATGTATTTCCCAAGATACTCTGGAGTCTAACAAGGCTCCTAAACATAGCGGCATTTATGTGACGATAATGTTTTAAGAAAAGCTAGCTACCTGTCTTAGCTAGGCTACTTGTTTATGACCGCAGCTCACAAGATAATTAGATGCATTATTTCATAAGAGTGGCTATTTTTCGCATGAACATCAATTATCATTTAAGTTCGATGCACTGCCTGCAGAAAGTCGCTATGTTTCTATTTATTTTTCGTATATTTCTTCATCAGCTTTCTGACAGCAGCTTCTGGGTTCAAAAGCACGCGTGTGACCTTCCCATGCCTGACAAATAGCCTCGCAGGTCATTTTAATATTTGGGAAATGTAGTTCTATAAGCGCCTCTACGAATCCTTACACAACAGGACGAAAACTACACCTAAACGTACCTTTTAAGCCTTCCGCAAGTATAGCCAATGAGCGTTAAAAATCTTAGCAGGCGGAACTCAGTTGACCAATGAAAAGGACGAATTCTACTGCCTACAGCGCTGCGTCGAAGTCCACTGATGCTACTTTTCTGGGAGCTTGTAGCCCGGTTATCTAAACCGTGGAGGAATAGGGGGCGTTGAATGTTGGTGGACCACTTTCGTCATCTCCCATATCTTCGTAGACACCGACAGAGTCCAGCGCCTAGACGGCAATTTCCCGCGGTCGGTGTCGAGCCAGCGAAGCGGGAGCCATGCCTGTCCCCGCTCGATACCTTAGCGACTCTTCTGCCACGGCCTTCACATCCTCGGCCTCGCTTGTCCCCCCGCCACCGATAAACACCCAGCAGCCTGGTGTTGTCACTTCGCTGCTGTACAGCGGCTCCAAGTTCAGGGGCCATCAGAAGAGCAAAGGGAACTCTTATGACGTGGAGGTTGTTTTGCAGGTGGGACATTGGAGCGGATATTTCTTTATTCAGACGAGCTGTCAAAGGCAGCTTGGTGATCTGTCAAACGGGCGTATTGGTGATTGACAGCTGGAAAATCAATGAGCCTTGGCCTGTAGTTATAACCTGTAGAATAACTCGGAATAGCTAGATGTGAATGTAGCAGTGCCTTGCAACCCATTCGGTTATAAAGAGACACTTTAATTTCTAATATTATCAAAAATACAACTGAGTGGTTGAATAATTTATGGCTTCTGCAATTGTAAGAATACCCTTAAAATCCCACACGTTTGCTGCTGTTTTGTGTGATAGGATATTAGATATTCATTTCATAAAATCATATCACAGCATTACCTACTTATTGTCACTTGGATGTAGAAACACCTACATAATACTTAGGAATTAATGGTGAGTCTTGTTTTCTTTTTAAGCATGTCACCATGGAGGATTCCTACTTGTGTGGCTACCTGAAGATAAAAGGATTGACAGAGGTGAATAATACCTTTATTATGACACAAACATCAATAAATTAAGACATGTCTGGCTTGCCTATTGTGTCTGTGTCCTATTGAGTGATTGGTACAGTCTCCAGGCTTCTAGTGAATGTCATGTTATGCAACTACGGATTCGTGTACAGTAAATCTAGCTCAGAAAACACATGACATAAAATCTCTGATGAATCAGCAGCCAGGTGTGTAGTTGTAAATTATGCTTTTGACAATATGGCTCCATGATATGTCAGCTTTTAAAGGTGTGCTTGGTATGACTTGATTGCCACAAAAACAAGAATCAACCTAATATGTTAAAGTCATTGTTTGGATGAAATCACATTGGACTGCAGGGTAGATGTCAAAACCAAACTGGTATTCTCGGTTAAGTAATTGAGTAAGTCTGTGGTAAAATATTGACATTGTTGTCTATCTGTATGCCTACCCTACAAAACCGTAACTACATCATATTTTACAGTATCCAGCAATCTGACTACAGTGATTGAAATGAAAATGAATATCAGTATTTGTACTTCAAAAGCCTCTTTCTATCCTGTAATTTGTTCTGGGATGAAAACATTAAACTGACAGGCTTACTGTTAGCAAGTAGGTGTGATATTTTTCTATCTTGCAAAGAGAAGATAAGGTAAAGTAGCATGTATAAAGTTGGCTACTCTAAAGCAAACAATGTCACTGTTCCACTGGTGTGTTCTTTTTCGCAGGAATATCCAACTCTGACCACGTTCTTTGCTGGAGAGATCATCAGCAGGAAGCGCCCATTTCTCACCCGGAAATGGGATGCA
The DNA here is from genome assembly GCA_037577475.1 of Chaunax sp. Z400. Classification (NCBI taxonomy): domain Eukaryota; kingdom Metazoa; phylum Chordata; class Actinopteri; order Lophiiformes; family Chaunacidae; genus Chaunax; species Chaunax sp. Z400. Next base: position 13,592,015 of record CM075203.1, read on the forward strand.
GATGAGGATGTGGATCGTAAGCACTGGGTAAGCCTTTTTCTATTCATACTGTCCATACAGGTGCTCCACTGCAGGCTGTTTGACAATGACATAATCCTTCTCTTTTATGTGTCAAGGGCAAGTTCCAGGCCTTCTACCAGTATGCAAAGACATTCAACTCTGATGATTTTGACTATGAGGAGCTGAAGAACTCTGACTATATTTTCATGAGGTGGAAGGTAAGGTTAGGTTTGTAAATTGAGCCTGACCCTACGTTGTAGTAAATCACCTTTGAACTGCAGCTGCTGCTATTTCTCACCCTGTCCGTCCTCCTCAGGAGCAATTTCTGGTCCCTGACCACACAATCAAAGACATCAGCGGTGCATCCTTTGCTGGATTCTACTACATCTGCTTCCAGAAATCCACAGCAACGATCGAGGGCTACTACTACCACAGGAGCTCTGAATGGTAACACAGCATAACAGTAGTTACTGTGAGGAGAAGTTGAGTCATTGTGTGAATCAGCAGACTTGTGAGTGAACTGTTGTAGGAAGACCAGGTTTGGGAAGTCGATAGCAAACGTATTTCCAGTTTTCTGCAGCTTCTATCAAGGTGCCCTCAGTTTTTAATTTCTCCATGGGAGCTGCTCAGATTATTAGTAGATGAATGTGGCAGCTCCTAGCTCAGACTGTGTAACCTTATATGGATGAAGCACAACAATCGAGTCCAGAGTGTATTTGCGTTTGATTTATGTGGTCGCACTGCCTGGTTTTTAGCTGAGGACTGCCTGCACTCTCTCTCAAGTGTTCTTGTTTTTATTTGACATTCTTTGGCATTTCTTTAAACCAGCTCCTTCTGCGCATAATGGCTTTGCTGTTGTTACAAACGCCCTTTCATTATTTTTTTATAACTTGAAAGTTATTTTGATCTCTTCTCAGATCAGAATACCTCTTAATTTATTACATTTTTCAAAAGTGGAAAGTCATCACAGCCAGCACTTCTTTGCATACTATGATGTTGGCATTCAGCAGTATTGTGAGGACAGAAAGCAGAATTTACTGCCAATGTAAATGTTGCTATGGACTTATTAGTGGCTTGTTGTGAACCCTGACCACACGTGAAGAAAAAGCAGAATATGAGCATCAGTCAAGACTGTGCTGTGACTCGTTGCTCAGGTGTAACGATCTACTGGCTTTCAGATGTCAACATCGTTTTATATTAGCAAACCATTTGATTTTGGGGGCTGTTTTAGACAAACTGGACTTAATGCAGTTAAAACAATGTATATCCTCTTTTTGTGATTGGTATTTTTTTCACAGAAACCAATGGCTGAGGTATTCCTTGATTGTTTTGTTGTGAGTTGCTGAATTTTGGAAATGTTGGCTGTAGAGTTGTCTACCGCCTTTCTAGTATAACTAGAAGACGGCACTTGGCTTGTGGCGCCCGAAACGCCCCCAAAAACTACATTTAAAAGTGTCAAAGCAATAACACTTCCCATAAATCATGACCAAGTTACTCAAGAGAGCCCACAGCCTTATTGTGAGCAGTTATATTATTTAGGAATTATTTTCTTTCTAACATGTCACTGTGCTGTTAAAAAAGAAAGAAAGACTCAACATGATTAATGCAATTTTTTGATGAAAAATTGTGGTCAGTCCTTGTACTTGTACGACAAACATTGTGTTTCCTGTGGCTTTTTCACAATAAAAGCCACCCCATGTTGACGGGATGCACTGTGAAGCAGTAGGATGTTCTTGTTGCATGAGCAGTAACTTCATTCAGGGCTAATATGGCATAAGAACAGCAAACAGTAAACGCCAGCATCAATGACACATCAATGACTTGCATGTGTCTTGAATGTGTGAAGTAAGTTTGCATCCAATGTGGGAAAGGCGTATTAATACTGTATATAAGGAGATAAGTGTTGAATCTAAATGCACTGAATTGCAAATACAGAAAAAAATGCCTACCATAAATGGCATTTGAAAAAAAGGGGTTTGATCTTGTTTGTTTGATCATTGAAATTCTTAAGATTATGTCTTTAAATAAACCACTCTAAAATGCACAGGGATGATCTGAACAGTTTTATTTTAGCTCATAAAATGTTGATGTTTTGGAGATGCATGATTTTCAGACAACAGTGACATACATCGTAAAGGCCTTGAAGAATAAGCCTATAAACAGGTCTATTCAGCAAGTAAATCCTCTTTCAGATTAATATTTTAAAAAACTTGTGATGACACGTGATAAGTTATTGAAAAGGTTACCATTCATATACATATTCTAACATATGCTGTGTTGTTACACTGCAGGTACCAGTCACTAAACCTCACCCACGTTCCTGAGCACAGTGCAGCCATCTATGAGTTCCGGTGACATCGGCCGACATCGTGGATCTTTTTTTTGTGGATGGACAGAGACTTGAAGCAAAGCGGAGGTCTGCGGATGCTACGAAGGAGGAAAATGAGAAAGACTAAGGATGAGAATTCTGGCTTTAGAGAAGTGCAAACTCTCACTTGTTCCCAATAAGTGGACTGACAGCCGATCGACCAGTGGATGGGATGTAGGACAAATGAATGTATGTATGGAAGAGTTGAGAAGAAAGAAAGGAAAAACATGCACCTCTGCTCCTGGGCTGGAACTTGACAAGTTAGATCCAGCAGCAGAGACTGGGTGTGGCTCTCACAGTGTTCCCCTTTCTTCATTTCTTTTAACATCTCGTTTTAAAAATGCTTGGCGCAGATACACTTCATGAGCTGATTTTGGAATTCCTCTTCTTGTCTTGCAACTAGAAACATTTCCAGCTTTCATCCAGCTGATGTGGAGAGAGCAACAACCACAAGTGTCTGCGTGTTAGACAAGGATTCCTCTCAGGAGTCTGCACTTAAAAAAAAACAATCTCTAAAGAGGTAAATTGCCAAGTCTGAGTGGAGGAAAATCAAAAGAGAAGTTGGGTTCATGATTAATTGGAGCTTTAATCAGCCCATAAGATAGAATGACAGTATTTTTTGTAAAGCTAAGCTGTTCATTTGTTTGCCTGCCAAGAGGATATTTTGTTATTTTGCTCTAAATAATGATTGCAAAGGCTGCAATGTGAATGACACACAAAACAAGCTTTTCCCCAGTGTTCAAACAACTGCTTTGGAGATTATCATCACGTGATGGCCGTGGATCTTTCTTCTTCCTTTTTTTGAATCACATTTGCACAAAGATGGACTGTATATTGCTAATGCTTGCAGTCAGGATTTTACATGCACATACTCTTGTATACATGCATCTAGCGCGCGAGTCAAGCTTCTTGGCTAGTTTTTAAGGGTTTTGACTGTGTGGGAGGTGTAGAGCCAAAACAATCACATAAAAGTATTCAAAAAGTGAAAGTATTTTTACCCTGCACTCTGCATTAAACAAAGCTTTTTACTCCCTCGTGTTATTTTAAATTAAGATCCCCACTATCCCTACGTTTGTCTCCTCGACTATGCAACACTTTCAACATAGCACTCTCCAGACATTAAACCTAGAATTTTATTCTATCCATATAGTTTATGAAAAAAGACTTTATCTTCATTAAAGGAAATATTTTTGTTAAATTGCCTATGATGAAACTCCCTGATTCATGTTCCCTTTCCATGTGATGGTGCCATGTTTGTAAAGCTTATCAGAGTTGTATTATAACAGATGAGTGTGTTTGAGAATAAGCCTGAATTTCAATTATGGTGTGACTGTAAAGAATGGATTTTAAAAATCATATCAAAAGACCTTTCGCTGTGTCTTGCTTGTTTGACCAATATACCCCATTATGTTTTTTAACAGTTTCATACCACACACATATTTATTATTAAGTTACATGTTTTAAAGACCAAAACAAACTGAAAATCTGAAGCGAAAGTCTTTGTCTACAGTGATTAAAAAACCTCAGAAACGAAACCTGATATTGTATTTCTATGCTGTAATGCAAATCACAACACCACTCCCAGCTGAACGTATCACTTACCCTGTACTGCCCTCTGGTGTCAAACGTTTCATACAGTCTTCTGGTATGTTTAGCACCAGTCAGTAGAATAATGACAGCTGTTGAAAACAGGTTATACACAAGAAACACTTAATAACATCGCTAATGTGCTGTTTACCTTTGATAGACAAAAACAATTAGAATTCTGGTTATTATTAAATCTTGTGTCTTGTTACAACAATTACAGTTGTGCAAATACTGGCAGGAACACCACATGCAGCGATAGGTAGATGGATAAGATACTTTATTGATCCCGAAGGAATCAGCTGCTCTTCCACACACCATTTAAGAACAGAAGGGAAAAAAGCAACAGATAAATGGGTAAAAAGAAAGCACAACAAGAGTATACATAGATTACACAATAAAATAGAGATTATAAAGTGACTGAAGGTATAAAAAGGTAAAAAAGAGAAATGCTCTTGTTTTACTACTTATTCTCAAATCACTGGTGGGGCAGTGATGCATTTATTGACTTTTGTGAAACAGGGACAGTGGCCAGGGGATCTCAGACTAAGGCCCGTTTAAGTTTTTGCTGAAAACAGAAAAGTTTTGTCCGTTTTTCTGTCGTTATTCTGTCCATAATATTCTGTCTGTGTACGTGAATAAAGCTGGAACGGTAATAGGCTTGCAGGAAGCGTGGGCGGTGACATCATCGTTTTCAGAGGAGTTGCATTATTTTTAGACTGTCTGGCTGCATGCACAGATAACTTCACTGGTATTAAGCCATTTTTGCCTCAATTCCAGTTTCATTTCTTGCATTTTAGCAGGTCTTTTTTGCAGTGCTTTGGTTTGCCAAACTGAACTGAGGTGCAGGTATTGCAGAGGAAAAATGATGCCAGACTCTCGTGCCAGAGGGCAGAAGTGAATCACGTGATTCATGTAATTTGAGTGATTTGATCTGTTTTACTTTAGGTATCAGGTGTATTTAACTCAAACTTTGTCTTGGGAGTTCATTTGCATGAGGTCACGTGTCTTCCTGGATCAAGCACAAGATTTATTGCCATTGACAATAGAATTACAGTTACTGTAACCCTTACCTAACCCTTATTACTGCACAGCTTCCTTGTATATATAACTAATTACTTCTCAGTAGCTAGATGTCTCAGAAAAATGTAACAAATGTTTTACCTTAAGGCATCCATAAACAGCTTTAGATAGATAGATAGATAGATAGATAGATAGATGGATAGATACTTTATTGATCCTGAAGGAAATTTAAAGGAATTAGCTGCTCTTCTATACACCATTTAAGAACAGCAAGAAAAATAGCAATAGATAAGTAGTTAAAAGAAAGAACAACAAGAGTATACACAGATTACACAATAAACATGCATGTACACAACATGCAGATAACACAATAAACAATAGCGATTATAAAGTGACTATGTATAAAGAGCACAGTCCAGCCTATGGTGCACAGTAATATGTGTGTGTACTGTCACCATCTTACCTGAAGTCAGCAGTGAACAGGGTGCCGACTAAAATGGAAATGTTGGACATTGAACAAATAATATTTGAAACCCGATTGAGCAAAGCTGCTGATGAGACTGCAGCCATGCTTGTGAGGCTCTAGTTACTTAATTAGCTAAATGCTACTGTCAACATGCTGTAGGGCGAAGCAAATGTAACACATACAGTATGGCCTACCATAGTCAACATCTTAGATTAACATGTTAACATGCTGACATTTGCTAATAAGCACTGAACGCAAAATACAACTGAGATTAATGGAATGTAATTTTGCAGGGAATTCGTCCAAAACCAGAGTACTGGTATTGGACAAACTGAAGAACTGATGACTGTGCTGGATGAAAAAGTCAGGGGATTAGTGATTGCAGTTCATCCTTGGGAGACATGAATGTGTGTAGCAGATGGCAATCCATCCAAAACCACAAATGTCAACCTCATGGTGGCCCTAGAGGAGTCGTTGTGCGACAATCCAAAATGTCCAGAGGATGTTGAGATATTTTACAGAATAAATGAATAAAGGAAAAATCATGAGATCACCAAACTTATTAGGATTAATCCTCCTGTATAATAAATGTAGATATGTGGAGATAGTTAAGTCTGGACCAAAGTGGTCATCTTGAGCCTACATTGTCATGGAGGTTTACCCACCATTCAGTCCACTGAAAAGACCAAACCTCTCAGGTTTAGCTCTGCATTGTGGGTGCATTGCCTCGGTTTATTCTTTAAAGGCTTGGTCAGCCTGTGCTTAAAAGTATGTGGGTTACAGACACAAACATGACCTCTAAATACACAAAATAAAAAATGTGGCACGCCTCTGCTCAGATGCTTATCTCATTTTAAGCCACTCAAGACGAGAGTCAGCAGCAGAGGTGAGTGAGCCCAAACCTGCATTAAAAATGTCACAAGGAGTGCTATGAGACCATATTCCAGTTCAACCAGTAAGTTTGCAAATGATAATTACAGCAGTCCTTGACTGCAGAGTTTGTAAATGTTTTCGCTCTTGTGCCCACATTGAAGTGGAGACTGCGCATAAAGCTTACATATATTTTTTAACCCAGCCGTGGAAGAAATATTCTGATTCTTTACTTGACTAAAAGTAAAGAGTACACTGTGGAATATTCTCCACCACAAGTAAAACTCCTGGAATCTAATGCACCTTATTTGGAGATACATGGTTAACATTGAGTAACATTTTTGAATGGTTAGGGGAAATGAGGTCTGTAGGGTGGAAGATATCCCTTTGTGCACAGGCCTGTTGGACCACTGATCTGCAGGATGTTTTGGAGGCTTAGCTGTCCCATTATTTTTTTCTATTTTGTCCCTGCTTCCAGAATGTAGACAGACCTATTAAAATGTGGAGGGCAGATCTGTCTGTAAAAGTCTGTAAAATTAGGTAATAAAAATAAATAATAAATAATAAATTAAAGATAGATAAATTAACATTGAATTAAGAGTGGCCAACAAATAGATCTTATAATCAAAAACAATAGTTTTTAATAGTTAATAGTTAATAGTTCTTGGTTTTATTTAACCAGGTATGTCACATTGAGATCCCAGATCTCTTTTCCAAGGGAGACCTGGCCAAGAATAGCCGCAACACAAAGTTTCACATAAAATCAAAAATACAATAACAAAATCACAGAAAACATGAATACATTGACTTTACTGGATTCAACGGATTTCACCAATGCCTTAAACTAGGGTCACCAAACTTTGAAGTGTAAGATCAGACTGCAATCAGGCGCAAAATACCTGAAAGCCTTTTTTCCAAGTTCCGTTCGAGCTTTGGGAAAACTGAAATTATTACGAGTTCTACATTCATTTTTGGAATTGGTGCCATGTAGACTTTGTTATCTGAAAAAATATCATTATGTGTCAGCGTACTCGACACACTCAAAAAATTTGTAGAGAAATGTTCTTGTTTTACTACTTATTCTCAAATCACTGGTGGGGCAGTGATGCATTTATTGACCTTTGTGAAACAGGGACAGTGGCCAGGGGATCTCAGACTAAGGCCCTTTTAAGTTTTTTGCTGAAAACAGAAAAGTTTTGTCCGTTTTTTTGTCGTTATTCTATCCGTAATATTCTGTCCGTGTACGTGAATAAAGTTGGAAGGGTAATACGCTTGCGCGAAGCGGGGCGCTGACATCATCGTTTTCAGAGGAGTTGCATTTTTGCCAATTTACATGACTTCAGTGGGGCAACATTTTCTAAATATTGTGTTTTCGGGCCCCCGAAAATGCCGTTGTCGTGTAAACGAAAGGCAACAAAAGTTGACTGTTTTTGAGTAAAACAGTTGTGTAAACAGCCCCTAAACTTGCCATCTCTAGCTCTACATTGTTTTACTCGGATTGCCTTTTTAGGTAGGGTTTAGAGCTCTCGGCTGAAACAAGATTCCTATGACAAAGTGCTTTTTACGAGTGTGAGCATCATCCTCGTAAAATATTACAACAGCTGTACTAAAGAAAACGGCCATTGGTTGCTGGCTATTGAATATTTAATTAAAGCAAATGATAGGCTTGTTCTGTAAATAGTTCTTCACTTCCTCCTGTAAAGAAGCGTGTGGATCTGAAGCTCACGTTCTCAGGACATAATGCAGAGTCAAAGTAATTGAAACCAGTTTCATGTGTCTGTGAAAGCTAAATGTAAAAAAGATCTGATGGAATCTCATGGAAAATCATATTTTTGTTGAAAACTCATAAACTACTGATAATAAACACATTATTCCAAATGCTAAGAGTAGGTTGGGACAAGAAATTAGGTAATTTGGCATGAGACAAAGTCGAGTTAAGCAACATCATCAACATTAAAATGTATACATGTTAGCAATCTTAAAATTTAAAATGCTCTTCTTAGGAAATGTTCTTTAATTCGTCTATATAGATACATGTGAGTGATGGTTAAGTAACTGATCTATTGTCAACTGTCCCGTGTTTTTTTTTACCATAGTGACACACCCTGGAAAAACAATTGTTCGGGAATTTTGTTGTGGCTTTTTGTCAGTAGTGTTGGCAGAGGTTTACGTTCTTTGACTGCCTTCAAGTTTTGTGGTTTATCACTTCATCGCTCATAATAGAATATCACACGATCAGAAAAATACTTGTAAAATTCCGTGGCACAAAACTTGAAACACTCACGGACTTTCAGAATGTTATTTTATGTCACTGCCAGAACATCTGACTTTCAGAATGTTATTTTATGTAACTGGGAGAACATGATGTAACTAAGGTGACTCGTAAGGTCCTGTAAGTACATAAAGCCCTCATGTTTTCTGCTAGCTTTTTTCAGTATTGTTTCCCTGTTACCTTATGCAATGACAACTTGTACAAATAAGGTGACTTATTAGTCAGTTTGTATTGCTCTTTAACACAACTTATTAAGAGGGCAGTTTAATGTGCATTATGTCTCATAGAGGGAACGTGTCACAGGTTCTTTCTTTTTCTTTGTCTTTTAAATGCATACAATTAAGGGCATCAAAATTACACAAAAAAAAAAAAAACACACAAAAAAACAAAACCTAAATGCCTTAGAAGTAAAGTAAAATATATACAGGCAAAATAAAACCTGAAGAGATGTGAAGCTTGTCTGAGCAAATAAAAGACACCCACACTGCAAACTGGGCTGTACTTGCCAAGATCTGGTAAAATTAGTTAATTATTGTATTTTAAAAGTTAATTATTGACTTCTTTTTTTAAATTATCCAGCCACTTGTTTTTAGACTGTCTGGCTGCATGCACAGATAACTTCACTGGTATTAAGCTATTTTCGCCTCAATTCCAGTTTCATTTCTTGCATTTTAGCAGGTCTTTTTGCAGTGCTTTGGTTTGCGAAACTGAACTGAGGTGCAGGCATTGCAGAGGAAAAAGGATGCCAGTTTCTCTCAAACAAAGAACAATAGAAGACTCTCATACCAGAGGGCAGAAGTGAATCACGTGATTCATGTAATTAGAGTGATTTTTCTACTGTCTGTTTCACTTTAGGTATCAGGTGTATTGGACCCTGGACCAAGCACAAGATTTATTGCCATGGACAATAGAATTACAGTCACTGTTACCCTTACCTAACCCTTACTACTGCACAGCTTCCTTGTATACATAACAACTAATTACTTCTCAGCAGCTGCACACATTCATCCACTGAACCCACCTTCTTCTGTGCAGACCAGCGGGAAACTTCAAGAAGAACATTCCAAAAGATGTCTCAGAAAAATGTAACAAATGTTTTACCTTAAGGCATCAATAAACAGCTTTAATAGTAGGAGCATTACCTTTACTGGTTCAAATTCACATCTGCAGCTCCTTTGTAATTAGTGCTTTTAAATCATGTGCATTTCGTGTCTCAGTAACACTGTTATAATGTTAGAAATCTGAATAACACACATCTAATCTAATCAATAATCACTTAGCCAGACGTCAGTCTATGTATGCACTAACTGATCCTGAGTTGATAATTGGTGATAATCTGTGTGTGTTTTATCACAAATCTTTTACCCTCTCAGCCAGTGCTTTTACACGCTGAAGAATTTGTCAATGTTTGTCTGGGCCATAAACTGACCTTCATGTCACGTCCTCATCCGTGGTCTCCGTGGGGCTTTCCCCCTTTGTCTTAACCTAACACAGAAAAGCACGTACACATACTTCTGAATCAACACAGATCACTAATGACAGCCTTACTCATTAGAAAGAAATGTGACAAGGATAACTTCTTCCTTTTCCTTGTTTGTACTTAGAATCAGGAGGTCAGAGTTTACCTGAACATGGGTGTCGGGGCACCTTTAAGGTTTAGATTCTATTCACGCTCATGAAGGTGAAAAGGAGTCTTTCCGGCTACGTGCGATACAATTTTTTTTTCAGACAATGGATTACGCAAGATGGGACTACTCATATTCCTGTAAATGTTGGGTAGAGAGAGATATGAGGGCTTTATGAATCATGCACCTGGGCAATATCTCTGACAGTTCCATTGTCAGATTCAAGGCGAATAAAACAAAGACATGATTGTGAGCCCAGGCCAAATCAAATAAGATGATGCTGTGTGATGCAATGTGGAATTTCTTTCGAGGCATAAAGGAGGGATTTAAAAAGCGAATTCAGACAATCTATGTTTTTCTAAGGCAAGATTTTTTGGTCCACTGCATTGTGAAACTCAAAGACAGCTGACAGAAATCCTATTATCTATGAGCCTACAGTTTGTCCTCATGAGTCCTCTTCATTAATACCCCGAGGAATGCACGTGAACACAGAGGACTTTTCAACAGTCAACATACGAGCAAAAATCTGTCATTAAGAGATTAGAGATGTATTTATGTTGTTTCCATGAACTGAATATTCACCACAGATTTTGTTTTCATCAAGATCCATGCATTATTCCATTAGAATTTAAAGAAATGTTTTAATACGCGGTATCCTGCAAATTAAAGAAAGTGGAAAAATAAATTCCAGAATAGTAGTTTTTACATAATCCATCTGACAGATCAAACAAACAAACAAACGGACATGGAGGAAAACTTAACCTCCTTTTTTGTATCACATATCTTTTTTGATTTTTTTTAGCTCAATCCATCATTTTTCCAAACTGGATTGGTTGTACTGTATCTTTGTGTTTTCCTTGGAACAACGTCCTTCCCTCCTAAGCCATCAGTGTAAATAGAAAAAATAATAATAATAATAATAGTTTACAAGTTAGTGAAAAAGTACTTGTATGTGCTTTATTGTATTGCATGTGTATATCCAGTGCATAAATACATTCCAGCACTAGAAATGAAATCATGCATAAATAAAATCGAAATAAATACTCAGGGTACAGTCTTTGGTAAACTGCAAACTCAAGTAGTTAGATTATCAGGGCTTTATTAAATAACAATAAGAAATGAAACCCATATTTAATGAAAAACATGACTTTTTGTTTGATTGTGTATGTAAGCCTTTTGATTGCTAGGCTAGAAGAAAGCTCAACCAACCAAACATTCACAGATACACCACAGACATTTTTCCAATGTCTAGCAATCCGATGTGTTGCTTGTAATAAGCAGAGGTTAACCAACTTTCTTTCATGAACTGTCAGGGCCAGTGACTCTGGATTGAAACCAAGAATAGCGATCTCTGGGCATACGGGGATATCTTTCACCACTAAAATTTAATGGATTGTTCCTTGGGCCATATCCTACCTCGCTAAAACAAAATTCAAAGTTCATAACTTTTTGAGTAATCCTGCTAACAAACAAACAGACAGTCAACCATTGTGTTTTTTTTTATAATTCTTATTATGTCATTCATGAAGAAATTTGCAATAAGGCAGACTTACATATATTCTGGTTTAGTCTGATTAAGATTCCGTGTCTTCACATTGTATGTTTATAACATTTGAATGTTTAATATTTGAGAGGATAGGAAGATAAGAGAGAAATTGAGATGTGGGCAGAGTTTGAAACCAAACAACCTCAAATATGTCTTGCTCAGATGAATTTTATTTTGTGGGAAAACAGTGATGAGATTAAAAAAATGCACCTTTGCGAGTGGACACACACAAAAATGATAGATAATTTACGAGTAGTGCAGGAAACCTTAAATGTGTTGGTATGGATACGGCTGATAATTTTGCACGAGGCCTTCCTCGTGTTCGGCGAAATCACAAATACAAAAGATCATCGTCAGGCCACGAATGGCCTTTCTCCCCTCTCCTTTTCTGTGTGTGACTGCATGTGTCACGTGCCCAGAATTTATAGAGAGCCGTGCTTTTGACTAGTCTCGTGCCATCAACAGATGCCCAAAAATTTCAGAGTCATTGTTTTCATGCTCAGTGTGGGAAACCTGATTTGAGGTGATGACATCTCCTTAGGTCACATGCAAAGCTGTGACCTAAGTCCTGACCTTTTTTACTCAAACACTGTGTACGCTTGTGTGTGCATGATAACATGCTGGCATCACTTCAGACAAAGACTCAACACTCACGTTCAGATTTGGGTTCTGGTTGGGATCACCCCCCATGCAATCTTCACTTTGAAGAAACACCTGCTCCCCCCAAACATACCTTACCTATTCAGTCAGTCTTAACACACACACACACACACACACACACACACACACACACACACACACACACACACACACACACACACACACACACACACACACACACACACACACCTCTCCATGCTACTTCCTGATAAGAAATATTGCTGCTGGATGACAAGTGTCTAGTGACTGCACGTATAAAGGTTTTAATTATAGAACCTGAGAATGCATACGATGCCAGGAGGCGATTGAGAAAGAAAGGAGTGGGGGAGCTGAGTATTTGAAAAAATAAACTTTCTTCAAAAAACATATCTTTGCTTTCAACTCGTGTGTCAAAGTAAAAAGTTTTTACAAAATGTCCCTGTTATTTATGAGAAATGTAGCCAGACCATGAATCAGCTGCTATTCAAGTACTTTTGGGAAATTGGCTGCCAAGAATCACGTGAGAAGATCAATTCCACTCCACTAAATATGAATAGCTTAGCATAGCATATATACTTGAAATGAGGAAACATCTAGTCTGGCTCTGTACGTCTACTCTTAACAACATTTGTCCATCAGAACCTGTATGGTTAACATGTTGTATCTTTTTAATTATAACAAAAAATGGGGCTTGTCCACACTTTACATTTGGTTTGGACAACGGGCAGGCTAACTGCTTTCCTTTGTTTCCAGTTGCTAAACTAAGCTAATCATCTCTCCTGACTTTACGATATTTTTGGGCACTTTCACATTTGAAAGTCCGGACCAAGGTCCGAATCAAGGTTTGGGTTTTTGACATTATTAGATCCAGTCAGCTTTGGTTTCACATTGCGATTTTCCAAGAGCACTAAAAAACTTTTCATGACATATCTACGTCCTGTCGTCATCATCTATATGGGCTGCATCTTCTTATACTTGATGGTTGATTGTCCAGAATGATGTCAGGGTCATCATAAAATGGAAAATTGTCCTTCTCATTTGTAATTGCACCACTGTTATTGATTGCATCGCACACCTTTAAGTATTGCTGCTGCAGTTTTTGGGTTGTTTTTTTTGCCTTTAGGTGTCATTGCTCCCCCGTCCTCTCGTATCCCCCCTCTCTCTCATCCTCGCATCATCTTCCAAGCTCCATGAAAAACCATCATGACGTTTATGCCTAATTGCTAAAAAGTTTTAAAAATTTTTTAAAAAGCCCTATCATGCAATTTTTAAATGAAGTGGAAAAAAATCCTTTATCTGACCCTTTATCTGAGGGGCCAACCTAGAAGGCACTGCATCATGATTTCTCCACTGGGGGCCTCAGTCAATACCCCTGTGTGGGGTATTGAATGGGAGTAAAGAATGGGAGTCTAAAGAGCTGAAGCCCATAAAGGTAAAAAAAAAACAAAAAAAAACACTACAGTGGACATGCTAGTGGTTTTCGTATATTACATATATTATATATATATATATATATATATATAATAATTATTATTATTTATTAATTAATTAATAAATAATAATAATAATATTTTTATATTAATATATATAGTATAATATTTTTATACTAATAAATTTTAGCCGTTTAGTTCCATTCACTCCCATTCATTTCGAACCGCAGCCGAATTCGTTACAATGAAATCAATAAGGAGTGAACAGGTCTGTGGATGAGCTGTACTTCAGCTTCATAGAACCCTATTAATTTATGAACCACCTCAACCGGAAACTGTAGGAGTGGTGTATCTCCACTCTAGGGGAATTTTTTCTGGGAATGTTTCTGATCCCTCCCTTCGTGCCTTCGCGGTTCCACGCTGACTCGAAATTCCGCCGCTTCCCTGTGACGCGATGCCTATATTTACTGCAGCTGAGTGCTGGTGCCGGCAGAACAGGTGAGGCAGAGTCCAGGTAGACTCCGAGCGCCACTAACACTAACAAACATCCACCCAGACAACAGGGACATGCAGAGCCGCACGATGGCCGGTGAGCAGCGCTTTGTAATCAGTGCCCGTGTCATCGGAGCTGTCCACAGGGACACACCGAAACTCAAGGTGAATGAAGACACTGTTTCATTTTGACTGTTACATGGCTTTGCGTATTTGAAAAAAAAGTTTCTGATCTCTGATCCTTTATTTTTGTTCACTGTCTCCACAGATGTTCATGATATCCGTGTTATGGTCTGACAAGACTGAAGTGATTGTGTACAGATCCTTCCAGGATTTCAAGACATTTCATGTAAATAAAAAAAAAGAAAGAAAAGCATATAGTTTACTCAGTTGCTGTTTACTTTTTAATAATAATAATGATAATAAAAAAATAATGTGATTTTCTTTTTAACAGAGTCTGCTAAGAAAGAGGTTCTATCTAATGAACCCTTTCCAGATAAAGAACAGACCGATCCCCGCATTTACAGGTAAGATTTCCTCTTTGTGCTCTGATTCGTAACAAGTTAAGTCTATTTAAATTCTCTGCTATGAGAAACTGGTGATTCGTTGTATTTGCAGCTAGTAATTTATGGAATAGCCCACCAAATCAGTTTAATATCTCATTGCCCACTCTGAGGTACAACTCATTCCATTAAAAGGATCTCTAAAGATGAAATGAGTTATATCCTGAACGCTTTCCATCTGTGCTGTGTAGCCTGTGTTTCTTAAAAATGTAAGAGAGGCAATGACAGCTCTTAAAAATTGAATTATTTTGTTCCTCTTCTTCTCAGTGAATGTATTATCTTGACACTATATCCCTTGCTCTGTTCAGCAAAGGCCTTGATGAGCAGCCTCCAGAAGAGAGCGTCCAAGCAACCTGTCCAACACATCAAGTTCCTGGAGAGCTACTGTGACAAACTGTTAAAATGTGAGCCAAGTGTGACTCAGAGCTCAGAGGTCACGCAGTTCTTCATGACAAAAGACCACGACCTGCAGTCTGACTTCACCAAGAACAGGTAGGTTTGTCACCACAGTGTTTACTTCGAATCATCCAAGACGTTTGATTGATCTGTTTTTAACATATATTCTGTCTGACTCAGCATCATCATCCTGCTGTCTGAAAATCTGCCTGACGGCTCAGTTGGGGGGGAAGGTAGTGGGACTCACCAGAATGCAGGCATCGTCACCCACCCATTTGTCACCCAGACTTACCGCTGTGTGGCTGCTTATGAGACAAAGGACATTAAGAATCATCCCTTTAAGGTTGCTGTGGATGAGAAGCTGGATGTACTGATCAAAGACCCTGCAGGTCAGTGCTGTAGCTTCAAACGAGCAACATCTCCTCTGAACTCTGACTTCCCCTTTTCCCAATCATTTCATGTATGCTGAAAGTATGTTTGATTTCCTCTTCAGGCTGGTGGCTGGTGGAGAAGGACGACAAGTGTTTGGCCTGGTTTCCTGCTCCTTACTTGGAGTTATGGGATGAAGAGGAAGACGACGTCGATAGATTCCAGCTAGGAGGTGTGATACTTTTACATATTTGAGTTTTACTGTGCATTGAGAAACATCTCATTTTCCAAGACCGACTACATAGCTGCACTTTTATTATACTAAAACTGGTTTTAGCACCAGTTTCAACTCAATTCATACCGGATGCTCATACTGATGATATGACTGTGAAGCCTAGTTGCTACAAACAAGCTCTTTAACAACTGGAAGTGAACATGAATGACTCCCTTCTGCTCTGCTCTCTGTTTTCATTATTTTACAATGTTTCAATAGATTTTAGCTGCACAGCAGCTCCTGCCTTGTTGTTTAATCTTGTTTTCTTGTGACTTTTAGCTACCCTTTATTGTGCCGTGAGGAGCTACTCCGCCAAGAATACCGATGAGGTGTCAGTGTCCATTGGCTCTGTGGTGGAGGTGCTGAAGAAGTCTGACAATGGCTGGTGGCTCATCAGGTATACAGATTTTACTGGCTGTAATGTAATGTAATAGAGATTGGAATAATGGAACACATTAAAAACGGCTGTAGTGAATTGTTCACCAATGTCCTTTTATGGCCTTCAGTGGAAACATATTACAAACTTAATGTTGTTTATATAGAGTTAAAAACTGTCAGTTAAAAGTATTAAAATAAAATGATGGTGGCAGTTTCTCTCAGCATGATGAGACGAAATGTAAAAATAAATTCCTGGGCTTAATAAAGGGTGTTAACATTGAATTATTATTTACAGGTTGAAATAAATTCTCTTTTACTTGTAATCCTCTCCAGATTCAATGGCAAGGCAGGTTTCATTCCCTCCATGTACCTGCAACTATACAACAACCCACGGGCAGGACTTTTTAACCTCCAGAGAAAGGTGCATAGCTCCAATCTGAACCTGGCAACCAGCTGCGAATCTTCTCATCCACCCAGCCTCTATAAAGAAAACAGCCCACAACTGGATTCTGCAGGGCAGTCCAGACGGGTACCTGGGCGTCTCTTCAAGGCCCAATCGTTAGATGTTCTCTCTGAGACCCAGCCACAAAAACCGATCGAGAGGGACGCCTCAACGCCAGACAGCCGCCCACGCAGCATGACCAACACGAGCAGCGAGGACAGCTCCTCCGGCATCTCCTCAAGCGGTGATTCATTCTCAAGTTCAAAAGAACAAGCCCAGCATCTGCATCGCCAGGGTAACATCAACGAGAGCGGGAGCAGCAGCCCTGAATTCAACCTCTCAGACCGCCGCAACTCCAACATAAGTTCCTTGAGCTCTGCATCTGCCACGTCCAAAGGCAGTGACACGGGTTCAGTCGCTCCCGTGGTACCACGCAGACCCAAAACTGAGGAGATCCTGACCCGCTGCACCACCCTGACCCGCAAGGCAGCCTTGGCCACCAGGACCAGGCTTCAGATTCAGCCAGAGTCTTGTCATAGCCGCTAGGGAATGGCGCTTGATTCATTATGTATGCCAGTATAATGATTAACCTTTTAAACCCCATGGATCTTTCTATAGATCTCTCAGTAAAATGTGTTTGGTGCAGCATTGTGCATACAAGATATATACACATTCTGAATGTCATAAGATGATGTCTAGAAATGTTCCATTTGATCAAATGGAGCATAGCATCTTAGTTTGAATATTTCCCTCAGTACAAAGAATTATGTAGCTTCAGTGAAGCGCTACATGAAGGAATCACAAAATGTGTCGGTGGCACTTTTATACTGTCATCAAAAAATGTTTTCTCTAGCTTTGCTGCCCACTTGTTGTAAAATAAAGTGGATTGTTTGAGTTGGCAAGGTTGAATGTTTAATAGTATTTATCTATTTTTCCATCTCTCTTAAATCACCCAGAAAAATGTGCATGACCACAAGTATACTTATTTAATAATTAACATCCACAGTATTTATAATTTGCTGAATATTGTATGAATATGTTGTTGCAACTTTATGTACTGAATCATAACTTGTAAGAGTTCATGTGTACATGTTAATGTGTAAGTTTAATCTAAACAGTTTAATAAAATCCCGTTTGTGTTAAAGAAACAAGATTCATTGATTTGTGGTTAATGAATATAGGAAGAGAAGAGCAGATGAGTATTTGGGTAAAACTTTTCAGGTATTTTTACTTCAAATATGGAGCCCAAACAGAGAGACAATAGCACCAAGATGAACAAATGTCTGAAGATTCATATGGTAACAGGAAGACATTCCTTAAAGCATGCTAACACTACAGACTACAGCTACAGGTGATGTTTTCTACAAATCTTCCCATATTTCACGTTCAAAACATACATAAAGGATGACAAAATGATTTAAGTAATAACAGCAAATACCATCAGCTTAGAAAAAAAGTGAGTTCCAAGAAGGTATTTATAAAAGGGTCCCAGACACAATACACCCACTCACCTTTGGTGTCACATGGGCATTTTGGGCTGACTATTCAAGCTTTTAAAACTGAGCAGTAAAGGTTTTCAATTTAATTCTCAAACTGGAAGGTAACCAGTGAAGGACTGGTGTGATGTGGGGCCCTTTAATACATTCTTCAAACCCTGGCAAGAACATTTTGTATCAGCTGCAATCATTTGATGTTTAGAATACAAAACATTGCAATCATGAAGTCTGGAAGAGATAAAAACATGGAGGATCTTTTCTACATCTGTAGATGAAAGGAGTGTCCTGAGTCTCGACATCTACATTGCACCTCTTTTTTTTAAAAATGTGTAGATGTGGCACCCAGACTAGATGGAGATTGCTGCTAGTGCTGCGTTCAGAAGGGGTGATTATTAAGAAGTATGTCTCATTTAGAGTCATTCCACTGAATATCCAGTAATTAATTTCAGTAATGTACAATATGGTACAGGATACATTGGTGGTAACAGGGACATGAGAGGGAGGAGGCATTTCTGTTAACACATAGAAGGTGAACAAATCCAGAATTACAACACTTTTCAGGTGGTTGAATCAGATTTTGTGGTCCATTGTGTATAAGAGGCTTAATATGGTGTGTTTCATAAGAGCTGCAACAAATAAAAGCACAGACATTAAAAACAACAGTCACGTAACAGCACAAGTATCTACAAGGAAAACTTGATATGACACAAGCCCCAATTAAATCAGATCACAAAACTGAAAATGAGTGAGAAATACACTAAATGTATGAATAAAATCGCTTAAAAATAAATGTTTTTTTAAGTACAAGTCATTTTTCAGGAGAAAAAGAGATTTAAAGCAGATACAGAGCTCACTGATCACTTTTGTGTCTAATAATAATATCTGAAGTTACACTTCCCTGTACTTCTCACAAAAATGACCCCAGGGATGGAAAAAACCTCTATTCTACTCCTGCCTTCTATTTTTAAACTGGTTACATCTATATGTAGGGCAGATTTTGTGATAATTCTCAGTATACGAGGTTTGGTCACAATAGGCTGCTTTTTATCAATGTTTAGAGAAAAAGCCTCAACGCCTTTACCCGACTAATACCATATGATCCCTCCCTTGTTAAACTAACCCACTTCTATAAAAAAAAAAAGGCATGAAAACTGGAGAGAAAATGACATCTGCAAGAATTACACAACTGGGGCAACATGACTGGAATCATGCCATTGGCATGTAGGAGGTGGGTTAGTTCACTTGAAGAGGCTCTAGTCGACGACGTGCAACAACCCAGAATCAGGATCAACATATCCACCTTTTGCACCTCACAAACAGGATCTGATTGGCCACCAATACAGCAGCAGAGACCACTGGCACCCATAACGGGCCTGTACAGGGCAAAAACAATGAAAACTCATCCAACGCACACAACAACCTTACATTCGTGCTGTGCTGACAGGATGACAACCAGTTTCTGAAGGAGAATGTCACAGTTCTGGATCAGCCAGTGATGAATCCTGAACTAAAACCCACTGAAAACCTGTGGGGTTGGTTGAGTGACTGTGAAAGCGTGAACATTCCCCGCAGACTCAGCAGCAGCTCTGACTAAAAAGATGATATCCGGAGGTTGTTACAGGCCATGAGGAGGAGAATTACCGCTCTAATCACGGCTGATGAAATTGCATCTTTGAATCCACTTAAATGCACAATCAATCCGTCGCGGAATAGAATAGTGATTTGAATGTTGGCCTATGGAGGAAATCATGAACAGAGGCAGATATATGGTAGACAACATGATCCTGGTATGGACTGAGTGTCACATGCTCAATTTATGACTTGCTTACATACATGTACATACTTATAGACTTGTACCTGTTGTATAGGTACAAGTATGTTCACATACCTGTGTGCTCTCTTCCCTCCTGTAGAATCAGAGTCACATGGAAAACTAGATCATACTGAAGAATTCCATAATGATAAAACAAGATGTCTGAATGTGAAAATATCTACATCTACATATGCATCATCTGATGTAATTCATACAGTATTTATTTATATTAGAATATGATAATATTAATGTTAACCTGGCTTTATGACCATACATGTTTAATACCATACTCTTCTTTTAAGTTATTTATAGTGAAATGAATTACACCAACTCAGTTCTGTTGTGTTATTGTGAGATATTGGAGGAGATCGTTGAAATAAGTCAGAGGGAAGAAAGAAATATTTTTTTTTGACAGAGAGGAGGTTCAGCTCACGTCCCCATTCTAATATTTTTTTTCATGCAATCCAGAAATAACCCTTCTGAAGGATTTGATCAATAAGAGATTGTGCAAAAGAAAATTTACAATATTGAATCGGCTTAATGTTTCAATTAATATTTGATCAGTTTTGAAGTAAAGCATAAAGTGCAATATAGTGACTGAGATCAAAACATTTCCAAGCCATGACATGCTACATGTTCTAGATGCTTTACTGGGGGAAATTCCTTCAGAGTAGACATTATAGTCCCACTCCTCCTCTCTCCTCTCTGTTGCAAAAACAAAATTCTCTCCTCCAACCCTGAAGAACTTGTTAATGACAAGAGTGCTGTAAGCAGTGAACTGAAAAAGACGACATTCTCTACCTACAGTGTAATCATCAGGGAAAGAATGCCTTAAGTTGCACATTGTAGCTGGGAGGGTGAAGTCACACAGCATTCACTCAAATGGATAGATAGATAGAACTTTATTAATCCTCACGGGGAGGAAATTCCCAAATCAGTGCTGATGGGTGAATGTCAGGGTGTGTCATGCTTTTACAATGTTGTTGCATCACCATAAAATTTATATATATATATACAGTATATTTTTTTTAATTTTCTTATTTAATTTTAATTTAATTTTTTTGCAGAGTTTGGGCAGACTGTCCTTGTTGCTTTTGACAATACATGACAAAATCTTTTCAAGCCACCCTAAAGTGGTGGTGAGTCAGATTTTGACTGATGATTAAACATATCTATATATATGTACGATTTAACAGTATTGATGATAACTGTGATATTTAAAAATGAAATATTTTTATAACAGTAATAATAGTCATATGAAAGTATTTGATAAAGTGCTCTTCAGTGTGTGAGTGTGTACGTGCGTTAGAGGAGCTCACCAAACACAATGGCATCAGGGTTTTTTCGAGATTTCAAAAGTTAAACAAACAAATGTCAGCCTGAGGGCAAGCCTATCCCTGCTTGTTTTAACTTGACAGTGATTGAGGCCACAGCTACAGCACACATGCAGCATGAATACCTAATGTACTATAAAAACTAGGCCAGGTTTAGTCAATCTATTGACAGAGACATTTTCATTCAATGGGTTTGTCTGCTTTTATCAGTAATAAGCACTGATCAAATACAATAGCCCTCAAATGAAGAGACCGTCTTATTGGTACATCAAACGCAATAGTGAAGTAAATTCCCACAGTATATGTGAGTTTTACAATTTGACATTGTTAAAGGTTTAGTCAGACAAGCTTCTGCAACTCCATCCTTGTATCATCCTCATATTATATTGTGTTTTCTCGTTGAAATGTAACAAGAATTTTATTGTACACTGTATAATGACAATAAAGGCTTTATATTCTATTCTAAAATGTTTAATATCAGAATCATGCTGTAAACTATATCACCAGTCGTTTGACATGCAGGAAACAAAAATACGTTGGGCGTATTTTTCCTACCAAGAAACATGGTCACTCCTGTGTTTACTTTAGGAGTGACCATTAGGAGAGTATTTATTACAGACAAAGACAAGGAAACCTGTGGTGAAAAAGTAGCCAGATACGTGCTGCTGATGGTAAAATGATGCCCTGCACTTCAAGCCATTGGTACATCAGACTCGTGTGTGTGTGTGTGTGTGTGTGTGTGGGTGGGTGGTGGTTGTGTGTTGGACATGCTTCCTTAAAGGAATCACATTCATCTTTGAAGAGTTTGTTGTTTGTCTGGTTGGCTAAAAATACTGACCCTATTAATAGCTAAAAAATAAGCTCATGTTACTCAGCTAGTTATTGGCCTTAGGCCTCAGCATGTTGGGTGGGGCTAATAAATATTCCGATCTTACATAAAGTCTGTCTATCCAAACTCATGAATGAAATATATGGAGGCATGTAGTTATACGATTTTTATATATAGTTGCTTCGTGGTTCATGTGCAACACTGATCTGATATCTTTCTAGTTTGTTGCTGCAGTCGGGTTTTTTCTGTACATGCTGTTGTGTTCGGGTCTGCCGTGACCCGTTTCAAGTTACATTAAATTATATAATAACTACCATCTAGTTGGTTTTTTTGGAACAAGCCTTCATGATATCCTCCACAACAGCTATATAAACACTACAAAACTGATTTTGACCATTTTAGCCAATTCTGAAGGTCTCTCTAAAAAAAAAAGTGTATCATTTGGTGTTCGGGTCTGGGAAGACCCAGCAGTGCATTGAAATGTTGTGGGTAACTCTGGGTCAAATTTGGCTCAATCAAGATTAATCTTTGACTTTAGACGCCCCACCCCCATCCCCTTCCTCCAAGGGAACAATTATTTTCTCGCAGTATGCACTTGTACTCCCAATCCCTCTGGCACCCCTCCCCCCACGGGAACTCAACCTTTCTCACAGAATATGGACACTGACACTGAAATTCAACTTGAACCTGAACACACACACACACACACACACACACACACACACACACACACACACACGCGCACACACACACACACACACACACACACACACACACACACACACACACACACACACACACACACACTCAAAAAGAATACCCCTTGCTTTCATCATAAGTCTCAATCAAGGCTCAATCAAGATTCATATTTGACTCTAGACACCCCACCTCCACCCCCCTTTAAATTGAATCTGCTATTTCGAATCAAATAAAGTTGTGTTTTATGAAAAAAAGCTTGTTGTTTTGACCTGTTTCTAACATAAATCTATGTGGGTCAATTTTGACCCGTAACACCACAGAGGTTTACTATAGTTAATAATATAAAGTTCTAAAAACTTTTTTTTAGAAATTGTATTTTAATATTAGAGTATTATAGTCAGATAACATAATTATCCACTGTCTTCACTATAGGGAATATAATGAGTGAATTTAATCCCATTTTTAACTTAAAAATATGTGGTGTAATGTGTCTTGGGGCCATAAAATAAAATTACAACAGGATTGTATGGTTATGAATGCATAATAAGTTAGCTATGATGTAGTAAAAACAATATTGGATGATAGTCATTGTTTTTGAGTGTTTTGGACTGAGTTAAATCATGGGTCAAAATTGACCCACGAACACACGGGACAGAAACAGCTTTCGATCACAACACAAGGGTTAAAAAATTTCAATGTGAGTGATGTGATACAGTCCGGGTTTTGAATCAACAGACCACAACGTGGTTTACCTCCGGCCTGTATGTCAGAGGCTCCTGGAGAGAGGGACCCTCAGATCAGGACTGTTAAGATCTGGAATCAGGACAGCATTTCTCGCCTGTAGTGGTGTTTTGACTGTACCTTATAAATGTTTTGTTTCAATGCTTTAAGACGAGGAAGTCGCAGTGTAACCACAGGTATGCCAGTACTGGATTAAGATAATAAAAATAGCATCCATTATGGTGCAGGTGCTGCCCTCTACTGCTTACCTGTAGACTCCATGTGATGTATGATAGGTGCACATGTTCAACAGTTTTAAATTGTCACCGCTCATCCTGTGCAGGGTCACGGAGGGGCTGGAGCCTATCGCAGCTGACTTTGGGCGGGAGGCGAGGTTTCACCCTGGACAAGTTGCCAGTTCATCACAGGGCCACATAGAACGACAACCATTCACACCTACGGGCAATTTAGAGTCACCAATTCACCTATAATGCATGTTTTTGGTGGTGGGAGGAAGCCGGAGTCCCTGGAGGGAACCCATGACTTTAAATCCCAATATGGAGTCTGCGGGAGGACCGTACAGACTTTTCACTGGCATTCTATTTATTCAAACAGCTGAGTTGAAGCTGAATCGACTTATGCTTTCATCCTGGCCAGTCAATAGAAATGTGTTAAAAACACTTAATGTCTTACTATACATCTCAATAAATGACACGTAGACCCAAAAGCCGGCTTTAACGAGTAAAAGAAAAGTTTTATAAAACTTCTAAACAATGCTATTGAGTTGTTAATAATTGCTTATATATATTATATAAGCATATATATATATATTATTGCATAATAAAAGAATGACTTCATAAATATAGCTTGTTTTCCACAGTTTTTTTTTTTTTTTTGCAGGCTGTTTTCCAATCATGTCCTGTTGTCATTTTGTGGAACAGTTCATTTGAGTCTTTGCTTTTCATCTTGATTTCTGGCAATTGATTTCTTTGTTAGCTCTTTAGTCAACATTACTTTCTATTTATTTGTATGCATTTTCATCAATTTGCTGCTAACAAATCCCATCTAACCAAATTAAATTCTCTCTTTTCAGTTACGAGGCAAACCGAGCAATTTCAATTTCCTCAATATTTTTCAAGATAAATTATTATCTTGTTCCCACAGAATAATCATTTATGATGCAAAAATAGCAAGATAAGAAATGTCACCTTATTAGGGGCTCCGTAGTGTTCAGACTGAGGGTGATGCTCCAGGCACTGATGTTAAGTGAACTGTCTGCTATCCAACACCATCCTGTGCTTTCCTTAACTTAATAACCTTGCTTAAGAAATGGAATGATCTGATTGATTCAGTTATCAACAGAAGGCCTGCTACTATTTCTATGTTTTGGCAATACAGTATACTGTATATATAGTTATTTAAGTTAATTTTAATTATTAAACCTTTTGAAGATATAACATATGAAACAATATTAACTAATGAAGAATTCAGTGTCCATCCAGAAGTTGACACAGATTTTCTTCCTTTGGGATCCACTGGAAAATGAGCAAACATCAGTGAACAGTATGTTTGTATGAGGATGACGAGGTGGACAGTGAAAAAAAAAATTACAAGCAACAGATTAATGAGTCACACCGAAGAAAAGTACTAAGGAGTTATTTAAATACCCAGTAATGCTTTGTTTAATTGAATGTTTGAAACACTGAAATTGAGAGGGAAGTCCATGAAAGTTCTGTGCATCAATTAATTCAAGAACTCATTGGAAAATGTTTAAAGAGGATATATGTGTTTTTTGTTTGACATAAAAAGCCTCATATCTATTCTGTGCATGACTGTCTTTAGGGGGAATCAAACATTTTTCTAGTTTGTATTTAATATTTTTCATCTCATATCCAAAGTTTCACTGGGTGGTAAACTTTAAAGCAGCAAAAAAAACAAAAAAACAAAACAAATTATGTGTCTATATTTACATGTAAACATTAGCAAAAGATATCCTTGTAATTGTTTGTACATTATCTGTTATATTTCCCTCTGAACGCGCCACTTATTCTCCTTTGGATGGAACAAACAAACCTCAGACCCACCATCACACCTAACAGCGCTATACATCAGTCTCTTAGACACTCCTTATTCAAATGTAAACACAAGGTTTAATATGTCCACCTATAGGAACTAAGTCTGTAGAGGCAAAAAATATCCTTGTTGTCTGTTTGTTTCTCATTCTTCTTCTCCTTCGGTCACTGTGAATATATAATATACTGAATTCATTGTGCAGGGTCAGCTCTCCTTCAATCACCAACAGCGAGGCACTAGTCAGACTCTGCCACAGAGATCTCTGGTGGGATCCTCTCGATGGACTCTGTGGAAGAGCTCTGGGACCGTTGAGACTGAGAGGACAGATGCTGTGACGCATGAGGGGTGTCCAACCCAGACTGCATCAGGGGTAAGTAGATATCGTCCATGTTGGGCAGAACAAGCACTTTCTTGAGAACAAAAACAAACCAAAAAAAACATGATAGTGAGAGAAGGGAAGATGACAGCATTGTATGAAGTAGTGCTTGTTTTTGTTTACCTGGAACTCATCCTGTAGTTTCTTTTCAATCCACTCGGTCACATGACAAAAAGTAACCTCCCTCTCTCCTAGTTTGGGGCGGACATGCAGATCCAGCTTGGGGGGCACACAGAAGCTGTACCTACAGGGGAGATAATGACATCATTAAAATCTGCAACATCCATAATATGAAGAATTTATGTTGTCATCCATTCTTCCGTCTCATGTTGCTTCAGTGTTTGAAGCAGGTTTGGGACCCAACTGAAATGGATCGACAGCATAAATAAATGATAAACCATCTTTCGGCATGAGTGTGAATCATGAGTCACACCACAGAAAGTCACAAACACACTGTGATGCAGCTGAACATTGTGAACTGAGAATTTCTGAATCATTTACACTTGATGTTGCCGTTTCATAGATTGGAGCCTGCATGTCCCTGTGGTAGTTCGGGGAATTTAAAGGGTTGATTTTGTAATGGTAACTAAATTTATTTCCATTTATAAAGAACAAGATTTCACAAAAATTGGTGCCGAGTTCAGACGTCAAGAGTATCTGTGATTCTATACTTACCATATCCTGTCTGTAGGGGGTGGTGGGACATTGATGACCAGAGTCCCCGACAGCTCCTGAACCTCCACGGTGAGCAGCAGAGGCATGTTGGACATCTCCTCAAACTTCTTCTTGATGTACTCGTTCTCTGTCGCCTTCTGGAAATACTTGGATTTAGCGATTTTGTCCACAAATCTCAAAATCTTCTTTCCCGTCTTTCCACCCCCTGTCCTGTAAGAGAGGATTAGAGGAGAGGAGAACGCACTCATCAGTATGACATCAGCAGATTTGTTATTCAGATGCCAAAGTCAAAATATGAGGAGAGAGTCTCCAACGTGAATGTGAGCGACGGCCATCTGGAGTGTGATGTCAGCAGTTTATTTCTGTCCTTGTCTCTTTATTCATAACAGAGAAGGGCAGAAGTGGTGCTAATAAATGATACACCTTTTCCTTTTTAAGCAGCTGTTAATGTAAAACTCTTTCGTCTTAATTTTCACATAAAAGCAGCAGGTGATGGCACATTTTAATTTTCACTTCTTTCTTTCTTTTAAGTCAAATGATCCATCTTTCAGCGTTTACCCATCAGTAGCTGGTGTGGACCCCTTCTCCCCCACTGGACCCTGAGGCTCCGACACAAGCAGCTCTTCCTCGTCAGATGAACCCGCACTGGAGGACTCCTCATCACTGTCTGCCAACACACTGAGGATGGGACTGCAGGAATCAGCAGACAGATGACAGACACAATGTGAAATGGAAGAGTTGTCATCATTTTTGACACTGAAAAGGTGAATTTTAACAGTGCAGAATTAAACTCTAGTAAAAGGATGGATGTGTGCTATATTTAATTTCTATCTCAGGCCTTAGCATTTATACTGTATGCTCAAGCTCTCTGACCCACATGTGTCCTCATCATAACCTTTGATGGTAAGTAGTGCTTAAAAACAAAAGGCTGAAATTCATCGGTATTTTAAGCCAATAGATAAAATGTAACATTTGTAGTCTATGGATGATATTACTGAGGACTGTGTTGATTTTAAGTGGACTGTCTCAAGCCCACGCCCTCAGGACAGCATGGTGATGCCCATCTTGTTACATATATAGGGACAAATCTCTGTAAAAATGAAAATGACTGGAAAAGATGAACAACTTTTCTAGTCTTCTATCTCTGTGTAAAGCTTCAGATGCACCACTGGCAGCTTAGCAAAGCTTTGCCTGGACTGTAATCCCTCCCACTGTGGGCCGATGACAGACAGTCTACGCTAATCAATGTCACGTGAGGCTCTGCTCTGTGGATCAGAGACTAGAGGGATCAGGGGATAGAAAGACAGATGTTTAGGTGTGTGTATTTGTGTGTGCGCAATAGAAATGATGAGGATGAAAACACAGGGTTTAACATGATTTGGGCTATAACTCCTACTACTAGATTTGGAAAATATGATGAAAACAATAATATATATATATATTTTTTTTTTTTTTGAAGGAGGAGGAGGACTAAACATACATTGTAACATATTTCCTCTCTTGGTATCAGAACATTTTTTCTATAGTCTAAAAAAATGCTGCTGATTTTGTCATCATGCAGGGAACATCTAAATAAAATGCCGCTGATTTGCAATGTGGGGATTGTAGGCTCCAGCATTCTTTGGGGTTAACTAAAGATCAAAAGTCTGCAAATATATTTATATGTTTTTAAATCCATCTCTCACCTTGACAAAATCCCACAGTTTTATGGAAATGACTACTAAACCATTGGTACTTAACTAAGTATGTAAATAAATAAATAAATCCAGTAAATGCTCTTCTGGATTGGCTGGAAAAAGACATCACTGTGCAGATAATTTTGTCAACCGACCATCTCTCAATTCTAAAAAATACAAAACATCACAGCAGGCATTAAAATAAAATTACATATAGCGTATATTATGAAAGAAAGCCAGTCTAGGATACTGTTACTATAGTGGTGGGTGCTGCTACTTCAAAAAACAATATCACATTCACAGAACTTTTATCCACAAGATTTAAGACAAAAACTGCTACAAGTACAACCATTTAGAAAATCATAACAGTAGAGCGTTAGAGAATGTCATGTAATATGTTCATTGTTGAGATATGTATAGCTTTGTGTGTAGCACTGACCGTGGACAACTGGTTTCAATTGTACAGTCTGTATCATGACTGCCCTCTTTACCAAGCTTGGACAGGTTGAACTTGGTCTGCAGGGTCATCTGCAGGGCACCAGTGTAGACCAGCTGCAGCTCCACCCACAGGCCTGCAGGAGAGTCAACACCAGACCGCCAAAATTAAGACAAAGTCCATACACACAGCCTAATCTGGACACACTACGCTCAGTGGGCAGATTAAACCGCTTACGCCGTGATTATCGAGCCTCGAAATTGAATTTGCAATAAATTACGACGGGTTATAAATCCCAGTTGGGAGCTGACACGTGGATGGAGCAGCAAAAGCAGAAAACAGGATCATTTGTTGACAGGAGGTTATGTAACAGCAGAGAGAGTGGAGGAACAGGAAAAAAAATCATGATGTAACACACGTAGACTCACATAAATTCCCTTCGCCATTAGGAATGTTGTCTGGCAGATTGCCTAATTTTAAAACACACACTGACACACACTCACACACAGGCCACTATGCTCTAAATGCCGGAGGGCGCAGCGTAATGGTTCTCCTGCTCTGTGAGATTACAACAGGATAACAGCGTCTGATCTGATGCTCTGCAGTCCTCAGATGTAATCGCATGAGCAACAGGTTCTGCAGTGTTTGAGCTCCAGTCTGGACTCACCTCTTTGGTTGACCTCTGGTCTGCCGGTAGCGGTGATTTGTGGCATAGAGCAGCCCATATCCAAATCAGTCAGAGTCAGTTCATTCATGAAGTAAGGCAGCTGTAAAGAATATAGCATAGCATAGTTTTAAAATGATACAGATCTCACAGCCTTTTCTGTGACTTTAACTTTCAATGAAACCACTCCCACCCTGATTTTGCTCAGCTTCTTCTGGATCTTGTGGGAAACCATGTTCGTCCAGTACTTCTCATGCAGGAAGTCCCAGAAGATTCGACCAATGAGAGCGTTGGCCCATTGGCTCGCTCCAGGGTACTCTGCTAGGTCACAGGTGCACTGTAAAAAAGACAGCAGACTGAGGACTGAGCAAGGACAAGAAAAGTGCAGGTTTAGAATAATTTCATAAACGCTGGGAAATTCCCAGCATGCATTACATTTACATACATTTCCTTTGATGGTGGGGCTTGACTCTGTGCTGATGGATGCAGGACTGGAGGCAGGGGTCAACACCTCCGTGGAAAGGAGACGAGCCATGTAGTGGTTGTAGTCTAACATGGAGAGGCCCCTGATGCTCCTGGAGGTCTTACAGACAGGAACTGAAGGTGTGTAGAGAGGAGCTGTGTAGGGAGCATCAATGTCGCTACTGCCCACTGCGCTAGAGGTTTTCACGCTCTGTGCCAGTGCTGGGTCACCTGGGATAAAACAGGAAAAATGTACCTGCCTGGTAAATGTGGGAAAGAAAAGCTTTGGAAATGAATGCCTTTTGGTTACAATTATGATTTACGGAGGAAGTAAGGTGCATGATTTTTGCAAAAGATGGTGCCAACGCCCATTTTGGAGGGTGAAGTAAGAAAATCATTTGAATGGGAGTGATTGCACTCGATTAAAGGAATTGTACTTAACAGTGACAATGCAGTTAAATATCATAGCAGTGTTTCATTTGCACTTTATTTATTGAATTTTGGTGGATGGAAACTCGTTGTCTTATTATTTTAATGACACAAAGCATTAGCTTAAATGCAATCAAATTGGAGAAATTATCAATTCTAAATTTGCTTTATTTAATGTATTAATTAAATATTAATTAATATGAATTATTATCTATCAAATTTACTCAGGATGTTTGAATCACTTTTCTCGAAATCAAAAATTGGTAAAGGATTAAATAAACTCAACACATTTATAGTTTTTTCCGAGGACAGTTGTGTTACGTGCTTCTTCATTGTTTACTCTCTGTGACAGTACAAGTAGATAGCCAGCAAGATTACCAAAGATTAGCCACCCAGAAGCCACTGACTGCCCAAACTGGTCAAGTGACCCTTGTGATGCAGGTCATAGCAGTTGACAGTCCATACATTTGGACAGAAAAAGGCTAACTGTGGCCTTTTTAAACTGTCTCCTGACTCCTGCTCTATACTCGACAGTCATGAGAGAGTTAACGATATTCTCATGTAACTCTGCAAAAGAGCCAATATGCATATTTTCCAAGATTTTGACTATTCCTTAAAATACCTTAATAATCAAAAAACACTTTTATTAATCACAAGCATTTTTCAGCAGCGCTCCTATCTAAATCAACAAATGACAGTAATATGTTTGCTCTCACAACCTTTTCTCCAAAATAAAACTTGTGTCTCTAAGAGATGTTTTTCTGATGCCTTTGCCCTGTCAACTATGAGATCTGTGTGTTCCCATGGAAGGGATCGGCTTTGAAATGCAAAGAACTGGAACATGTAATCCATAATCCACACGTATAGCATTTGTATAGATGCCTTATCTGGAAGCCTTCCCTTCTCTAATGCATTATTAATGTTTTTCATACCCAATCTGGACACACATCTGCCAGGGCTCTGTTTGTCCCTCTCTTCTTCCCTCTCTGTATCCATGGATGCAAACAGGAAGTGACGAAACCACTCCTCTTTCTCTCGTCCTGTGCGTCCGAAGAGGTAAAGAGTAGTGGGGAGGTCATGGGCAAATTTGGAGGAACTTTGTTGTGGGCTTGCAGGTTCAGCCCCTGGCTGCTCTCCCCAATTATCCTCCGACCTTCCTCCCTCATCCTCCTGGGAGTTTACTCGCCCTGCCAGTTGGATGCAGATGGGATACTTTGGGTTCCACATCCTCTTCCGAGCCAACACAGATGGCAGCAGGAACACCTTTGGGGAACAGAGTGAGTTTTGTTATGTCAAAGTGAATGACAACTTTTAATCTGGCAATGCAGTCAAGTGTCCCGTTTATGAATTATTAATGAATCCTGTAAACTTGAACAAATATTTCCTATTTTTTCCACATAACTTTTACTTCAAATGTGCTTTTTTTGTTTGTTTACTCCAAGGTAGCAGCAATTTAAAGCATTGTACTAAAGGTAAATGTCACTCCAACATCCATGCATGAATTTGTCAAATTATTATGCATTATCTGCATTATTGCAGAACATGATTAGAATACAAAAAGATCCTAGATACAGAACAAAAATCCTGTTAGCGTAATTACTTGGGCAGTCATCATACTTTGCTCTTTGCAAGCTGAAAGGCGCGCGACTTGACGAAGGTGGCTTCGAGGACTCTCTCATCGTACGTGGCCCTGCGGCTGACGTTGGTACGCGGGGAGTCCAGACGGAGGCAGGAGCCCTCCAGGGTGGCAAACACAGAGTGAGTCAAAGCTGGATGGTAGGTTTCTGGGTCATAATCATGTATCTCATTCATCCAGCCCTGAAAAGGTAGAAAGTAAGTGTTAATTTCAGTCAACACTATGCACATTGATACATATTATGCAGCAAGAAGTCATTGACAGATCTGAGGAGGTCAAAACAGGCTAAATTCACTTGTGTGCATTTCACAATACATGATTATTAACATGTTCAGTTTACTTATGGAACAAATGTATTGCAGAAGGCAGGTCTGGGTGAGGGTTTAGACTAGGACTAGTCATCCATAATAATGTTAGTACCAGATAATAATGCATGGAATACAACAGAAAATTGTTTCTTGATTGAAGGGACATTTTGCCCTGGATTTGGCTTCCAAGGAAACATATCACTCCTGGCTTCATATTGTAAGTGTAATAAACTGGACGTAAACCCAATTAAACCCCTGAGCCTCATATATATATATATGCTCAGCTATACAATTAACATAGGCCGAGAAACACCATCTTCTCATCCAAATCTTAGCAAGAATGAAAAGTCCCAAAAAATGTCTAACTCTTTAATAACTGAACTTACATTAGGTTGCTAAAAATTCAGAAACTTGAGCGCAACTCCATGATTTTGACAGAAAATAAAACATAAATTAGTATAAATTCTTAAAAATAAAAAAGGGAAGAAGCTTTAGGAGTTTAGTCTATTCTGAAATATATGTGAATTGTTTATTAAAACAGCTGTATGTGAGTTGAATGCTGCCATAAAACACCCTTAAGGGCTTGATGTTCATATGCTCTAATTCACAAATAAACAATGTATTATATGCTGAAAATGTATTTGTACTCTATTAAAAGCGGTGTCAGCCTCGTCTCTCATCTCAGATGTGTTCCTGCAATCAAACCCCATCACTAATCTCATACTGTCAAACCCAAACACCTGTGAAACACCTTACACGCCTTGCGGCTCTGACTTCCACATGGTTACAGTCTTCAATCTGAAGCCGAAGTGTTAATGACAAAGCAGAAGTGACTTGACACTAAGACAGGAAAGTCACAATTTCTAACCATCACCATCAACACCATTCTCCTGCTTCACGCCTTGACAAATTACAGCTTCCTCCTGCCTGTATCTAACACTAATTGCCTGTGGAAGTGACAGCATCTGGGTGGTAGCTGTGCTCTCCAGTTGCCCTGTGTCAAGTTCAGCCAGGAGGAGAATGGTAATTACTGCTATGGCTCAGAGAGTTCTCATTTTTAAAGCTTTAATAGTAATTGCATTCTGGGCACTTCATGTATAGTTGCATGCCAATTTCAGAAGCTTTAATCTGTGAGGGAAACAGTAGAGATGTTGAGGTGACTCGAACACTTGACACTGCTCTATGTGCTCGATTAACATGCTTGAAAAATGAAGAAGAAGAAGAACAAAAATGTGACATTTTCCTCCTTTGTGATGAAAACATTTACCTTCAGGGTGTCCAGTTCAATGCCGAGCGCTCCACCCGTCAGAATCTCCTCTCCCAACAAATTCTGTGGTGGTCTGTATGGAGTATCAGAGCAGTCAGACCTGGAGGACCCCATCCTGATGAGCAACAATCCTATCAAGAATCCCAATGCTAATCCCAGAGCCAGGCCAGAGAAGTATGGACTGAGAGGTAGAATGAGATAGCCATAGGACAGCACTGCCACACAGAATAAACTCATGCATGGCAGAGGATGAGGGGGCTGAGAAAGAGGAGTCCTGACCAGGAGTGGTGCAAGGACCCGAGGACAAGGTAGTGATCTCACCGGCCCTTGAGTCTCAGTCGCTAATACTTGCATCATGTCACCATCTGTACATATTTCCAGCTCCTCATCCCTGTGATGTCGTCTGTTGTGATGCACAGGGCAGGAGCAACGGTGCTTTCTCCTATGATGTCCAACAGAGGGCCAGTCAAACACAGGCAAAACATCAGCATCTATTTTTCTAGTGTTCTTCACAGGAGACTCAGAAAGAATCGTGTCTGTGCTAGATTCATGCCCCAAACCTCTGGAGCTAACCTGCTGAGCCCCCTGAGTCTTACCCTGGTGTTTGGGGCTGCCTGCGCTCTCCTCTCTCCTGATCTTGCTGAACATGCTGCTCAGAGGCTCGTGAACAGCCTCAGAGAGCTTCCTCTTGGTGTCCTCTAACTCCATTTTAAAGAAACCCCCTCTCAGACCCTCTCCACTTGGGGAGAGTGAGCAAGGAGAAGGGGGAGCGGTGCGAGAGTCCCCATTACTGCGGGTTTTTGATTGGGTCAGCTGCTTCCAAAGGTGGAGGTTGAGGCGTGAGTCTGATTTTGACTGTGACACCTCAGGCTCTGAGCGGGATATCTCTGTGGAGATTGACTTCACAAGGCTGAGAAGGGGTTTAGGTCTGAGGGTGGACCCTTCTTTGAACTCCAGCTCTGTGGAGAGAGACTTGACCAGGCTTGAAAGAGGTCGTTCAGGGGGTGAAGAAGGCCCTGGGGAGAGGAAGCTGGGGCCAGTGGTGGAGCAGTTTCCCAAGGAGCTGGGGGATGAGGGAGACAGAGGTACATGGAAAGCTTGGGTCTGCAAACCTCTGCCATCCTCAACAGAGAGATGCCTTTCCCTGGAGAGAGATATGGAGGGGTAGTCATCATCGTGGTCAAGGGAGAAGATGAGCTCACTGTCAACCAGATTGTCCCATTCTCCCTCTGTACCAGTCAGCTGGATCACAATCCCTCGGGGCAAATGTCTCTTGGTCCCAAGGGAGCGGTTGCCGACTGGGGAGAGGCCAGGAGATGGGCTGTGGGGCTCCTGGAGAGGTATGTCACCTCCTCTTCCTTTATCCTCACTTCGTCTCTCCCCATTTGTTCCACTCTCTGCCATTTCTTGAGTTTACATTGCATAGCCAAGGCACCTAATAGTCAGTGAAAGAGAATGAGTAAAGGACAGGGTCAGCCACTTTATTAAGCCTTGGAGGCAGAACAAATAAAAAACGTTGGGGAATGAGCCATAGAGAGGAAGGACATCTTTTCTATGTGTGAGCCTTTTCACAGAAACTGCTGGCCAGGGCCAAAATATGCATTAACATGTGAAAGCCATGTAGTTTAGCTCTCTGAAGACTAGTGAGCCTGAATCACTAGTCTTCACTATAAGCACCTCTCCCATAGCTGCTGTTCCACATACTGAATGAATTTCTGAGGCAAGCAAAAAATAGACAAGCCAGTCTGTGTCCCCCAAATGTTGCACAAACTAGGGCAGTTCAGGCTGGGATCAAATGTCTTTTGGGGACGATCTACATAGAATTCATGCAAATTGTTGGACTGTCTGTGCACATTAAAATTAAATGGAAAAATAACATTTGAGTAAAGATGCCACCTTTCAGTATAAAATATAAAGACAAAATTGCAATCTCAGAATAAAATACTGAATGTTTTCATGAAAAAGTAAGCATGTCATCTCCCCTAGGAAACAACAGCAGTGTCTTCCAGTCTCCATCCCCAAAGAGCTAACTCTCAGCCTTAAAAACCCAGGGTCTCCTCCCTCTGATGACTCCTTGAGAGTTAATTATGTAACCGTGGGATAAATCGTGAGCAGAATTCAAAGATGCTCTCTGTCATTCCCCCATGTGGCTTTTGTATATTAATAGAATTGCATATATCCACATAACCCATTATGCAGCCACCACCTACTGACTTAAAACAACACTTGAAAAAACCAACAAAGAACCCAGAGTCAGTGAGTCTCATCCGCTGTCATTTTGTGGGGGAAAGGAAAAGCTCCTCATCGTTGGATACAAACAGGGAGGCAACACTAAAGCCCAGTGGGGCCCCTTTTATTTGCTGTCTCTCTGGATGAAGTGCCCTCCTCCTTGTGCAAGTAAAACCCTATCTCTGATTTGTCAGATTTACGTAACCGTATTCAGCACTGTGGCACAATTTCAACTATTTTCACAGCAGCTGTTGGATTCTGACTAATCTACTCTTGCCCAAAATGGATGATGGGGAGATAACTCTCACAGACACACATGCAGACTGGCAGCATTAGACGTCACTCATAGCTTTTCACTTGGTGGAAAGCGGGACCAGTGCCTGTGAGGTGTTGTTTGACACGCATGCAATCACACAATTTCTGTCCATGCTAATAACAGGTCCAATGTTGTTTTGTAGTTTCCATTAATGTTTCGATTTCAAGTGTAAGGCATTGCAACTGGACCAAATTATCAGGGTACATCTTGTGGCTTTGAATTACATCACTATGGAGAGGACTTGAAAATAAAATATTATTTGTCCACACAGAATAAAAATACAACTAAGACTCCATATCCATGATGCTGCTGCAGCTCTGAGAGGACGTACTTAAGTAAAGCTGTGCTTTGAGTTGCCTGCTAATATCAGCATGCTGACAACAACAGCGCTAACATGCTGATGCTTAGCAGATATAATGTTTACCATGTCAACCATCTTAGTTAAGCATGCAAACATGCAAGATTTTGTCTAGTTAACACTGAACATATGGTCAAACTAGAGCTGATTGAAATGACATAACTTGTTTCCCAGATATTAGACACCTGCATAAAAAATAGATGTGTGAAGTATTTTTTTTTTGACAGGAATTTGTACCAAATCCTCCTAGAAGCTGCTAGGACACCGCAAACCTCATTTCATGTTCACACTGGAGAAAAAAAAAAGTTTGTGTATGGTATGCACAAGTCCTATGTTAAAATACTTGATTAAAAAGTAGAAAAAAAATTTCACATCACATCCAAAAATATATTGCAAAGTGTTAAGTGTGATCTCTAGTGACTCACCAACTCTGCGCTTTGGGTTTTCTGTAATAATGTGCTGTTGAAAGTGAGCTGTGACAACCCAACAGGCTACAGAAGATAAAACTGTAACATGAAGCAGAAGAGAAGGAAGAGTGGGGCGAATGTGGTGCTTTTTATATATTACATGGAGATATTTCTTTAATCAATATCTGCTTTATTTGAGGACTTCACAGGCCGGTTACTGGGGCCAACCATACAGTACATGGCAGGCCCTTAACAAGTGTGGAATGTGACACAGAACGCTCATGTGACGACTGCAGCATGAAATCAAGTCATGCATTTGCTCTGAGAGACCGTGTTCGATCAGTCCAACAGATAAGCCTGACAGTGCTTGTGATTGTGTGTGTTTGTGAGCAACCATCTGATCTGACACGAACAGTAACAATCTCAGATTAACATTAATGCAGGGCTTTACTGTGAAATCTGACAAATCACACAGCAGGATTAGGGGCTAAACCAACATTTGGTGGGAAGTGTCTCAGAGTGAGCTCACGTCCCAGTGTTGACTGTAAATTAACATAACAATAACAACATTCAGTAACATCACAGTCCTTCAGAGTCCCTTCATTATCAGTAGTCCTTATCTTATGCTAAATCCACATGCAGATATTTCAAATATTACAGGAATGATCTGAAGGAATGAGTGATGAAACATGTAAGGGCTTCTGAAGAGGATGCAGGGCATCACTGAGGAGTTGCATGAGTTTGAATCAGATTTTTACTTTACTTATGGAAGATTTTGATCTGAAACAAGAAAGCAGTTCCTTTTTTTACCCCGACTACAAAGTAAGTAATGGGTATGAAGTCTGTAAGCTATACTTCAGTACAAAAACAAAATATGTCCATCTCAGTGTTAAAACAGAACAATCAAGATGTAATTAGTAAACAGAACTCAAGTTAAGTCAATTTCATGTATGTAACTAAAAAGCACTAATCATAATGCCTCATTGGGTGTTGTGATTTGTGATTTTGTCATGATCTTTGTGATTTTGCTTTGGTTTGATTTGTGATCAGGATGAGGGTCTAAGGACAGTGTACTCTGACACGTAGACCCTTGATTTTAAGAAGGGAAAAAAACTTCTATAGTACGGAAGAAAAAAGGAAGAAACTACTTATCTATAAAATGTTATTGTTACATTATTATTGAATTAGAGATGACTTAAGTTTTCCCCTTTCAAGTGAAAATCAATATATCAAAGGCCCATTGTCATCATGGCAGAGCTCAATCGTGCAGCAGGATTATGCTGATGTACCCAGGGGGGGTTGTCAACTTTTTTGATTTGCAGCATCTGGTGTGGCTGTGTAAGCCGATTCTGGAGAGGCAGAACCTGTTTCATGTGGTACAGGTGACGTGGGTAGACTGGGTGGCGAGTGATGCACCATTTGCATTGCATCCATAGAAAGTTAATTCATTTTTTTGTTTTTGTTTTTACACAACTACATCAAAATTCCATGTTATCATCTCTTCATGACACACAGATTATTGTATTTATTATATTTAGGTTTGTTTTCATGTATGGATCATAAAAGTACTCGGCGATAAAAAAAGTTTCTAAGTTTCTGATTCTGATTCTAAGTTAAGACTGTCTGAACCCTCTAATTATCTAATTTGGGTAATTTCAAAGTAATCACAGTGTTATTATTACTATTACCTTCCCCCCCCAAATCAAAGAGCACACAAGGCTTTTCTGCTAAATCAGAATTGTTTGGGAGTAAAGATAAATTAATTGCCACCATGAATGATCTCTTGAAGCAGTTTATATAATTTCAAGTAAAAAGTGACCGTGGATCAGCTGCCATATTGTTTGAAGTAATAGTGGCATACAGAGCTGCAGCAGTCATAGATAAAGAGTTGGTTAATCACAAAGAGGTATTAAAATAAAGCTATTGCTTTAATCAATGAAACCAAATCAAATATTTGCAGATTCCAGCTTTTCAAATGTTAGGATTTGCTGCTTTTATTTGTCATATAAGACAGTCAAATCAGTTTTGGGCTTTTGTTCAGATAAAACATGCAATATATCGCTTTGGCTGTTATGAGTTGTTATGGACTTTTTTCTTCTTCATTCTCTGACATTTTATAGACAAAATTAAGAGATGAATTGCTTAACGGAGAGAATAATCAACATATAATACATATTGGTTTCAACATAATGAAACCAAGCATTAGTTGTAGCCATATTACATCAAAAGAGTAAAAGCTATTGGCAGATACCTGGATCTCTGCATTACTGAAATAGGATTATATTATAAAATAGAAATTCACACGATAGAGAACGTGGCCCCCAACTTGTGCAGTGCAGGTAACAGAGCTCAGCGTATCGTCTCCACTGAAAGCTGCACTCCTTCCCTTTATAGGCGACTTAACATCCAGAAAACAAGTGTGACATGTGACATGTGACATGAAATAAGAGTTAAAGTCACTGAGGAAGTGTTTCCATAAATGTCTTTCATGCTCACCAAACCACATGCAGACTCCAACTCTTACTTTTAAAAGATAAAACTGCAAATGTCTGTGGTGGTTTTGCAGGAAGAGAACTGCAACATCAACAGAAGATGAGGAATACGGACTCACCTGGAAAATTATTCTGTGCATGGAAACGTGGCTATACCCACAAGTCACCGATGTCGTCTGCTGGTCCCCTCACCATTTGTGTGCACAATGAAACGCGTACAGCAGAGTCTCAACGCCCCTCTCTCTTTCTCTCGCTCCCTCTCTCGCACAGTTACACACACCTCCCCTTAACTGACTGCCTGCATCCAGATGTCTCATGTGCTGCCGAGAATCACAGCTCACCAAACTGATTATGAAAAGCATGGCCGCACTGCATGATAATCCAGATTAAGAGTCCTGCAGCCCCAACAGATGCACACGCGAACGCCCAACACAATTTTGCATCCAGTGGAAATGCTGATCTAATTAAAATATGGTTAGAGCTAAAGTTCAGCCTGAGGGTTAAATTATGTTTTCTATACACAAAAATTAAATAATCACATCAAAGTTCTAATAGGTCTTTTTCTCATATTGTCTTCATTAATGTGTCCAATGGTAATGAGCTTAAATATTCTAGTGATGAAGAGGGAGAGATAAAGTAATGAGTTTACCCCCTGTCTCTCTCTCCTTCCTTCCCTCCCTCCTTCCATCTTGGCCTACATAAAACACACTGGGAGCCCTAGAAATGACAATATGAAGAATTGGGAAGAGTGGCACACAGGCTGCAGCTGCGGTGAAAGACAATAACCCCATCCATCACCGACTGGAGGAGGTGCTCCTGAACAGCCAGGCTAAAGAACACTTCTTAATTACCTCCACCAAGGAGGTTATGTTTTTTCCAATGTTGGTTTATCTGTCTGTTAGCTAGGATTACTCTGTTTTAAACTGATTTTGATGGCTCAAGGTGAATACATTGCATTAAGCACATATGACAAACCACCCGTCTTCTATAACTGCTTGTACTTTGCAGGGTCGTGGTGGAGCTGGAGCCTGTCACAGCTGATATTGGATGAGTGGCAGGATACACAGTCTGGACGGGTCATGGGTTCGTCAGCCAAACAACCATTCACACCTATACTCACTTTAGAGTCACTAATTCACCTATATTGCACTTATATTATTGTTTTTGGACTCTAGTTGAAGGAGGGCAGCAGCCACAGAAAGGCTCCTGGTCTGGATTCTAACCTTCTTGCCGTTAGGTGACAGCACTAACCACTGCACCATCATATCGCCCTTATGACAAATTATATCACATTACACTTATGTAACTATAGGGCTATGGAATGCATGGGTACTTTATATTCTGTACTGTATGAATATGACCTCCTGAATTGACCTAATACATGACAGAGGATAGAATATAAGGTAAATCAAGTGACACTGGGAGCCTTCATATAGGATGAATATAAAGAAGTGTCTGCTGAGAGCTTTCCTTTATAATTCCTCTTTATCTTGGTATTTTACTTTAATTGCTGCTTTACCCAAGAATGAAATCCAGGCTGTATTTGCATTTCTTTTCTATATTCAGTGAGCAGAAATGAAAGGCCCGCTGCATATCTCCCCAGCATACGGTATTATGATAATTATGCAGCTATTACTTCAGTACATGAGTTTGTGAAATTCAATGAGCGTCCCATGGGACTTTGCTGCTCACGCTCAATATTTGTGTGTGTCTGGAGGCATGTGCATGATGGCCACCCCCTACCCCCATCGCCCTGACACACACACACACACACACCATCTGTTGACATATGCAGCTGTTCAAAAATAGCCCTCAACCAGGAGCATGTCAGAGTGGCCCATAGATAGAGAAGGCAGGCAGAGGGGAGATTTGGTCTGTCCAAGTTGTGGTGTCTCTACTCTGACCACACGTTGGCCCACAATAGTCCAAAACGACTTCAACGCTGGTCGACTGGAGAAGATTTAGTAAGTTTTTTCTCTGTTGTGTTCTTTTTTTTGACAGCTATCCAACGGGGAATTTCTTGTTGAGTTGGTGCAGACAGAACTTAAAATGGAGCCCTTTCCTGACCAGTTCACAGAATTCCACCCCATCCATGGTACCAATGTCAGACTGGACCACTCAAGAACCCAGGCCACCCGGGTGGAGAGCTTTGCAAATGGAGTGTGTTTCAGCAAACAACCTCTGAAGCCTGGGGAGATTTTTCTCATAGAGATAGAGGATAAAGAACTGGGCTGGTGTGGCCACCTCCGGGTCGGTCTGACTGCCAGGGACCCCAGGGGCTTAGAGGTGGTACCTGAATACTCCATCCCAGACCTGACAGACTTGGGAAACAGCTGGGTATTTGCTATCACTCGTAACCACAACAAGGTCACAGAGGAAGCTGGAGTAGATGATCAAGCTGGGGGTCAGAGGCTTGGGCGAGGAGAGGTTGAAGATGGAGCTGGAGCTGGAGCTGGAGCTGGAGCTGGAGCTGGAGCTGGAGCTGGAGCTGGAGCTGGAGCTGGAGCTGGAGCTGGAGGACGAGGCAACAACAACAACCCAAAGACTTTCTTCACTGAATCTCACCTGCACATTGAGAACGTTCGGATCCCCAGAGACAAGCTGGTCGGTAGGAGCAGGCCCGGACGCTATAGCCACATTTTAGATGACTTGTACAAGACCAACGCCCTGCCTCCCACAGCCAGACGCAGCCGGATAGGAGTTCTGTATGTGCCTAAAGGGCGAGACATGGCTGATATGCACATTATAATCAATGGTGAGGACATGGGAGCTTCTGCAAAGGGGATCCCCGCCACCCAGCCTCTCTATGCTGTGGTGGACGTCTTTGCTGCCACAAAGTGTGTTCAAATTGTCCAGGTGGAGTATGGATGTGAGTGTCAATACTTTCAATCATGGACTAATAATGGAATAATGGGCTTCTGGGTACAGAAATGTGAATAGAAGAGACTCATTTTCAACATTTAGCAGGTGAACCAGAACTCTTACACTCTCAAAGAATTAAAACGTCTCAGAGATGTAATCTGTAGTTGTGTGTAGTGTCTCTTTGTGGTCTTTTACATCTCTTTGTTCTCTTTTTGAGTTAATGTGATTGTTTTGCATCTTTTTATGACCATTTTGAGTCTCTTTGTTGCTCCTCGTCTCTTAGAAGTCATGGTTTTGAGTCACTTTATGGTCTCTTCATAGTTCTTTGTGGCTGCTTTCTGTCTTCTGGTTGCTTTGCATCACCTGGTAATCATTTTGTGTTTCTTTATTGTTTCTTTGTGTCTCTTTGTTGTAGTTTTGAGTCATTTTGTAGTCATTTTGAGTCTCTTTGTAGTTGCTTTTTGTCTCTGTGTGGTTTTTGTCTGTGGTTGTGTCTCTCTTTGTGGTTGTTTTGTATCTTTTTGTAGTTGTTTTGTGTCTCTTTGTGGTTATTTGATTGACTTTTTTAAGTAATTATTAACTGTTTCTACATATTTAGACTCTGGCCCAGGAACCCATTTATTTATTCATCCTTGCTTTTAATGTGTATTTCTCATATTTGTATTAATAATTTCTCATGACAACTTTTGTTCTGCTAATCCACATTTTTTGTCTCGTTCTCTGTTGCTTCAGTCTCGTCCTTGCAGACATTG
Source organism: Chaunax sp. Z400 (assembly GCA_037577475.1). Taxonomy (NCBI): domain Eukaryota; kingdom Metazoa; phylum Chordata; class Actinopteri; order Lophiiformes; family Chaunacidae; genus Chaunax; species Chaunax sp. Z400. Next base: position 13,635,061 of record CM075203.1, read on the forward strand.
TGCAGGAAGGCCATCCAGAAGCATATTATCCACAGGATGGCCATTGACTGGCTGGAGCTGCCAGAGGCACTAAAGCACTACTGCAAGTATGAATGAAGGATACAGACCAGCAATGGAAAGAAATATGATTTATGACCTCCTGGTTTCTACAAAGGGTATTTATTTTCATGATTGAACTCTGTGTTTCAATTGCAAAATAAAGCGAACATGGACATGCTCTCAATAAATAAATGCCACAGATAACACTGGCATCATTTTTCTCACTTGACAAGTAAATGAATACAGACTCAGAGTATCAGGTGTCTGTCTGTGTGATTCTTCCTCCTCACAATATATGTGTTAGGAATCACTGACATGATTCATCATTGCTTTCTCTCTGTCAGCAGTCTTCAAAGTACAGACAGACACAAGGCACATCACGGTTTTGATTTTACTATTGTAAACCCAGTTATAAAAAGTGAGCCATGTCTTGTCAGCTGTATGTCTTGTGATTTTAAATTAAATCTTTAGGCCTATCATTTATTAAGTAAATCGGGTTGTAGCGATAAACACAACACCATATCAGAACACACGTCTCTGTAGTCTTGTGTTTGCATGCACTTGTTGACCTCTTGCAATTGTCAGAATCCAAATCTACATAGTTTTTAGGAGACTTTTGAATTTTTAAATCAACTGTCATCTGAGTTGGGGTTTTCACAAGATAACATGTGAACAAAGGGACGTCCCATCTGTCAGAATGTGATGTGAAACAGAGCAGAAGACTGGGTTTATTCGCTGATTCAAATTCATCCTATGAAATTCAACTCAGCAAAAACCGATTGATTGCACATATTAATTTTACTGTCCAAGACAATCATAGGAATAACACAGGGTAATTCTGTTATAATTCTGGTCCAATAATGAGAGTATAGTTATGTCACTTCTGCGCGCCTCCTGTTGTCCGACACTGCCATCTAGTGTTGAAGCAGAAAACAGCAGGAGGCGGAGCTCCTGTTAAACCACAAGGATCACGTCAACAGGACAGGAGGAAAACCAGATTGTCCGGTCATCTGTCACCACCGTTAGAATAAACACCGTCTGATTGACATATTCTCCTTTCATTGACCTCTGCAGACACCACAGCATGTCTTTCTGCCAGTTTTTTGGCGGTGAGATCTACAAGGATCATTTTAAACCAGGTGAGCAGGCGGTGGCTGACGTTCAAATAAACAGTGATGTAACCACCGCGTAGCCTGGATTAAAATTACCTATTATTTTTTTTAATTTATTTTCGTCGTAGGTATGCTCAAAGCGTCTTTTATGCTACAAATGAACTATTTTTAATATAAAATTATTGCGAAAGGTCACAGTATGAGTAGAAGGGCACGGGTGTGACAGCATATGGGGAAATGACGGTGCATCATTATTCCTACTGCACATTCCACATTTGCAGGGTTTAAATGAAGTTAGACTATACATGGATGATAATAAAAACATCTGATGTAAATTATTAACAGCAGTCATTTCAATGATATGTTTCATGTTGTAACTAATTACATACAGTTATGGTGAATGTGAGTGAAATGACCCCAGTGCTTCCAACCTTTCTAGGAAGTGTGACCCCCTCAAAATAAACCATTGCTTGACTCCACATCACATGTTATGACCTTGGTGTTGACAACCATTAAAAAAAAAGAGTGATTTTCACCTATCAGGTTATTTAATGGAGTATCTCAAAGAAAGAAAAGCAACTATAAATAAATGAGATTATTGATATTATCAAACATTTAGTTTTTTTCATGTTGTGATGCCTCATGTTTACCTTGGGAACCCATGCTGGGAACCGCTGCTCCTTTTGCATTAATTTAAATAGGTTTTACAATAAGAAAATGAAATAAAAGTAACTGTCCTCTGCAGGTATTTATGTATGCTCCCAGTGTAACCATCCGCTGTTCTCCAGTCGGTCCAAGTTCGCCCACTCGTCTCCGTGGCCGGCTTTCACCGACACCATCAGAGAGGACAGTGTCACCAAGATGATGGAGACTCTCACTGCCTATAAGGTACAGCATGAGTTACTATCAGTCGGTTTTCCTCTTTGCTTTACTGCTGCTCCGTCTTTCACACAGAGCTGTACCATGTGATCTGTTTAGGTTCTTTGTGGAAAGTGTGGCAACGGGCTGGGCCATGAGTTTGTTAATGACGGCCCAGAAGAAGGAGTCTCACGTTTTTGAATATTCAGCCACTCGCTCAAGTTTGTCCCTAATAAAGGTAGGATGACCACAGATGTGATTGACATGTAAAGTGTTAGACAAAATCAAAATATTCTTAACCTGCCTTCCCGAAACCTTTTTCATCTGGACGTCTGTAGGGCTAGAACAAATTTGGGTTTTGATTTCAATACCAAATTCTATTTTTTGATGCCAAATTTAACTGCTTTTCTTTATCATTCTTGCACCAAGCAAATTAAAAGTTTAATTGCACTCACCTCACTTTACATTTTAGCAGGGTTGTAAGAAGTATTGATAATTCATAAAAAAATGCGGCTATTCAAATTGCAAAATGCTGAAAATGTATTGCTCATGAAAGAAGGAAGAAATAACAAAGACAAAAATCATGTTTGATCATGATCATGTTTTCTATGAAAACTAATTGGCAAAGTATGAATAAAAGTCACATGAAATGTATGTAGTTGCTTTACACCTCTGCAGTTCATTTATTTTACATGTGTGAAACATATTTGACCACTATAACCTTAATACAACACTCTGCTGCTACATCACACATTGGTCCATTTTTATATGATTTGACTGATGTCAGGTTTTGGTGCAACATTTTTCTGCCTCTGCACCAGTGACAGATCAGATCATTGTTATTGGGTTGGCTGCTACAGTTACAGTTTGTGCCCATTTTGAAACTGTGCTGCCAGGCAGAAGATGTGTGTGAAGCATACACATTACACACTTTTACAGTAACATACATGCAGCAGTACACCACCATGAGCTCACTGGTTTTGCTGATATTGAGCTTCAGGTGATTGTCGCTGCACCATTTGAGGAAGTTAAGACAGCATGTTGCCAACTGGAAATAATCTACTGGGATCAAGTAGTAACATTTAAATATATCTTTCATTCCACAAAAATACACATAATACCTTCAATTAAATTCCTTCAAAGTCTTCAGTACATATTTTATGCTGGTCTGAAGAGACATGGGTGTACAGTGAACTTGACTGGTTAGCAGATGCATACAGCTGTGTGGCATCTGTCTGACTTGACAAGTGGCATTAAGTGTGTTTTTCTTTTGTTTCTGTCCCAGGTAAGAACAAGCAGTAAAGAGCGAGGTATGAGTTTTCCGTCCAGCTACTGTATCTGCTAGTCCAGGATCCGTGATCAGGTCGGGTCAGTGGGTGACGTGGACAGGGGAAAGGCCTGAGTGGGACGTCCTGTCCACTGAAGAATCTTTGACCAGCCTGTGACACAGCGACAGGACCACAATGCTACATTACTTGAATACCTCATATTAAATTATAATTAATATCATGTCACTCTTAATATAATTAATCAGTAGATGCATGTGATTTTAGCAAGAATTAAGTTATAATTACTATGTTTTTTTCGCTAATTTAAATTTCTGATTTAAAATACACTGCAGCTGTCATTTAATCCCACTTCTTGATGGTACATGTAATGGTAACTCATGTCAATCAGCACTTATTTCACACTTAGAGTAAACCAACAGTATGAAGCTGCTACATTTCAGTTTGGTGGGGAAAAAAGATTTTTGTTTATCCTCAACTGACTATGCAGGAACAACAAAATAATATAAATAAACTATAGTTTGTTAGATTTTTGTCTTGTTGGCTATGCTTTATTTGAATGTAAGCCCATTTACTCAAGTACTACAAGTACTCAAGTGGTAGTGAGGTGAGGACATTTTACTCCACTACAATTAGTGCGAATAATAATATTTTGTGTTTATAAGTAAAACTTTAAATGCAGTACTTACATACTGTTTAATAGAGTATTAATACAGGATGATACACAGTAGCTACTTTGATTTTAGTTAGAGATCTAAATACTTCTCTGTTACCTCAGCCAAAGAGGTTATGTTTTCACCCGCGTCCACTTGTTTGTTGGTTTGTCAGGATTACACAAAAACTGCAGAATGGATTTCCAACAATTGTTCAAATGGGAATGTTGTCGTCGTCGTTATTGTTCAAATAAGAATGGTGTCGTCAATGTTATTGTTCAAATGGGAATGTTGTCGTCGTTGTTATTGTTCAAATGGGAATGTTGTCTTCGTTGTTATTGTTCAAATGGGAATGTTGTTGTTGTTATTGTTCAAATGTTAATGTTATTGACGGAATTTGATAACATTTTCTGGAGAGTTCGGAAGTGGCCCAAGGAACAATCGATTAGATTTTGGGGATGATCCGGATCACCGTCTGGATCCAGGAATTTTATTCTAGTTTATTAGTTATACCACATTTAATGATTGTGTTGATTACAAGGCTCCACAAGATGGGGCTGTCTGCAACAAAATGACTGTGGTTTTGCTTTGGAGTGAAATGGCAACATGGGGAAACTGAGCTGCCTTGGCGGAGGTCTGCGCTCTCCGGGTGCTTTCTAGTTTTCTTTCTTTTTTTCACTTTTTAAATATTTCGAGTTAGGGAGTTTTTCATAATTTTCTTAAATTTCTCACGGAATAATTCATGGATCTTGATGAAAATAAAATCAAGCATATTGAGGGGGTTGATATCTGTCAGTATGGTATCAATTTGGTGGGGAAATAAAAATCAGAAGTGCCATTCTAATTTATTTCTGATACAGTCTTGACCTTTCAGCTAAGGAACTGATGTTCCCTAGATCGACCTCTAGATGGAGGTCTCATCCTCCTACATTCACTCCTTCCCCAGTTGTGGCAACATAGAGAGAAGTCTGCACTGTCTGCATGTTTCCACTGCTGCATGCAGAAGCTTACCTCATATTAACACAGACTGCATGTGTTTGTAATCTTGCATTAATTACGAGCGTCTGCCGTTTCGGTAGCTAACAGGGGCTCAGGCGCTCTCTGTGGCCCAGCTGCAGGCCATATTCTCTGGGGGTTGGCAAACACCCTGAGGTTTAGAGGAGTAGCCTGGTGAGAGACTGAGGGCTATCATTACAAAGGAAGCACACACATATGCACACACTCAGAAACACACACTCAATCCCCAGAAAACTGCATGCCAATCAACACACTGCCATACTCTTAGACGCCACATACATCTCCCATGTCTCTCCTCACCTTGTGTTACCACATGCATTGATGTATGGATGCCTTCTATACAGTATTCATGCACACACAGCAATGCTCAGGCTGTCCTCCATTTGTTGGTCTCACCACAGTCGATGTTTGAAGCATATTTTCTTTGTAAACATCACTTCTTGCAGCGTGCAATTACGAGAGGTCGTCATAACATTCATACATGTCGTGGAACTCGCATCAACAATTTGAATATTCTGGAGTACAACTCCACTCCGTCCGACTAGACTTCTACACGCTGCCAAATGAATTTCAGCCCTCAGTGTGCTGGAGGAGCCTGACCTTGCACTGAGGTTGTTATGGCTGAGTAAATTCCCTCTTGTGTTGTCTTGGCAAGCAAACCCGGAGCTGTTTGTACTTTTAACACAGCGTAGTGCATTTGTCTGCCTTACTGTGCTGCGAGAGCATGCATTTTTAGCATACAGTAGGTGGTCCCACCAGTAATCAAACCCACAACCTTGGCGGCGGTTCCACATCCTCCGAACTCCACATCTAAAGTCTATCTGAGATAAGCGCAAAGCAAATGCAGACAGATGAGAGTGCGATGGCTACATTAGATAAACATGGTTAACTCAGTAAATAGCAACAAAACAAAAACCCTAGGATCATCTCGTGCTGCTCCATCAGTGAAGTTTGATGCATTCCAGACATAATTTACCTTTTTGATTCACTCACTGTCCTCAGAGTAAACCTGTCGTTTCATAGGTTATTTCAGGCTTGCTTCCCACATAGATTTCCTCCTTCCATTCTCCCTCCATTCTTCCTCTGCTGCGTACATTAAACAACACATTTAAAACCAGTGGTTAAATTTAGGAATGGTACAAACAATTCGGACGCTGATGATTTCAAATATCGTGTAATATAATAATGCGATATGTCTCCTCCTTTAGAATGGATTTTCCCCACAGAGAGGGACAAGTGTGGAACGCCTGTAACAAACTCACCCAAATCTGGCAACCTGGTGCCTCCACTGCCACCAGCATCTCTTTCTTTAGGACCCATTCTGTTATATTTCGCTGTAACATGCACTATGAGGAAAGAACTACAGAACCTTATGAATGGAACATATGCAAGACACCTTATGTGTGTTAAGAACGCCTCCTGGAAAAATCATCCGACCAAACAGCAGATCTACGGTGACCGGCCTACAATAATGTGGCACATTGGCCACTATATTTGTGCAAAGGATCAAATAATATCTGTCGTCCTGCTATGGCAACTTCCCCAATCTACCAGAAGGAAGAGGCCTCGTTCACATCCTGACACAATCTCCAGGAACGCAAGACTCACATTCCAGGAACTGGGAGCAGCAATGAACAGCAAGATCCGGTGGAAACGTGTGGCATCTGAGATCCTGACTGATGATGAAGATGATATACACTTTATTGTGAGAACTCACCTGTATATATACATGGTGATGTCTAACTGAACAGCTTTACCTTTGATCCTTTTCCTTTACCTTTACCCCCCATGTTTTTTTCCTATCTTTCTTTGGCTGCCTATAGATACACCATATAAAAAATACACCATGAGATGCCGTGCTCGATTGTTTTACTGGTGTTTTTGCTTTCAGTTTGAAACAGATAAATGATAATAACCTTTCTGTCAGCACTTTACAGTTTTATTTTCCAGGAAACCAGAATTGAAAGGAGTGTTCAGGCAGTAATTATGTGTCCTGACCACAAACACGCTAACTGCAGAACTGGTTTGAACAGTTAGGTGGTTCATAAAATGCTTCCTCCTAACTATAAGACATTTACATCAGCACTAATTCATCTTCCTTTTCACTTACGTTAACTGTATGACTCACCAGACCCATGTAGCGTTGGGTATTTCACATTGTTCACATTTTCACAAAGGAAATGAAAGAATCTACTCCTTTCTCGAAGCAGTGTGAACTCTGAACACCTTTTTTTTTTGTTATCGCTGAGCCAGAGGTTAATGGCAAACCTCCTCAAAAGTCAGACAGGTGGGTCTGGCACTGCATTAACCTGTCTGCCCTGAGACATTTTAAAGACAGGGTTAATGCTTGATTCAGCAGGAGGGAAATGTTTGTGTAGGTGTGAAAGAGCTACACAAAATATTGTAAAAGGAGAGGGTATTCAGGGGACAGACACACACTCTCAAAGGTCATTTCAGAGCATTTTCATTGCACTGTTGCTTTCAAGGACCTTTACCTACCACAGATTATTGAAATGGTAAATGAAACCAAAATCAAAACATTCTTCCAGACTTGATGAACATGAGTTGAGAGAAAAAGAGTGAAAAAATTCCCCAAAATGGAAAAAACCCCAGAGAACTTTCGAAGACTTTTCACATTTAAGGTTTTTAATTTCTTTGGCTTTCAGCTCATGAGCTCCTGATCAGATAAGGTGATTATCCAAAATTGTCCCATCAGTCATTGCTGCCCGAAAGCCAAAAAAAAGTGGGTGACGTCATGGTTATTAGGGTAATTTGGAGCTGCCTGCTGTGCCTAAACACACACACACAGATGCACAATACTTTTGTTACGGGACAGTAAAGCACCATTCCTTAGATCTAGATAAAGAGTTAGATTTAACCATTAATCACCTCGACTCAGGGGCAACCGTTGCACACTGAAAGCTTTACAATACCAGCATTAGGGCACTTGGTGGTATCCTGCCTGAAAGGACTTTTTCTGACCCGGTTTAACCTCACTGAATGGGAAGTGTAAGTGTGGGAAATGTCTTTGAATGTCACATTGACAGGAAGATGATCAAATATGTTGCAATTTTCATTTTTAGAAAAAATGAGGCCTCAACTTGTTTTCAGTCAAAGATAAAATCATTATATTCTGCATAACTGCTGTTGGCAACTAGTTTTATAACATCTGGGTTGCCTGTGATGAATTTTACCAGGTTTGCAAAAGGATGTAATTTTATAGATGGAAAATTAAAGTCTAATGTGGGGTTAGTCCACTGACTAAGTATTACACTTCCATAAAGATGGGGGGGATTCATTTTTGACAAATTGGCCAGAATGAATGCAGCAGAGGTTGAAAAATCATGTTTTATCCATCCCTCTGTCATCGTGGATAACCCAAAATGAAAAGTGAAGTGATTTGAATTACAGTTTATACAATTAATTTTTCTTGACAGCATAACCTTAAGCTTCCACCAGCTATTAGGCGCATGTGACAGAATTTTATAGTTGATGTGAGGATATTTTTTGCTGAAATGCATCCCGGGTGTTGGTGGTTAGCTTCTCCCCCCAGAATGTTTTCACAGCCTTGTACCATCTGCTTTTTATAGAGCCGGAAATTTCCTAACTCAGCTGTTAATATTTTGGACTAATGATTTGGCTTTTTAATGCTGACCCAAGACATAGAAGACAACCAACTGTAAATCACATAACATTGTCTGCATGAAGAACTAGAGGGAGCATATAGCTCCACCAAGGCCGAAAAATTCTGCATGTGTCTGTGTAGCTTGCCTGACCCATGGCCTACTCCTCCACAATGTTTCATGGAAATCAGTCAGGAAGTTTTGGCGTAATCAGTGAAAATGTCTAAAATACCTGATCTAGCCATGTTAAATAAGGTGGAAAATAATTCCTGGATCCACTCCAAAATTTAATGGGTTCTTCCCTGGCCCATGTCCTATTCTTACACCAAGTTTCGTAGAAATCTGTCCAGTTGAACTTGGGTACAAACAAATGACTGACAAACAAATCAGCCAACAAACACTGACTTTTATTTCCAGAACCAGGGCCACCCAAAATAACCCCTTCCACTTCTCAACTTCCATGCTTCGATTCCAGTCTGGGACAATTGTTGCATCTCATACCCTTCTTTCTCGTCGCCGTATTCAATCCACTGAAGAAAAAAAAAGAAGCATCTTTTCTTAGATCTTCACTGATTGATAAACATTTTCATCCTCCAAACTCCAGATCTTAAGTCAGTCACTCAGTTTTCTGCGGGACAATTTGATCTTAAGCCAAATCAGAGATAATGCCAATGACATCATCAGCGTTAATTTCACAGACTTTACTCCTCTAGAGCCACAAGTACCATCATACAGCCTCACGGTTTGAGTTGTGGTCAAAATGACAAGTACAGTAAACTGAGCAACATGTGCAAAATCTGTGGAGATTTATGTGAAATTTTAATTCTGACACATGAACTGTTGATTTTGTCTGCAACTTGAAAACGATATATCCCATGAAAAGCATCCCATAATGTGAAAATTAAAGTTTTTTGGCTTTTTAAAAAAAATAGCTCCTACTTGCTCCCCATTGTCTGTTTATTTACAGTGGTCTAGAAGTGGTAGCCTCCACAAAGTATGTCTGTCAGTGGGACAACAGTCATTCAGCATCTGGACTAAATTATGCTCAATCCTCTGCAGACAGAGCACAGCTCTATCATCCATCTCCATGTCCTGACATGTGACGCCTGCAGACTGCAGAGCCCAGCTCACCAGGCCTACTGTGTGTCCCCAATGTCAGCGGCATCTCTCAGGTCCCTGCGGGCCCCACACACACATCGTCATGCATCACGCTCAGAGATCCGGAGCATCGAGCTACTGCTCAATAAGTCAGCGAGGAAGCGACTCAGACAGAGAGGTATCGACACCTCTGCGCTCCAGATGGGATTTGAGTTAGAAAGCAACAAGGGACTTCACTGACTTATTGCCTTTCTTACTACATGCTTCACTATAACTCTGATTCAGGGTTAGTCTATATGTGCACTGCATGTGTTATATATGTGATCATTTACATGCACCCTGGATTGTTGTTCAGAAGATTGCGGTTAGAGAGCAGTGGTAGGACTAGTCAGGGCCATCAGAGAGGGTGACAGGAAATAATTGTTCAAATGGAGATAAAGACGCACAATTTCTGTCTTGCCCCAAAAGGTATTCATGGCGTTTCTCTTATTTACGCACACAAAAAGAGTCAGAATTAGCTGTGTGTGAACGTTCCCATGTTTGTCAGAACTGTGTGCGAGGAGGGGGTTTCAGATGCTGTCACTTCATTTGAGGCATGATGATGCCTTTTTAGAATCCCTCATTCTGCTGGTGCCTCGCTGTCAAACTTATGCATGTTACATTGACCTTTTAGTCAGTGCATTCAAAACAATAAATACAAAGATATAACAAAGAAATAGCAAAAAACATCTATCTATGCAGGTAGTTATGAAGGTATCGCCCTATGTGAGACCAGTCATCTGAAATATAATGAATAAGTTGCAAGGGAATAGATTTGATTTTGATCTTTGGTGCTTACAGATTTAATGCAGTCTCCCACTTATGGTATTTTGCATGACAAAAAAAAGGAAAAGCACTTGTCAACAGGGACCCAGGAAGCAGGGGTCCTAAATAAAGGAAGGGCCAATAAGGCTGCACCAAAAGCCTACCTCTTCAGAGGGGGGGGTGGAGTTACTTTGTTTACTTGTGTATATTGTTCGAATTAAGTTATTTGGATACTTTTGGATTTGATTAACAGGATGTTTATTTCAACAAAGAGAGAATGTGTTTAGTCTCTTTTGTTATAGGTGTGCTATAGTGTTTAATGTTGCCCCTCTTTGTGTAGAATTGGTCTGATCAGCAACTTTTTACTTTGTTAGGTCAATTGATTTGTTGTCAGCAAAGCCTAAGTTTAGCCCTGTTTATTACCTCTGCCAAGGAGGTTATGTGATCGGTTCGGTTTGTTAATTTCTTTGTTTGTTTGTCTGTTTTTCTGTTTGTTAGCAGGATTACGCAAAAAACGAATGGACGAATTTGTATGAAATTTTCACCAGAGATGGACCGTAGCGTTTCCTAGAGACGATTAAATTTTGGTGATGATCCGGTGAGAGATGGAACTGGTACTGCTGGAATAAGGGCCTGTGTCCACCAACGCATTTTTTCCCAGCTGAAAATGCCAGGTGCTCTTCTGAAACACCCAGCTGGGAGCGCGTGAGAGCGCTTTGGAAGCACAGCAGTTTTGTTTGTTTGTTTGTTTGTATGTTTGTTTGGGTAAATAAAGACCCCATTTTAAAATCCACCTGTGACTCCTCAAACCCTCCAGCTCAGCCCCTCACAATGTCTGAACCGACCCTTTAACAGGCATCAGATGAAAAACAGGAGCAGCTAGTAGCTGATTTTAAAGTTTACACAAAGTGCTTGATGTTGTGTCCGGCAGCATCAAGTAGAAGCAAATCCAGGTCTGCTCTGTCATCGCCATCTGATTTTGCCGTCGGTTGAGTCGCGTTTGTGCTTCATCGTGGATGCCTCCTGACAGCGCCGCTCACTGTTTGTAAACATTGTCTCTGAACACTGTCTAACTGTGTTATCTTCAATCCTGAGAGAAGATAACAGCCAAATACCACATCTGGCTTCAAAGCTGCAGAAGCTGGAGCGATGCACGCTCCAAAACTATTTAATCTGGAGCGTTTCTCCTGGCCTCCTGCTGCAGACCTGGAATTGTGATACGCTCTGAAAGCAGACATTGGTGTGTGTGTGTGTGTGTGTGTGTGTGTGATTGTTGTTTGTATGGTTTTGTTGCGTGGTTGTAGTGGTTTAGGGGCTCATGTTTGTTTAGGCTGCCTGTCTGTTTCACTGGGTCAGGCTCAACTCATAGAGGTATAATTCTGTGGTGAGACTGCTTAAGGTTTTCCTAGTTTTCTAAGTTTCCCTAAGGCCCCTCGTGGGCCACAGTCCATTGCTTTCTGTAGCTTCAATTGTCAAATAATCAAATACAGGATTCTAAAGCACGTTGGGTAAGTTAGAAGTCTTAGACTGTTTTCCAAACTTAGGCATCTGCACGAAAACCATCAGAGACCATTGCTCATTTTTATTTTTTCTTTGGGTTCTGCAAGACCATCAGAAGGTCTTCCAGCGCAGTGTGTCTCTATATTTACAGCCCGTCCAGCTTCTGATATATCATCCTCCGCTGTGGAATTTCATAGCAGAGAGAAGAAGAAGTGACCAGAATGATTATAGGCCAGTCTTTGTTGCATGAATGACATCATGGCTGTAGATCATGGAATCGTATGTTTTTGGAAATCCTCTATACACAGCACAGTAAATCGCACAGTAGCTGTAGCGTGCCGTCCAAGATTCTTGGCTAAATGTTTGAATTTGGTGCAGAGGAAAAATGGAAGGTCAACGAAGGGATGCAATAACACACAGGCACGCACATTTACTGCACTCACATAACCTGTGAGTTAGACTGCAGTGGCACGCGCACTAATCAGCACATTTTACAGGGTGGTCTTATTGCCCTGAGTTACACCTGTTGGATAACTTATCAAAGTAGCTGATTGCTTACGGCCATGGAGTGCAGCACAGATCAGCTGATAGCTCTGCCGTCATTAAAGGGGCTGACATCACCGGTTCTCTTTTATGACCTCAGTTGTTTTGTTGTCCAACTTCATAGTTGAAGTTAAAGGAATAGTTCGCGATTTTCTGAAATGCTCCTATTTACGTTTTATCCAAGAGTCAGAGGCGAAGATTGAAGCTATTCCCATATTTGACCGTTTAAATTGAGCAGAACTTTTACTGAAGTACTTAAAGCAACCGTTGGGAAATATGCTTATGATGCCATTGTAATGGCTGTGTGGTAAATTCATCCCATTTATTTCTAGGGAGATTCTGTATTATATGATCTTTGTTTAGTCTGTACCAAAACCAAAGTGTAAAAAGGACATTTTTTAAACTAGACAAACTGTTTTCAATCTTCTTGATCTTTTAACCCTTGGTAATGAAATCTATAGGCAGCTTTGAGAGTGAGAGAACGATTTGAAATATTGAAAGTAAGGGTCTGAAAAACATAACGCATATCAATGTCTGCTTAACGAATTAATAAATTAGCCAGATAACTCCCATTTTGGAGATTTATTTATAAGCAAAAAGGACTCTGTGTTTGACTTCCGTGGAAATTGTAAAAGCTTTGGTTTTATGAAACCCATCGGCCTCAAAAATGCACACGCTGTAGAAAGATGGTTACATTCCTTTTCCAGACAAGTGGACATTTTGACAGCCTTTGACCATTTAACTTGAAGTGTCTTAAATATTTGTCTTAAAAGAGCCTATAACCATTTAATATTGGAGAAATGCATGTACACACTACCGTAGAAAACTTTTCTTAACAGCAGGAGAAACTCATTCCTGAATGAAACATTTTTTCAGTCACTTTCTTCTCTCGATCTTGTAGCAACCGACATGTCACATGTCAAGAGATAAACTGATCTCCCTCCATGTTGTTTTGTCTGGATCTCAGCACTGCAGGACACACCTGCATCTGGATGTTTTCTTATCTCCTCCTGCGCTGTTACTCCATGAGGTTATGATTGGGCTCAAAAAGCTGTCGACATGGAACGACAGATCATTATGGATTGATTTGATAGTAAGGTTTATTGGTATAGCGCTGCTTTAATCCACAATCCACGAGTGGATTCAAATAAAGCTGTACAGCATTAAAAATAAAACGATTTAATCCAAAAAGGTAAGAATAAAAATAGACCTAAAACATAAAAACAAAACTTATTTGAAAGCCTTTCAATATAAATTAGTCTTCAAAAGTGATTTAATAGAAGATCCTGATTTAGTAAAGCTGCTAGATCTCCCCTTAGCTCCCTTTAACCAACACAGACATACTGTGAAGTTTTATTAGAGACAAGGGCCACTGTTTAACCACAATGACGTGCAGTAAAAGTTGAAATATGATAAGACAGGAAGGCATCAGGTTAAGCTTCATGGAAGCAGCTACTCTCACCTTTTCCCTCTGCAATTGCTCAACTTTAAATTGGTAACAGTTTTTATTGTTGTCACACAATGAGGCGATGATCCTGTGCAGACATGCCTGGCACTTTACATGCCTTCCTCGCTCCTCAATTGAAAACAGTTTTCGAGCAGCGAGCTCGAAGCCACACCCATGTGATAATGTACAGTGCCGTCGTGGCCTATACTTACCCAGCTCGCCACAGAGCTCTGCCCTGCACTTATGCATCGCTCTGCCACTGGCTTTCACACAACACACAGAATCACAGTGCACAGCTGCTGGGGCTGCACGGACTCTCCCACTGGTTGGTGTCTGCAGCTTTGTGAGTGAAGTTTTAAATAGGTAGTCTGCAGGGGTTGTTGCCCTGCTGGGTACAAAGTCCTGCAGTGTTTTCTGTGACGAACAAGAGGAACTGTCAATCAAAGAGTTTTCAGGACTTTGCTGCAACACTTGGTTGTTGCATCCCTGGTTGTTTTGTTAATAGAGTAAGAGGTGTGCCCAGAGACATAGGAGGTTAAAGCACAGGTATATTATGAGCTAGAACCAGCAAACAGGCAATGTTGTTAATTTTCCTAGTAAAAGAATTTGTGATGCATGCACAGTCTGATGCTCAATTTGTCATTCATGTTCCCTCAGGATGATTTGATGATCCTCTTTTAATCAAGCGAGATGACTGATGACTCCCATCAGCCTCAGCTGTGCTTTATTTTTTAATTTCTAACACTCTGATCATGATGTAAACACTATACCAGTGGTCAGCATGCTAATATATCACTGTGAGCATGTTAGTATCAGCTCGAAGCGCCGCAGTGCCAAAGTTAAGTGCAGCCTCACAGAGCTCCAAGGATGGCTGTAGACTCTTCATCTTGTTAAACCATTAAGATTGAAAATTCCTAAACCTTCTGTAGAGCCTAAAAAGCTATTCAAATGTGTGTGACATCATCTCTGAGTTAAGTCTATGGGGTGAGCATGAAGAGAAGCTAATGAGTAAGACAGGAAAACAAGTCCGGATTGGAACAAGTTTGATTGGAATGAAGCGGTACCACATCTGAGTTTGATTTCTAGTGGTAGTAATGCATTCATGGGTTAGGCCTAGACCACATTTATGTCACATTGTACAGACGATAATAATTAGAAGGAGCTGAGAGGGGAAAAAAAAGAAGAAAACTCTCACATCAGCATGAACTTCTAATTCCAAATCAGAGATATCTGGAATTTCTTAAAGCTTATGTCCCACCATGAAACTGGGTGGAAGAGGGGACATCCCAATGAAGGAACCGCTGAAATATTGTTTTCAATCCTTATAAAGGGGTGGATACCCAGCCAGTTGACTGAAAACGTTATAGACAGATTAGCATGAAACTTTAATAAGAGAGATAGACAACGGGGATGGGAACCGCCCGGGCGGAACAAGAAATGCTGACTCTCCTGGAACAGCTGTTTCCCCTACAACAGACGTTGTAGGATGTAAGTTCTATCTTTTCAGGGTGAAAGAATCTAAACACAGGTGTTGCATATCAATAGGAATGTAAGTTGTGAGGAGAGGGGACCTTTTGGAGGGAATGCTGAGCCTTGGGGGAGGTTTGCGGTGACAGACGCTCTTCCTCTACTATGCTGTACGTGGTTAGGATTGTTCGGCCTTCACGTTTTAATCCTGTCTGGCCTTTAATGGCGATAACGTCTGCTGGAGTTTGGTGGAGTTTCATTGTGTGTGTGTGTGTGTGTGTGTGTTAGTGTGTGAGAGTCAGAGAGAGACCCACACATTCCATCCAGGTGAGTTAACAGGCCTTTTGAAGACAGCTCTTCAGTGGCTCGTCATGTATCCTCACACAACACTGGGACAATGGTTTGTATTCTACTGAGGGACAATGACTGCTACACCCTTCAGGAAAACCTGAGAAGTCTGGTGGGTTCACTTTGTCCTGTAGCAGCGAGGGGATAGGTATTGTGAAAAAACACACACACAGAAAGACTTTTAAAAGACACACAAAGCAGAAAGTCCATAGAAATATGTGCATAAGATTTTAACATGCATTGGATTTCTAAACCTCTGAGGGAAACCTCTGCTGTTTGTAACTTTAACCACAGAGCTATGGGCTCGGTTGCAAATTGATTGTATAATACAGTCCTTAGTAGTGTAGACTCCTGGGATAAACTTGCCGAGGTTCGACTCCACGTGTCTGAATTTAGAGTAATCCATACTGAGAAAGGCCTCCTGTCTTTTAAGCAGCCACTACAGGACATCACAGGGTCTTTGAATTACAGCAGAACAGTGAGGCCTTAGCTTTGCACAGCTGTCCTCCTTCCCACAGCCACAGACTTTGCAGGTGGGTAAGAATTCAGCCCAGTGGATGTCAGTCACAGACACAGGTGTGTGTGGGAACGCCTCAGTTCAGGTGTTCCCCTTGTAAACTGTTCCCATACATCAGACTGTCATTCAGGATAATGCAGATGGGGTACATGATATCACACACGTTTGAGGCAGCAACAAATGTTTTAATAGTAAAGACAATATGCGTGTTTTTGTTTTTGTTTATTTTTGGGGTGTTTTTTTTTGCTTAATTAACTATGTGGTATATTCTATTTTATGGCTTATGAAATATGGACAGAAAATAATGAAAATATGTTTATTATAAATTCACAAATCAAAATGCAGACTGCTGAAAGATTTTGCTTGTAGATTTTATTGTCTTTTGTATTCCAAAAAGATAATCCAAAGGCAGATTGCCCTTTAAAATAATACTACAGAGAAACAAATATGAGCTGCTAATGCTAGCACACAGCTGTGTAAAACTACCCTCAAAATCCCAAATCCCTCGACCCTTGGATTTAAAATAAAGAGAAGGCAGCTATAGGTACACATTAAACAAAACAAGGCCACATTATTGATCACTTTGACTACAGAGTGGCACGTCTCCAATTGTTTTTCAACATCAGCCGGGATCAATACAGAGGAGTGCTCGGAGACTGCAGACGGGTAAATGATGCCTTCTCTGTTTAGAGACTTGAGGAAATTGACATACTGCCAGGTTGGAAGAAGCTTGGGTCGATATATTGTCATCCCCCTCAGATTTATCATTCATATAGATGTGCTGCCAAGTATCAGCTCTCTTAAATTTCAACATATAAGGCGAAGGTGTCAATAAAATGTGATTTATACTGTAACACACATATTGTCAAAAACTATTTGGAGAAAATGGATTTTAGAGGCAACTGTTTCAAAGCTGTCTGACGCTGAAGGCTCATATTGGGTTTGGTGTATAGCTCTAAACTAAGATTTTAATAAGATCAGCCCACTATGGTACAATAAATCCTTACTAACACTTCATTCTACATCAAGCATACGGTCATAATGTGGTTTTCTATAGTTTAAAGAACAGTGGAGAGATAAACACTGAATGTTGACACCAGAAGAAAACAGTACAAAACAATGCCGTGTAAATGTTGCTCAAATTATAAGACTGTCAAAATAATCTATGTTCTACTCCGGCTGCAGCTGTGCTGCAATCTGTAATATCATGGTTTATGAGGGTGTAAAGACTCCATCTGTCTTCTGTGATGGATCCTTCCCTATATATGATTTTTCATCATCAGTGTGAAGACAAGCTCTGGTAAGGCATTCTGTGGGACTGGCATTTAAATCTGATTTGAGATCACTTTTCTTTGAAAGCATTTTTCACACAAAACATGCTTACAGTATAAATGTATAATTTCTGTCAGAGAGAAGTGAATTAAGTAAAGAAAGTTGTTTTGAAACAGATGATATGTGATAATAAGTCTATCATGACATGTGAATAAGGTATAGCATTACAGTGCAAAGCGATAGTCCTCCTGACTGAACTTTTGCTGGAGTTTCATTAAAATGCACCAAGACCATGAAATGCTGTGTGATGCAAACTCACATCGCCATCTATCCCCGGCCGAGGATATATACAATCAAATGTACCACAAAGCATTTAGTTAAATAATTCTGTGTTTAAGTGAAACCGTCTCCATTAATAAAACTAAATCATTATTTCCTACTCAGGTGTTTTGCAACATTTGTCTCTGTCTTTTCCTGGTTACCCTCTAGAGTGTAAGTATGAATCAGGGCAGTGTATATAGGTACAATGTAAGAAATGAAACTGAAAACAATGTAACAGCAATGTAGCATTAGCATTAAGTGTTGCAAGAGGGGGAAGTTTAAGTCTTCTGAGGAAAGCTTCACTTTTATCTTTCATCGGTGTCACTTGACAAGACTCTCAGAGTTCAGTGAAGTTCCATTTAAAACGCTGGAGGCTCCAACATGTCAACATTTTATAAACCCACCGGGGACATCCTGAAAAAAACTGTTTCTGCTGCTTTTCAGGAAAATAGAAATGAACAGTTTCACATTAAGATCAGAATCAGCGGAGAGGATCTTCAAGTGCAATAAAACAGACACCACCTCCAGTATGCCAGTAATACAGAAGCAATGCAGTGTCTATCTGGGCTTTCTTGTCAAGAATGATGAAGCTGGCTGACTTCCTAAATACATAAAAAGTTCTAAAAAAAAACCTGTATCTCAGCAAACATATTTCGTTTTTTTTCCATTTTAACATTATTTGCCTGAACTGCAAAAAGAAGGTCGAAGATGAAAAAAGTAAGTCTGGTTTGAATTTCTGTGTGTTTACCATAACTCATGTACACACACACACATACACACACAAACAGTGAGAAAAGAGTTGGATTTAGAAAAAACTGATGATACACCTGTCTGTCACTGTTGGGAAGGAGTGTAAAGGCTAAATGTGTGTGTCATAGCTGGCTCCATGGGGGTGTGTGGTCAAGAGGGCTGGCAGACAGCTGGTGGCCTGTAGCCCCAGAGAAAACAACTTGGAGTTCCAGCCAGGGAGACATCTAAATGTGCCTGACAGTGAATTTGCGTGGTCTGGAGTGGATGTGGTCATTTAGACGGAATATGAGAGGAAACTGAGTCCTCAATCTGCAATTAAAATCTTATTCCCTCTTCATCAGGGTCTAATATCTCCTCCTCGTGTTCATTAAATATGATTAAACTAAAATAAACTACTGTAAAATTAAATTATCTCCAATAGCTCTCAGAATAATGTGATATGAAAGTTCCTGCTTCTCAGTTTTTGTCGATGTGATGCACCCATTAATTACTTTAAGCTGTTATTTTAGTGTCGCGCGGGCTGCGGATGCAAGGGGTGTGTGTTCGACGATCAGGGCGTGGATTTGGCAGTAACGTGGAAAGGGGTGTAGAGGGTTTCCCACCGTGCCGCTGCCAGAGACACCACGGGAGCGCACGGAAGGCGCGGACCGCTGCACAGAAGGCGCGGACCGCTGCACGGACAGTCACCTATCAGAGAGCCTCTCTGGGACATCGCCCGAGTGACTGAACAATCCACAGGTTGTGTCTGATGCTTGGACGCGCTGACGAAGTGAGGCAAAGGGCGAGCAAGATGAGCTGAAGAACATGTGGAGCTTTTTGACGCGCGCAGGGCACGTTTTGTGCCACTTGCTGCTGTGGCACGAGCGCGGAGCTTTTTCAAAAAGCGCTCAGCTTGAGTAACTTTTTGAAGTCAGTGGCATGAGGCTCTCTGATATGGCATGTTTCCTGCGTTGTGTCCTCGTGCTCAGGAGTGCGACTCATGGGATGTAGTAAATGGAGAGCTGCGGTCAACTTTGGACACCTGAAGGTGCAGTCCAAGCTGTCCGTCTTCCTTACCATGATCGTTCTCTTCACGTACCTCTTCTACTGCCTCAGCGGACACTGCGAGTCCTTACCCAGACCTGTGTATGACCAGCAAAGTCATTTCCAAAACAAAATCATCCCGAATGATGGACGCGAAGCGTCACCGCAGCAGCCCGGCGCGTATAACGCGTCTCAGGTCTCGTTTGTGCGGGAACAGCTGTCGGACTTGTCGAACAGCGACGCTCTTTCTAGCAATATTTCTATAGCCAATAATTTCGGGAGCAAAAAGTTTCCTCAGGCCATCATCATCGGGGTGAAGAAAGGTGGCACCCGGGCTCTGCTGGAGTTTCTGCGCATCCATCCGGACGTGAGAGCCGTCGGGTCTGAGCCGCACTTCTTTGACCGTTTCTACGATAAGGGACTGGAATGGTACAGGTAAGACACCTTAAAAATAACGAATCAAACAATTAGTTGAAATCCTGCAGTCCCCAAAAGGGAAAATGACCGAATAGTGATGATCTGTATGGGGTTAAAGTTTCGGCTACAAGATAAGGTCATATAAGTTTAAGTTAGAGCTCAAGACTTTCTCTTTTCCTTCTATAGAGGCCTTCATCTTTATTAACTTGGTTTATTGAAGGCTACAAATGCTCATGGAGGCACTTTAAGGTGGATTCTTTAAAAACACAAATTCAAACGTAGGTTATTTTTTTTACTGTGATTTGTTATAGACTGCATTAAATTTGGTAGCGTTAATGTGCGGTGGTAAAAGAAGACGGGGACCTATACTGTACACCACAAGTACCCAAATAACCCTCGTGCTCTTTTCTAGATTCTAGATTGCTCTTAAAAAAAATGTTTTTTCTTCAAAGCGTCTTCAGTGTATTATGGCATCCAGATATATGAAATGAAAAGTGTGTTTGAAAACAAGCCTAGGCCTATATGAGCATCTAAAATTACTTAGTTTTTGTTTTTATATATTTATATACTGTATATTTCAAGTTTTTAAACACTTTGTGTCATATGTACATCAAGGGCTTTTTTTTTTACATTGTTTTTTTTTTCAATCTGCAAATTGCTTTCCTATACAGTCCTCAGCAGCTACACATTCTGTTGTCACCATGCATTTTCTAGTTCGCTCATTACATCAAGTAATGACATAAACTGAACACAGTGTAACAAAAACAGAGCTAATTCAAACACACTCCTCTCATCTTGTCATGCTGCCGTGATCAGTCCCTCTCCTCTCTCCATTAATATCTCTCAGCACCAATAAGGGGCTCTGCTGATGGCTTCCAAGGATGGCAGCACATTCAGTCCACTGCCAATAAATTGCTGTTTATTGAGCTGACACGCTGCTTCCCTAAGTGTCCGGTGTTGGTCCCCTGAGGGCCGCACCATACCAGCTTGATCACAGAGGGAGGATGGGTTACGGTTGAGGATGGCGGTAGTGTGGATGACCCCTCAGCTGAAATGGGCTTTAGTCATAGTCACGTCACAAAGAGGCTCCATTCGAATTTATTTAAATGAAAACAGACGTTAATCTTAATTACAAACTACATATTTACACGTTTTAAAGTGGTAAATAAAATGGGTGACAAATATTTTTTGCAAATTAAAGATGCTTTTAAGCTGCCTGGTATGGAGATGAGAGAAAAAGAGACAGGGGGAGGGAGGGAGGGAAAGCATTACAGAGGAATAAAAAGGGAAATAAATATCTCCGGAATGATGAATGACAGTTTGATGAAGAGGAGACGAGAGAGGGGAGCATGGAGGTGTGGAAGA
Organism: Chaunax sp. Z400; assembly: GCA_037577475.1. Taxonomy (NCBI): domain Eukaryota; kingdom Metazoa; phylum Chordata; class Actinopteri; order Lophiiformes; family Chaunacidae; genus Chaunax; species Chaunax sp. Z400. The sequence goes on from CM075203.1 coordinate 13,656,521, forward strand.
GAAGATGTGCAGTGAGAGGAGAAGACAGAGGGAGAGAGAGATGCAGGGAGAGATCAATATAGTCGAGTAATGATCTGTGCACTGCGAGGCTCAGGTGGAACGGCACTGAGTGACATCACAGAGCAAACCGTTTGTGTGTCTGTGTGCACAAGTGTTTGCTTTCTTATTACTTTGTACGGCCGTCGGGACGAGAGAGATGCTCATGCTGCATTCAGTGACTGTGTGATTATGACAGTTATTGGTGATGTCGACAGCAGCCTGTTGAGGCACTTTATCGTTGAGTTTAAAACTGAAGTGGGATTTTTATTCATGTTGATGTAAAGTCTGTAAAATATCTGTTTGCACTCAGTTTTCATGGATGCAAAAATGCAGGTGGGACTGAAACCAGCTAGAAGTTTTGCTAACTTACTGTTAACCCACTGTATTCATGTCCCTCTTAAATTTCCAACCTTACTCGTCAAGTCCAGATATAGCCCAAAGTCACACAGCACAATGCCTCAGTGGGCATTACACAATACGACACCCTTGAATCCTTAGACCTTCGAATCAAGTGAAGAAACCTGGCCAAAAACTGACGTTAAGAGAAAAAAGGAAGATAACTCTGGGTCTTGGGTCAAAGGTCAGTTTAGTTGAGCTTCGGCTGCATAACCTGGTGGAAAATCAGCACGTTGCTCACTGATACTCTAAACTGGTCGTTGAGTAAAGATTGTTTTTCTCCACTACATTCATTTACCTATGAATGTAAAAAAAAAAAATTTACAAAAAAGTTAGGGTAAAGCCCAAAGGTTTGATGAAATGATCTGCAGTTAGGATAAAGGTAACAAAGCAGAACTGAACACCAGGAATGGTTAAAGGTGAGGAGACCATCGACCTTTTCCTGCTCTCTGCTGCTGAAAACCCGACCTCACCTTGTCCTCCTCTAACACAGACATGACGTGTTTGCCAGTTTTGGGGGGTGTTTTTTTTCTCTTCCTCTTCTTTTCTCTTTTGAAGCCGTAATGAAACGTGTGTTTTTGCTCCGTCCTAATCCGCTGACAGCTCCCGTCAACGCTCTGTGAATTGGACCCGTGTAATGACAGGTCAGGCATTAACGTGGACAGCTCAGGGACATGCCGAGTGGCTGGGAGGGATTAGGCCTCCAGTCACAGAGTTAAACAAGGCCTTATGAAGCATGAGTCAACAATCCCCAAGCAGCCACCCCCTCACCTGGATAGCTATGATGAGCGTTTCAGTATTCCTACTGCATCCTCAACCTTTTGTGCTATAGGGGAAGCCTTTGTATATAGTTCACTGCCTAACACACAAGCAACAAGAGGTACTCGGATTTCTTTTATTTCTATACAGCAATGCACAGAAGTTGCCACCACCCTCCCTTATAGAAACATTTTATGTATTTATTTATTTATGGGCTCTCAGTGTGAGAGTTTTTATTGCAATTCACTGCTATTTATGGTTATGCTAGATTTTCTTTCATTTGCTCTCTGGTTTTTTTTTATTTTTATTTTTTTATTCTTCTGTTTGAAGTTTGCTGGAAGTAGAATAATGTAGCCCTCAGTGCGTTTTTATATGGCGTGAGCGCTGGACTGTTTTTTTTTTTTTTTTTTAAAAAGCCTTTAAAATGCTGCATGACTTGTCAGCGCCCGGTCAGCTCCTGGCATCTGCTCCCGTGTTCTTTGAAGTAACCAGCAAAACCAGCTTTAAAACTGACCCACTTTATTTTTAAATATGTGCTATGCGGTGGGTTTAATTTTTGCCAATGTGAAAAGTAGATGTGGATTATGAAAGTAACTGATAAATGTCATTGAAAATTTGGTGTGTGGTAGAATGAGAACGTTTAATGGGGACAGGTGCACCATTAGAAGGTAATTGGTTAAACATTTGAACCAGGGTTGGGTACCGAACTCAATACTCTAAAGGGTCTCAATGGGTATCACATTGTGGGTGTCACATGGTATTTGGTGACTCATTTTAAGAACTGAAATCAGATTTTTTTATAAGCACCAAATAAGGTGCAAAAGTCTGCACTACATCTACATCTTTTCTTTTTCACTTTCATTCTAATAGAACCGTAAAGATACTCAAAAAAAAAAATGTCCACAGCCCAAAAGAAGAAACATGAAATAATTTATGTGCATGGCTTTGTTTCTTTTAAAAAAAAATTGTATAGTGGAATAAAATGTGGGAAGGCTTGTAAAATATGACTCTTTTAGTAAAGCAGTAAAAGTAAAACTCTGAGCGGACGGGTGTCTCTACAAAATGTCGTTTGTTCGTTTCTTTCTGACGACTATAACTTTGGTCTCCTTTACCGTGACCATGACCGTTCCTTAACCTAACATGGTTATTACCCTTACCATAATGACGAAGGTGCTATACCCTTAGCCCAGTAGTCATTTTAACCCGAAAATGTTTCCTTAACATGTTTCCAACGTTCTGCCAAGCATCATGTCAAAAAACACTTCTCTGTGTCCTTCTAAAGGGCAGCAACTTACAAACAACTTATTTTCTACCTCAGTTTGGAGGACTTGACACACACAGCTTTATGAGGGCGCCATTTTTTTTTAATGACTAGTTTAGACCCCCCAACTTTGACCATGTTGAAAATGCATCTGCCTACCCACTCAGAGCTGTATAGCTCTAAAGAGCGCTGTGCCATTGCTTTATTACCAAATCCATTCAGCCTGCTTATTGAGAGAATGTCCAAATAAATTCCATACCATATTTTTAATGCTACCTTGTACCCCATTGATTCTCATATAGCATGCGCACACACACACAAACACAAGTGCACTGCTGATGAGATGTGCTAAAATGATGCTCGGATGACTGGTGGCTCGGTTAACCACAAAAAGACTTTAATATACTTAGAATATAGGAATGTAGGAATGAAGGAAAAACATGACAGGGAGGAGAGAAGTGAGATGGAAGAGAAGACAATGGAGGTAGCTTTTATTTTTTATTCTTGTCTTTAAAATATTTTAATTGTTACTGCAGTGTAACATAATATTAAACGATACAGCTGGGTGAGGTGATGATATTTATTAACTAAAAACAGCAAAAAGCATCTTTCTTCTTCAGTAATCATTGGTGTTTATTGTGTCACATTCATTTCAAGGATTGATGAGATTTTTGGTTTTCTGTATGTGGGATTTTCTTTCTCTTTTATTTGCTATTTGAAAATGCGAGTCTGTGCCACAAATCCATTCTGATGGATTTGCCCACAAACTCCTCATACCTGTCCCACTGAGGTCTGTTGCTTTACATGAAAGGCGAGTGCTCACTGGAGAATGCAGAGGGCACTTTGACTACAGTTGTCCACTTCATACTAATGAATTTTGCTTTTTTTCTTCAAATATCCGAGACGGGATCAAACACTTCCTCTGGATGAAATTACAAACAAAAAAAAATCTTCTCATGCTACGTTGTAGTACAGCCACATAAAAGTATCAAACCACCTGGAGACAATACAGGAAATGACGTCAACTCTTGGGGTAAGACCCCAGACCCATTTTCAGTGTTTCCTATGCTCATGCCTTCACACGACATATTGCGGTAAAAAGGGCATGAAAGTACCCCATGATTCATATATATCTATTTGTAACGGAGCTGTTATGTGAGGCCAACAACAACAACATATACGAACCTGTGCTAGAAAGCATCACTTCAACATTTGATCTCTTCATTTCAAAGGGGCGTCTGAGTCTCTGGGCTCGGATAGGGAGACTTGGCCCCCGTCTTCAGCTGGTAACCAAGGAAAATACATGGACATCCTTAAAGGAAGCATTTGGCAAATTGTTTTAGAAAAAATGCTTACATGTGGAAAGCCTTGGCTTTGTCATCTGCTGGAAACGATCCTGTGGTTTGGTGGTGGGGAACGAGGATTTAGACAGCCATGGTCTGCAAGTGAGTGAGTGTGAGTGTGAGTGTGTGCGTGAGCTCAGATTCATTCACGCTTTAGTTTCTCCCCACCTTTTCTTGACACTATAAATATCCAGCACGTATAAAAGTCATTTCCTTCTATCGACCACCTAAAATAGGTTCTTCCTATTGATCTCGCTCTCTCTGCCTTTATCGCACTGTTGCAGCAGAAATTAATTAACCTCTGAATATTCAATCTTGTTGACAAGGAGCTGTTACTCCCCTCCACTGCCGACATTTATACACCACAGTTTGAGTCATGCTGAAGTGGATTTATTGGCTTGTTCAGGTCACTCAAACAGTGTAATGTAAAGCCACTGAACGAGTCTCCCAATGTCTCTAAATCTCTTTCCTCATCGACTTGCATCTTGTCACTGAGGCTACGTTCACACCGCAGGAAAGACGTGTCCCAGGTCTGATTCTGTGCTCATATGTGACTCTGTCATGGCAGTGTGAACAGACACAAACCACATGGAATCTGATCTCTTCCAGTTCCGATTTGGGCCACTTTCATATGACGTCCTATAAATCAGACACAGGTCGGATTTTTTTGCAATGCAACCTCAGTCTGAACCGTCAGATCGGAATTCGTGCGACTTCGATGTCATCTTCCATCCGCGTCCACACAGATCTCTGTACTGAAGTCGCAGACACTGCTGCACAGAACGCCATGATTAAAAACTTAGCTCTCTTTCTCCTCCCCCTCGCCCTCCTCATCGCCTGCACAACACGTTATAACCAAGCGCGTTCAGACCATCTTCAGTGGCCTCCATTTTGCTTCCGATTGACGGCGTGCTGCGTGTGACGTCTTTGTTATTGTTCTTTTGCGCATCCGGGTCAGTTTCGGGTTGTGAACTGTTCATACTGGAGTCTGATATAGGGCACATTTTAAAAGTAATGTGAACAGCTACACACACAAAAAATCCGATCTGAGAAAAAAATCGTAATTGAGCATTAAGACTGGCAGTGTGAACGTAGAACCATGCTGTATAACTCAGCTGCCTGCTGGATGTGGCAACTAGACAAGGAATGCCTTCTTACCAGTCACAGGGGATTGTCCATGTTAAATTCCTCCCTGCTCACATTCTTGGAGGCTGCATGATGCAGAGTGTTTTTCAGACTGACAAAAAGGTTCTGGAGAGAAAGGTTTTGGCAAAATTTGAAATGTAGAGGTCTTGCATGGGAGAAAGAAGTCTTTGTGCAGAAGACAGGGTTCAATGCTTCGTGAGTATTTGAAGCTGCTTCAGCACAGGAAGGAAAAAGGAGTCGGTTCTATCCATGACCGTGAACAGCGTTTATCCGGCATGTCTGTCAAAACTAATAAACATAACATGACACGTGCTGCAATCTACTTTTACTTTGAATTAATGCAAGATGTAAACTCAGCTGGAAAATCATAAGGATGTAATCAAACATGACTCGGTAAATTGCTGCAGGATGGCTATGGATTTTAAGGTGTGATCCAACTCAGTCATCAATATTTCAACAGCTTCTCATTGGTTGACCTTTCCCCTCCCTGCATGCCGTGTCTCATCCAATCAGAAATGATGACATCAGGCAGCTGGTGAGAGATGCGTGACGGGAGGAACACTTCAGTCACAGTGAAAGAGTGTCGAAAGGAAGTTTGTGTTATTCCTCACTGTGACTGATTATTTTACTTTTTAATCGTCTGGATTTTTTATTCCAGACTGTCTGACTGAAGATGTAAATGACTCCAGACATGCTGTCACTTTTCTTCAGCCGCAAACTCATCAGTCTTCCTGTCTTTAATAGCAGATAGAAATCAGGATGACCGATGAGCCGCCATGTTTAATGGGCCACAAAAAAAACAAAAAAAAAATCATCTGTCTACTTCCTCTACTTTCTCTTCTCTACGTCATTTACCTTTAATTCCTAACTAAACCTTTTCTTTTTTTTCTCTCTCTCTCTCTGCTTTGTATCGTTTTCCTAGTGTTTCAGATTATTCGGTAAATGATTAAAGAAAAGGCAAATCGAGTACAAGCTGTGCATGTGATGGAAACTTTCTTATCATCTAAGAAAGAGAAGAAGTGAAAGAGGAACAGAAAATGAAAGAATATTGGTGACACTACAGATTATGGATGCTCATCAGATTGTGTAAGAGGGGTGGATAGTAACGTACTAGTACCTCTTTATTCTCATTTTATACTTTATTACAGTTACAGCTATTTGACTCCACCGGGGAAAGTATGTCCATATGATAATCTCACTGTATGTAACTGTATAATGTTAGCCAGTCAGACATTTTAAAATTGTTTTTTTTTATTTGAAGAACATCTGATGTTATTGTAATCTTAATTACAGATTAAAAATGCAACAAAATAACTAAAATAACTTTTTCACATCATCACTGAAGATGTGGCCGAGGACATCGCAGCCTATTTAAAATGGTTGAGAAAACATACTTTCAATATTCTCAATAATAATTACTTAACATTATTTGTCTTAATTTTAGTGTCACCTGTCTGAAAAATTATGAAGGATACCTGTTACACAGTCACAGATTTAACATTATCCGGTTTATAACCAATACGCTTAGAAGGAAGTTTTGCATTCCTGCCAGAAAAAATATCTTTAAAAAGCTCAATACTAAAATATGCATTTCCAACGTTTAACAGGAGTCATCATATTAACTAATCAATGGAGTCAAATGAATGAATAGTTTCAGTTGTACAATATTAACACAATATGAACTCCTTTTGTCCATTATGTTACTATTTTATGTCAGAAAAAAAGCAAATATACTGAAGTGGATTCATGAAGTCATATTTTGATAGACATAACAGACGCTCACTGCTCTGTCTGGAGAGGCAGGTAATTATTCACTGTGTGTGTGTGTGTGTGTGTGTGTGTGTGTGTGTGTGTGTGTGTGTGTGTGTGTGTGTGTGTGTGTGTGGCAGTGGACCTCTCATTGGTGTCTATCTCTGTTTAATGTCTGACTGGCTGACTGGGTGGGTGAATGGGGGGGCTGGTGGAGGTCATGAGAACCTGCAGCCACCCTTAGAGTCCCGCAGACAAACACACCTTTCTTTGTCTGCTCTGAAAGCTTCCTAGAAAACTCCCATTGGTTTGTTTCAACCAGCTTAGAGGAACTGGTTAATTGTCGGTATAATGTCTGTGCTGGTTTTGAGGAGGAAATGAGATTAATTATGTCTGAACCTCTGGCAGCAGGAGCTAGGGACGATTGTAATGGCAAGCGAAGCATCAAACAAGCTGTGATTGGAGGAAATCTGGAAACCAATACCAGCCCCCGTCCCAATCCCGTCCGTCCAAACTCCACTGGGTCCTGTGTGTTTGATGTAAACGTAGCTAAGTCCAGCTGAGCCGACTCTGATGAGCCTGATAGATGCCTCTAATAGCAGACCACTGAGTGGACTGTTTCCACTTGTACCAGCTGCGTCTCTGCCAGCAGTGATTTCCCTTTTTCAGCTTAAGACAATGAGCTGAGAAACCACAAGGAGTGGAAGGCAGGAGCTGTTCGGAAGTGGGTTTCCAGGATAGGATAGTACCGAGTCTTCTTATTGGTCGGGACCTGGGGAGGTTTCCGTCCACATTGAGTCAATTACAGTGTTTCTGAGGAGTGTGTGTGTGTGTGTGTGTGTGTGTGTGTGTACATGTGATTGTTTTCTCTGTTGCTGGTGCAGACTCAGAGAGGAGGGTAAACATTAAAGTCTGTACATGTTGTCCTATAGTTAATCTTTAACTGACTGACAGAACGGATCTATCATCTATCTATCATCTATCATCCATCTATCTATCATCTATCTACCATCTATCTATCTATCATCTATCTATCTATCATCTATCTATCTATCTACCTATCTATCTATCTATCTATCTATCTATCTATTATCTATATATCTATCTATCATCTATCTATCTATCTAGCTATTATCTATATATCTATCTATCTACCTATCTATCTATCTACCTATCTATCTATCTATCTATTATCTATATATCTACCTATCTATCTATCTATCTATCTATATATCTATCTATTATCTATATATCTATCTATCTATCTACCTATCTATCTATCTACCTATCTATCTATCTATCTATATATCTATCTATTATCTATATATCTATCTATCTACCTATCTATCTATCTACCTATCTATCTATCTATCTATCTATTATCTATATATCTATCTATCATCTATCTATCTATTATCTATATATCTATCTATCATCTATCATCCATCTATCTATCATCTATCTACCATCTATCTATCTATCTATTATCTATATATCTATCTGTCTACCTATCCATCTATCTATCTATCATCTATCTATCTATCATCTATCTATTTATTTATCTATCTATCATCTATCTATCAATCTATCTATCTATCCATCTATGTATCATCTATCTATCTATCAATCTATCATCTTTATATCTATCATCTATATGTCTATCTATCTATCCATCTATCTATCTATATATCTATCATCTATCTATCTATCATCTATCTATCATCTATTTATCAATCTATCTATCATCTATCTATCTATCTATCTATCGATCATCTATCTATTATCTATCTATCATCTATATATCTATCTATCTATCATCTATTTATCTATCTATCTATCTATGCATATATTTACAAAAATATATGTAGTTGATTAGGATATATAGATATATATGGTCTTTGTACAGTTTTCAGTTTAAATGAATGAGGTTTCCTATTTCCTAATAGGATTTTGATTTCCTAATCAAAAAGGATTAGGAAATCATCATATTCTATTTTATTAATGTTTTACAGAGCGCCCAAACTTTCTTGGAATCAGGGTATGTTAAAAAGTGACCATAAATCAATCAATGTGTTCTACAGAATATGTTGAGTTCTTCAATGTAATATGTTTGATAATTTGATGCATATTAGGGAACATTTTGAATATATTGGAACAAATGGAGTCATAATGGAGTAATAGTGATCTTTGAACTTTTATAATACATCCCGAGCTAACAACTAACAGCTTAATTATGTGACTGTGGTGAGGACATCATGACATCACAGGGGGCGGGATCTACCGGATCTGTCTGTCCGTTCCTCCCTCCATCCATAGAATGAAGTCCCCCAAGTCCCCCCGGCAGCTCGAAGATAAAGCCACACAAGTAGGCCGCTGTGGGCCGGGCAGGAACACGACAGAAGATTTTCCCATTTGATAAGACGGGAGGGTTGGAAGCAGTCAGCGGCAACGTGAACACACACATTTACTTCCACTGGACATATGGACACACACATTACACTCATGCATGCACTTCAATAACACAAAATACACTTTAAATCGGGTAATTACAGGTTATTACACTATCAGAGAGATCAAATCACTGCATCCCTTCTTCCTGTTTTTTTATTTTCCCTGTAGTCATTTTTAAGTAATAAGTATTTTTGCTGACGTTTGTTTCTATGCACTTGTTATCGTCACTTCATCAAACCTATTATATTCTCTGTCTTTTTTCTTTTTCTTTTTTCTTTTTTTTTGCAATTGACTTCAGAGTTTTTATACTTGATTGTCTAATTTTCCACTAATTAAAAAAATATATAGAAAAGCAACAGTAACTGTAATTTTGGGACATTAGTTCATTCAGTCTCCAGTGGAAAGATCAATATCGGTCTCGTGTCTGTCGTGAAGCTACAGTCGGCAGCAGTTGGCTTAACATAAAGACGGGAAACAGCTAGTGGTTCTGTTTGAGGGTAATAAAATCTGCTTTCCAGTAAAGCTCCATAGATAGGATAACACATTTTATCTCGCTTTTCACCACATAATACCGAGGCAACAATTACACGGATGAGATATAGCGTGTCACCTTTGGACAGAGCCTGGCCAGCTGTTTAGCAGCTAATGCTAAAGGTAGTGTGCAATTTGTGTCTTTGCCGAAATTCACACGTACAATTACACACACACACTGAAAAAACAACAACACACGTGCACATAGATCTCCCTCTGCAAGGCTCCTCTGGTTTCTCAGAGGAAAGTCTGACCGACCACGTCTGATTTACTCACTGCTGTCAGGCCCTGTGATGTCCTCATTAAACGTTACGCCTCTATTTTTCCCCTCAGCTAGACACATTCTTCATCTCTTTCCTACCGACCTACCCCAGTGATGCAAACCTCTTTGGTAAAAATACTCCTCCACCACCCTTGTGCCAGAGCCAGGCTGTAACCTTCAGAGTGTGCAATAGTCCGCCACACACGCTGAAGTGATACAGTGATATGAGGTGTGGAGCAATGTGGGTTTCAGTAAGAAGAGATATTGTGTGAAGGGCTGATGGATCACATCTTCTGCCAGCGCTCAGAAAGTCTCTGAAAGCGCTGAGCAAGAACGAAGCACCGAGAGAGTGGAGGGTAATAAAAACACTTTAATTAAAGTGTCTGATATTCCAAAAATGTAATTGAACAGTTGAAGTTAAGTAAATATGAATAAATAAATAAATATTCCCCTTTGCGGGAAAATTCTCTACAACGAAATGCAGACGCGAACACTTGTCATTAATCACCTCAGACTTAAAATCTCCTTTTGGCAGCCTGGTAACTTGCAAAAATAAGAAAATGTCCAAGAGGGAAGTTTACTCTATTTTTACATAACAATTTGACAAAAAGCTAAATAATGGGCCTCCGACTAGTGCAATGGCCCGACTCCAACAAACACAAAGAGAAGTACTACTTTACCTCCCCTTTTATTGAGTTGCTTACAGTCCCTGCTGACCTCTAATCAGCCCATAGAAGCTCCTCAGCCCTGTATTTGCTGTCAGTAATGACAAACCTCTCCCTCCACGCAGCAGCTTTTACAGATCTTTGAACACACACAGGCAGACTGTATCTGTCTTCATATGTCCCTCTGTAGTGGCCGAGGATGTCAAAGTGTTTTCCAGAGTTCCTTCACACACGTCGAACGTATTCATAACAGTCTCACTTTAAGGGATCGCAGCAGAGGCCAAGTGGGGGCTTTGAAGTCGCGAGAGGGGAGATGAGGAAAAGTGGGAAAAAATAGAGGTGAGTGAAAGAGAAATTGAGGGATACAGGAAGGAAAAGATGGGGGGTGGGAGGGAGACAAAGCATGTAGGAATCAGCACATGATGACATGCTGCATTACATGATGTCCTGTGATCCCTGGTGGTCTCGCACTGCGAATCACAACCATCTGCCGCTGACCTTCAGGGTGGAAAAGTCCATTTCCGTGCAGCGCAGGCTGGTGGGGCTTAAGAGGGTCTGGGAGTCTGGCCTCTGGCCCGCAGCAGAGCCGGTATGGATCACAGCTTTCAGAGCTCCGAACCCCCAGGACCAGAGGGAAACTTCCTAACTCAGAAACACTTCCCTCATCTCCACCACACGCATACACACACACACACACACACACACACACACACACACACACACACACACACACACACACACACACACACACACACACACACACACACACACACACACACACACACACATGCTGAGGAATTCATTGCTCCCAGATGTGGATCCATCCTGTGGAAGGCATGCTCAGATGGTTAGTGTGTGTGTATGTGAGTACGACGTGTTTATGCGCGTTAAGTGTATGTCATAGTAGAAAGATATAGAGAGCGCAGATATATGGGGAGAGAGAGATGGGTGGAAAGGAGAAGAGAAGACGATAATAGCCTTGCGTGTTTATGGTGTTTGCAGGAGCTTTAAAAAAACACACACACACACAATCGCATTTGATAAGCCATTTATTGCATGAAATCGGTAACAATCCTCCCTGTAAAGTAATAAAACTGTAACTACAGAAACAGTAACATTGATAGAGAAGGGCTGCATAACAGATAGGTAGGTTATAATACCTGCTGTTTTAGTTTTACCCTAAATTAATCGGCATAATGCACTCTGCATTGACTTGAAAATGCAGTAGCTGCATTCTTTATGTGTTGTTTGGGCTTTTGACTTATTTTGGACCACTTTCTTTTAGCGGATTAATTATTTTAGCTCATTTATACAAATTAGTTCACAGTGATCAATGTTGTAATAGTGCAAGGTAGTAAAATAGCAATAGTCAAATTGCAGGACTTGCATTTTTTTTCTCTCCATTTTTCCAATATCATGAAGCCCTACTTCACTGACTGAATATCGCATCTTCACATAGTTTGGAGACTTTCAATAAACATATTTTAAAAAGTTAATCCAAAACTATGAGGAGTTATTCCTAGGATTAGATGATTCCATCCCTTGGTAGTTACACTATCCTGATGGCATCTTGGCTTGTGGGAGACTTTGTGGGTGACGGTGGAGCCGGTTGTGTAGGGCGGGCGGGCGATGGATGAGGGCCTGTTTGTAGTTGGTTACTTCATCTGGATTCATTGAGGTCTTCAGGAGGTGCCCAACCTTCACTGAGTGTTTCAACCTTTATCCTCAACGCTCTCTGGTTGGCAGGCCGGCAGCGGAGGCCAGGTCACTGACCCTCTCGTCCGATTCTGCCGGCTGTAATGGCCGCCCCTTATCTTGACATTAATTCCTTAATGTTAATCTTATTCCAAAATGACTTAATCCTACATTTCCCTGCAACCCAATGGCATTTTTTGTACTTTTTTAAAATACTTATATTCCAATAAATTCACAAATCAATACAGTAGAAAATTGTCCAATACTTGTATGAAATTGCAACATTTTTTTTTCAATGCACCTGGTTTCTGGAAAGAAAGAAAACCAGCTTTAAAAACAATAACTTCATGTTCCTCCATACACATACGCACTTATATGAACTTATTAACATAAATATTTCTACGTATCTATGCAGTCATGCCTACATTAATTTGAAATTTTCCAGCGATTTCATGGAGGAAAAATGGAAAAAGAAATTTAAAATAAAAAAAAGAGTAGAAAAACTGGGGTAAAGGAAAAAAGAAAGTGGTTTTTCTACTACTCCACACTATAAACAGTACAAATACCAAAGTCCTACATAAACGAATCACCTAACTGCTCAGTGAATATAGAATATATTCCTTGGCCAGTTGGTCACTCACATGATTCGTTCTTCAGCATTTTTGGTACTTGATGTGTCGTGTAAACACCAACATCTTGCCCCATGCCCCAATGAATGTGGCCTTTCTTTTCATTTCAATGTGAAATGTGAGAATTAAAATCCATGGAAATGTGTTCTATGGAATACTTATTTTTTATGTCATCAAATTATCAAAAGATTCTGGTGTTGATTCAATTTTGCCCAAATATGTTACCTCAACTTGGCTTGTGGGCCAGAAATGGAAAATGCCTGTCAAATAATCGTCTACCTCCACACGGAGTAGCCCTCGCTTGTCTCGCTCGTTGGTTTCGGTGAGAGCCTGCCGTATAGGTCCGTATTGCACATGCATGTGTCCTCATATTCTACTCATAAACAGTAGCCTATTAGCCTGCAGTCGTTTAAACAGGCCCTAATAAAGCCAAGCCCACCCACTCAGAGCACAGCGAAATATGAGTGTGTGAGAGAGTCTGGACACATTACTTTGCACTGATAAACGAACATCTGCGCATTTTCAAAACTGCCTGCATTCCTGCACCAGATGCTAACGCTAAATCCGGCGAGTGTAACTCACAGCTACTGAAATGAGATAAAACAGAACAAACAGTGTTTTTATCTCCAAGAGAGAAAGTAGATCAGAGGGATCCGAACGGTGACTCCAGGTTAAAGAGAGGATTTTTCACCCTCTGAGTTTTTTCTGTTTCTCTTTTCCTCTCTCCGTCTGTGCTCTCACCTCTGATACCCCCGTAACATTTATTCTAGCCCACTTTGCTCTTCTTCTCCTGTTTTTTTCTCTGCACACCCTCCTGCCGGGACTCTATACCGCTGTGTGGCCTCCTCCTGTGTACTTTTTGTTTCAACCAGGCTGTTCTGTGATTACAGGCTCCTCGGCCAAAATGTAAACATGATGTCAATAGGAGCACTTCTCCACTTCCAAAGGAACACCACGGCTTCCATTAGACTGATGCAGGCTGCTATAGATACACACACAAAACACCAAACTGTGCAAACACATTGCCACCTCAGTTGTTTTTGCGGTTGTGTGCTTTCGATGTTGCTGCCTGCAGGAAAACACAAAAATAATTTTAAAAATATCTTCTGTATCAGTCATATTTATTGTTTGATGGTTTGCTTTTATTTGTATTCCTTTGGATAAAAAGAATTAGATGATGGGAGTCTTTCTTTCTCCAAAGTCACAGCAACTACGTTTCACAGGAGAAAATTGTTCCACAATAAGTATCTGTCAGGTTTCAGACCTTTTATATAGCAGGGGGATTATTTCTGCAGCCTCTGTTTAGCACTAATGTTCTGAGTCATACTTACAGACAGTTATAGTGAGGTGTTGCAGCCAAAAAGGCATTGATTAAAGGACACAGCTCTCCTTTTTTTTTCCTGTCCTGGAAATGCTTAATTGCTCAGGCGTGTTCTCTCTCCGGGGTAGTCCGGAGTCAGTAATGTAGTAAACACGTGTAAACATGGTAGGTTGACAAGAAATAGATGAACCAAAGCAGCATGCAGTTGACACAGAAGAGGAATCGCTCAGAGATGACATGGAAATAAGTTTAGGGATCTTAAACAGAGCCTAAGATTTGATTCGCCTCTTTAACCTCAATAAGGAGTTGATTTTTTTATTTTATTTTTTCAGAAAAAATGTCAGGATATTTTTTTTACACAGCAGAGGTTATTAGAGGTTATTATTTTAGTGTATTACACAAGCATTTGAATGCATTGAAAGAGACGAGACAAATAGCTTTTCCTTTCCCTCCCATTTCCCCCATTTTATATACAATTTGCTCTGGCAGATCACAAGGACTCTCAGTCAAAGGCAGACTTTGGTCAGGGTTTGTTGAACTTTTCGAGGCCCTTCTACATCTTCTCAGCCTCTGAGTCATCTAAGTAGGGGTAAAGATCAGAAGGAAGAGAACAGCCCGGTCCTCCAAACGCGCAACTGTGCCTAGAATACATCAACCGCTGATGATAATAACAATCCGAAGGCCAAAGGCATTAACCAGGATTTAATGCAAACACATGGCTACCATAAGACCATACTCTCAATTAACCTGCTTGTTACAAGATACGTTTCAACTTTTGCCTGTTTGATTACTAACAAAATATTTCATAAATTGAAGTATAATTCAAGTGTATTATAATTGGGTCCTATTTTTGGTAACTTTAGCCCTCATTTCTATCGGTAATGATAACAGCGTACTCAACAAGTTCATTCATGAGATGTGGGAACGCGGCGATGCCGCTGTAACAAAATCCATCGCGGCAAGAAACCGAGTGGTCAGACAATCAGACAGGTTGCACTTCAGCCAAATGTTTCGCTACATTATCTAAACCACTTTATTCACAAGCAAAAGTTTTTTTCTTTCGTGAGCTCGGCTTTCCCAGACTCTCTGATGGTCTGACGGCTTCTCCTGCTTTTGTTCTCTCTGACTTCTCTTTAGCATCAGCAATACACGTTTTGCATCGAATGCAGGAGGAATAGCGCTGGTCTGAAAAATAAAATTAATGTTGGCTGAATTCCATTTCGCTGCCTCAGTTTCAGTGTGTTATGCTGTCACTCTGTCATAGCGTACCGGGACAGAAAAAAGGCCGCTTAACTCTGGGAGTACACTGTTTTTACTGCTAATTCTATAAACTATAAAATAACTTCCAGTGTTTGGCAGAAACATTTTTTTTTTTGTGTATGTGAACCCCACAGTTCCACTGTGAGGGCGGACTTCTGGAAAGCTGTGTGCAGTTATCGGGGCCAATGTTGAGCTTTTGATGGTCAGTGAATGCCTGTTAAATCATGTCTCTTTTTCTTTTTCTTTTTTTTTCTACATCTGGTAAATTACAGAATCCATTTGACGAGTGTTGAGGATTTGGAGTTGTATAAAAGGCACTGCAGAAGAAGCTGAGATGATTTGCTAGTTTTTATGACTAGAGATGTTGAGTTATTTGTAGTGCGAATACTTTTTCGGGGGTTAAAATGTCATGAGTGTGTTGGCCCTTTTTTTTTTCAAGTGACTTGCTCGCCGCTGTCGTGATCAGGGTTAGCTTCAAGTACACACAAAAAGGAAAAGGAAAATAATAAAAACTGAACTAGAGAATTCATTCAGAATTCAAATCACTTATTGTTGGGATGGGAATTGGGAAATGGCTCCTCACAATGTTAAAGAAAGTGAAAAAAAAAATGGATCAACCTCTTTATTCAGATTCACTCCAAAATTTGGGTGGTTTCTTCTTTAGCACGACCCACCCCTCCACCCAGTTTCATGGCAATCCGTGAAGTGGTTTATGCGTAATTGACAAAAACGGTCAAAAAAAATAGCCCCATCTTGTCACGTTCAGAAAACTGGAAAATATCATGAATTTTTCCTGAAACCTCTTTTCCAGATCCACTTAAATTTCACTGGGCTCTTCCCTGTCACACGCCCAACCCTCCCACAAAGTTTCATGAAAATCCGTCCTGTAGTTTTGTGAAATCCTGCTAACAGACAGACAAACAGACGCTGGTGAACCTCCTAATAACCTCCTTGGCTGAGGTAAAAAAAAAAAAAAAAAAGAGCATTGGTAATGTCCAACTCTCCTGTAAGACTACAAATACCTGTGGTATGACAGTAATGTGGTTATTTTCCAGTCCTTTGGGACGGCAGCAGAAGTAGAGTCCAGGCTGTTGAGGAGGCGGTGGATGAGAGGAAATGATTTTCCTGAGGTTAATGTAGCCGTGTGGTTTTCCGACAGTAGCCGCTCACAGACTGCCTCCTAGTCTGTACTGACATGGTCGCTCCATCAATGCCGGCAGCCAATGTCATGTTTATCTCCCTCTAATCGCAGATTTAGCTCTCTAATTACAAAGCAAAATCAAAAAGCCTTCAAGGCAAGTGTGGAATCAGCAAAGGAATGGGAGACTTATGAGAAAATCAAATATTATTTTTTTCCTTATATGCATAACTAGTTATTTTTGTAATATAGATCATACAACTCATTTGTATTTTCTCAAATCCCTCATGTGATGTTTGGAGCAGCTTTATTAATAGTCTCTCTCTGTCTGTCTTTTTTTTCCTTCTGTTTCATTCAGGAACCTGATGCCTCGTACTCTGGAGGGTCAGATCACCATGGAAAAGACCCCCAGTTACTTCATCACCAAGGAAGCTCCTCGCCGTGTCTTCTCCATGAGCCGCCACACCAAGCTCATCGTGGTGGTGCGTGACCCTGTGACCCGGGCCATTTCTGATTACACCCAGACTCTGTCCAAATCCCCCGGGCTCCCGTCCTTTCAGAACCTGGCCTTCCGCAACGCCACCACGGGCCTCATCGACACGTCTTGGAGCGCCGTGCGCATCGGCATCTACGCCAAACACCTGGAGAACTGGCTGCGCTTCTTCCCGCTTTCACGGCTCCTCTTTGTCAGCGGCGAACGCCTTGTGACGGACCCAGCAGGCGAGATGGGCCGGGTCCAGGACTTCTTGGGACTAAAACGCGTGGTGACAGACAAGCACTTTTACTTCAACCAGACCAAAGGCTTCCCCTGCCTAAAGAAACCTGAGGGGAGCAGCAGGCCGCGCTGCCTGGGGAAGTCAAAGGGCAGGCCCCATCCCCAGATCCCCTCTGAGGTCCTGCTCCGGCTCAGAGACTTCTACAGACCCTTCAATCTCAAGTTTTACCAAATGACCGGCCACAATTTTGGCTGGGACTGAACAGCTACTCCCCAAAGCTCTTAAAAACTGTTGGTAGCATTCAGTAAGGATACTTTGAATACATTTTTGTGTCTACCAAAGTTATTACTGTGCAAAACATGCCTTTCCTTCTTTTCCACAGCTATAAGAACTGACCATGAAAACTCCTGCCTTCCTCCAGATTTACAACAGCCATAAATAATTTGCGAGAGCCTCAGTCCCCTGAGCCACTTTCGCAAGCAAGGATAAACTAATCTTTGGAAAAGCACTAGTTGTGACTAATGCTGCTGCAGTGTGATGAGAACTTCGAGCACTTGGCAACTTGCGGGCTAGAAATATGCTAAGCTCTCCCTGTTGTCTGAAACACTTAACAGCACAATGATTCATTTGAAAATAACCCCAGAAAAATGGCAACACTGCAAAGAGACGTGCCTGAAGTTATAACAACTGGCAGACGAGTAGCAATCCTTGACAGCAAAACTACGATAAACCAAATGACACGTTGGATTCTTGAGACGCAAGAGGTCTGTTTAAAAAAAAAAAATGGCACAGACAGTGAGGGCAATGGCACAATCAAAATAAAAGTAAATGTGTGTTGTTGGAATTTGAAATCATCTTTCAGGATCCCTTGAATCCCATCAGCATTGTTCAGTTCATCCCGCTATGTGAGCTGACACGCTAATACAGTTTATACAATTTTTTGTTATTTTTCTTTCAATGCAAGCTCCTTCTCTGGACTGATTTTTATTTTTATAAAAAAAATTAAGATGTAGCATGGTTCACCAGGTACTGGTGCAAAAAGGTACCAGAAACGTAAAACACACAGTCCACTATGTGCTGTACATGTGCTGTTATTTAAGTTTCTAATGCAATGCTTGTATAAAATGTTCTTTACAGACAGTGCCTGCATCTGTGATTGTTTTCTCATTCGTTTGATCAACACCCACCTCCACAAGCAGTCCTTAAATGCAACTGTATATTTCAAAATGCCTAATTTATAAGATGACAAACTATTGCTGAGATATTTTCTCTGGAACTTTTTGTATTTGAAATTCTGCTGGAAATTCTGACTAAATCTTTTATTCCACAACATGTGTTTTGTCTCATTTTTGCAGTGAACTCCCCACTCCTTTCTGTATTTATTCCAAATTTTTTTAAAAAACAAAACAATTTTTCTGCTGGCATGAATATGAGACACATCTGTTTGGCAGATGATTTTTTTTTTTTCCTGGAAGCGACCTAGCAGACACCAGATGATTGCAAAAGAAAATACAATTAATCAATATAATGTGATTTTAAGATGACGTGTTGGAAAGCCGATGCTTATTTACAACGTGTGAAAATGCTGTGAATTGTTTCTTTAATGGTGTAAAATCAAATGTTAAACTCAAACAGCATGAGTAAATAAATTTAAAATGGGCTCGAATGTTTTTTAATTATAAAGAATATTGTTCACATCAACAGTTTAAGCTACAGCAACAAAAAAAACAACTAGTTAGCTTAGTACAAAGATTTCATTGTTTTACAGGGAGCAACTTTGGAAAAGTATCTAGACCTCCTTGTTAAAGAATTGCTTTGGCATTTTGAGTAATATTTTGTTTTATCTGGACTTTATACCTTCAGACTAAACTAATGAAAATTTCCATCTGCTTCAAGCCTTTATCCTGAGCTAAGCTAACTGGCTGCTCGCTGTGGCATTCACTGCCAGTCTTTGGCACACACTTCCAAGTTAAATTGTGCAGAAAAAGAATGGAGTGGGTGATGGGGTTAGGGGGTATAGGAGGGGGGTCATATGGCTGCAGTCATCACAGCCTATATATTTGACGTTAACATAGGACAGTGGCTTTTCTCATGTGTAAGCAATCAATTTACTGGGTTGATTGGAAACCTTTTGGGGATGGCAATCTTTGACCTCTTCGCTTCCCCCTTGACCTGTGAGCCTAGTCGCCATAAACCGCTGACTGCTGCCGCCACGTTCGTTAATGGAGTCGCCCAGCAGGAGCTATTAGTGTGGATGTATGCTCTCACACACATGCATGCACTCACACACAAATAAACACACACAGGCGTACAACAACTCCCCCCTGATCCATTAATATCACATTCTCCACCTTTGGTATACCTCCACTGAAGGGAGATGGTCCAGATCAATAACTGCCTGCTTAGTTTATTGGCGGTGGGGATGTGTGCTTATAGGTGCCACGTTCCGCCGTCACTTTGATTTACCTCAGGGGTCGAGAACAGGTCGCTATTATACATTTGTAAAATATTATTTAACACCTGATATATCCTCTATACAGCTGGAATCGAAGCAGGGCCTAAACACACATAAACAAGGGAGCACACATGGATGCTGCACCCGGGTATGATTTCAATCTTTCCAGGGATGAGCGGTCAATATGGTAGTTTCTGCTCCATCCATCCGGTTTATTATTTCATTTTATTGTAAATCAGTAGTGATTTCGATCTTAGGGTTTTCCATTATGGGGTGGGTTTGCCGAGCCATGCCGCGAAGAGCAACAAGAAGGTAATTCATGCTGCCACGACTGATTTCATACTTTTCCATTACAATGTGCTGACCTGCTAAAAGGCGTTGGCTACCTTCTTCACTTTGATCACCTGTCGGGGGTTTCTGGCTTCTGAAAACTCTTAAAATGCCCCAACTCTTGCTTAATGATGACACCTTGTTTCCCTTTCATTCTGGCTCTGTTTAGGACAGAGCATAACGCCGCCCCAGATAGCATTTAGATAGCATGCCAGCGTTTCGCATTTAACGTGTAAAAGAGCAGCGTCAGGGTCAAGTGTGACATTTTACATACGCGTCACGCTGTGCTTTGTAAACAAGAAGATAAAAACTAACAGTATCAGTATATATAGTAAAACAGATACGGCAGAAATAATCATTTCCCTTCCCTGGTACATGGTGGTTGATCTCGTCCTCTGCTCAGAGTATAAGGAGTCCCAGATCCCACGTTTTCTTCCCACTTTGGGGACATTTTCAGTTGACTTTCTTCTTCTGAATGAGCTGCTAACTACTACTAGCTGATATTTTAATATCCTGGGTCGCACACATAACGCGGCATCATAAAATCACACTCTGTTGTACATTTTACCTCCAAAAGTGAGGTGATGTTTTCAGTCCAGTGGGTTTATCTGGGGTTTTTCCAGCACTATTACAGAAAAACTGCTGGCCTGCAATTTATGAAAATTGGTGGAAGGGTGTAAGAAGGGTCAGGCGTAGGATTGCTGTATTTTGGTCATTAAGTGATGACTGACAGGTGATTCTGACGCTGCAGTTAAGCACAGCCTCTTTTGGATATAACTGTAATACTTTTGGGAATATATACACACATATAGTGGTTGCACTTTCAGATTTGCATTAGAGAAAAGTGGACAATTGGCCTCAGGAAATTTTCCCTTAAACTGCCCAGCAGGTGTGTGGTGTTCATTTTCCACTCTGCATACTCTCCAGTTATAGAATATCCTTGAGTCACACAACCCCATTCATGGGTGAGGAGTGTGTATAGGAAACCAGCCGACTATGTTGAGTTTCCCGCTGGTGAAAAGTATCCTTTATGTCTCTCTCTGCACCAATGAGCCCTGAGACTTGGGATAGCAGCAAATCTCTCATTCATTAGCTGACTGAAGTTATTCAGGCCTGAAGGTATTGATATGCAAACAAGGTGGTTCAGCTGCAGGTCTGCAGAAGAGGCCTTTATCCAAAAAGCCCTGGCTCCATTCCTGATACATTTCTCTCTCACTCACATAAAGACCCCACTCTCAATGGTCCATGTGAGCGTCTGGCTCCAATGAAGGTGCATAGGATCCAAACACATGGATTAGACCAAAACCCAGATCTTGGAATGGATGGACGAATATGACCCCTTTAGATCTTTACACCTCAAATGAAAGTGACTTGTGACCCTTTTAGAGGAGGTCAAGTATCCTCTCTCAGCGGGAGAGGAATGGCTGCCTATACCAGTGTCCTTGCCTGCTTATAGGGCACTGCATGGGTTCAATCAGGCATGGAACAACTGGAGGAGAGAAGAGGTTTTAGGAACAAAACAAAAACAAGTCAAAGATGTAAATGCCAACCTCACAGTGGCACTCAGAGACAAATATTGGGAACAACAAAGTCAGCATATTGTCTGAAAATGATCGATCAATCGGAAATGATCTCTACCTACAGTAGTTTCATTGCATTTCAATATTTTTTTTAGATATATCAGTTGGGACGAAAATGATGGACAAATTATGGTGATATTAATGTGAAACAAACTCCATGTAAACATTGAATAGTATAATTAATCATGCTAATCCACAAGAGTAAAGGAAATAGAATGATATCTGTTTTTCAATGAGAATTTGCAACTCCAAGTTCTTTAATTTCAGCTGAGGGACTTGCAATAGGGAGAAAAAAAACCTGCCATAGTTGAACTCTGAAAGCCTGCTGAACAAGCACTAAAATACCGAATACATGTCTGGTTTATTCCCCTTAGCCAAACAACCCTACATAACCTCTCCACTGTCCACGTTCCCCTTTAATGAACCAAAACATTGCTTCTCACTCCTGAAGTGAATTGAGCAACTGGTCGGCGGTCAGAGCTCCACCACCACAGCTTGCTCCTCTGCGTGGAGGTCAGGATCAGCCCTCAGGCCTGACCAGGGGTCAGAGTTCAACGTGCGTTCCACCACCAGGGTCACCTATGGACATTTGAGCCTCGTATTCAGAGGATTATTCTCAGCCTGATGAGGGGAGAGTGATGGCGATCTGTTGCTGTCCCCTGTAATGGACTCATTTACTATGAATGATAGAGCTAAACCGGTCATTAGTGAGCATATTGTTCAGGGTGAACCCCTTTCATGTGACACTAATATGTATTATGCTCTGTGTGTTGCCAGGTTGAGTGAGTGTACACGAAATAATCCATCTGAAATGCGGAGACAAAATGATAAGTTGATCTGAAATGTGGATGTAACATAACCTGAAAAGAGGCCTAGATTTACTGAAACAACTGGTTACCAGAGTGGTGTCTTTGTGGGTGGGGTGTGTCCTGGTGGTCATTTGATAGAGGAGTCATCTGTTGCCCTTTGACCTCTAAGTATGGAAGTGTGAGGAAGAGGGACAGTCCACTGTCAACCAAAGATACCCAAGTCTGACACCGTAAGTACATCACTCTTAACACAAAGATCCTTTATTAATGTGTTATTATTATGTGTCGCACTCTTTGTGACGTTTTTCCTGATTCTTACCAAATATCTCGCGCTACATTTGAACCATTCAGTATTTATATTTACTCGTTGTCTCCAGAATATTTTTAAGGATACGCTGTCGTACCGGACACCAAATGTTCAGGTCTGGCCACAAAGGCGGAAGCAATCCTGAGGTGATCGCAATGTTGGTGAGGGTCTCTATAGGCTCACAAGCGTGCATTAAAATATGCAAATCTGTTGGTGAAACCACATCATTTTTAACACACACACGAACACACACACACACACACACACACACACACACACACACACACACACACACACACAGCTTATACTCTTGAATCAGTTGCCCACAAAGAGACTACAAAGAAACAGAAAACAATCTGAAGATTAAAAATGCACAATAATCAATGCAAAATTTCCCAAAAGATGCAAAATGACCACAAAGGAAAACACAAAGATCAAAAAGAGACACAACATGACTACAAAGAGATTCAAAACAGCCATTAAAAAAAGACAGCAACCGACTTCAAGTCATGCTGCATGGAGTCGTTCTGAGGCTCTTCCTGTCTTTGTGTCTCACGTTTCAGGAGTTTTAAAATCCGACTTTGACAGATTTTGAAATCGGGATTCACCACAGACATAACGAAAATCTTCACAGATTATCTTTGGTTTTATATTTGTCAACAGTAGAGGGTTTGCTAACGTTAACTTAAACAGTTAAAAAAAATTTCTTTGGCTTGACAGCACCGTCAGCTGCTCTGGGATGTCTCTCTCATTGGCACTAGAATCATCCAGACTTGAACTCCTAAACACACGCTGATTATCCACCAGCAAAACAGGAGGTGTAAGACTGGAACTATAAACACCATACATGATATTCTGGGCCGAACATCAAGAACGACCAAAGTTCCAGACCAGAATTCTCCTCCGATTGTCGGGAGGGGTGAAACAGGGTGAATTTTTCTCCTGTAGTGAGGGCCCAGCTTTAAAAATAATACCTGCTACATGTATCTGTTAATTTCTCATAATCTGTCCATGTCTCGAATTCATTTAAAGTTAAAAACTGCGCTTATTTAAAGTTTGGCATTCATTTGTTTCACTGGACAATAAAACTATGAGTATTATATAACTATTAGTAATTTACTTATCATTGTCAGGGCTTTTAGGACACATTTTTTACTCAAAATGTCCCCTCTTTCTATAAGACTGTGACGTGTGGCCCCTCTTCAAAACGTTTTTAAACACACACCCTGGTGGAATTGTGCTGCTGGTATAGAAATAGAAATAGAGGCCAGTTCTTCAGTACAGTATATCTGTTGAATCCCATTTGAACCCTGCTAACAAGAACGTGGTTAGCTCAACAGGGAACTGGAATCAAAGCCTTGAACATCAAAAAGCCATCCTTCAAACTCTCTGTCCTGCTGTTGTCTGTTTATCATAATTGTCTGAATGGATGCCAAATCATGCAGCCTGTGATTGGTCTAATATGAGACAGTCTCTTCTTTGACAAGCAAGCTTCAAATTAGGAGAAAACACTTGGTTTTGGCTGCCAGAGCTGCATTCCTCCGGTGAAGCAAGGAGAATTTGCACCAAAGTTTCCTCTCCAATTAGCAAATCAAAGGAGGAACAAAGACATGAATCACATTACATTAATTACAAATCACTGGGAATGAATCCAAGTTCCTGTGCTACATACATGTTGTTTTCCATGTGAACAGCCTCCTGATGACAGTTTGTTTAATGAATGGACCCTCTCATTGATTTCCCCATATGTTCAGCAGAGCCAGTTCAATGGGGTTTTGTGCTGCCTCGGATCCAGGATGTTTAGTGGTTCAGTCAATTAAAGTTTCAGAAATTACAGGAGACATAAAAAGTGGAGAAACAGCCAGATGAACAAGTTAAAAGAGCTGGATTTGATATGCTTTGTTATAATGTCAGGAACGGGGTTGTCTTTGATTCTGGAAAAAAAAAAAAGAGAAGCTGTGCTAAGAACAAAAAAAAAACAAAAAAAAAATGGAAACCACTGCCTACAAGTTGCCTTCAGGGAGGAACATTAACACCTAATGAAGCTGACCCTGCAGTGGGTGCATGTCCAACTCATGACACATGCTAAATGTTTATAGCTATAAGTATGATTATCAGCTGTTGTTGATTTATTTAAAATTACTTTTCCGAAATTCTGCAATAATTGTGTAAAAAAGAAATATACATATATATACTGTATATACAGTACCAGTCAATAGTTTGGACACAGTTACCCATCCACTTGAATTGGAAACTGTGTCCAAATTTTTGACTGGTAGTGTATATTAAAAATATACACTACCATACATTAAAAATTTGTTTTGCACAGTCAGGCAAATGTGTTTAAACAATATTCTCATCAATAGTCATTTCACCAAAGCCACCGTTTAAGTCAAGCGTATAGAAAAAGGTTATTCTCAATGTTATGTATTCCTAACATTCATAAAATACAATACTTCATATGTTCAGCTTCACAGTGTAGAGAAAGAAAACCAAACATCTTGACCAGGACAGCCTGGAAGAAGAGATCTTATATCTTACCGGGACCTTCCTGGCTAAAGAATGGAATAAAAAACAAACCAAAAAAACCTCATTTAATTGTTGGAAATTTTTAGAATTCAGAGATGAAGCTTGATTTTATTTAATCTTTTGTTTAATTTAGTTAATTTCAATACAATTTTCCTCACAGGAGAGCTGAGTAAATTTGAGACTCCTCGCCTACTTTCCTTCTTCCCTGTAGTTAACTCACTTCATCAGGCTGCTGTGTCGCTGCAGACTTCCACATGATGGACCCGCCTTTAAACAGCTGTTTCTGGGTCTTGTGCTGCCTGCGCTCTTACAATTCAAAGGGCTGCTCACTTGACTTTACCTCACAGGCATGGTTTTAGTCAGGCCACACAATGCACAATGCATTCAAGTTGTAATCTGTGACACATTGTTTGTCATTAGCTTCACAACATCCTTTGTGTCCAGTCCTCAGTGCAGCTGTGTGTTTGAGCTGTAATTGAGTAGTGTGTGGGCTGCGATCATTAGATCATCTGTGTCTGACGTTTGTTTTCTTTCCATAAACAGTCATGGTATCGCCTTTATTACGCAGTCATGTCATTATAGGCTTGAGTCACAATTCATGGTGCATATATTTATATGATACATGTCACAAGCAGATGTGATTTTATGTATCAGCCAGTAGCAAACACACATATTTCCCCTTCAGAACCCTAGATTCCCCCTCTGCTTCCCTCCCTTCTCTCCTTTCCTTTGTTTTTCCCTCTGCACCAAAAGGTAAATTAGATGCCATTCTACTTAACAGATGTCTGGGGAGTCGGGTCTCCTCTTTTTCACTGGGGTCTCTCTCTGGAGGCTTTCTTAGGTCAGATGGAGTTTCCTCTCACTCCCGCTGAGAAGTCACAGAGTCTTCAGGGACCTGATCGTCTTTCAGGAGCACGGAGAACGATGCAGAGAGGAAAGTAGAAACTCTTGCTCATGTAAAAAAAAAAAAAAAAGAAGCCTTTTCTCAGGGCTGCTCATCATCTGCTCATGTTGCTGCTTCTGGTGCTCCTGTTGTCTGTTAATCAGACAAGTGGTCCATGATTTGTAACTTGTGTGAGATACAGAATGTGTGTCCTATATTAGTTTGATGATGCTGACAACATATTAATGATTACGTTTTAACTTAGACAAAGTTATCAGTTCCTAGAGGCTCATCCCTGAATTATTTAAAATTATAAAATTATATTTAAATTATTGTTTAAATTAATATAAAAAATACTTTTGTTGGCATCTTTAAATTATCTAATAATAATACTATTTTTGTAATCTGTTCCTTTTAATGAATATGTGTGATTGGCACCCTGCTTGAAAGAGCATTTAACCACAAAGATTTTTATAATTTTATATATTTTGCTACTTTATAATTAAATTTTTGATTTTTATTTCATTAATAATTTAAATGCTATGTCAGAAGGCTATTCTATAGAGTCTCAACACGTGCCAAAATACATTAAAATGTCATTAGACAAGTGAAAAGTATAGCTGAATACATTGATATGTCGAACAAACTGTTGAATTGAACTGTTGTTAGTTAAATCATTAAAATTAGAGTGTAAATAAAAACAGAAAAGGAGTGTGGGACGTGTGTCTTCATGGCTAAAGAACTACGATATTCTGTTAAAATCTATCCGACGTGTCTGGGACAGAAATGTTCATGGACGAGGTCATGTTTTGAAGATTTATTCACATTAAGTTTAGTCACATTGACTTTTTTCTTCACTCTGCTGGAAGTTATAGCCACAGGTTAGCAAAACAAATGATAAAATTGATAAAAACAACTGGAATAATGTAAGAACACAATTAAATATATAACTAAATATAAAATAGGTTCTAGTTGTTTTTGGACATTTTAACATAGAAATATTACTTATAACAAGTTTTTGTTTTTTTACTCATCTATTTATCTTTATATTTTGGTCTGAGGAAATGTGTGTGAGTGTGTGTGTGTGTGTGTGTGTGTGTGTGTGTGTGTGTGTGTGTGTGTGTGTGTGTGTGTGTGTGTGTGTGTGTGTGTGTGTGTGTGTGGGCCTAAAATCAGAGAAAAAACTACAGGAAACACAATAACCACAAAGACATTCTCAGATAGCATTTGTCCATCTTTATATATTCCATTTTTAAATGTATGTTTCTTGTTTTCAACACCATAATGAAAATAGCTGTAAAATATCTGTCAGGACTAAGCAAATATTATCCATTCGCATGAGAATAAATGATGAGCTTTTATTGTCTGATTACCGTAGCATACTGGAGACAGTGTCCTCTTCCTGTGTGCTGCTGGCAGCCAGGCTACAGTTAATTCCCCTTTGGAGCCAGAGATGGGAACAATATAGCATCTCATCCCTCGGGGGCCTGACAGGGGACCAGATCACCTCCCCAAGTCTCATTATTTAATATCAGAGTGCTTTACTCAGAGGCTGCAAGGAGGTCAGAGATTTATGGCCAGTGTTCAATGAGAAGCTTGTCGCACACACAAGGAAACACAAACACGTACACACCAGCACACGATTTACAGACACAGGTTTTGTTGCAGAGATACAGAGATAGGAGTAAAGAGACGGATTGATGCAGATTCCAACTGCACGGATGGGTAAAAGGGTGATTGAGAAGAAGGGCCAGAAAAAAGATGAGATGAGGGCTATTAGGCAAGGATGGAGACGGAGGGAATGAGTCCACGGACGATAGAAATGAGACGAGAGGTTTAAAAAAAAGAGAGAAATCGTTGGCCACACACATTTTCCATCTTTCTTTTTCTTTCCCACCATGAAAGAAAAGCTAAGAAAGAAAATTGCTAACTAAACTATGAGCAGATGTGGTTATCATTCACAATTTAAATCATCAATAAACACTATATGATATGAAAGTTCCTGACAACATACATAGGCATAATTACTCCTCATCTACTCCCAAATATTATGTTGTCTTCCAGCTATAATGGCCATTCACTGCAGTTTTTTTTTTTAAAATTTCTGTCACTCTAAGACAGATACTCAGACATGAGACTGACATCCTTTGGTTTGTGGGGTAAGACAAACCAGAAAATTACAAAGAGGTAGAATTATATATGCATTAAACTGCCATTTATCCCAGTGACTTCATTGGCCCCATGGTCAACTCAGGCATCTAATTCATCAGGAAGCCCATAGCACTGGTTAGAAATGTAATAGAGGTAATAAAAGTACTGATATGTATGTTCCACAATAATTATCATACTAATAGATATGCTATAGATCTTGAAGTCTGGTCTTGTGGCGAACCCTCCCTTCTTGGAAACAGACACAAATAGGCTTTTCAAGGGTAGACTGAAATTCCTTTTAATACGAATCTGACCATTCTTTCACTTATATAAAAGAGGTTCTGATTTTATTTTCTTCATATATCTTCTTGGAGGAGGTCATGAAGTTATACTTTGTACATACAAGTATTAAATAGTATAGTTTTGGTTTCAGTGGACATTTATGAGTCTAATGTCATGTTCAGAGGTTGTTCCAGACCAAAGTTACTCCCTCCTCCCTATCTAATATCACACACGTTTATTTTACTATTTAATTTGGGCATTATAATCATAAGTGTATCATTTATCATCTATATGCTGTATACACTGCAATTATACACAGCCAAGCTAGCAGCACACTTATACTAATGGCAACGTCACTCAGTGCACAACTGTGGTCTACATTTAAATATCCCAACTATTATCTGATGAATTGCTATGAAATTTGGTAGAGACATTCATGATCCCCAGAGGATGAATCGTAATGACTTTTGTGATGCCCTGGCCTTTTTTCTTCTTCTTAACAGCCCGATTGCCAAGCCTCTCACAGGGTGAACATACATCTCCACACAGAAAAGTCCCAGGTCCTCAGGTGGACTTGAACCCAGGTCGTTCTTGCTGTGAGACAACAGCGCTACACATTGCGCTAACGTGCCAGCCGTGCTGGTAACCTTCCTGTAAAAACCCCATAATGCAATTCTTCAACATTGTTTTAACGTAGGAACTTTCATGCAACACTGCACCATGTCAGTGATGGGGCAAAAATAAAGGTGAATATGTGTCTAAAATCAGATTTTACTGCCTTTGACTGTATGATGGTGATATAGCCTCTGGGTCTGCAAAGTGAATCCAGTGCAGTAGAGCTTTGAACCAGAATTCTTTCAAATGGCCAACGCCAGACTGTTCCCAGAATAAGGCTTATTTTCACTCACTCAGTCTCTGTAAACATTTTACTACTTATAGTTTCACAATTTAAAGTCTTTGACAATTCAGCAAGATATTCATTTTGTAACTTATGGTCTCATTTAGAGTAAAATAGACAATAAAACAGGGTATACTTTAAGGTGTGACTACCTTGTGATTGACAGTCCGCTACCACGACGACCATTTTGAAAATGTCTTGATCATCGGCTGAATGGAAATTCTACCGTGGAGTCAGCTGTTTTCATTTTTTTTTATCATTAGCCTAACATACCAATTAATATGACCCTTAATGTAAAATATAGATGCATCTTGAAGCTAACTAACTAGTGCTAGCATTAGCTGATACTTAACTATGCCGGTAGCCCTTATTGCTCCACCCTCTTGTCCATATATGGTCTATAATGTGCTATAGAATAAACAGTAACCAGTTTTATTATGGTTTGAGTAGTGAGTGAGTGAACCAGGAGGTCATTTGAGACACAGCTTCAATCTTTTTGTTTTTGATATGCTAACGTCCAGTTTGATAATTCTTGAATAGCACCTTCAATATGAAACCATTGCTTTCAGAATCAGCCTTTAGAGATCCATACCAATCAAAACCTAATCCATACATCCTATGCAGGCCACCATAAAATGCTCCATAAGGCCGTAAGCTGTCCATCTGTACCAAAGACACTTCACACTCCCAGAGATCAATGGGTAATACCCTGGATAAAACATAATCCCCCCCCTCTGTCTAGCCCTCTCACTGTGCACAGTCAATCCCACCACCTCGATCTGAGCGGCTAATACGAGCACACAGGTAATAGAGCACATCGTAACCAGCACATGAACAGCGGCTATACAGGCATGATCAATAGGCAGCTAAAGGAACAGGTAATATGATATTGATGGACCTACAATTACAAGGATGCTGAGCACATGTATGTAATTTTATTTGTGTGTGCCCATGTGTGTGTGTGTGTGTGTGCAGCCACCCATGCAAGCATGCGTGTCAGAGTTAATATATCTTTTTACAACGCAAATGTATCTTTGGCCAACTTGACATGTCATTGCATCCGTAACACTCTCAGCTGATCAGTCGGTCTGATGCAGTGGAGCAGTCATAACGCCTATAGGAAATCGAATCACACAGTAACTGTGTTGTTAATATCAGGACTGTGTTGGAGCTCATTCATGAACGAGTCCCCATTTAAACATATATCAGTTTTTTTTTTAAATAAACAAGCTGGAGAATTTCTCTGATGATCTTATCAAGTTGAATTACTGTAGCTTTCAAGTCATTCATATGAAATGTCCTTTTTATATCACAACAATACCTTTAAAAAATGTTGTTTTTTTTAGATCTGAAAACAGGCTGAAGTAGCATTTAAGTTAACAAATTCATCTGACAGGACCCTCAGAAAAAAAATCCTTCTAGATTTAATTATTCCCACATATAGGGATGTAATCCTGAGGCCAGAGTGAAATCCCAGAAGTCTAACTCTGGTGGTCCAAAGTATAACATCACTGACAGTGAAGGGGAAAACGACTCACGGGTCAAAATAAATGCCCCAAAAAGAGAGTGAGCGCACAAATCAGCCGAGTTGGTGACTTCTAATCCAAATATAACATTATGGGCTCAACTAAACAGACCTGTTTTACAGACAGACAGAGACAGTGAGCTGGCATGGAGGTCTGTATCAAGTGACCACAGTAAAAAGGTGAAGGAGGCTGTAGTAAAATTGTTGAATTTAAGCTCTGAAATAACCCAGAAAGCCAGGGGCCAAATATGTCTAACAAGTCTGCTGCCTTCACAGGCTTAACCTGGGCAGAGGCTGCTGTGACTTATAGGACAGACTCAGAGGATGGAGCATAACAAGACAGACAGTACACTTGTCTTGATGGAGCCAATGGGATTCCCTGCATTGCTGTAGGTCTGAGTTAACCTGTCATCTCCTGCGCTGGCAGCTGACCTGAGAACAGACTTGTCACCGCATACTGAGTAGAGAAATAGGGCCGGATCTGCTGCCCACCCATGAAGCACCATAGCGTCCACTTTCCCTGCCAACTGCCCCTGTCGTTCTCTTAATCAAGCCTGATTGACTTTTCACATTTACACGAATAGAGAAGTGGCAATGTGGTCGTTAAGATGATGAAACTCCGAGGTGGTCTCAGTGGTGGGTTTGAGACCTCAGAGGTGAAATGTCAACGTGAGCCTCCACGGAAGTGTCAAGACAGCTTCGTCAAATATAATGAAAAATGATTTTTCATATGGAAACAACGCTTAGATCTGCCAGTGACAGCTGAATATCACCTTTAAAGGGCAGTTAGTGAGCAATATTGTGCTGAATGCTGCAGTATGTCCGTTTTAATAGATGTCAGAAAGTCGTATTTTTAAGTTTTTAAGGTCATAATTCTGCTAAATTAAGAGGCGTGTTGAGGAGAGTGAACATCTGATAGGGCACGACAAAATGTGCCAAACATGTGGAACATGTTATTTCATCTACACCAAATGAAATACGATTAACAGGATTTTTAATACCACAAACTACATTTAATAAACTATTTATATATGGGTATTGTATGATGTCATGAAGTATTTCAGTTCATTTGTCTACCTCACTTGTAAGCCACCCAGCCTATTATTTTATTTCATTAATAAGTAATAGCGATCAAGTTTCCTTCATTAATTTCTGTTTTTATTAAATCAATGGCAACAGTTCCAGATGTTTTTCTTGTGTTTTTCTTGTCTCCATGTGTAAGTGGTCTGTTGTTATTATGTTAATAAAAATAAAAAATACTGGGAGTCTTTTTCTTAGTGCTTGTTATTTGTGAATGGAAATAATTTCAAATATTATTATGGAGGCATAAAGGGTAAAACTAAATTTAAAAACTAGAAATTTTTTTTATGATAGAAATGTCTGAAAAGAAACATAATTTTATGTCTTAAAATATATTTATTGTTTCCCATTTCCCTTCTCTTGCAACTTCTTTTCAGGTTCCGTACCCCATATGGGAGCCCCAAAGGGTAAAAAAAGAAGAAGAAAAAAGCAGAAAAAAAAAGCAAGAGGTTTATACAAAATTGACAGGATGGGCGAGTTTCCTTAATTTTGAGTATTATTTTAAGTCACTAATTCAAACAATCAGTCACTTCACAAGTTTTATTTTTCGTGCCTTCAGTCTTACATTCCTGCAGCTCTTCATCTTCCTGTTTTCCTCTCGTTCTCTGTGGGTTCTTCACTGTTAAATTCCCATAGGACCCCTGCAATCTCATTTATCCAGTTATTTAGCTGAGTATAGCATACTCTGACTTCCATTTTAATCACGGTTCTACTTAACATCCTCTGGCAAACTGCTGGTGACATCCTATTTCCCCTGGCAGAGCCTGTTTGTCTGTGCTGCCCATTGGCCTACTCTCTCTATACAGTATATATCTCTCTGGGTGTTCCCCCACTCCACCACAGCTTCGAACCTTAAGAGCCTGGCTGGTTATTGCAGGGGAAGCTTGGCCCTTCCCAGTCACATCCTCCCCCTCTAACTCTGTCATTCCTCCCACTCTCTGCTGGTCTGTACTGGTTACTGAGGCCACGCTAATGCGCTGCAGTACACGATGGCCCTAGCTGGGATGAGGCCATAATTCGTTCCATTCCTTTTTATTAAACCCATAGCCACACTGTTATTAGTGCTTGGTGAGAGAAGCAGCTCTGTAACAGCATGATGTCTTCCATATGCGATGTTAGTAGCATCCCATGGAGAGGAGCCTGGGAGTGACAAATGAGACGGAGCCTTTTTCCCTCTAATGGGAGAGTTCGGCTTGAAGAAGGCCTAAGTGACATCCAACAGGATATGGGTTTAGAGCGGCTTGGCTTGCACTCATAGGCATCTAAAGCATCAATGCAACACAGCAATGGTAGACTCATTATAGCCATATCTACACATGCATAGTAAGTCTACCTTTGATACATTTGTCCTGCATCAGTCTTAGAAAAGTATTAAATTCAATTTATACTTCCATATTAGAAAAAGAACCACAGAGCTGAAGTGACTTGAGGGTCATTCAAAAGGTAGAAATCATACAACAACAAGAATACATAGGCCAGAAAACGTTGGGCTGAACCAGACCACAAAATGCTCTGGCTGGCGGGTGACATACTGCGAGATGGGTGGTACTTGGTTTTGGCTCTTCCCTTTTCAAGCGGGAAAAAACTGAGGATTAGTCACAAACTTTCTCCTATTACATCTAAACTATACAATAAAATAAGACATTAGTGGTGAGAAATAGGCTATAGGCGGTGCAATAACAGAATCTTGATTTGCATTTGTGCGGTACTGCCTAATTTGAGAGTTTGATGTTTCATAAGGCTCAGTTTTCCAGCAGCTTTCAAAAAATAGTGGTCTGGTCACAAACTTTATTGAATTACAGCTAAACTATCATGTCTCACAACATACAGAAGGCCTATTGTTATTCCAGGAACATCACAGCATGTATTATTTTAATATTTGACCTTTTTTTTTTCTTTTTCTTTTAGCTGTGGACGGATCAAGTCTGAGTTGTTTTAGATTAACCCGCTCCTGGCTGTGCAGCAAAAACAGCAGAGAGCTCTTGCTAATGGACAGAATAACTTAATAAGAGATCTTACTATATAATAATATCAGTGTCTCTCTTATGCTGCGTATAAAATCCTTCAATAAGCAGATCAAAACTACGCCTGGAAAAAAAAGGGAATTTATGGGGAGACAAATAAAAAGACACTTTAATGGATAAAAATGAAATTACAAACAAATATTCCAGTATATTCAGTCCACATTAAGAAAAAAAAAATAATGATTCATGTTCAGATCTGTTACTGTACTGGAAAGTCAACGTTTTATAGTAGGTCCAACAATACAACACACACTGTTTTATATTCCATACAGAAGGACTTCACTAGACGACGTCACTGTTATTCAAACAGTCCTTATTTCACTGTTTCATGAAACTTTCACGACAGAATATTCCATTATGAATAACAGACAAGCAGTTTGAGCTTGTTGAGGTCACACAGATCATGCTTTACACAGAATGTCAGTCCTTTGTGTTATTCAGTACCTAAATAAAGCAATACTGACATCATTTAACAATCAGCTCATAAATGCCAGCATAGCGTGAAACCGTGTCCTGTTTTGAACCACTTTTAGGGGCAATCCTCCAGAACATAATGACTTCATTGTTCTGTGCAAGACGTGCGGATAAAGAAATGAAAGCTCCTGTTTCATATATCTCTCAGCGATAATTGAAGAAATGTGTTTCTCCCCTCATTTGAGGAGGAATTTCAAAGGTTTTGTTTTTCAGGTTTTGAAAAAAAAAGGACTCGGAGGGGGGTTCAATCTGGAGCAAGGTATTTCTGTCAGCACTTGTCAGAGGAGATCGACCTAAACTGTAGATATTGTGAAGACGTCTGTGGTAGATGGGCTGTAAGTGTAGCTGAAATACAGCTCTGCACAGTTACAATGGTGAAAGGTTGAAAATGTCTCTGGCTATTATTAGAATGACAGGGGCTGCATATCAGGGGGGAATCCGTTAAATGTTTGCATTGAGTGATGCTCTGTGATTCAATACTAAACATATTTGATCTTATAAACCTAGCCTCTTTGGTGCCTAAATCCAGGTCATCCTGCCAGTCAAAATTCTAATGAACCCTAGTGTAAGTGTAGATCGTTATGCCTAACTTAACATTTGTCAGCAAGACTCCTTTACCCTAACTGTACTTATTTTTCACACATTTTGAAAAGGCACTGATGCTCCACTAACCGCTGCAGCAACAAACCAGTCTGCAAAACCAATACCACAGGGAAAGGCAGTGTGTGATTATCTGATGTATGGTCTCGAACAGCATGTTTGACTCATAATATGAAATATCATAACTACACATTACATAAGATAATAGTAATGAAGCAAAATATAAATTAAATTAAATATATGGGCATGACATGAACTTAACCCTCACCACACTCTGACGGTTTCACAACTTTAATAAGGTGTTAGACAGGTTGTCTGGCAGAGAAGCTTTGTGGATGTCTCATATAGATCTTTACAGGTACCTTGGGCATCAGTGTGGGATGAAGAGGGATGTGACAAAACATCGGGAATGAGAATGAGTTGGTATTTGGGACACGCATTAGTCCTCAAATTTCTTACATATGTGGATTTTCATGTTCAAAAGTCATAGTCGCATTTTTTGGCATTAATGCACAGCCAGTTCATGACTCAGCTTCCAGGATGCCACCATCAGTGGCTGCTGGGAGGTTTGTGAAGCCATGCCACATCTAAATTGCCTACCCATCCCCCCCACGCTCTCTAACCTGTGACGCTTCTGTGCATGAGGACGCTGTAATTTTGGATTAAGGCCATAACTGTACAAGCCAGACAGCAGGGAGACAGTGAACATGCCTGAACTGGGTGTGGAGGTGGTGATATCTGTTTTGTGTAAATGGTGACATAAAAGTGTCCAAACCACAGCTGCATCCGTGGGGCTTTACAGTTGTTTTTTTCTATTAGGTAACAACAAATAAATGTTGACTTGAAACAATACAAAAGGAAGGTTTTTTGTTTCATTTCGGTCATGTCTTGCGACAGAAATGTCATTTTAGGCTTCCATCTGATTTAGTTTCCATTGTTATGTCAGGTAATGTGATGTTTCCTATCTGTCTTACATCTCATATGTTGAACATGCAAAACAAAAGGACTCACAGCAGCAGCATGACTGATGCCAAAATGTTCCTCCCATTACCTCAGTATGATGGCATAATGATGGGATCTGGCATCATGCATGCCACTGATTTCTGCCTTTGTGCTCCCTTTCAACAGCATGTTATTAACATCATTTGAGGTTTCCTCCACAGTCGTGTCACCCCCCCACCCCCACCCCCACCGCCACCACCAGCGAACATGCTCATGGATGAGGAGACAGAGTGCATTGTTCTACCAGAGCCCAGCTGGATTCAATGGCTGTGAGCAGACGCAATGGTGCAGCAGCTACAGTACAGTTAGTCACACAGGTGGCAGGGAAATTACAGTGCACACATACTTGTACTTTGGAAGTCTTCCACCTCTGGAAGCACATAAAGACTGCACAGGTTGCTGCCAACAACTGCAAAAGTTATACTTGGAGGTAGAATATTGGGCCATGCCAAGATATTGCTCACCAAACTCACTAAATAAGGAACACTGGTTCTATCAGATCCTTACAGAATGTCTCTTTCAGGAGCACTGACACAATTTATTTCATTCTTAACAATGAGTCTATTGTCTAAGTGTGTGTGCACTCATACTTACAGTATATGTGTGAACTAAAATCCTGGACCCAGATCCAGGGGTGGGGTCAGAGGGGCACTGGCCCAAGCTATTCCGTCACTTGTCTTTTTTTTTTTTTAGTTTTTGTTTTGTCTTGTATAGTAATGCTGCAACACTTTGGCTCATCATCTGAAAGACTCTTCTTATTTGTGAAATAATGTTACAGTCATGCCACGACCATCGTAAGTACCAAAGTAAGTCCTGACTTGAATTCAGCATGCAATTAATGATAATGCATGAATTCTGAGAATAAAGTCAGAATTCTGACTATTTTTCCTGACTTAAACGTCAGAATTCTTATTATGTGTGTCTTTTTCCAAAACTATAGAGTGAAGGACGAACAAGGAATGAAATGTATATATAGATCTTACTGAATAAGGAAATGTGCATGGATGTTGGACATATACTTGGCCCCTCTGTGTAAAATGTGGCCCCTTTGTGGCCCCTGAGTAAGACAAATACTAGATCCGCCTCTGCAGGGGCATGGCCAACCTGAACATGCAAAGGCTGACACCCAAACACAGTACAATACTGTAACAACATAAGGGTGGAAGTAGGCCTACTCATGGTGCCTGTCACATAATGTGCATGTCAGTGCTAGTGCCAATAGATGGCAGTAGCTATATGTGAAGTAATAATGGGGATCTCAGTGACACTTAAGGACTTGATTTCATATTCAAAAAGACAGAGTTTTTAAGTACCGGTATGCAGAAGAAGATTTAGAGAAGAAATCTGTGAGATACTTTGATATTGACCAGAGGAGAATCAAGTAATGTAACTGTAAAATACAAAAAAAGTGAGCTGCTTTTGACATTAGGATGACTAGGTTAGATAGCTTGAAGTTGGAGACAAGGCTTTCAGAATGTATTTTCCATCACTCTATGTGGGACAAACATAACTGAGGGTAAAGAAACATAATTTAAAATGAAGTGTACCTCTTTAGTCCAGATTAAAATAACACATCCATTATAGGATGGGTTGCTATGAAATCTGCATGCTAAAAATTAAACGAGACTAAATTTGTGAACACGATAAACATAATGTTAAACATCAGCATTGTCACTGTGAGGATGGTAACCTCACAGATCCACTAGCATGGCTGCAAAATCTCTTCATCAGGCCCAACAAAGAACAATGAGGAAATTTGTCTCTATTCATTAAGTGTCCTCAACACTTCTTATGTTATTTTTATTCCTGGAGATCTCTGATGGTTGATATCATTGTCGTTTTCTGAGGTTATAGTATGGTTAATTTTATAACTGAATGATAGTGTAAGAAATGTTAAAAACAGTGCTTGAATTTAAATGTTTTTGTCTTGACATATTAGTTCCACCTGCGCCTTTTCACAACCTCAACACTGGATGCCATCTCCGACCAAATCATCCAACCAAGGAGACTCTCCTTCACATTGGAAGTGCCATAATTTGTCAGACCACTTCCCGTGGTGACCTTCCTCCTGCCAGGGTTTAAGCTCCAAAGTCTTTTCCTTCTGTTCACAATAAATTGAACATTCATATTATCCCATTCTCCTTTGCTGCTCTTAAAGTGTAAGTCTCAGTTCTTAGTATAGTAATACTAATATAATATGTATTTACAATATTCACACAACATATATCACGATATTATAGTTTGTCGCCCATGGCGCGCAATTATCCTAAGAATTAACAAATGTGTCCACAACAAGACATTGATTGATGGATCAGAATTCCCTCTGAACAACAGCAGGGAAATTAACTGACTGCTTAGTTTAGTCGAGATGGATAATTTGTGTTTCAATCAGCCCAACCAAGAGCTGAGGATCTCCATCATAGATACCTGCATGTGTCGAGGTATTTAACTTTACACTTGAAGGCATACTGGTTTTTAAACATTTAAACCACACGTTTACCCCTGATGGCAGTTATCATGCCTCATTTTCAATGGAAACCAATTTTCTGCACTATGAACACTGTTTCATTTACAACGAACATGGAATAGGTGCATATACACGCATACCACGTATCACCCTACTGTATGCACTGACATGCATGGCGGGAAAACACACGCAGACACACATACACAATGAGATGATGGATTAAATGCCGAGGAGTGGTCAGACGGCTATACAGGCCCTCCTGGGAGCTGACCTGCGACAGAGAGGCCACACAGTCACAGCACCTTCCTGCAGTGACTGTTTTTGCGGCCCTGCAGATAGAACACCCTGCAGGTTTATCCTGCTCGGCTTCAAATAAAGTCACGCCACCAGTGGCAACAAGGAAGACCCTATGACCGCTTATCACAGTAAAAATTTAAATAGATTGTTCACATTACTTCAATAGAACCAGCTGAATTTTGGATCAAAGCATGATTGATGACTTGTCAAATATTAACTAACAGGCCATGAATTCATTATGGATCAATCACTGAACCAAAAGTAAGTTTCCCTTGATTTATGTGATGATGCTTTACAGTGCTACTGTGATTAATGGACCCACAAACTGTCGTCAGAAAAACCTAATGAAATTAGAATTTGAAATTTTGTTTCATTTGAATACACTAGCACTGGGGCAAATAGCAAATTGATTCCTCTGTGTATAGTAAATGTATTTAATCCATCCAGGTTCACATTGCAGCATTATTCAGTCCATTAACACACCGATGGAACATTACACAACAGGTTGTCTGATGAGGACTAATCACACCATGTTGACTTTTTGATTTCGTGGTATGAAATACCTCTCAGCTGCTGTTTTGTTTTACTACTTTGTACTGTTTTATCAGTAATTATGAACAAATTGACTGTAGAATCACATCAACAGACTTATTACTGCCTGAAAATCAACATTAGTCACATGGATAAGACATCCGATCCAAGCCCCCGATTGCGAGGATTAGTCACTGTGGAAGAGGAACAAGGCTGTGAAAAGCTGAATGAAGGTTTACTGTTACACCTTTTGATCCCTGCCTTGGTATATAAGACAGTATCACGTGTCACATACAGCTTTGTGTTATCAAAACAAACCAGGAAATTGTCAAATTCATCTCAGCAAAGCTGTCTGACAACAAATCCTATGCTTTGAATGATGACAGGGGTGGATTATGAAGGTAATATCAATGTCTGTGGTGCAGGGATCCTTTTCACAGAGCAGACTTTTACAGAAATGACTCATGCACAAACGTGTGTTTATGTGTGTGTCTTTGTAAGGTGAATGTGTGTGTAATTGACAGCTTCCACTCAACGGGTACATCAGTGATAGCAGTGGCATTGTTCAGTTCTATTTCCTGCATGTTTGCTGAGCTGCACAGATATTTACCGCTCTGAATGAGTGTTGAAATGGTAGATTTCAACCGAGGCAACGTCACATACAATCGAGTTGAACATTAGATGGTGCAGATCTCTTTAATACAGCCTTGTTTAAAATCTGAAGAAGAGAATTAGTGGTAATTGGTGGATGTTGTTTGATTTTACTGTATAAAGAAAGTTGAGATGATGGAGTTTTTACTTCTGCCTGTAGAATGTAGGTAACATTCACTGGAACAAAGACCAAAAGGACGACAGCAATCCATATATATTTATTGTCTTTATGTGTTGATTTTATATATTTGATTTTTTTTTAAATAAGAAGCTGTATGTTATAGTTAGTGACTGAATAATGATGAGACAGTATGTGTCATGCATTTAAATCAAATATATTTTTATTGAATTTGTTCAGACAAATGATATAACATCATGTAATACAAAATATAT
The DNA here is from genome assembly GCA_037577475.1 of Chaunax sp. Z400. Classification (NCBI taxonomy): domain Eukaryota; kingdom Metazoa; phylum Chordata; class Actinopteri; order Lophiiformes; family Chaunacidae; genus Chaunax; species Chaunax sp. Z400. Next base: position 13,697,150 of record CM075203.1, read on the forward strand.
AGAGCATACTATAAAACCCGCTACTGAAATGCATCTATCTGTATGTGACAAAGCCTGTATGCTGACATTTTCACTCCGATTCTAGTCCTTTTCTCTTATTGGCATTAATTAAAATTGTCATATTTCCGACTGCATTAGAAGGCATCATCTCAGCTCGTGAATTCCGTCGCGTGCCACAGCTTTGCCGCGTAAAAAGTGAGTGAACTCTACCGCAAACACATCCAGGTAAACATAATACTCATTATTACTGTAAAATATCCAGGCATAAACGAAAATAAGGTAATTTAATCCAACTACACCTAAAATAAATATGATAAAATATCTTCAGAGTTACTTCATGGTGTCAGGTGTTAATTAGAGGTGTATATACAGTGTATTAATGTAGCAATAATGACACTGAGCGAGTCGGCTAACATTAGTCCTATTTCACTGTTAGCTAGATAGCTAACTACATAATCAAATGGTTGCTCTTGTGAGATGTGTCCGTACTTTTTATCCAGGTGAATTAAAACCGAACTGTTTACTGTCCTCATTTTACAGCGTCTGTATATGAAATAAAAACCGGACAGGCCAGGGAATAAGTCAACTAAGTAATGAATGAACAACATGGCTGCTTATACCTACGTTGCAATTTCTGAGCTTCATCCCAACTTCTCCCATCCGGTGAGTTCAGGTGACTTTCAGCCAGTTAATGCAATATATATGTTAATAAATATAAATATGTTCTTCTTCGTACAGCAGCTCTATAATCAAACCAGTGTCTAACAGCTACTGTAGGGATAATTGTCTTAAATTGTATTTGCACACAGTGGAATAGCAGCCCTGTTCGGTTTTTGTAATCCTTTGAACTTATACAAGTGTGCCTGTTGTCCTTTGTCGTTGTCCTTGAATTTTTTTTTCTTTTTCAGAAATTGGCAGGCATCATTATTGGGAAAACTGATGTCAAAAGCTTTCCTGACAGAAAAAGTTAGTATATTTTTTTTATATTAGTGCATCTAATCTGTTTAAACAGCTCTGCACCTCAGTGTCTTGTACACCAGCCCCCTCTACTGGAGAATAGATGCATGAATATCCCCTCACAGAGCTTCTCTCCAGTACTAATCTAACCAAACACTTTCAGATATTGGTATGGAGAGATTCACGTTTGGCTTCACCATTAAGGACTCACCTGACTTCTTCATTAATGTGACAGCCTGGGGAAATGATGGCTACATCAATGGGCTCTCCAGCAGCTTCAGTATTGGAGAATGTGGTGAGGAATTAACTCTCAAAGCTTTCACAAGCCTTAAAAGTCCCTGATAATTTGTGGATTTAGAAACAAATCCTAAACAAATGATATTCTCAATGCCAGTGCAACAACATTTATTCGTATTGTTTTTCCAGTCATCGTCGAAAATCCTTTAGTTTCCAACAAAGATCCAGAGAAAGGGGACAAATTCTGTCCCACAACACCCAGGTAATTTACACTCTATACACTCTCCCTGCTGTGCATTACATACCTGAAGGGTAGTGAGGTTAACACAGTATATTGCTGAGTAAAATATGATGTCACAGTTTGTAATGTCGGATCACTGTGTCAAATATCTGGCCGGTTCAAAGACCTGAATTCGCTGTCTCAGTCTCTACAGGCTGTTGGTGACGGAGGCTCATTCCCAGGTGTGCCTGTGTGCTGACATAGACACCATCGACAGGCTGCTGCCACTGATCCACCTGCCCGTGAAAGACTCCAGAGATTTCTATTCTCTGGGAGACATTGTGGCCAATGGGCAGAAGCTGGACGGCACAGTGATAAATGTACTGGCTGCAGTGAAGTCGGTAGGGTGCCTTAAAGCCACACTCTCAGTGTTAAACAGTATTAAAGGAGATGTTCACCTTTGAATGCATTTATAATTTCATATATCAGTTCAAACTACTTTCCAACCAGGTCATACAGCCAGTCATGGTGGAGAAAAGGATATCTGCTTTTCGTCCTGAACTGATTTACTGAATGTTAAACTATAATTCAACATGGTGATGCCAGAATTTTGATCCAGCAGGAATGACAAGGGCTTTAGTTCTGGAGGAAATATTCAGTCATAATGCAGTTTTGCACATGTTTTTGCTGACGAGAAAAATATGTGCTATAATTGCCTTATCACAGAGTGCATGTTTTTAATTTAAGGGCATATGCGGTTAGGGCCATAAGTTTGTTTTTTTATTGCTTTATGTTTGAATCCCCTTTTTCATTTATGGTATGTCTACATGCATATGATCCACTTAATCTTAAGAAATCAGTTTGAATCCAGCTGCGAGGTTTTCCCACTGATTTTTTTTTAGGTGTTTTCAAACAGGGAATGTGAGGGAAAATAAATCATCTCAATGAACAACCAAAATGCATTTTCCAAATTCTTCACACACTGATTGCATTAGATTGTGTTGTTTTTTTTTTAGCTGTCTTTTTCACCACAGTAAGCTCAGCTATGGTGGAAAATGGGTTAAGTTTTCCTGAGATTCAAAACAACATTAGCAAGAAGGAACGGGTTGTTGAAAATTATGACAGCCAGTCATGGAATCTCAGTGAAGCTGGAGTCGGAGGACTGATAAGCATGAAGTGGAGGGTTTTTGACTATGAGTGTTGACGCTGAGCAAATATTTCTTTAGCTGAAGTAAGTTTGTGAATCAAGCGTATCAAAATTTTCTGATTTCGCTTTATCCATACTTTATAAATTGCCTAATAGACTACATTGTTTATTTCTTTTTTTGTGTGTGTGTGTGTGTGGTTCCATGGTGCTATGCTGGTTGTTTGACTGGAATATACTGGCTTACCATGATGGCCTCAAAGACATGCCTCAGAGTTCAGAGAGAGGCCAGACCCTGCATTCAGTGTCACGGCATTTCTTGTAGGAAAGGATGATATTGTGATAGGAACTTCAGATGACTCTGTTTACATTGTGCAGATTGGAGAGCCAAAGCACTTCACCACTTCAGACAATCGCAAAGGGCAGAGGCTGGAACTGAAGCTTTTTGATGACTCGGTCTCTTCCTTCCCTCTCGTCTGGTGCGTCATGCTCATTTCTTCATTTGGAAAATGAAAAGATTTATTACTTGTGTTGCCTTTGTGCCATATTGCATTTCATTGGCCCCTTGGATCACCCCCGTATATCTTCAGTGACATGAAGCTTTAAATTAACCTGTATGCGTGTTTGATTTTCACTGTGCTCTCCCAAGTAACTCCCTGACCTCTGTTTCACTCACAGCTGGGACAGAGAAACCATTCAGTTTGTCCAAACTTTGATACCGAAGGAGACGGGTAGGTCACCGGCCACAAAATAAATCTTTATTTCCCTGTTATTCCTGTCTGTCACATTCCATTAACATGTTGTATAGAGGAGACACATGGAAGTGGATATCTGAAAGGTAACGGTGTGTTTGTGTTTGAAATAACTTACTGTTGTTTGAACTTTTATTCTTCAAAGTGCTCTTCATATCCGATGCAAAGATTAACTTTGACAGCTTTCGCAATGGCATGACAGCAACCGTTAATTCGAAAACCATTGTCACCGTCAATCCTGGTAAGATATCACAGCAGCATTTACATAAAGTATCATCTGACATGAATTATCCACTGTGTAAGTGATCAAAATGAAATGAAATGCTCTGTTGGGAAACCAACTAACCAGCCTCGGTGTAAACTGTAAAAGAAAATCCATCCTCCTGCTGTGAAGTACAATGTTCTCAGTTTGCTGTTATGCATATCAATCATTTGCTCTCAGACACCAGAGAGGCTAGCCTGCTTTACAGCTACGCTAAGGAAGTATCTGAGTCTGGTGCTCTGGATCAAGATGAGAAACCAGAGGATGTGACTGGTAGGTTACAGTGAAGAACCCATAGTCTGATGCTGTTACTATTAGAATGAGCAATACTTCCACACACTGTTAAACTTAAAGCTAACATGTTACTCAATGAATACACTTCATGAAAATCAAGACAAGTAGTTAATTTTGACTTAATCCCATACAGTACATAGTCATCGTGCTCTAAATTTTCACTAGCACAACATATCTGTGTCTGAAAACAGTCCCTAATAAACTTTATACACCTAACCTTTCTTAAAAACTGCTGTGCCAATCTGTCTGTTAGCTATTAAGCTATTTATTTGTGAGTCAAGATTTACGTGATCATTAGGACCAAATTAGTCTTTTGGCTTGGAGCCTTTAATTGTTTGTTCATTCCTAGAACCATTGAACTTGTGTTAGTCAGTAGTATTGATACTGACTAACAAACAGTTTGTTTTGGTCTTTTCATTGGATTTGTCGACACTAAGAGTGACATGTATTATCAGCAGCCTGTCACAAACACATCGAATGATCTAATGACACAGTGATCAGTGCGGCCTGTCTTTCCGCCTGTTCTCCATAAAAAAGACTGCAGACATGAATGTGTGGTGCTGTTTTTGTGCCTGCAGTGGATTCCATCACTGACGTGTACACAGTGAGCCAGCTGAAGCAGAAGGCCCAGGAGAACCCCGAGGCTTTCTTTGGCATCTCATACAGCTTCATCTCCAAGCTCGACCTCGACTGGTCTGTTTCAAGAGTCATCAGGACCCGGTGGTGAGTTCACACAAGTTCATAGAGTGGATGCATAATCAAACAGTTGCTCCCTCACAACTCTGGTGGTCTACTTCAGTCATTTGAATAACATTTTAAAAAATACTTTAGTTTTAATAAACAATCCCTGGATCAGTCCATTCTGTCTTCTGTCTCAGCACCAGGTGTAAGTTTCAGGTGACAGAGGATGCACAGAGCTGCACCAACCTGTTATGTCCAGCGAGGGATCAGGCCTTTTCAGCCACCAGAGGGTTTGACCTGCTGGTGGACGTCACAGACCACACTGGCACCCTGCAGGCCTGCACCCTCAGGAGCCCAGTGGCAGAGAAGACACTTGGCTGCACGGTCAGTACCACTACACAGAAAGATTATTACTCAGCCTCAGTTTGACATTTAGTAGCCACTGTGCTCTGGGATTAGCCCAGACCAACGCTACACTGCTGTATTATGTTAATGTTTCAAACTTAGCTTGTCCGGAGAGCTTTTACATTCTGCGTGGGTCGAGAAAATCATGTCAGATTTTATGTTCTGTAGTTAATAATTCAAATAAACTCTAGTTGCCATGTCAACACATGGCAAGTTTAGCATCTTTTCTTTTTCATTTCATATGTGGCAGACAGAGGAGTTTACCAGTCTGACTGATGACCAGCGAACTGCATTGAAGTGGAAATTTCTTTTGGAGAGATGCAAAGTATATTTGAAGGTACCGTAGCTTTCAATTTTATGTTTGTGTTATCCATTGAAGCAAATCATGTGTTCACACATTCTTATAATATGTTATAGATACTCCCTTCCACTAAACTGAGGACTGGGATCAAGGGGGTGTTCCTGGACTGCACTCTGGCCGACCCAGGAGAGGTGAAACAGCACATGTTTGCCCTGCTGCAGCGGCTCTGATCACAACACAATGACTGAGCAGGAGAGCGCATGTTGTCGTTGGCTGCTTTACTGCTGTGTGGTTCTGTTCTCATTGACATGTTAACAAGAAAGTCATGTGGGCCTGGTGTTTTGTGAATAGAGTAGGTTTCCTGCATTATTGATGAATTTATTTAATGTATTTATTTGCACATATTTATTTATGAATGGATGTTAACTGCTTTTTTTAATCTGTTAAATAAACTAGTATAAAGAGTTTAAAATTAGTAATTTGTTGTGTCAAATACATCACTCAACCTTTATTGTGCCTTGAAAGGGTGTTTAATGAGCAAGCAAATTTTAAAGCAGTATAGTTGGGCACTGGAACCCAATTAAATCTGTTAGGATTATTGTTGTGCCCTAAAAATATCATGGTTTCACAAACTATAACAGCTATAGCTGTTCTGGAAATGCGTCCCACTGCATCTGCTCAGGAAAACATAAACACCTTTAGCAAAGGACTACAGCTGATTGAACAGAATAGCACACTTAAAAGGAAACAGGAGGAACAGGCTAGCACGGATTCTCACAAAGATTTATATCATACACAAATTAACTAAATGGAAATGGAAACTACAAAATTGTTGCAGCATGTTTCACAGCATGAACACTACATAAAGTAAAAAGTGATGAAAAGGTAACTTCACTGTGTGTTTATGTCAGTGAAGTCAGGCTTGTGGATCTTAACCAAGTTTCCAACCTGGAATTCCAATTTTAATGATCGTTCCGTTGCACTTCAGATATGCTATTTTCCAGAGTTCCAAGTACAATGGAATGCACCACATAGTCCCACATGGTGTGGATCGCCTCACAACAGATGTAAAAATCTCTTTCTAAGATAACCAAAGCACAGTTCTTGGTTTCAGGCTCTTATACACTAATAAAGACATGATTAACTACATTACTAATGTTGTAACTATTATTGACTATTATTTCTGCCCTTGAATCCCCATAAATCCTACACATGGCAACCTTTAATTCAAAGTGGTTCTGCCCTTAACAACTGCAGGACATTAATTCAGTCAAATTATACAATGTACATTATTTTTTATAGAAATGAGTACTTTTACATTTGTTACATGATAAGTGTCATTTATGCTAACACTTCTACCACTTTTGTATTTTTATATAAGTAAAAATTTAAATGCATTGCTTTTACTTGTAAGTAATTATATCCACTGGTGTTACTGCTTTTGTTTAAGTAAATGAACACTTCTTCTCGGATGGTCTTCACAAACAATGACAATTTTAAACCCCCAGTTAATCATCATCATTATGTGATGATGATTAACATGGGGGTTATGCATGATGATTATGCATGTGATGACCCATGTAATTTTGAGGCAGATGCAGAGCCAGGATTTTTTTTTTAAGTATTTACTTATTTGGGTTCTGTTAACATTTTGAGATAGGGCATATCTGACATTTTTGTGAATTTATCTATAAATAATAAGCTATAGGTTTCATTGAAAAAAATCAAGCATATTTAATCTTTATTATATTTTGCCATTTAAAGTGAATTATTTAGAAATATTGTGTATATGGATTTTTAAATTTGTTGGCTGTTGAACTACTTTTTGTTGGATACTGGCTTTCAATGTAAGTAATTCTGTTATATCTGAATAAATGTTTAACAGCATTAATCATTAATGATAGGTCTCCAATGAACATTTATTATAAGCTTTTTTGTGCCTTGATCTGGGAACCGTTTCGTGACTGCTCCAGTTTTGATGAGGATGACTGTGGCGGAGGTCTGAGTGCTTTCCAGGCTGTGGTCCACTTCTCCTGCTAAGATAAAATCAGTCAGTGGATGGCGGCAAAGCGCTACTTATCAAAGCGGAACTTTAAATTATAGTCGACTGTTTCCAAGGGACACATTATCGTGATGTACTGATTTTTCATCAACAGGAACAACCTAAGGTAATAAGAACTTGTCCATTTTTTACAGCTTAGTTGTCGATGTTAATATACATATTATGATCAAAGAAATATCTTTATTGTCTCAACGTGTTAGCTTTTGAATCAACGTTAGACACATTAGTTTTTAAACATGGCGAGCTTGTATTGCTAACCCTAGCATGAAGCTACTTTTAAAGTTGTATTTGTATATCTGCACCTTGACAATAAATTACGTTCCTGTCAGAGTTGCATTTTAAGAGCAGTCGGAAAACTGCAGCATCTAACTCTTTCCTGTAATTCTTAACTGTGTCATTCATGCCTCTGTCCGAGCAGTGACAGCAAGCCGTCGAGCATGAATGTGAACCAGGGGACGGTGGGCAGCGACCCAGTCATCCTGGCTACGGCTGGGTACGACCACACTGTCCGTTTCTGGCAGGCCCACAGCGGGATCTGCACCAGGACAGTCCAGCACCAAGACTCTGTATCCTTACTCTGACTTACGAACAAAATGTGCACTGTGATTTTTAAATGATTTTGACAGCAGACTGATCCTCTGTCCGAGCTTGGAACACTCATTCAATTCATGATTTTTTTCAACTGAAATCTTCTAGTGTTAATCAATCTCTTTACATTTGTGTTTAAGACATTCTTTCAAACATAGTTTTATGTGAATACAGGTTGCTCTAAAACAGTCCCGTGTCTAAGTAAAAGCAGCATGGATGAGACAAAGGAGCTTTTGTTTAGCTGTCTTTGGAGCAGCTCCATTTGTCTACAAATGGCATAATCACATCAGAGATTAGAAAGACTTATTGACAAACTATAACTGAGCTGTTAAATACAGAAATAACCTAAACCCAAACAATCCACTTCTTTAACGTTGGCTTCCAGCAAGTAAATTCTCTCGAGGTCACGCCTGACAGGAGTATGATTGCAGCTGCAGGTTGGTTAAGAATTTTTCTAAAACTTCATTTCCTCAGGTCTTTACATTAGTGTCATGTTTCAAACACAGCTTGGATTTCAATTCATAGCCAATATATTTCACAATAATTCATTGTTTTAGGTTATCAGCACATCCGCATGTATGACCTGAACTCCAACAACCCCAACCCGGTGATCAACTACGATGGCGTCAGCAAGAACATCACGTCTGTGGGCTTCCATGAAGATGGACGCTGGATGTACACAGGAGGAGAAGACTGCATGGCACGCATATGGGACCTGAGGTACAGTGAAGGAAGCTTCCTATGATAGAACATGTTTGGTCTGTGGTCAACAAACCTGTCTCTGAGCCCTCCTGCTGCCCCCAGGTCGAGAAATCTCCAGTGTCAGAGGATTTTCCAGGTCAATGCTCCAATCAACTGTGTTTGCCTGCATCCCAACCAGGTGAGACAATATCATTGATTCTTAAATTGGTGCTGACACTATTTTTACTTGTTGCTTTAGTGATATGGGATATATTTACCTCCGCCAAGGGAGGAGGTTATGTTTTTGCCGGCGTTGGTCTGTTGGTCGATTTGCTGGGTTTGTTAACAAAATAACACAAAAAGTTATTGACGGAGTTTGATGAAATTTTCAGGAGAGTTCGGAAGTGGTGGTGATCCGGATTACTGGATCCAGGAAATTTTTTTTATAGCTTGTTAGTTATACCACATGTATCGTTGTAATGTAATGATTACAAGACTCCACACAATGGGGCAACAAAATGACTGTAGTTTTGCTTTGGAGTGAAATGGCAACTTGGGGAAACTGAGCTGCCTTGGCGGAGGTCTGCGCTCTCCGAGTGCTTTCTAGTTTTATTTGTAATGATATGTTAAGGCATTTAGAGTATTTGCATATTATCAAAAGAAGTCCAAAAACAGTCAGCGTTGTATGTTTTTCAGGCGGAGCTGATTGTTGGAGACCAGAGTGGAGTGATTCATGTCTGGGATCTGAAGACCGACCACAATGAACAGCTAATACCTGAGCCGGAGGTCTCAATCAACTCAGTTCACATTGACCCAGATGCTAGTTACATGGCAGCAGTCAACAGCTCGGTCAGTCCCCATACAGTCTGAAAAGAGTGCTCCTTAATAATACATTAGTTACATGAAGTTACATTAAATGATTGAAACAGCCTCCTTCGTCCCTTTTGTCCTCCTGTATCAGGGAAACTGTTATGTGTGGAACCTTGCCGGAGGCATTGGAGATGAGGTGACTCAGCTAATTCCTAAGACTAAGATCCCTGCACACAAACGCTACTCCCTCCGCTGCAAGTTCAGCCCTGATTCCACGTGAGTGCCCTCGTCCTCTCTCTGCGCTCGTTATCTCTCAAATCACAAGTAATATTATTGTAGCTTGACTTGATTTGATTTGATTTTTATGAAGTTTGACCCATTTGATACTTAAACAAAATGCTGCAGTTGCAAAATAATGAAAACGGTAACAAGAAAACTAGTTTGCTGTTCTTGCTGAGTTCTTCGTGTTTGTGTTCATCTCCAGTCTGTTGGCCACCTGCTCAGCTGACCAGACCTGTAAGATCTGGAGGACATCCAACTTCTCGCTGATGACGGAGCTGAGCATTAAGAGCAACAATCCCGGAGAGACGTCTAGAGGCTGGATGTGGGACTGTGCCTTCTCTGGAGACTCCCAGTATATTGTCACTGGTCAGTACATGAGCCCAGCAAATCACTTTAATGCAATGTCAATATACTTCCATCAGAGACATTGGTTAATGAAGTGCTTTCACATTTAAATACAATGATCCCCCACTTGTTTTGTTTTTAAAACATTGAACTGGATTTTCATGTTTACCTAGAAATGTATGGGATCAACTCTTTAGTATTAAGTTATAAATTATGTGTCATCTTAAAAACCATATTTTAACAAACAAAATGTCAAATGAGCAGGCTTGTAATTGCTGTGAGTCAAAAAACAACAAATTTTAGTTTTTACATGACAGTGATGCAAATTCAAGTTTAATTTTTCTGTTTGTTGCCCATGACGTTTAGATTAATTAGCCCTTTAGGGAGAAGCAGATCAATATTTGATATCTTCAGTGTAAATTGAATATCAGGTTCTAACACTTGTTCCGATCCAATAGCCTCCTCAGACAACCTGGCTCGTCTGTGGTGCGTGGAGACCGGGGAGATCAAGAGGGAATACAGTGGCCACCAGAAGGCTGTGGTGTGTTTGGCCTTCAATGACAGTGTGCTGGGCTGAGGAGGAGGAGGAGGAAAGAGATGAAGAGGAGAACTGTAAAGTTTGAAAGAAAGGACAGACAGAAAAGCAATGGACTCTATTGAAGATGTATGGTTGGCACCAACAGGAGTAATCTAAAATCTTCCAGACATGATCATCTTCAGAGGGAAGCCAGAGTTTGGATATTAAATTCAATCTTCGCTGTGTGTTCCAAGACATTTACAGTGTCCTCCTTTTCCGGGCTCCTGTAAGTATTCAGCATCACATTAAGGCCAGAATTCATAAAGTAAAAACCCACCTTAAAGGAACAGCACACTGTGCTAACAGTGTAGAAATTTATCCGATTAATATAATATTCATCAGAGTCCCTTTGTGTTTTAAACCTCATCATTCTTTCCACAACTGCAGATCATTTTTCAACTTTTTATTTTAATAGTGCACCATATTTATTGTATGAAAAGGACCACATTGTTTGCATTAACATGGACGTTCTGTGGAACTGATTAAGTTCTCTTGTGTGATATGTGTAATTCATTTGAGTCTCCTAATTCAGTTAGATTTTACTGTTCTTAATGATTGCGTGTGGTGTGGTGTTGAGGGAAATGATGAGTGCAAAGTGATCTTTTTCAATGAAGATGTTGTTCAGAAGAGTCTTTCAACTTTCTCCTTCTTTTTTCTAAAAGAATGTCCACATAATGCACAACAGTCTTTTATTAGACAGATCAAAACACGATGCAACAGGAACGGTTACACATAATGACGCTGCAGCGGTGGGTTACAGGAAATACAGTAAGAGCCATGTACAAAAAAAAAAAAAAAAGAGGGGGATCTTTCTTCTAAAATCTCTCAAGTGCGCCACCAGAGAGGGTATTACACATGAAGAGAGTGACGACGGAGCTTTGGCGATAACCATGACAGCCTGTCTCCATCTCCTCTCTCTCGGAAGGAGGGAAATGAACTGGGAGGGTTGGCTGCTTCGCTGGTTTACTGGCGGCTGTATTGCACAAAGGAAACAGTCAAAGCTGGCTTTTGTTCTGTTGTTTTTTTGTGTTTTTTTTTTCTTGGAGCGCGACCTAAAAGGCAACTTTGTTTCCCTGATCTCTTGCTGGGAGGAGAAGAAGAGAATACAGTCACTCTGGTAGGTAGTAGAAGCACACAGACACGCAGACGTTGCTGGGAAAGCAGATGTCGATGCAGAAGTAGACCAGCCTCTGTTTGCCCGGGCCTGAGGACAGCACAGAGATCACAGTGACTCGGCAAGAACACATGACAAAATTCCAGTGGAGACGGCAGCACACAAGAAGGATGGAGTAACATCCCACCTCCCTAAATTCAGAATATAATCCCCCAATTCTGCAAAATAAAAATTCAAACTGTATAAAGAGTCTGTCATAATTCTAAGGCATGAATAATACTTGGAAATTACTTGTTTTTCCTGACAGCTAAGCTTGAATAAATAAATTGAATATCTACAATTCACAGTGTATGGTCTAAAAGCAGCCTAATTAGTGTATGATATTAAAGCTCTTTAGTAACACATGTACAGCCACACATACACTGTTGAGTGGGTATAAGTGTCATGTTTTTTTTTTTCCTGTCATGTTTACTTCACCCGTGGAAAGGTCACAGACTAATCTCAGGTTACAGTGTGACATTTATGGGTTCACTGAGGAGTTGCCAGCTGACTAAATTTAAAAATCCCAATGCCGTCTGTAACATGAGGTTGTCTTGTCATCTGGCTCTCCAGAATGTCAGTATACAACGGAAATAACATATAGTAGGTCGCCATAATGTCTGTTCCATCATCACTGAGGGGCTCACTAACATCAAATGGTCTTCACTGTTTCACTGGGTTAAAGATTCATTGACCGATTCTGATAATCCATCACTTCTGTCATTTTTTTTCCAAGCAAAGCGGCATAACATTATCTTGTTCTCAAACACTAGCATTAAAATGATGTCTAGTTGCAGCCTGACTGGTTTAAACCAAGCACTACCTGCGTAGGTGAAATTGTGCCATTCCTATGAGATCATCGCAGAAGAAGTCACTGGTTTTATTGGTTAGACCAGGGTATAAATGATAAAGACCTATTATTATATGTTTTAATTACTGTCAGCAGATCCCATTAACCCCCCTGTTGTGTTCATTTCTTGTGAACTAGTTTGGTGTAAGCAGTCAAAAATAACCGCTCTGTTCTAGCTGATTATAAATCCATAATAATACATATATTATCACCTAATGTTGTGTTTCATCTTTCTATCAACTCAAGCTCTTGTGCACATTACAAGTTTTTAACTTCCATTTGCTAATTCTGGTCGATAGGTCTCATTAACCTGAGCTCATACAGCCTGTTTTTTTTCCAGAGAAAATAGAAGCATTATATAGTATTATTTTACTCCGATAAAATATATTGTACTATTTATCACAGACTACTTAGTTTCACTGTTTAACATGGACATTAGTTTTGAAACCATTTAAAAAAAATTAAATGGTGGCACTAAATATAATCTTTTGTGTTCCCGGTCAAAACTGACCAGACTGAATAATTTAGTAAAGAGAAATCTACACATAAAACTTAACCATGTTACAAAAGTAATGTCTGAACACATTCCAGTACAACAATAACATTCCTAAATCATCGTCACTGACCATCATGCTGCCACAGAATGAACTGAGAGCAAAGCCTCAAAAAAGCTTTATATACCAGAGCTGAGAGAAACTTGTAGATATCATTGAAACTATGTCGTCTTTTGTTTTTTTGACAATTGCCAATTGTGTGGTTCTCGTGGGGTAAAGATTCTATTGGGGACGGGTTGCCATGGAAGCCAAAAAGGGGTGTGAGGTGTGTGTGTGTCTGTTGAAAGAGACCTGCATGCGGGGGTGTGGAAAAGGGAGAGTGGGAATGTTCTTGAATTCCATTGTATACTAATTATTATTATTATCTATACTCTATTATTATATACTGTGTGGCTGTGGCTCAGTAGTCGAGCGGCCATCCACCTATCAGAAGGTCGGTGGTTCAATCCCCAGCCCTTGCAGTCTACATGTCGAAGTTTGTCCTTGGGCAAGATACTGAAACCCAAATTGCTCCCAGTGGCTGTTCCTTTGGTGTGTGCGTGTTTGCGTGAATGGTTACTGCTCCTAATAAGCAGGTGGCGCCTTGCATGGTATGAATGCCACCACTGTTTGAATGTTGGTGTGAATGGGTGAATGCTGGCTTGTGTTGTAAAGTGCTTTGAGTGGTCAGTCAGACTAGAAAGGCGCTATATAAGTACAGTCCATTTACCATTTACTGTGATACACTAATTGTAGTCGTACCCATTCATTTCTAATGACTGGTCATTTTTGACCGGGAACACCCATGATGGTGTACACAAGTCCAATTAGACAAGACAGGATCAGAATTTGATTTTCATTATCCTAAAATGTATTAAAGCTTTTTCTTAAACATGACATTTGATGCTCATGTCTGTTAAGTCTGGCTTTTCTTACCCTCAGCCCTCCTGGTCCAGTGGACAGACCTGTCCTGACACAGAGCCTGGAGAGGCTCCTCCAGGGTGGATAATTCCACCTGAGTGGCCGCCAGCACCCCCAGAAACTCTGTCTGCCTCTGGGTCTCATTCCCCGACAGATGGAGGTGACTCTGCAGAGGACAGTATGACAACAGAGGAGTTTTGTCCTCTGCGGTAATCAATAGAGACTCCAAAGCTGCAGCGTCATTTAATAAGTGTGAGAAATCATGTTCAACTCAATATTGTCAAAGTAAGATGATGACTGAAACTCAAGCTGCTATTAGCCTGATGTTGTCACTCATGAGGTCAACACGGCTGCATATTTGCTCTGTCATTTGCCACAAAAGCTGTGTGTAATTGCACCTTTTACATTTCTGATTGGCTCTGATAGTGAACCACTTAAAGTGCTGTGCTGTGATGTTCGAGTGGGTCACATAACAACCAGTCTTCCAATCAAAAGGGCCATTGTGCTGCAGAGAAGGACGACAAACCGCAGGCATCCATATGGGGCCTAACCCTCCTATCACCGACTGGCTGACCGCAATCAGCAGCTAGGTTTGAATACTGTGGAGATGAATGAGATATGTGACACTGCAAGACAGGATAACAAAAACACTCAGAGACTTGGCTTGTGATGCGTGGAAATGGGCTATTGTGCAAAAAAAAAAAAAAAAGATGATAAGGCAGAGAAACAGGAGTCCATCTCAGTTTACCTACAGGATAGCTCTGGTCCCTATTCAAACTATAGTCGTGGCCTTTCACCTGCTCGTATCACAGTTAAGAGTCGAGATAAACTGCATTGCAATATTAAAAATCCAGATATCCACCAAAAAGCAGACACACACACAGGTCCTCCTTGACTAACCAATGCACCAGGCTGTATTTTAATCCATCAGAGGAGTCTTAAAAGCTAAAGAGCTCTCACACAAACTGACCATTGTGCCTGCTCCCAGATTCGGGCTCTCTGTCTCCTGTAAGAAGATCCCGGGCAACGCCTGGGGGGGGGCCTGGAGGGATCAGATGTGCTGAAGAATTCAGCCATGAAGGGGGGGAGAGGGAGGCTATACTTGCCCTCAAGACTCCGTGCACTTCACCCTTATTTGCACGGAGCAGCAAACAAGTCATCCAAAACCTCTGAAACCCGGCAGGCCCTGGCTCAATGGTGCATTTGCTCCTGGAGCACAGGAATGAGGCACGGGTGGAAAAGCCAATTTGCACATTAGTGTGGGTGACTTTAGAAACAGCTGGCAAAGCTTAAAGGGCAACCACTTTCTTTTACTGTCATTTGCCCTTTTGAATGTTGAGCTTTGTTGTCTCACATATCACAAAATGCAATGAGGGAGACCCTTTTATATGACATGATGGTTCAGTACCTGCTGCGGTGACTCATGCAGGAGGGAGTGCACATTGTCGTAGTCAGGCTTGTCCATCTTTCTCAGGAAGCAGCTCTCCTGCTCCACGGGTTTGTAACATATCAAACCCTGCAACACAACAGCACACGATCAGACACCTTTCCCTCCACGATATGCAGATCTTCTAGCTTTGTTTTAGTCTGGCACATTATGTGTCTTGGATCGTTACCCATCCAACATATAAAATCCAATGCATATCACCTAGACGTACATGTTTGATGTCAAAGAGCACAGTGGACGTCTTATTTTCTGGCGAGGTCAGAGAAAAGGTCACCAGGTCATTCTGCTGGTCCACAACGGCTGATTGGTTGATCAGAAGTCCAGTCGGATCCGGAGCTGTGATTCGGACAATCTGTGAGGACTGACAAAAGCAGATTGGTTGAGGCACGGTGAGAAATACCTGCAGTCAGTGTGGCCTTCTGGTGGGTGCTGCGACAGTCATAAATACCTGAGAGGGAGGTCGCGACAGCCCCAGGTGCCCCGTCAAGCCAAGGGCGACGATGACCAGGAGCAGAGAGGCTGAGAGGCTGACCCAGAATGCCTTGTGTGGGAAATGGGAGTGGGAGGATACATCAGAGCCCCCATCCTGAAGAGATGATTCCACACACAAGAACCAGTGACACGTATTTTAACTGTACTTCGCATCTCATATATATGATGTAAATATAAACACAAGACACCAGATGAATTTCTGCAGATTTTGCAGGTAGCTGCGATTTAAACTAAACGTTATCTGGAAGTCACATCATGTTATGCAACTGTGGTTGGATTAGCATGCAGGTAAAAGTCTTGTTCTTTAAATAAAGTCATCCTCTCACCGTGCACTGTGCCTCCTCCAAACGGTTGTCTGAATGTTTCCAACACCTCACCATCCTGTGTCCCTTGACGTCTCCTCACTCGATCTGCTCCCTTCTCGTCGTAGCTATCGGCATGGAGCTGTGGTCATGACCAGTGCTTACTGAGACTCAGTACACCTGGCCAGCTTCTCTTTGTCCCTGCAGACCACCTCCCCCCTTCTTCCTCCTCCTCCTTTGCCCACACCATTTTCCCTCTCCCACACCACCCAAAATTATGCATCTTGCAAACCTAACTTTCAACTTTAGTATTCCTGCAATTTCCTTCTTTTTTTTTTTTTGGTCTCCCCTGCCTAATATGCCTCTTTAACATTATCCATCTTTCCAACGCCCCTTTTCCCTGTCACTCAAACACACTTGCAGGAGAGGAATTGGCCACCCTCCCCTGCCCAGACAATGGACAAAGGGGTGAGGCAGGCGCAGCTTGGAGGGCATCTTTCAACCAGTGAGAGGTGATAACCAGTTGTGACTGTTGCTGCATCCAGCCGATGATAGCCCAAGGTGACTTTAAGCACAAGACTAAGAGGGAAGTTCACTGTGTTCACTTTGAACTTCAAGCCACAGAGAGCAGACATTGACTTAATGAAGATAGTTTGTTTTATTATGAAGCTGAGAATTGCTTTCAGTGACTCTGTGCGTCAAAGACAAGTCACAAAAGACGGATGGTAAAAGGAAGATTGGATTACCTTTCAAATTCAAGCCAGTTTCACTCATGACATAACAAAACACGACATCATT
The DNA here is from genome assembly GCA_037577475.1 of Chaunax sp. Z400. Lineage (NCBI taxonomy): Eukaryota > Metazoa > Chordata > Actinopteri > Lophiiformes > Chaunacidae > Chaunax > Chaunax sp. Z400. The sequence continues at coordinate 13,714,244 of CM075203.1, forward strand.
GCACCATCCCATGAGTGTAACAGCTCTTTCTGCTGAGGTGACAGTGTTTTTAAAAAAAAACAAAACAGGAAGCTCAAGTCAGACCAGTTCAGTGTAATTTATCCCCTTTGGTTGTTACTAACAGACAATAGAAAAGAACTATAAATCTCGACACACACGGCAAACTGTTGACACATTTTATGTGCACATTTCCCTCATTGAGTTTGATTTGGAGTTGCAAAAGAGGAGGTTGCATCACAGACAGGGTAACTGAAGTACACTCGCCTCCCTAAAAAGAAGCATATGCTCTGTTCATTTAGTTAATTTAAGAATTAAATTAAAATGAAACAATACTGAAAATTATTGTTCTTATATCATTATTAAAAGTAATACATCAGTATTATGTCAAATCAGCAGGTTTTAATAATGGTTTATCAATAGAGTCTTTGTTTCCAAGCTAGCTGCTTGGTTGTGACTTTGTAACAGAAGATTTTAATCATATTAACGTTAATGAAAACTATTCTGTTTCAGAAGTCAGAGGAGCCTGGCATGTGACAGGCTAACTAAATTCCTCATGTTTAAAGCTCTTGAACTGCGTCGTGTAGTTATACTCTAGTTTCATCCCTGTAGAGCTGGAAGAAGGTCTGCGATGCTCTCCACATAATAATCCGGCACCAGTCCCTTCCTCTCTGCACAGCCGCTGTTCAGATGGGCCTCAGCGTCCGCCACAGTGTTGATCCCTGTGAGGGTGAGGAGGGTCTTCAGGCCGCAGGTGGATCCCAGCATGATGTCTGTTGCGAGGCAGTCCCCCACCATCAAGCAGCGGTTGGGGTCCACGCCAAACTTGGAGGCCACGCAGTCGAACATGAAGTGGTTGGGTTTGCCCACAGTCTGGGCCCGGCACTGAGCTGCTGTCTCCACAATCTGCACCAGGCAGCCCGTACCTGGAAAGAAATGAGGGGACCTTTTACCTCATTGCCCAACAAATCATGACCATTTCAATTCTCTCACCTTTGTAGAGGAGAGCAGTCCACTAAAAAATAAAATACATAAATAAAAACCTGAGCTCTTTGGGTGATCACTGCATCTGCAGCTCTAAACATACAATCTAAATTCCCACAAGCTCTGAACACTTGAATATTTGTGCCTTTTGGTGGATGTTGGAGCAGATGAGAGGAGTGTGTAGATTCAAACAGGTGGGCACCAAAATTTGGTACATAGAACCATTTTTTCGTACCTACAGTTGCACCAGGACAAAGGCTTTCCGACATAATTCAGTGTGGTTTTCATGAGAGTCTAAACAGAGTTGACAGTGCATTATTATCTTAATCATAAGCCTCAACAAAAGGGGGAACAAACTTGACAAGACAAGACTGATTCACCTTTAATTGATGGACTAATTGAGAATCACCTGACTACCCATTGGTATTTCCACTGATTCAGAATGTGCCGCAGTGTGTTAGACAGGCGTGCATGAGAACCCAGTGAGCAGCCTTACCTGGAACAGCCTTGCCACCCTCCAGGGGCAGCCTGGTGTCCCTGTTTGTCGCCACAAACAGACAGCCCTGCTGGGTCAGGTACTGAAAGGCTCTGTTCAGCTTCATGTAGCTGAAATGTTCATCGAAACCGACCACCACCGCCTTCACGTCAGGATCCAGAGGCACGTTGGCCCAGTCTATATGCCTCCCGGAGATGTGGTCGGGTCCCACGCCGGTCTGCTGGATCCCCACCGCCTCCAGCTCCTGCTTCATCGCGTTGCTCCCTATGAGGTACACTTTGCCCTCCAGCTTGCAGACCGTCTTCAGGTACATGGCGCAGCAGTACGCGGTCCCGAACACTTCCTCCTCGTTCGCGTTGAACCCCAGCGTTGATAGTTTATCGGCATACATTCTCCGCGTCTTGCCGCTGTTGTTGGTGACGAAGAAGACCTTCTTCCCGTTTTCCTTGAGGAGATTAATGACTTGAATGGCGCCGGGGATGGCCTGGTCCCCCCGCCAGATGACCCCGTCGCAGTCAAACAGGAGGCTGTCCACCGAGTCCAGCAGTTGTTTCACCAACGCTCCCGTCAGCCGAGTACATTTTGACCCAGACATGGGGAAGTATTAAGATTAGCCTTCACAAACTGTCAGATTGACAATCGAATACCCTTTTGATCGTCCCGTCCCGTCAGGACACGTTGTTCGCCTTACTGAGCGAAGATAAAATCGTTCTTATATCGTCATACAGTTCGGTTGTACTGAATTAAAACTCCACTTTAACAATGTTGCAAATACCGACCTGCTCTGGGAAATGATCTGGTTTATGAAGAGCTCTGTTGACATTCACCGGCGAAATACGGGACCTGCTGACTGTTACGTAAATTCTGCGGCCACTTCCGCATCAGAGAAGTCCACGCTGACTCCAGTCCCTATCCAGTCCCACTTCCTGTAAGGCTCAATCCAATCAGAGATAAACCATACCATAACCTGTATTTACATTACTGTATAAACCCACTGACGAGGCAACTCCAAATCAGCCGTTCTAAACCATCTACGCCCCCTAGTGGACGGCGGAGGTAGTGGTGCTCCGATATGGTTATTTAAAGACAGGCGTTTTTAATGAACAAACCTTGTTACTGTTATTTATATATAAAATCAGAAAACACAACGAAACAAACAACAGATTTGATAAAATACATTAGCAAATCTTAAAAACTCAACACGTTGTACTTCCTGACACGGTTTCCTTAATTATTTTCTTTATATTTTTAATCCATTGTCATGCTTTTATCACCTCAAGGCCACTGTATGGATCCAAAATGCATATGAACATTTTTCTATTTTTGCTTTCTATGCTGCCCAACAAGCACACGTGTGGTTTAATAGCACTTATGTATTTGAACATCTGATGCCATAATCACATATTGATCAAATTACATGTGAATAATGGGGTGCACACCGTGTGTTGTTTTCTCCATCTTTGGAAACACTCCTGCTTTAGCTGATGGTGAGCAGAGGATAAAAAGGGACTGGATAAGGTGTCTTAAGCTTGCAGCTATATAATTTAATGAACAAAAATTAGGAGCACTTTGTTTGACAATGAAACCTTGTTGGAGCAAGCACAGCAGCAAAGAAGGCAGTATGTATGTTTCTTTCAGTTGTCCTTTTTCTGAACGGGTTGTAGAGGGAAGAAAATCTCTCCCAGGTTTCGGAGTACCCCTCTGCTGTAGTAGTATCTCTTAGAGTGGTCTGGAGCTGGGTTACAGAGATGGTCTGCTGTTGCAGTTGGGTGGCAGTGCTGACAGATGTAACCTCGACTTTTGTACCACTCATTAGCCGTCTGGTTGACGAGAGCCAGGCAGGTATGGAACAGGGCATAACCCGCCAGCAGGAAGAAGACGAAGACCAAAAATCCCAGCATGAAGACAATTCGGGGGAAAGTCAGGAACAGATGCTGGAGGGAAAAAGAAAATATTTTCAGTTCAACATAAGATATTACATGGTAAATACACATGGCTGTACTGAGCCTCACCTGTACGACAAACATAGGTCCTGCTGGCTGCTGTTGTCCGTAATCATCTATATAGCTGGCCATCAAAAGCCCTGACCGCAGCACAGCGTGAAGCAGCATGTCTCCTGTTAGTATGGCGATATTGCCTGCCATACCGCACACACTGTAGAGGTAAAGCAGGAAGTAACGTGTGTTCTTTGCCCCGATGCAGTTGTTCACCCACACACAGTGGTGGTCAAAACGTTGGACACACCTGTTGCAGACTCCTGAAATAGAGACAATGTTTCTGGTGAGCACTGCGCAAAGCAATGAGGAGTACAATATTTTTTTTATTTACCAAACTTCAAGGGAACAGAGCAGCTGGTACAACAGGTATCTATATGAAATACCCACTGCAATGTTTGGAGCGAGCCGGTTTGACGAGCTGGCATGTTGGACAGGAGAGTCCCGGGTGAAACAGCCTCCCGTCATACGGATAGATGTGCACCTGGCTAGCAGCTTTCTTCTTCGTGACTGTGCCTGCCGGATTCATGAAAAATTATAACACTGTAAAACATAACATATAATCTGTACTACAGACAATAATATGATAAAGAGAGGTCTGGTGAACTGTATACATGAGATTTATTCTGTCAAAACATAACTAATCAGGGATTTTTTCTTGCCATTCGTGTAAAACACTGAAACTGAAAGTACATACTTAGTCTGAATTAACTGGACAACTATTATGTTTTTTTTCTAAAATCTATTAGGAACTGATACTTAATGCATCTGCTTTTTATGCACGCAAACAATCTGTAAAGACTTTAAAACAAGTAGTACGGGGGACCAGCATCACTCTTTGAGACGAAACTGAATAAAACATGCATACATATCTGGTATAATGTTTAAACATTGCAGCCAATAACAAATATTAAATATGAACCTGGATCTCTCTTGATGCAGAGGTAGAAGAGGAAGGTCTTGATGGCCAGCAGGATGTAAGGCACAGACAGACTGGTCAGGGTGGTGTCCATCTCCCTGCAGAAGCCAAACACCTCACAGGTGAACTCTGCATACACAGCAACCTCTAGCAGGACATGCAGATAGATGAACATGTTGTTCCTGAAATCAGAAGCAAATGACAAAGACTTACGGAAAATATACATGATCAGAGTTGTTTGACACTAAAAAGAAACGCTAGAATATATTAGACCATATACAGACTTAGACATATAGTTTCACTCCTAGGAAACACTTTAAATACAAACCTTTGATGAAACAATCTGTGCATGGTCCACTGTGATGCCCTTTGCAGCCATTTTGGGGTAAATGGTGCTACTACCTGTAAAGAAATATGTCAATTGCAGTGGCTATGTTGTCTATGCTTTATGATAAATCAGTCCAACAGCGCCACGCGGTGTCAGCTTATAGAATTACAGTTTAAAAGCTTCTATTCTTACCTTTCCTACCGAGTTGAAGAGAATAGCGAAGGGGGTCTGCTGTTGGCCTGAGTATTTACAGACTAGGACTATGCATGTGAGCACCACTACTACGTAGATGGCAAACAGAGTGAGGAAGTCCATGTTTCACCAGGCAGCTTCAGGGACACAAAACAACAGGTGTTCATGGTACAGGCTAACGAACAGGTAGTAAAGTCGACTAGAAGATATGCATTTGGTATTATGAAGTTTTCCTGTGCAGTTTGTTTGAATATTAAATGCAATGATATAGGATGTGTCTTCTAAAACCTCTATGAAATCCAGTTTAATATCACGTTAGCATGCTAACCAACTTCAGTACACAATGTTAGCAAAACCGCAACTCTATTCCCACTTTCTTTACTTGCTAAAGACGTTTACTCCTCACCGTCTAGTCGAGGTCACACATAGCTGCCTTAAAGTGTTTGTTTTTTAATCTCACGTCTACATAGTTGGTTTGGTTAGCGCGGCGGGCTTCGGCTTCACTTTTGGTCCATGCCCTGTAAACAATGCTACTTCCTTAGCATCGACGTAGCTATTCCAATCGAACAGCTGATTGGTTGAGCTAAATTGCTGGACAGTGGTAGGAATCGACCTGTTTGTAGCCATCATATCAACTTTGTCCAAAAGTTGATAACTATACATACAAAATCAAGACTTTCATAATCCTGCATCCCTTTTATTGTTTGTTAAGTTTACAAAATGAACAGACAGAATGTAATTCTATCAGTATTTTGGTTTGTCTTGAATACCTTTCTCCTAATGAATAATGATTTTTTCCACAAATTATATATTTTCATCTATAACCATCACAGCCTTCACCCAGTTAGTTTTTTTTTCTGCATTGCAAGTGATGTGAACCACTTCAGGAACTCCGTTTATTACATGCAAAGAACTCTTTATTACATGTCAATAATAAAATCAAGAAGACTGAACTATTTAGAACTTTTTTGTTTCAGTGCCTGCATAACTAACATGCACTTGCTTAGTATTGTTTTCTCTCTCTCACTGCCATCCAGGGCTCACACAATGCATCAAGGCATTACAAGACACCAATTGGATCTGGTTGCCGACATGGCTCAACACTCATATTACAGCTCACAGTGCCGGAGAGGGGAGCATTATTCAGGAGCTCTGCACACACATCTATGGATGCTGTTTAAAAAGGTATGGGGCATCTGGCTGTGCTGGTGTGTTTGTATGTTAATTTTGTTATAGATATGTGGTTAGTCACTATCCAGATAGTCAAAATGCACCCAATGCATTTGGACATTTAGACAATTTGGGGTTGGGTTGTGTTTTTCACCTCAAGTTTTGCCAGAAATGTTCAAATGATTCCCCTGAGTAATTGTGTTTTACTAATTGAATGAAAAGGTTCAGACGTTTCATATCAGACTCAATTACCTGTCAGTTTTCTGTCCATCACCACCTCACACAAGAGTAACTAGCTCGGCTGCAGTGTAAGAGGAGAGTTTAATTTAAGTGAGCACTATCTGTTTAACAATACAGCCATTTGTGTTCAATTATTCAGTTGATACTGGTCTGCTGATTACTTATTTGGTGCTTTGCCATTCATGGCAGTTAATACTCCAATAACCTACAGGCTCCCTCAGTGCGTTCTCTTCAGCTGTAATGAACCCCTAATTAATTTTACTGACTGCAACATGTTAGCTGCTGTCATTGACAAATCCACTTTTAACTCAATATCATAAATAAGTGTATCTGAGGTGCCCTTATAATAATATGAAATAATATAATAACCTCTTTTTGATATACAAGGATGGAAGTACCTAATCTTACTTACTCCTTTCTGTACAGTTGAGACTACGGCAGTTTTTCATAGAAAGCGAAAATAAAACATGGCTTTTTGCAGTCATAAAAATCCCATTAAAAATGATTTCATTTAAAAAAAAACTCAGTTAATTGTGTTGTTAAAAACAACAGATTTAGCCTTTTACTCATAGTGATTTCTAATAGCCCTGCACACTTATTCTGATTGATTGAACTTCGGTTTAGTTGTGTGAAAGGTGAAGTCACCAATCTCCACCATGAGGGTCAAATTCAGTCTTCAAACACTTTGTCCAACATAGTCATAAGTGAAAACACCTGTGTGGATAGTATGGACATTGGCTTTTAAAAAGTTGTTATTCCTAATCTGTTGCTAATGTGTTAGCATGCAATTGCCTGTGTACTAATCAAGAAGGCGTGGAGCAATATTTGTATTAATTTGGAGCTGTGCTTTTTTGACCAGTGTTCACTTTCCTAGCCCTGTTAAATGGTCTCCACCAACCGCTTAGATCTGGATTCGAGCTGCTAAATGTGAAAGCAGATTCACAGCCTAGTCGCTCATTTTGCCATTTGTTGTTCAGCAGGTGAGTACGATGGGTTTTCATAGCTTTTTTTGTGTCAAACATACAGCAGCCGCTCACCGGTAAAATGGTTCATTCAATTATGAGAGTGACCTAAAATAGTAGCGTTGTAAAACCAAAAGAAAGAGCTAAGAGATGCTAAAATGAAAGATGCTAAAAATACTCCACAGAGCTGAGGGCAAATGAATGAAAACACGCAGAAACATTTTCACTACGATGGACCCCTTTCACACTTCTCAGTCTATCCATTGTTATTATCAATCAAGTCACTAAGGTTAAAGCGTTCATGCCTGAGAAGGAAGTTTCGGCTTTGTTGCACCACAACCGCTCCAAAAAAATCAACATCTCAATTTAAATCAATCCTTTTTCTATTATATGATTATTTTCCTGCCTCAGAGATATTGTGACACCTGCAGAGCTTTGGCCCTTGTACGTCATATTATTGGTTGTACAGACTATTGATCACTTACAACATTACAGCCAAAGAATTTAAACATTTTTGAAAATGTTTTTGGGACCAAAAAAAAAAACGCCCTCTTGCAGACAGCAATGTACACTGCATCTACTGTAGAGGAGATAAAGTATGAAAGAGCTGAAACAAATTGCATCAGAACAATTTGGAAGATGCTATTATCACCTGAATGCTTAAAAACATAAGGACCCTTAGCCTATTATACTGTTTTACCTGTCTTATGGTAAATTGTAAATGTTTTCTCTCCAGCTTTGACCTAAACTCAGTATGTGATACAGACTGTATCTTGAATTTCTCACACATTCTGACTTTTGTCCTGCATGCAAAAGGTCTGCATGATTCCACTACGGTCAGTATACTCATTATAGGAGGGGTGCATATGTTCCTTTAGCATTAATAACAGGGGGTGGAGGAGAAGATTCAGCTCATAATCCTACTAATCCTGCAGGCTTAAGTCTTAAATTGCCTTTGCTCCCTCTCAATGGACTGAACATGCCAGTGTATACACACACACACACACACACACACGGAAACACAGGTGGAAACGCACAGAATTCCAGGCAAGCAGACGCTCCACTTAGTACTCATCAGGCTTCCTTGCATCGACGCAGAGTGATTCTGGGCCAGCAGTGGTCCCTCGGAGAGTCACCTAGCTGAGAGAGGAGGAGGAGGAAAAGGATTGGTGTATTTATAGAAAATGAGGCCCCTCAATACCCTTTTTGGAGAGAGAATTATTAAGGAACAGAGGTGCACGGGTGCTCGCGTCCCAGTTTTCTGATTAACACTGTGCAAGCAGGCTGGCCCGAGGATGAATCAGGGATGAGATGCAGGACTAACTCCTTGACACACTCACAGAGAGACCACTTCTCATGCACACTCATCTTTTGCTCATGAGGACACTGCTTTGGCTACAGGGTGGAAGAATGGGGCAGTGTCCCGAGGCTGTCACCCTCTCTGTTTGACTTCGTTTTCAGGGAGATCAGGGGGGAGTTTTTCTTTCATGTAACACAGGTTGGATACCAGGCTGCTAGCAAGGCCACCTGCCATTTGAGATTCAAGATGAAGAAGTTTTTGCAAAACAAAAAAGGCCGATACTCTTTTCGACAGAGCAAACGGGGCTCTCGGTGTCCATCTAAAGATTTCTGTAAGTCTTTTTTCAGCTTCGTCCACTGTTTGAATCCTGCTGTGGCTTTGAAGGCTGTGGAGCACATCGTTAGCTTCCAGTTGCACCACAGGGTTTATAGTTGATTATGTTTAGCTAAAGCCAGCATGTTAATTTGTGTAAGTCTGCATTTGTCATGTTAGATGTTTTTGTAAAACTGTCACAAGCAGATTCATTCTCATTCTAATGTTTCAGACCAAAGTGTGGCCTTCAGGTGCCTCTGTATTTGCAAATTTTGCATCTCTTACTTGCTTATAAATTATCAATACAGTCGGTCATGTGCTCTTTAACTTTCTTGCAGTTACAATTCAAAAGAACAAGTAAAAAAAAAAAAAAGTAGCTGGAGGAACTTTAGTCCTCAAACTAATTAAGGTCACAATTCCTGTGATGTCTGAATTTGATTGGCTGCCGCGGAGCTTGTGAACCAGGTCAGGGACCACTGAGTGTGTCATGGTTCAGTGTACAAGGTTACAGAGCCGCACTCGATAGTACAGTTTGAGACACGGGAGATAGCAGGAGGGAGAGGAGACACGGTACATTTTGGAACTCAGATTGGAGCTCTTTGATAAAACACAAAGGAGTATTTGATCCAAAGCTGTGTTTGACATGGCGATAGACTTGAAAGTGTTGGCCAAAGTGGGTAAGTGTGTGTTTTTCTTCATTTTAACTGTCTATCTCACAAACTCACACAGGTTTAGTCTGCAGTGATTCCTGGATTCCGAGTGGTTTCCTGCCCCTCCTCAAATTTGACACTCCTTCCTTCTTCTACCTCACCTATTTTGTCCTTAAGTCCTCAGCATGCCGTCGTCCAACCAGGGCTGGCCTGAGGAGTTTGGCTTCCAGTTGGGCGGGAATGGACCCAGCTACATCCTGTCTGTGGAGGAGGGCAGCAGCGCCCACCTGGCGGGATTACAGGCTGGGGATCAGGTCCTGGAGATTGAGGGCCACAATGTGTCAACGCTGGGTCCCCAAGCTGTCATCGCCATCGCCCAGACTCAGAAGAACATCCCTCCCAGTATCGGAGTGGTGTCGCGCATACAGCAGGTCTTACAGCTTTTGAATCCATTGTAGCCATAATGTGGGTTGAAGTCTCAGTGCATCGTCTGGATACCCAGACCTCCTGACCTAGACTCTTTCCTAAAGTCTCTTTTTCTTTATTTTTTTGTTCCATTACAGATGGACATCGTACCAGGGCCAGATGGTCGTTTTGGGTTCACCATTGTAGGAGACTGCCCTCTGCTGGTGGAGGACTGCTCCCCTTGCTCTCCAGCTGGCCGCGCAGGTCTGAGGGCCGGGGACTACGTCATGGAGGTCAACGGCATCCCCGTCAGGCAGCATGAGATGGCAGCGGCACTGATCAAGGCCTCCCAGGGGAGGACACTCCGTCTCGGGGTGCTGTGCCTCGGCTCAAGGCAGAAACACAGAATCAGCATCGAGGACAGTCAGATTGGAGGAGAGGGGGTGAGACTGGACCGTAAACACAAAGCTCTGGAGTTCAACAGGAAGGTACACTTTATCACACAATTAAGATTAATTAAGATAAGTCAAGGTTAAGTGCTGTACTTGGTCCAGTTGAGTTGAGGAATTTATTCATTCATTCATTTTCTACAACCGCTTATCCTGTGTAGGGTCACGGGGGGGGGGGGGGGGGGGGGGGGGGGGGTTGGAGCCTATCCCAGCTGGCATTGGGCGTGAGGCGGGGTACAGTCTGGACAAGTCACCAGTTTATCGCAGGGCCACATAGAAACACAAACAACCATTCACATTCACGTCTATGGGCAATTTAGAGTCACCAATTCACCATTACATGTTTTTGGTGGTGGGAGGAAGCCGGAGAACCCGGAGGGAACCCACGAAGACACGGGGAGAACATGCACAAGTCTCAGGTCCTCAGCTGGATTTGAACCCCCGACCTTCTTGCTGTGAGGCAACATATTTTTCTTCACCTCACTATGAGCCATGGAGTCCAACACAAACTGCTAAAGTGTATCTTTGGTTATTTAATGAGGTGTTTTCTTTGTGCTCTTCTTCTTGCTGGTTTTTAGTGGGCAGGGCTCAGTTGAAACATTTCTGTGCACCAGTCATCCTTATACTGTAGCTTTGCTGTATTTGAAGGAGTTATGGCTTTGCTATCTTATGTTTCCAGGGAGATGCTGCTGTCAAATTACATCAAACCCTAACCACACAAATTTTAAGTTTAGTTGTTGCTTATGTAGTCATGAAAAATAAATGTTATAGAGAAATATGTGTGTTTTGAAACCAGGTTATCAGCTTTATAAAAAAATATGAAAGAAATGCTTAATTTTTTGGATGGCCTGGAAAATATGCAAATATAAAATGCTCCAACGCCAAGACACGAGAGGCCCAAACACAAGTCATACATCCCCAAGTAAGAACGTTTTCTTTTTCAAACTACACATGAGGTGTTGTTACGGGAATAATAATTCAGTTGACAGCATCTTTCCCCTGTTCTTTCACTTTTACTGACTTGTCCATTCTCCATCAGGTCGAGCAGATTCTAGGCGATGAGCCTGAAGTGAAAGAGAAACTCTTCAGTGTACTGAAGCAGTATGCAACTGAAAAGAGAGTGGAGTGGTTGGCCTCAGTCCTGCCTGACATACTCACCACTGACGACCATCGACAGCTCATCTCCAGCATCAGGTGAGAGCCGGGAAGTTTCAGCTCGCCCTTTAAACTGTTGCTAGAAAAGATGGCTACAAAATCAGACAGGAGTGTCATTCTTGTTTCTTACGTGGCCTCTCTAACCCGCCTTTTTATTATATATGTATGTATGTAACCAAGTTGTTTGAATCCTCCTCTGTCACTCCCCAATGTTTCCTGTCATTCTGTGCTGACGACCAGTTCCATGAAAATAAATGAAGACAGTCAATATCTTGTCTGCGCTACTGCAAATCTCCCCGTGTAGTTTGATTATTACCTCTACTATTAGTATTCCACAAACATCCCCACTTGTCTGTTTGAAGTCCCGGTGGAAAGTAAAATAATCTGCAGGGATTTAATTCATAATGACCCTGTAAACAAGCTTTTCCCGTTGCTCGTTCTGTCACAGGATGGATTAGAGGAGGCCATTTCAGAGCTACACTCCAGGTTTTGGTGGGCCCCATCTGCTATTCTGGGAGTAAATCCACGCTAACCCTCTAAGTTACTTTAAGTGTCATCAGTGTTAGTGAAACTGAGAGGCCAGACTGACATGGAGGGGTTCGAGCTTAGAGTTTTTAGAGGTAAATGAGGACTGGCAACGTGAACCGATGATCTGCAGACAGATAGATATATTTGAGTTCTCGCTTCATTGAGGCGCTCTGTGTCCCACAGGCTGTTTAAAAAAAAAAAAAAAAAGCTAGAGCTGCAGCCAACAGATTTTTTTTTTTTTTTTGAAGGTTTGTGCCTGTATTTCCATGAAATGGAATAACGCCAGGTGGCTAAATGTGAAAACCGCATCAGCTCGCCAGAGTTCTCCGGTTGTCTATGAGCCAGAATGACCAGCAGTCCTACCTCTAAATCCCCAAGACAGTTTGTTCACAGATTGGACTTTCATCCACCGTGGAGCCAATCAACCCTTTTGTTCTCTCACTACACTGGCTTCCTCCTCTACTACCAAACTCTGAGCTCTTTTCGGTAGTATTAATATTCTGTCAGAAGGGTTTACAGCAGTGAGACGGCAGTGCTTGAGGTACTTTTGTTGTTTCTCTATATCTGAAATGGTGTGACAAGATTTTTACGATTTAAATTGGTCATGAATTATTCAAACTCACCCGAAAACTCTTTATTGGTATTTGTGTAATGAAGAACATTCCTTTATCTATGAGCACGAATAATAGCATTAATGCCATCGCTCTCTTGTTTTTTCATCCCCCACCTATCTCACAACTCTCTCACATCTCTCCCCCCCCCTGTCTCCCTCTCCATGAAGGGTGTTTTTGCGTTTTTCTCTGGTGGATTTTTCTTCTCATTATTCTGCTCAGAGCTGGAGCGGTTCCCTGCTCTCTCTCTCTCTCTCTCTTTATCTATTTATCTCTCTTTCTCTGTCTCTCTGTGGTGACTGTTATCCCTTGACATTTGGTAAGGACAGCCTCCCTCATGCACCAAGGTCCCACCATATCTTTTTATCCCCTCAGAGAAGCAGCAGTGAAGCTGTAGGTGTCACTGTTACATGATGCAACTTAGTGCTTATGTTTAGCCTATTCCTGAGCTATGGGTGTCCGCTGAAACGATGAATTGTCTGGGGTGAGTACACCTCTCTGTTCCCTTCAGTTGAATTTTAAGGTTTTATATATTTGGTTGTGGTTACTTGTTTGTTTTGGGGAGATTTAATGCCTTTTTTTTGTCAGCTGGCACTGTTTTTACAAAGTACCATCAGTGTAATTATGTATTTGAAATGAGAGGTAAGTGAATATTTAATGAACCTGGAGACAGAACAAGATGATGGCTGCTGTCGATGTTTCATATCTCCTGTTTTTAGCTTTGAAATCCTATTTTCCCTAGATGTATTCTAAGCTTTCTTTTTTTTTTTTTGCAAGGCATTTTCAAGCTTTAAATCTATAATTTATAAATTCAAGCAAAACATCAACAGTGTGTTTATGTGCGTATAGATGCAACATGACCACACTTATTTGGAGACTGTTAGTGGTAACACAGTAATAGCAACACAAAGACACACTATTGTGTTATCGTCTTCTTGTCATTAGGATGAATAATGCTTTGCTTTCAGAATGGGATCTCTTGTCACATGTCTGGGTGTGTCTGTGTGTATCTGTGTGTCTGTTTTGAGATGAATGTTGATGTGTCTAATTAGATTAACTTTCCTTTAAAAAAACATTATTTTCCTTTATTATATTGTGCTTTCCGAACAAAGCAGGAACTTTTGGCTTTTCCGTACCACCTGACATCTGCCACTAACTGCATGGGCATCATTACACACATTCAAAGCAGGTTTACACTTTCAAGCAATGTTGCCTGCTTCTCTTGACCTACAGTGATTGCTGTGCACAGGCTCTCTCTTTCAATAGTGCTGGTAATGATGGTGTTTAATCTTAACTACAGGAGGCTGTGGCTGCAGCTTGTTTGTAACCACTGCTGAGCTGCTATACTCTGCACAAGATGAGAAACATTAGTGGCCACAAGTGCCTTGCAAACTGTTTTCATTACGGTGGATGATGAGCACAAACGGTACTAAACCCAGTGTGTTCGTAACTTAAGTGGAACGAATTGTCGCTTTTCACCAATACATATACAATTTATCTTTAAAGGTAGAATTAGGCGCTGCTTTATGTGACCTGCTTGTTGAGCATGAATAAAAACCACAAAGGATCAGCCATGACTGCTTTTAGCCACACTAATGGCGTCGCTCTAGAGATGGCAATGTTAATTGGTTAGTCGGTCCATGACTTTGCTTCAGACTGAAATATCTTTACTACTATCGGATGGATTGTCATTCATTTTCTTCATATAGTCATGGTTCCAGACAAAGTCCCTTTCTGACTTAAGTTGATCCTTTGACATTTAAGCCACATCTGGATGCTCAAAATGAAATGGGGTCTCCTCTTTGTAGCTTCCTGCTTGTCATTCCTCTCTTTTGAGACATCTGTCCCCTCTGTCCTGCGTGCTTCCTCCTCCACAACCTTTCTACAGATAATTATAGATCTGTGTTCCTTATAAATGAGGTCAAATCAGAACACTCATTTAGCTTCCAAGAGTTGACGCAGGAAACTTTTTGTGATGAGGTGGCTGTTTCAACGGGACGTCGCGCAATCTGAGGTGTACGGACATCTGCATTTACCAAAGTATAATGCTGATAGTAGCAGCTACGCACACACAGGCATGCACTGTGTTGGGGCACAGAGACATAATAGCACTGTGATATGAGTGCATGGCAAATAGTAGGAATGCACAGATCGCAAACAATGAGGTAGTGTGTGGGTTGCTACACCTCTAAAGAGCATTTATTTATATCTCAGGAGTCTGTGATCAAGCAAAATTGTTTCAGGCTGCAGTCGGATACATGCACACCTCAAACCTGTTCAGAATCTGCAGACACAGTGACAGCAGATCTAAGAATATGTGGCTTTAACTCTTTAACTGAAGGGATTTGTTCCAAAAAAAAATAGATAGCCACCATTTCTTAAAGGTAACAGCCACACTAAAAATGAGTGATAGCATTACAATTAAAATGAATTATGAATGTTTTCAAATGGATATGATGGCAAAAAAGTATTTTGCTGCTGAACTACTTGTGCAGAAATATTAGTTAAATAGCCAAATTATGTAAGATCAGAAAAATATTTAATTATGTGTAACTAATTATATAAATGATAATTGTTATTTATATATTATATATTTATTTATTATATATTTATGAATAAAAATGTCAGTTACAATAATTATAAATCCGCCCCCAAATCAAAACATATCACTTGATAACATTTTTCATTACATCATCCCCACCACTTCCGTCAAACGTCACACCCTTAGTTTGTAACGGTCTTAAAAATGTTTTAAAAAAATTGTCTTATTAAAGCAAAAGAGAATCCCGATGACATCATTGTGACATCATTGCTTTCCCGCAAACTGTTTTTCACAGGAAGGCTACTCTGCATGACAGCTATACTGATCTCAATGTGTAAAATTGATAAAAATGCTTCTTTAATTGGCTCCTTTAATGACACTGAGCCATTTAAGGTGATGCAAAATGCATAGTTTCAGCTTTAGGACACAGAATCATGTCAGAATCTTGAGGTCCTTTTGTCTTGTGTTGATGTGGTGCTGAATGGAGAGCTCCTGTAAAGAGGTAGAGGCAAACATTATCTCTACAACAACAACGACCACTAGGAGGCCAATAGTTGGACATTTCTGTGTATTTTCTCTATGCTTTTGAGATATGGAATAGTATTAGGCTGCAATATTTGTGTCTGAATCTTATTACAGTCATTAGTTTGATGAAGTTTGATTAAAAATAAAAACCATCATTCAAACATAATGAATGAAGGCCAGATACTAACCTCACTGCCTGGTCATATGTCATCTCTGTGAACTGTGAGCACATATTAGATCGTGGCTGATATTATCAGCTGGCATCACACATTTATCCATATCAGCATTTATTTTCTTTTATTTATTTTCTTTATATTTAATAAATATTTTTTTTAAATGTGCAGTGCAGAAAAGGCAAACGAAATGTTTATTTTATATATTTATCTTAAAAATTATTATCAGTCGTAACGTTGTTATTGGATTTTTAATATTATCATATATCATTATCGGCATCAGCCTTAAAAAGGCTCCAATTAGATCTGTTCTATCTCTCTAGAGCTTGTAAAGGGTGGAGATGCGGTGTGTTGTCTTTTCAGAAATGAGCTCTTTATGCAGACAAGCAGTGCTGATATCAGAAGCTGTGACCTTTCGCTTCCACATGTAAATGCGATTTCATTATGCACCATACGACAGGAATGGCACACGAGTGGCGATGCTCTACATTTACCTGAGCACATTTTAATTAAGTGCTTAAACAGCTCTGGATGTTCACATGAATATTGGCCAGGCCTCACGTTTGCCTTGTAGTCGCTTTTCCTCCCTCTCTCTCCTTCTCTCTGTGCAATGTGTGTGTCCTAATTGCTTAATTTAGTTGTCAGAGTTGTTTTTATGCTGTTTAATTAGCCTCTCGTGGACATGTGCAGTTCTAAGTGTTATCTCTTTCATCTCCATCAGCAAGTTTGTCGCTAATTACTCCACTGGTGCTATTTTTCACAAACCGAGCTCCACCCAATCTGCTTATGGCTGTGTGATCTGATCAGCAGATCAGCAGCCAATCAGCTAGTCAGAACGCAACAGACTGGTGTAGGTAGGTCTGAATTTTCCTCATTTCATTTACATCTAGATTGAAAAAGACTTGATGTTGATACACGTGTGTGTACGTTGTTGTCGTCTTAATAAATCCTCAAAAATTAGGTAAGTTCTCTCTTGTTTAAGGAGTTCGCACAGTCTGCTTAAAGCATTGGTTTGACATTCTGGGAAATATGCGTCTCCTCTCTTGCCATGAGCCAAAGAAGAAGACCATGAGACTGATAACTTCTCTCATGCATCATCTGTATGGTTAAAAAAAGAAGCTCCAGGCAGAAGTTGGATGGCTTAACATATTAAGACTGACAAAGTTGGCCTCGCTCTGTCTGGAGGGTAGTCTGGCTCACAGGATATCAGCTGCTGGTATATAAATTTGCCGGCTTGAATATTTCAGTTGACTTTTTTTCCTCTCATTTCACCATCTGAGACTTGCTCTTTGCTCAAGATGATCTTATTTGGTTTAAAGGAACCCAAACAAGCCAGAAAATGTGGCTCAGCCAGACCTTTGTGCAGCATTGGCACAGTGCTAATGTAGAGATAGGTCTGGCTATGAGAGACGACCACCAACTCTTTAGGGCGTTACACAGTGCTTTCTGCACAAGTAAGGCAGGGATAGACTAATGCAAGATTTTATCACGTTGCATTATGGAAATTGTAGGATCTTGCATTTTGATATGTATTTGCGTTTGGATGCATTGGCGCTTGAATCACACCATGGACTAAAAGTCAGTATATGTCAGCCTTTCTTGTACCAATTTGAACCATTTGTTCTTAAATTAGCCTCTCACAAGTCCACCAACTTAATGCAAGTGTAATACTAAACCTCTGTAAAAAAACAGAAATAAAATGACCTTAGTGTGATGTTTTCACATTGATAATATGTAGTGAAAATATCATTATCAACTGAGCTTTTTGTAGAACAAAACCAAATCCTTAATCCAAATGAGTAATTAATGTAGTTAGAACATGTCCCCTTACTGATTTCTGCTTTTCAATAACTTCTGTTCTCACACTGACAGAGTGACAAAGAGGCGAGGCGTGGACGGAAGTGTAGGAGAGCGGGAGAGTGAGCATCAGATAATGTAGATAGGAGAGAGAGAGAGAGAGAGACGGCAGAGGAGAAATCCCATGCTCACATACTCCCACACCTTTTTCTCTTGCTGTATTCTGGCTCTGGTATCTCACGCTGCAGCAGTTGGACCCCAGCAAGCAGCAGAGTGACGCCAAGATTTCTTCACTGTCTCTCTCTCCAGAGAAAGATCTTCTTTATTGCTTATTGCCTATTCAACTTCCATCCCTTTCTTCTCTGTGGGCACGGCAGGCAAAGACCACCTCATCTGTCCATGAAAACTCTCTCTTTTAATCTTGAAGAAGGAAGCCTGTTGATTTCAATTATTGTGGACTGTGAAGATAATTTCAGCAGCGTTCGAGTTGAACAAGACTTTTTCATCTTTGCTCATGCTGGATGTTTGACTTGCTGCTGTTATTTAACCGAGAATCTACGGGTTTTAGTTGTGGACTCTATCTTTTCAAAATGGATTGAGGTGGATCTGCGATGTAGATCGGTCCTCTTTCCTACTCTTTACTTTTTTCAGAGGCAACACTTGGGGCAAAAAAATAACATCACCCCCCTTTATTTTCCTCACATGCCACCATGTTTTCCAGAATCTTCATTCCCAAGAAGCACCGGCAGCGCTTTGATGAGGCCGTGTCCCAGAACGTGATCAACCGCCTGTGCCGCAGCAAGAGCATCAGTGAGCCGCAAGGCAGGATCCGACGAAGTCGGAGCGAGGATCACTCTGATCGCCACCACGGGTCCAAACGGGCCAGCTCGGTGCCCAGAGATGGCGAAGCCGGAGGGAGGGGTGAGACGGAGAGAGACAAAAGCCTAAGGAAGTCCTCCTCAGGGATACCTGCTCATCCCCCCATCGGACCCAATCAGAGGTGAACACACAAGCATCAGATTCCTAATCTGCTGTTTCCTGTAATGATGAATCTATAATATATGATGAGTGTCTTTGGCTCTGTTTTAAGTGTTGCTTATTATTGGAAACCAGGCTATCAACAGCTTAATCTCTACACATAATGCATAGATGCAACGATAAAGCAAGGATTGACTTTATTATTCACAACAGGCAGGATGTTATCAAAATGAAGATGGACATTAATGTAAAAGACTGTTTTTACATCTTTGCTGATTTCTTGTCAGTTCTGGATTCTTTCTTATTTATTTAGGCATTTTTTTATGCCTCTATTGATGGGACAGCCGAGGAGGTGACAGGAAATGTCGGAGAGAGGGTGGGGGGGAAGACATGCAGCAAATGGTCATGGGTCGGAATCGAACCCGCGGCGACTGCTAGAGGACTATAGCCTCGGTACATGGGACACACGCTCTAACCACTCTGCAACCCAGTTCTGGATTCTTTCATCCTAAAGCTCATGTTTTCACCTTAGTCATATCATGAAACTGCTCTAAAAAAACCATAAATATGTGCATATAAGATGCTTTTACACCCTAAAATATGAGTCACAGAGGGCCCAGGCACAGTGGGGATTTAGCCCAATAACCACTTCAGCAATCTTCTTTTTGTGTCTCCTCATGTATTCAACATGTTAATCCTGCACTCTTATAGAGAGCTTCTGACCATCCAACCTCTCCTGCTCATCCTCCACCCACCAACTCACCGAATACACGACTATTCAATAAATAACACCACAGCGGAAGGCAGGATTGCAAAGACAGCAGCGCACTCCCACACCGAGTCAACGACCTAAAGCCTAAGATCTACCTTCATCCACACGGGAGTGGAAATCTGTCTAAATATCTCCAAATATTATAAGTGCGATCGTATTGGCAGGTCACACAACAGCAGGAGCTGAGTGTGTTATATCGGAGAGTGGCACAGTCAAAAGAATTTGTGCTGCATGAAGATGTCGTCTCTGAAGTGAATTGACCTCCTCAAGAGTGTGTGTAGCCCTGTTTGATCCCTACTGTAGTCGAGTTTAAACTGTACCTTTAGCAGATGGTCTTTTAAAAAACTACCTATTGATATAGATAAATCAGTCACTAGGCCAGTATCAGGCATTTGCTCAGTCTCAGTTGTTTCATTCAGTTGTTAATGATCGATTCAATTGGTCCATGTAAAAGTATAAGTATAAAGTGCAGCTGGTGCAGACTGATGGAAATAAGGAGAGGCCTTGAGGAGCTTTATAGTTGTGGACACTCAGTTTGTCAAGTGTGCTCAAGGCTGATTCTGCACCTTTTTGTTTCTGTAAAGCCCAATTCACTACACACACCACACACACACACACACACACACACACACACACACACACACACACACACACACACACACACGTGCAGCCCCCAAAACATCTGCATTTAGCTCATCTTGCATAACAAACAGTAACTGAGGCTGTCAAAAGAAAAGATCTGCCTGTTTTCCCCTCCCATCTCCATCTTTTTTTTTGTCTTCCCCCCTGTTTACATATAGAAGCAGTGTGGCCTTGAGTTGTTTCCATAGCAACCTGCTTTGGATAGACAGCCTAAGTGTCTCATTTTTGATGTAACGGGAGGTTCCACCATGTACTCCCCTGTGGTGTGAAGGGAGGCAAACCACCAGCATCAGCGAAATGCCAAAGCTTTTTTTTCTACAGTGAGGATGTTCTGATTTATTTTCATTTACATGAGAAGCAGTAGAATTAAAAAAACAAAAAAAACAAAGGCTGCACCAATTTGTGTGTGGGGGAAAAAAAGCAATTTATCAGCCTAAATGTCAAAGTTGGATTTCAGTGAAGATGAGCATTTTATCCCCACTTGTTCAGACTCCCACCTACAGGACGTGACAAATCACAAGTGAAGCCCAACAACAGCCGTGTAAACAGCAGTGAGTGAGCGCTCCTTCCAGAGACAGCCTGGCTCCCCGTCCAAAGGCATAGCTAAATGATGTCTCAGGGAAACAGTGCATTGATTAGTGGATTGAAAGCAGTTGTAATAACTAATTAATCTTTTAATCAATCAAACACGAAAGAGTGTCTGGTTCTAGCCTCTCAAATTAGAGAAAGAAAGAAGACCCCATCTCTTTACCTTACATCATTTTTAACATCTGTTTGGGACTGTGAGTTGTGCAAATTTTTGAAAAATGTTTCAAAAAGATAATCAGCGATTTAATTGATAATTGATTACAGCCTTAGTAAGTAGCCGGCAATAACCTGGAGTTCATCTTGTAACCTCTGCTCCACCATCTGAGGTTAAATAAGATGAAATTGCTTGAAGTTTGACTCGAGTAGCTTTTTTTTTATTGGTGTGTTTTTATTGGTTGTGTGTTTGTAATGTTGGATGTATTTACAGTTCAGCTTTTGTTTTCTTGCCTAAATCTGCTCTCTGTTTCTTCATCTTACTTAATTTCGTCAGGATCCTTCGTGTCTACAGGGGCAAAAAGAGCTTTGGCTTCACGCTGCGAGGTCACGCTCCCGTCTGCATCGACTCTGTTATCCCAGGTACTGCTTCTTACGTTGCAAAGGAACACAGAACGTCCCCATAGATGCCTCCTCTCTCTGTGTGTGGTGGCTAGACCCAAATATTGTTCTGTTCGCTGGTAAGGGAGGGGGGGGGGGGGGCGGATCTGTTTTATGCGGGAATGTCTGTTGTGTTGCCAGCCGCTGGGGGTTGAAGGTGACCAGGAGGTATTTGTGTGACTATGAGTGTACCAGGAACTGGATTTGTCTGACTCACCAATGAAATGTCAAGAGGAAAAACACACACAAACAGGCTGTGCTGTACAATAACACTCTTATATCAGCCACTCAGTGCTGGGCAGTTACATTCAGTGAGCTTACACTTATATTCTCTCATATTTATGAATGAGATCAAATAAATAGAGAGATGCTATTTTAACGTCGCATAGTTTTACGTCGCATACATTCAGTGTTATGCAGAATTTACAGTGTTGTAATTGATATTTACTTAATGAATGATTTTGCATACGAGAGATCAATGCCTTGTTTATTAGTTCACTCAGATCACCACAGATGATTTTTAATCATTTTATTTTTTAACAGTATGGTCTGTGTGCCTTTACTCGGGCTATTTCCACTGCTGAATTAATTTTTGGATAAAATACAAACAGCTGTTTTGTACCAGGGAGATCATTGGCATGAAAATCAAACACTAATAGCTCAAAAAAAATCTTCTGCTGGACAAGTTCATTTCTTTGTTTTTCAAAACACTAATAAGCAGAGAAAGGTTATTTAATTACCCGTTATTGCTCTCCCACATTAAAGTAGCAGACAAGAGAGGCTGTGGAGTTACTGTTGATGGAATTTACCAGGTTCCTCTGTAAGGAAGGAGGTGTGTGTGTCGTGTGTGTGTGTGTGCTGATGATGATGACGGCAGTGTTCCCGCCCACCATCTTCTCCCACCATCATGGGCTGAAAGCAGCCAGAGTGGACTGACTCAGTGGGCCTTATGGAGGCTGATATGGAGATGGTGGGGGTGGAGAGCGTGCCTCTAGTCGTGATCTGCACACAGATCCTTTACTGATAAGCAAACTACGAACTGGGATTGAAAGTCTGTCTTGTGGCCTGTGATTGTGCCTAAATGTACACAGTGTACGTGATATTTTTTTTTTTTCCACGTCCAGACTTTGGGTAAAAAAAAAAGTTGAGATGACTTGCAATGTGAGGACGTTTCCACAGTGAGTTGACAGCTGTGGAGGCGATGGTGGATGGGTTGACTGCAGTCAGAGCAGATTCCTTTGGGGATTGGGTTTGACAGCACTGCTTCCTTACATAATAAGATTCATCACGGAGATCTCATCTGCTGATGGGCTTTGTTAGATGCCATACACAGATTGACAGCATCACATTAGTCACCATCTTTCCATGTTGTGCCCATCTGTTCAGTGCACCTTGTTAGCTGGTGAGTTAGTGTCATCTGTTTTCAATCTCTGATTTTTCTGCCGTCATTGTCTCCCTCTTAGATAGTCCTGCTGAGGAATGTGGACTGAAACCAGGTGACCGTATTCTTTTCCTCAATGGACTGGACATGAGGTTTGTCCTGAATGGATAACATTATTATTATGATCAGTAGTAGCAGTTGTAGTAGTGCTTTATCTTTGCCTACCGTCCAAGTTCTTTAGCGGTATATTTAGAGGTATCAGTGTTTGTTTTTCTCCGGCAGAAGCCATCTGCAGACACTGTGAAAATCACCTTTTCTAGCGCCAGATTATCTATCTAAGAAAACCACAAGCTCTGTTTTAATAGTTTCTCTTCAATCATTATGTCACTACTTCTGAGCAGGGCTGAATATGCACTAAACCACAGGTTGCGGTTCTACAGGGGGTTTATGTGCTGGATAGGAATGTAGCAAGGTTAGCTGTTCCCTGTTTCCAGTCTGTTTTCGCAGTGGTAAGCTAACATATAAAAAGCTAGCCTAGAGGTTCATAATTAGCACACAAACATTATTGATATCAATCTCATTTAACTCTCACCAACAAAGAGAATGAGCATATTATCCAAAATATCAACTAATTCATTTAAATTCGAATGTCGCTGTAGTCTCCTTTAGCCTTGACATGTGTGTCAGTGCAGCCTAAGCAATTCAATTTATTTAGCCTTATATCAAAAGATTGCTTCAAGGGGCGTTCTATAGCATACAACACCCTCTTCTGTATGGGGCGATACACGTGACACACAGCCTTTATGTAAACTGAACTTTTTCTTGTGGGAGTCAAAGTTATTTTGTGGACTTAATAACTTCTTGACCTCCTGCCTCAGAGTTTCAGACTGAGTGTGGGAGTGCAGATAAGAAATCCAGTGTGGATGAAATCCAATAGGAAATTATAAGAACTCAGCAAATACAGTATATCAACCAGTATATCAGCCAGTGTTTCTAGTGCCGCGTAACGTAACAGTATTGCTCAGTCTATCACCATGAGAGCGATGTGAAAGAAGAATCACAGAGCCGCTGACATGACTGCCTGATGCACTAATTTGATCGCAGTGTATAATTTTGCTGCTGTCCCTGATAACACGGTGCTGAGGCAGTGGGAGGTGATCAGCAAAACAGTACTATTCACCAGAGAGAGAGAGAGAGCAAAATAAAGTACAAGATAGCTGTCTGTGTTATGTTTACAAAGTGAGAATACATTATAGTATCTATAAAACAAATATGGAAAATTAAATGATTTAATATCAAAGTAAACGTTTGTTGCTACAGTCTTCATCTCAGTTGTATTAAAACTTGTAAGAATCCTCCAGCTCGGCACCTGAGTTTGACTCACCTGGTGATTATAGTATGACATGTCTCACATTTTGTACCATAAGATATGTGTAAAATTAGCCTTACAAGGACTTGTAGAGCCAAGAAACACCGTATTTCACAATGAAACTATGGAGTTAGATCATATTTCTCTGACAAATTTAGATATTAGATTTTAATTTAGGTTCTTATAGCTTGGTGATTAATTATCTTTTTTATTTTTTATTTTTTTTATTTTCTCTGAAAATGAATCACACCTGGTTTGTCCATCTCATTTAGGAAATCTTACTATTTTTTTTAATCTATTTATTCACATAAAATAACAATTTTACCGTCATATCAACTCAAAGCTCTTCTTACAAGCATTTACTAAGTCAACACTTATATTTATATACAAAGCAAATTTGTGTGTAATTATTTAGATGCTGTTAAAAAATCACTCCTTTTTTTTTTTTTACTTTTTAAAATTACAAAGGCCAAAACAAAGCCGCTTTTTATATGATTCTCTCCGGTTGGTTTCATTTCTCCAATCTCCCTGCTTTTTAGCTGAAAGCCCATCAACTCTCCATCATTTAATTCTGTTCCTCTCAAGTTCGCTCTCTTGCTCTGTCTCTCTTTGCAGGAACTGTTCTCATGAGAAGGTGGTGTCCATGTTGCAGGGCAGCGGGGCGATGCCCACTCTGGTGGTGGAGGAGGGTCCGTCTGACTGCTCCTCAGACCAAACCAACCCAGAGGAGTCACCAAGCCTGCCCCCCACCACGTTACCACGCTCCAGGTCAATCCACAGCAGCAAAACCTAACAGTTTGATTTGACATCTCCAGCAGTTCATGGTCTGCAGGGGCAAACTAACTAACATGAATGTATGGGGAAAAAACAATGCTAATCCTCCACTGTCCAGGTCTCCAGCTCTCAGCTCGCTGCAGTGGGTGGCAGAGATACTTCCTCCGAGCATCAAAGTCCACGGGCGGACCTTCGGCCAGCAGCTAGAACACCTGCTGACCATTCAGGAGAGGTACACGGTCTGCAAAGCCCTGGAGACCTTCTTCCAGCACAGGTCAGTGGGATAGAGGGATAGAGAGGGCCTCTTAACAGAAGTAAGGAGAGAGGATGGAAGGAGGAATAATGTAGCTGCCTAGCTTTAATAGACTGTTACTGAAATTAGCTGTTGCCTGGGGAACTATGTTTTTACACTACTCAACATATTGCATCAGACTGCTAAGGGTATTCTTAATGCAGGCAAAAGAGAGCGATAGAGAAAATGAATGATGGATGGCGAGAGGAAAAGCACTGAAGAACCGAATGTGCACAGCTAAGCAGGAAGTTTATTTCTCCCAGTTGGAACATTTCCTCAAGGATGAAGGGTTGGATGGGAGAGATGTGTGGAGAATCGGCTCTGCAGATGATGCAAACATGTGATGCTGCATGATTATAAGGAAAATACCAAGTGATATACATTCAGTAAAAACACCCAAAGACATAAATCCTACCATAACTGGCATCCCTGTTATACTCCCACCTTTGCATAATCTTTTTTCATCCAGTATGCTGCATTCTTATATGTGTCATTACAGCAAAGATTATAAATCAAAGCTAAATCAATTACCCGGCAGTAAACAGGGGTTGGTTATATAAGGATAATGTGTACGTGCAATCGATTCATTGTGTGTGTGTTTGCAGGAATGTGGACACTTTGATCGTGGATGTGTTTCCAGTGTTGGACACTCCAGCCAAACAGCTGATCTGGCAGTTCATCCACCAGCTATTGACCTATGATGAGCAAGAGCGCTGCCAGAGCAAGCTGTCACGCTTCCTGGGATTCAAGAGCAGCGGTGAGCCACAAGCGCAATATGGAAATTATCTGCATACCGGAAAATACACATGCAATATCTGCAGACAGTCAGCTGTGAACTGTTAACTGTTAACTGTTCCTCATTGGAAAGTTAGATTTCTGTAAGGTTTAAAAAACGGTTGGAGGGATTTAGAATTAGATTTTTTTTATTGATCACCTGTAGTTTATTTTTTCTCGAATAAATACAGGCACAAATTAACAGCCGTGTGTAATTAGCTTGTGAATAACAACGAAACAATGCTACTTGTTTGTCTATGTGTGGGTTTTGCAGCAGTGTTGGAGCCGGATGTGGGTTCTGAGCACCACCGGCGGAGCAGCTCTATGCGCGTGTCGGGGACGTCGTACCGTGGCTGTGTCCGAGAGAGGAGCTCTGACGACTGCATCATTGGGACTCACCTGGGAATGGGTACGCTTCACATAACAAGTACAAGGGTTTGACCCTGTGGCTCAAAATCACTATGATCTCCATTGAGTTGGTTGGGTTGAGACCAAGGTTTTAATAACTGTGAAGTTACATTCTGCAACAAAAACTTCTCACTCGAGTGGGAATTTAAGACGCGTCAACTGAACACTGACACTGAGACATCAAAGCTTCTTTGTTTCACAGACTTTAATGTCAGACGTTATTGTCTCTTTCTCTTAAAAGATCAGTGATTAGCACCGCTGAGCTTCAGACATTGCTGGCTATTTCATAACAATGTGATTCCTAAATCCTAAAACCAACCCTGTCTTCTGCCTGGCACAGATGGGTGTGGTCAGGCACATTGTTGGTGCATTGCTATCTTGAGGCAGCAGAACAACAAAAACCTGGTCTAAAATCTGTGTCATAATGTTTTTCTTGCTATTTAAAAGGAGCATCAGCTGTGCCTCTTAATGCTGGTTTACAATGCGCGTTCACTGTGCTTGTTACTTACTAATGATGCACGGGTCGTCTCTGATATCATCTGAATCCACTCATACATTTTCATCCACCTGCCAGCCACCTGAGCAAACCATTTCACTGCACCTCTCTGGGTGAGGGTTTATCATGGAGATGGCTGCTTTAATCCAAACAATCTCACCGTGAACCTGGATTGTGTGTGACCTTTTAGACGTGTAGGAGAACACAGTTACACATTAATTTACATTAGATCCTGCCAGTGTGTTGTGAGATTCAAATACAGTAATTAATGAAGTTAAGCTGCTGTGCCTGTTGCGTAAATGGCACAGACAACTCAGACACACTTATCATCTCTGCTCCTGGGGATCGCCGCAGGTAATGTAATTAATATTGTCCATCAATTTTGTATTATTTCACCCATCCACATGCCATCTGCTGCTAATCAGAATGATAATTTTTATGAACTGGCCGGCCCAATCTGTGGACTGTGATCTGTGTGCCTCACTAGACCTATTACACACACACAGCCACCCTCCTCCTCATCCGTTAAATATCTTGCCTGCTTGCACTTGCTCATAAGTGTTGGGCAGAGGATTGGGAAATGGCGTGGGCTTAAGGCCCATTGTCTACATTATGTCCCTACCTGTCCCTCAGCAACGTGAGTGGGGATGTTAAAATAGCAATGCTCCAGATACAGCCGTATCTGACTTTCAAAGGGAATGGCAGATGGCACTGATTGGTTGAATTCATGTTATGCCCAAAGGTCTTTATATAATTTAGATCTTTGAGCTAAATGCTATAACAAGAATGCTCACACCCTCACAATTATTATGCTGGCATGTTGAAGTTAAGCAGGTAAACTGTTCACCAGGGTTCACCATATATCATGAATGTGTGTAACCAAATTTCATAGCATTTTACTCTGAGGCACAAACATCAACCTCATGGTGCTGAGACTGGTAGAGTCAGGCATTCACCAAAGTGTGTAGGTTTCACCCTTTGGGATAATGAGTGTATAAAATTTCATGGCAATCCATCCAATAAGGGACAAGATATTTCAGTCTGGATGGCAGTGACTTTCCTAGAGCCATAAGGCTTTTGTATAATTCATCCATCTGTATCTCATTATGGAGATCTCTGCCTTTATGGCACTCTAACTTATTAATATATGTTATTTTGTTATGACAATGTATCGAATGACAATGTTAAAGGAGTTTTTCGTAGTGATGAATCTTCCTCCCCTTTATGGAGCTTTATAATGAGTTTCAGCTCAGTGTTTAGCTGTTCCACCAGAACTTTACAGTTTTGGTCGCTGCTTTAATAGCTTATTTTTCAAATGCAGCAGGCAGCTTTTGACAGCTGCTAAAGCTCTGGTAAACACACTGTGTACTATCTGCTCAACATTAAGTAGCAGACAGACTAGAAGTTAGCGACTATAGTCAACACAGTGGTGCATTTAGCAGCTAATGAGCCAGATTTTTCCCCCCTGTAGTTGGTGGAGATAAAAAAAAAAAAGGACTTAAAGAGTAAATCTGGACTCGCTCATGTTGCTCTGTTATCAAAGTTCAACACCAGCTGTAAAGTTAGTTGGGTTTTTTTGTTCTTTGTCATTAAAGCTAATGTATTTTTTGAATCTACTCATCGTTATTAAGTTAGTACTTATTATTATTGCAGATTCTTTTGGGTTGGAATCGTTGGACCTGCAAGGAAACTCGGTGTAGAGACAGTAAATGTTCTTCCATCAGCAGTTACTGTACTGTTCATATTCCCTTCAGCAAGGCATCTAATCCCCAGTTACTCAGTAATAAGACTGTGTTCGCACTGGTTCGCTCCCAGGTGGGATTGTGTGTAATTGTTAGAGCATGCAGAAGACTGTTGGTGAAAAAGACGTGTGGATACATAAAGGCTACAGACTGACATGGCCTTTATCAGTTCATACATTAACTCCATATCACAGCTGTCTTTGCTTCTGATAATTTCTCCTATCAGTTTTCCATTGCTATTGTTAACTCCTGCTCCAAGAGTCAAGCATTTCCCCTCAGCTCCTCCACACCGGTCTGCTCTACTCCGTCCTCTCTCCTCCCCCCCCCCTCTTGTCTGGGGTGGAGAGAAGGAGGAGGCTTACGTCCATGTGTCACTGTTCATGCCTTATTGTGCTTTAGGAATTCATGTGGATGAATCTGGGAGCCCAGAGGAGAGACAGTCAGGAGACGGAACCTCCTTCCCTGAGTCCCCTGACCTCAATCATGTAGGTATAACTGCAGCTTTTCAGCCATGCTATTCAGCCACTGGCATAATGAATGATCGTTATGTCATGTGTGCTCTCTGTTCTCACATCACTTGAAGGTCTGCTCATAATTCCTGCAATTTAACATTTGTTCAATTTGATCCACGTCTAAAGTTAACCTGCTGTCCGCAAACTGACACAAAAAAACCCTCGAAAGCATCAGACCTTCAAAGCAAATGTGTCGCAGCGATTGTGTGCTAACCAGCTGATCATGCCCTCCACCCGTAGATGACAGGTGTGTACACAGAGCTGGAGAACGTGTACGCAGGGAAGAGTGTGTCGCCACTGCAGGGCGGCTCTTCAGCAGAGCCCGAGGGCCCGGGACAGACTGAAGCCTACGGGCGCTCTCTCTCCCCCCTCACTCTTCCCCCTCTCACAGGTACTGTGGCTGACAGACACGCTAAAATATTCAATAGCACACACACACACACACACACACAATGTGCACATGCTTTCAGACTCATGGTTTCATTAACGGATCTCAACCATGTGCCATCTATTGTGTGATCCATTTGCAGAATGAATTCCTGAAATCAGATATCATATATGAAAACTGCATTACTTTGGACCTTGGTGGCACATGAGTGATGCCATGTTCATGTCACGATACACATGATGTCTTAGCTGTGTTCACATCATCTTCTCATCTGCAGCCTTTTGTTCACGGTTGATTTAGTTCTTTTAACCAATCTGATGGGAAGATGGCATGAAAACCTCTCATTTTTAAACTTACGATTGAAAGTTCAGCTCCACAGTCTATGTGCATATAAGCCTGCAGTTTATCTTTGTGTCACCATGGTTACCTCAGCAGATGGGACTCTCAAGGCGACACCATCACCAAGAATGCCACACATAATCTGTTTAGGGAGGAAGTAGCATCATATACAAGTCTATCGTGAGCGTCAAATATCTACATGTACCATCCTGACAGCAGCCATCTTTGATTTTCTTCTTTAAAGGTAACCGTAAATCTGGCCTGACGCTGTCCTGGAAGGAGCCTCTCCCGACTCCTGTGTATGAGATCCACCACCAGAGCAGTGTCGAGTCCAACCCCTACGTGAGCTTGGAAAGCCCCCCGGCCTCCCCTCAGCACTCGGACGGCTGCCCTAGTGCGCTGACCCGCCGCAAAAAGCTGTTCACCTTCTCTCGCCCGCCTCGTAGCCGTGACACAGACAAGTTCCTGGATGCTCTGAGCGAGCAGCTGGGTCACCGGGTCACTCTGGTGGATGACTTCTTACCTGGGGAGAACGACTATGAGGAGGTGAGGAAGATCCGCCTCCAATCGAATGCATCATCAGCTCTTGTTATTTCTTGTTCCATGAGACCGCGAATAATTGGAGCAACCTTGGTTATTCATTAAACTGGCAACTGTGTGAGTTAGCCGTATGCTACAGGTGTCTGGAAGGTTTTAAGAGGAAATATATGATGAGGCAACACAACCTGGCAACCTTTACATGGGATGATGTGATTATATTTTGTTTTTACTTCCCCAGAATGGGAGAACCACTTCAAGAAGTTTCCTCAGAGAGCAATTATAAAGTAAACGATCTTAACTTTACAGAGACACACTGCACGGCTCCACCAGCAATTAAGCTAAACTGAATATGTGGCTTAAAAAAGAGAAGATGAAGCCAAAAGAACTGATAAATAGATCTGGTAGAATCAATAAAGTGGCCTAATTGTTACAAGAAGCCACTTCCTCACGTTGTCCCATCCCTCTGCACCGTCACATTATGCCCTCTAAAGTGTATCAGGCTGTGCTCCTACATCATATGTGTGTATTTAAATAAATGAATATGTGTTATGAGCAGACCTGTTGCATACCACTAGCCTTATTGTTGCAGGTTTAGTCAAAGACCATCAACCATGAAAGATATCATGAGATTGGGGATAATGTTGTTGTGCTAATTATTATTCCTATTTTAAAATTACATTTAAAATGCAAAAATGTATTTCCCGCTTCAACGCCTCAAACTTTTGAATTCTAAATATTTTTTGAGCCAAAGAACATACAGTCACAACTTCACTATAAGCCATTGGAATGTCATAGTAATTATCTCATAGTTACTGTTATAGTATATTTAGTTCTTTACTATGTTAAAATATTACATGTAACATCAATCTTCATGCTGTGCATTGACAAGCAAACACGTTTGATTTAAGTCATTATGTCGTAGTGGTACATGTTCACATTAGAGCCTCTCTAATTTAAGCTACAGTGAACACTTGTGTTACATGAACAGATATATGAAGGTGGTTGTCATGGTTTCAGGAGAAGCACCTGTAACTAAAACGTGATCCTCATTTATACACTAGTGTCTAAATTTATCTGCTATTACTGAGTAGAACTTACGAGGAGGAGGTTGACGTATTTATCAGTTTGGCTCTGTTTGTTGTTGTCAGGGAAATGGGGAGAGAGCATATTTTCATAATTCACTTAATTGCTCATATTTTGTTCTTTTAGTCTTGTTGTCAGACATTCATTGTGTTCCGGGAATAAAAGGGTCAGAGTACTGATGATATTTAACAGTGCTTTAAAAGTTGTTGCTTTTCAGTTACATAAGAAGGCAAAAAAAGAGAGATTGCAGAGTATTAAAAAAAGCCACAATGCAGTTTTCCAGAATCTTTCTGTGGAGACAGCTGATGATGAGCGTATGCAGAAGTACAGATTATACTATCAGGTCTAATGGTGCATCTCTCCTCCCCGCAGATGAGTTTCCAGGAGGACCAGGATCTGGGCTTCATGCCCCGGCAGCTCAGCAGCGGCAGCAGTGAGGATCACAGTAGCAGCGACGAAGCCTCCTCTCCCTCGTACTCCTCAGGATCTGAACCCATCCCACCGCCTCCCACTCAGAGCCCCCCTCCTCCTCCGCTTCTCCGGAGTTTGATACCACCTCCTGTTCAATTTACTGACCCCCTGCCGCCAGTCCACTTCTCCCCTGAGCATGTACCTCGCAGCCGGATGCCCTTCCAACCCCACCACCCCATCATCCCTCCTCCCCCGCCCCCTCCGAGGCCCATCCTGTCCAGCCGCTCTCCTCTACGTAAAGTGCACAGCACCACAGAGGAGGCAGAAAAAACTCCCCCGCACTTCCAAGCCTCCTCCACCCGCCTCTCACACATCCACACCACCCTGGTCTCCACAACCCTGCGCTCCTGCCAGCCGTCCCGCCCCAGCTACCTCCCCCGGCAGCTCAGCCAGCCCCAGCCTATCCACCAGCCATCCCCCCAGCTCACCCCTCAGCTGCTGAGACCGAGCCAGCTCGTCCTCCAGAGACACCACCAGCTCCACCATCAACACAGCTACCATGGCTCGTTGCCGCCGTCCCTGCAGGATCCCAGCCCGTCCCAGTCTCATAACCAAGGCCCCTCGCTGCTCTCCCAGCCTCCTGTCTCTCACTCCACCCTCCCCAGTCACACTAAGAGCCACGAAACCCCACGGCAGGAACAGCAGTCACAACAGGTAACATCTGCATTCACACTAGTTTTTACAACATGAGGTGGTGTAAAATGGTTTTGTATGCATGCTTTTGTGTTTTTGCTTTTTCCTTACCCTAGAATAGATGTCAGCAATGAGAAATCAGCCGGAACAGAAGAAAATCATGCAAGCTAGAGATTTAAATCTTTGTTGCTATATTTAGCATCACACAGTATGTGACCGCAAATGGAAGACCAACAGATCACGATAAAATGAAAGCAGAAATGACAGGAAACGTGTCAGAAAAAGAAGATGAATCTCAATCAGACAACAGCGTCTGTTTAAAAATCGGTGTGATCACACAACACACAGGACTGTTTGTCACCGGGCCAAGCCTAACTGGACACGCATCTTGTTTTGCTGCGACTGGCAGAGAATAGAAACAAGATGAGTGCAGAGAGGTTTTAGCATGTAGTTGGGAGGTCAAATAAAAAGGGCAAACATTTTTATTGTGGACGCTGCAAGAACTTTCTGATTCAAATATCTTTTCTTTCTTTCTTTCTTTTTTTTTTTAAAGACAGCGCCGCCTCCTCCTCCACCCCTGCCACCACCGTGTGACCCTCCTCCGCTGCCTAAGCTAGGCCATCAGGCCTCCGACACCAACCACATGAGTGTGAAGAGGCTGCGCTGGGAGCAGGTGGAGAACTCAGAGGGAACCATATGGGGTCAGGTGAGTGATGAACTTCAGTCCTAAATCTAAATATAATGTCAATGATTAATAATCAGGCATCTTACATACAGTAAACAACACAACTTGTGAACGTTCCCACCTCGGCTGTGAATGTTCTCGGTCCTCCTACGTTTCTGAGAGACCCACTCATGTACTCTGTTGTGTCTCTGATGACTCATGGGATTTTTTTTTTTTGTAAACAGAAAAAATGGTGGAGCTCATCCGCTCATATCTACTGAAATGTTTTTGTGTCCCGTGTTTACGTCCCCACCAGACATGTTAAAGGGGAGTAGAAAGAGATTTTCTTCTTTAGACGGCTCTGAATGTCCCTCTCTGTGTTTAGCTGGGAGAGGATTCAGACTATGACAAACTCACTGACATGGTGAAGTACTTGGACCTCGATCTGCACTTTGGGACTCAACGCAGAGCCAGTGAGTAGAAGTATTGCTATCAGCCTTTATTCTATATTATCCAGCATTGTCGTTATCGTTAGTATCTTTATGTACATTATGCTTAATGTCGTACAGTCACTCATTTATTACCAGAGGACTCGTTGATAGTAAAAGTGAATCTCTGTGGTTCTGTATTGACATCTCCTGTTTTGTTTGTACCTTCACAGTTGTGATTCTCCATAACCCGTTTTGGAGCTGCTTCATTCACCTGTTCATCAAATCCATTCTCCATAAGGCACCATATCCCCCCCACCCCCACCCCCTCCCCCTCCCCCTGTAATAACACAGCTCTGCCAGAGGAAAAACACACCTCACAATTTTTTATTGTACATTTCTCAGACATTCAGCCTCTGGTGAGCAGAGCTGTTTTATTATCCCATCAACCTATCACATTTAGCCACTGTGTGTATGTGTGTGTGTGTGTGTGTGTGTGTGCATATGTGTGTGTGTGTGTTGACCCCCTGGTGCCTGGAGAGCACATCCTTACCCTCTTTGTTGAAATTATCAGTCTTTCCTCCAGAGCCAGCCTTCTTGCCAGAGAGCTTTAAAAAGAAAGACGTGGTGGAGATTCTGTCTCATAAAAAAGCCTACAACGCCTGTGAGTACCACAGTTCCCACGACGTTGACCAGTAAGAGCACAGAGTGTTCTCCCACACGCCACTGTAAACATGGCAAACATTTTTCTCTCAGGCTTTTTGCAAACACAAGACCGCCAGCGTCATACACACCACTTCAGATGCCATTGTTTGTTTACATTCTTGTCCCCAGAAGTCAGTGATGACATCACGCAGGTCATAATAGACGACTGGCTATGTGGTCATGTCTCTGCAAGAATTTATCGCTCTATAACCTAATGCGACACAGTGACCATTGTAAGAGATGGAAAAAATATTGTGTAGTCTGAATCTGGCATCTTACCTTTCAACAAAATAAATGTTCTTACTAAGTGCAAAACAGTAACAAACACACTGAGCAAGAAACTGGAGTCTTTAGCTCTAGGAAGGCAGAGGGTAGTCGGTTCACTGTATTTGGATCTGAACTCCAAAATAAATGTATTTGGTTCTTTGAAAACACTGAGGATTTATTTGTTAATGCTGGATGAAGTTATCCTAAATAACAGTGCGCTCTTATTTTGAAAGGAAGCCTACATGTGATGAAACTATGATCAGTTAATATGAGATACTAGGACTGATTACTGATCGCAGTGTCATGAGGCAGATGCATTGGGAACTCTCCCAGCATGCACTGGGCCAGTGGGTACATGGACATACAGTATGCCTTATGCTATGTGTTGCTGCTCTGCTATTGGTGTTATTTTTGTACTAAATTAAGCTTCACACTTTGATCACTATTGAACTTTAGATATTACAGCTGGATTAGATCAGAGTGATGATGATGTTGTGTGATTGGTGGGGCTCTAAATGGAAATACAAGAGACGTCTCAGTGATAATCAATGCATCAGTCATTTTCAGCAGAATGAGTTCTGCAGTTAAACATTTAATACATTTTACTGTTCAAATGACAATTTTCCCTTTTAATGCCAATTTAAATACTCTTCATAATGAAAATGAAATAGTGATAATTACGCCAGCAGAGTATAATGAGTTTACAATAACGTGAATCCTCTTATGTCACAAATGAGGATTCATATTTGAAAATGACTTCATGTAGGGGTTCACCATAAAACGTCAATTATCCAGCTAACTGTCTGTAAGTTTGTCAGCACAGCAGGTTAGGTCTTAAAGGGATGGATTTTTACACCGACACCTACAAAGGTGTAGGTTTGAAGGATTTAGTGAAATCTATTGATGAGGCTGCAGATTACAACGTCGGACTCTCCAATATGGTTAGTCGCTAAAAACATGAAAAGGGCAAAAGGTCCTCTTTAGAGCCAGTGTTTCATTTGTCCATTCTGGGCTACAGTAGAACCATGGTAGTTTAACATGCCAGACTGTGAAGAAGAGGACCAGCTCCCTCTGTAAATATCAACGTTTCATTCTAAGGAAACAAAAACACATGGTTTCTGATTTTCCAGTTGATTATTCACCAAATATTGTATTTAAGTAGCTTCAAAAAATCAAAACATCCAGACTTATTTCAACATGTTTATCTAGACAACTCGGTTATCTACATGTATGTACGAAGAGAGAGAACATAACACTGTTTAAACATGCATTCACTGCTTTGTAAATGGAAACACCATTTCTATATTATACTGTGTAAGAAAGTTTTCTTCTGCTATTATCATACCCGTAATATACGTATTTTTCTAATTTACTGTTGATAATTTCCAGATTTGTACTAATATTATGGATTTAATAATTAATCTGACATAGAAAACATAGACTTATAAATAATACACAGCTGCACATCCTCAGAGGGGATAAAAAGGTTTTGTTTGCAGTCGTGATCCTCTTTGAAATGTAAAAATAAGATTTAAATCCACCTCTTCCCCACGCCTCCTCCTCCTCCTCTTCCTCCTTCTCTGCAGCCATCCTCATCGCCCATCTGAAGCTCTCCACCGCCGAGCTGCGTCAGGTCCTGATGAACATGACCACCGACAGGCTGGAGCCCGCTCACATCAAGCAGCTGCTGCTCTACGCTCCCGACGATGACGAGGTCAAACGGTACGAGCAGTTCGACCAGGACCCGGCCAAACTGAGCGAGCCCGACCAGTTCATTTTCCAGGTACGCCTGCATGAAACCCCAAGTTGAAAGGGAGAGTTTTAACAGTGAGATGGGACCATTTGCATGAATGAGTGTTTCGTATGTTTCAGATGCTGATGGTGCCGGGGTATAAGACCCGCCTGCGGAGCCTCCACTTCAAGACGACGCTGCAGGAGAGGACGGAGGAGATGAAGGTTGCATTCGATTACATCTATAAGGCTTCAGTGGAGCTGAAGAGCAGCAAGAAACTGGCCAAAATCCTGGAGGTAAACATCCAAAGCAGAGGAAAAACTCCACATTCCCATTGTTATTAGTGTTTATTAAGTACATTTTCTCCCCCAGTTTGTACTTGCAATGGGGAATTACCTGAACAATGGCCAACCCAAGAGCCACAGGACAACCAGCTTTAAGATCAACTTCCTAACTGAGGTACAGCGTTGACGCCTGTGCCTCAACCACATTCTGTTCATTTTAATGTCGGTTTTCAGTCGTTCAATTTTTCTTTCTTTCTTTCTATCCTTCAGCTGAGCACGACCAAAACCGTAGATGGGAAATCCACCTTTCTCCACATTCTGGCCAAGTCTCTGTGCCAGCACTTTCCTGAGCTGCTCAACTTCTCCAGGGACCTCACAACAGTGCCTCTGGCAGCCAAGGGTAAGCCAATGCTTTCCTTCCTGACAGTCTGTTAGTAGCAGAACGTAGACATCATGTGGTGGATGTGGAGCAGGGCTGACAGACTGTACTAAAAGAATCTCATTTATGCTGCGTTTGTTCGAAATACTGTTTTAATGTCCGTCTTTATAATAACACAGTGTAATATTTTGACTTGACATTGGAAAACCAGTCTCCTGGTTGTTGATCTGATTTGCATATTTTCTTGCTGCTGTCTTACAATAATTTGGCCACGCTCGGGTGTTTAATAAATGCTATTGTGTTGGTAACTTTTCAGTGAACCAGAAGGCCATCACAGCAGAGCTGAGTGACATTCACTCCACCATCCAGGACATCAGGACAGCCTGTCTGAAGATCCCGCCCACCTCTGAGGACCACTTTGCCTCTGTCATGAGCGTACGTTCACCACTTTAAATGTGTGATGCACATTAGACATCAAACACTTCATTGACTTTGTTATGGAAGCTACTGACATGTTGTTATTAAAAGGAAAAGGAAGAGGAACATTTTTTAGAAATACCTTTATTTGCTTTCTTGCCAAGAGTTAGATGAGAAGATTGCTGCCGCTCTCTTGTCTCTATAAATTTGATGTTGGAGTGGGCAGCCAGTTATCTTAGCTTAGCACAAGGATTGGAAAAGCGGGGTAAACAGTTAGCCTGGCTCTCAGGCTAGCTCACTAAAATATTTCATCTTGTTGAATTCAAACAAAAACTAAAGAAACGTCAAAAAATAGGTGATAAAACATGAGTATTATTCATTTTTTATGCTAAGCTAACTGTTAAATGTAATGGACAGATATGAGATTGGCATTGAACACCAAGCAAGAAGGCCAATAAGTGTATTTCTAAAATGTTGAACAATTTTAAAAAATTCTGATTTGTAAATTAGCATTCTTATTTTTAACATTTTGTGGGTTTGGTGGTGCCATGCTTTACCTTAAAGGGATTCTTCAGCAATTCAGAGCTGTGTTTCCATAAAGTTGAGGGACTCACAAGAGACAGATTTTAAAAAACAACGCTGAGCATCAAAGAAACAGAGACTGAGATATTCTGACTTTTAGCCCCAATTATAGGACAAAACCTTGAATAATAGTTTTCCATAATGCAGTTCATAAGTATCAATAAAAGGCTCCTCCAGCGATACAGAATACATTACACAGCTGTTTTCAGTGCTGCTCGCAACAAGTAAGCAGACTTTGATGTCTAAAAATCCACCTGCAGAGCTTTTTGGAGAACAGCCACCCCTCTATCCAGTCTCTGGAGTCCCTGCAGACCCGAGCGATGGAGGAGTTTTCCAATGTGGCCTCCTACTTCGGAGAGGACAGCAAGTCCACCAGAACAGAGGTCTTCTTCGGCATCTTTGCAGAGTTCATATCCAAGTTTGAGGTGAGCTTCGTCAGCTTTGTGCATAGAGCTCGTGTTTTGACACATGCAGCAGGTGTCTGACAGATTCAAATCCACACAGCAGTAAGGTATTCAGCTGGTGCTCTCACACAGAGTGGCAGCAGCCTGTAGCTATAAAGTGATTAAGCTGCAAAGTGCTGCTGTCTGTGGAATAACCAAATGTGCTCTGAGCCTGAAAATATTATGGTAATATAAGCATAAATCAGATGGAACTGTGGGTTTTGTCTTCCAGAGAGCTCTCAGTGAGACCCAGGCTCCAGAAAACCCCAGAAGCCCCAGACTGTCTTCACCTCTGGCCTGGTAGAAGCAAGACATCCGGGGCTGATTTGGGGTCAGAGCGGCTGGCCAGTCTCTATTTTCACTCTGCTCTCCACAACCAAAGTGCCAAGATCACACACAGAGACACTCAAACAATGGGAACAGAGATTACGTCATCTATAGCAAACAGAATGGATCTATGGGTAGATAATCACAACAGTCAGCGAGTGCCCCGTGTGCAGCTTTTGCTGTTACTTCAGGTGCTGAGTAGAGCAGGAGCATTCAGGTGTCCCACAGGTCAAAAAGAACTCACCGCACACAGACGACTCAAACCAGTCCTCACATTATTTACGTCTCTTTTTAATACAAATTACTGTACATAGCAGAGAGTAAAAGAAGCATTCGAGGACCCATCCATGTGTATTTGATTTGCTCCAAGTGTATCTCGATGCTGCATTAAAATGAGACGTAAATAATGAAAACAACTGGTCTGAATATGAACAGATTACTTGCTATGTTTAATATATCACTATATAAAGTTTATATTTTCTATCAGATCGTATTTGAATTGTAAAGATTAAGCGTAGATGTAGGCGACCGACAGTTATCTAGAATCAAAGTGATTCATAAGCGTAGTTTAGTTTAGAGCCAAGCTGGACTGCTCAGAGTGATCGGACTGTTCATACAGCGGTGCATTCACTGCATCCCATACAGCAGGAAGTGATTTCAAAATAATACATGTTTGACTTAGCATCACGTATCCACATTGCCGAGCTATAGACTTAAAAGATGTGGTCATTCTCATCTAATGTACTGTGAATTTTTAGAGCATCTATTGTGGGAATTATAATTTAAAAAAAAATTAAATTCCAAATTCCACTCAATCCTGATCATAAACTGCCGCTGAAATCTGCAATCAGGCCAGTTTGCAGCACACGAACTGAGATGTTTTCCTTTGTGTTCAGCTATTCAGCATCAGCATTAAGGATTTCTATGCCTGTGAGGACAAATCAGAATGAATTCAATAACACAATAATTTGCTTAACATCAATCGGATGGACAAGATTACGCCGTTCACGCCACGGCAACAAAAATCGTGTGTCTCATTGAACGTGTGGGTGGAAAAGCAACAACTGCTTTTCTATTTTTCATTGCAGAAATTTAAGAAGCAGGTTTGATGAGAAAAAGGCTCAGCTGTGTCCTTGTGGCAGAGAGGATGGCTAATAGTGAAGCACTTTGAGTGTTGTGAACACAGCCCTGTTTGAACAAGTGGGTCGCTGCTGAATGAACGTCAGAGCATGTGGAAAAAAACATCCTACTGTAAATGGTCATTTCCTGCTTTTCTGGTCGCCATGGTGATCTCATGACGCATCTACAGTACAGTGTACCTGTAGCCATACTGTATTTATGTTGAACTATTGTTGGGATTGTAATATTTACTGTTTTTTGCTATGCACTGCTCCTCATTTTCTATTAGATGCTTGTCTGTCCTGGTTTATTTTCTTATTCATGAGTTGTTTTTTTTTATATTTGATTTATTCTTTATGCACAGCTTTAGCCAGGCTTACGAGGTGATTGCGATCTCGTAAAAATGCTATCCTAGCTGCTGCTCCTGTGGTAAAAGTGTTTCTTGTCCGAATCGATTGCATGTTGGTACAGTTACTGTTTTAAGATGTGCAAGCTAGTAGCATTTACCCTCCCTGGATATTTCAGTTTAAAATAAATACGTTTCTGATAGTTAGGTTTATTTATTGGTTGCCTGTAGGTTTTTTTGTTTTATATGTTTTCATGGGAAGTTGCTCATGTTTTGTGATTGACCCTCATGTTTTGTTCAGTGTTTTCAAATGAAGGATGTTTTTAAATCTATAAAAAAAAATATCATGCTTGAAAGTAAAAACTGCCCGACTTATCTGTGCCTCATGATAAATAATCTCTATTTATTCATTTACAGTGACTTTATAAACGTTATTTCTCCTATATTGCATATACCAAATTATTTTAGTCATCAGATCAATATTTTTAATTTGTTTATGTAGCTTTGCCTCAACTGTTTCTTGCTAAGTAGCAAATGTTTGCATGCTAATGGTCAAATGCAAACATTTAAAGATACTGTCAGCATATAGAGTTGTCTATAATCAGGTTCAGTGCACAAACATCACCATCAACCTTCAAAACCCCGCATCAGCAGACATGATTAGATGTTTTTCTCCATCAGAACATTTTACTGCAGAATAATCAACTTATAGTGACTTTTTGTTTCACTGGTTTGAACAAATGAGTTTATTCTATACATTTAGAATAGTTCCTTTTCTCTTACCTGGTCAAGGCGGAGGGCCGGCCACCTTGAGCTCGAGGTTTCTTCCTGTTAAGTCAGTTTTGGAAAGTGTCTTGTGTGATTTGGCGCTATATGAATAAAAAATATGACTTAAAGGAGCTCTCCACAAACTACAAATGAATTTCCATTTACTGGTCATGTGGAATACCACTTTATATTGGCTCATTCTGGACACTTAACCTTTTTTCTTTTTTTTTTATAAAATAAAAATGTAGCTGAATCTCTTGAGGTACCTGTTGTCTGGTCATGTCATGTAGTTGAGATGCTGCAATGTTCCTTTAACTAGCATATTTTACCTTTAAATATCATAAATATGAGCCTCCATCTGATGTGTTCTGTTTAATAATAATGCACCATAAGTCTTAACATACATGACTGCTGTTACACATGAAATCTGAACATCGACAAAATCATAAACCATGAGCAGATTTAAATAGATTCTTCATATACTTTATTTTCTTTGGAAAGGGGTATGACCAAGCATTCATATTACGTGTTTTTAAGCTCGCCAGACGACATACATACAAAACTCTGGAGCTTAAAAACGCAGCATTATCATTTCTAGTTTAATGGCATAAATCTTAAAAGAGCGCTGAGATACCAAGCTCACTTGATGCACATGGATAAGGCAGCGAGGTACGAGAGTAAAGAGAGAAAGGAGAGGATTATATCGCCCGATTGTCTCTGAAAAACACGTTCTCAGGCAACTGCAGCATCCAAGACTTTCTCCGCTGGTACCTTATTGGATCTCACATCCAAAAAACAAACCTTACACGGAACATACGACGAAGCAAATTCATCTTTTGACCTTGTAAGAATCTAACGCCACATCACTACTGAGGTTCCACGGCACTGTGGGCTCTCAGCTCAGTGGGAAAGACTGACACAATCCTCTACACCTCTTCACTAGGAAACCACTGATTGGCCAAGTGCAACATCAGGATGAAGAGGCTGGTAAGACTGGTCCTTTCGCTACAGTCACTCTCACACAGCCTGGCGTAATTCCCTGCCAGAGGTTGATGGAATAACAGAAAGGTAAATACTGACTGTGTTCAGGCCGGGAGGGCGGTTAACGCTGCTACTTCTGCTCACGAATCCCAAAGAAATCAACCACAACACATTTAAATACACAACTTCTGTGGAACAATATCACAGAGGGTTGAATCCCCCTTCCTTATATCCCTGAAACATACTTGTTGCCAAGACAGCTTCTTTGAAATACTGTTGTAACAGGAGCCAAGTATAACCTCCGTACAGTAAATATATAATTACGCAGTTCTGGGAGGAACCGATTAAGGCATGATTTACATTTAAAGACTGCATTAGTTACGTCAAGCCACAGGGAATGTGTGTTTGGAAATCGGTAAATAAATACAAGAGTAATTGGTTGGGGGTGGTTCCGTACAAAACGGGGGGGAAAAAATGTGTTTGAGACGACTGGAAACCTGCAGTCAGCAGCTACACTTTAAGAAACAGTTTTGGTTTTGACTTTTACCTGTTGACATTTTCCTCACCCCTGTGATGTAGAAATACCTCAGATTTTTTTTTATTTATGTTCTAAGACCATTTTCAACATTAAAAAAAAAATTAAAAAAAATACAAAACACCTCACACCAAATTCCAAACGAGTCTCATCAGTTCATATTTTGGTGTTTCCTCTCCTCCCGACCCACGTTATTATTTGTGACATTGTGGTCCTCTGCTGTTTGTTGTTGATTGTCTGGAGCTGGATCTGTAAGGGGGAGGGGGGGGGCTGCATAAAGACAGAGGAGACGGTGCTACGCGTTGCATTGGAGACGCTTTCTATCACTCTTCTTCACCACATCTGACTCCATCATGAAGGTCTGGAGGACTCAAGAGTAAATAATGGCTAATGACAGCTTGACTGGAAATGAGATGAAGAGGATTTTTTTTTTGGGGGGGGGGGCGTGGCTGGAGGTCAGTTTAAATAATCTATAAATCAAAAAAGTGGTCAATATCATGATTTGCTGTATTCATTTGATGATTATTTCTTAAATTAATTATTTGGTCAATTAAAAAATTCAGGTTTACATATTTCCTGTTTTTGCTTAAAAAAAAAAAAGATTGACCAGCTATGGAAAGTGTTGCACTGTTTTGTGTTGTCATTATGTCACTATGTTTCCAGCAGCT
This sequence comes from Chaunax sp. Z400, assembly GCA_037577475.1. NCBI lineage: Eukaryota > Metazoa > Chordata > Actinopteri > Lophiiformes > Chaunacidae > Chaunax > Chaunax sp. Z400. The sequence continues at coordinate 13,757,394 of CM075203.1, forward strand.
GCTGCAATAAATGTTCGTTAGCTAGCATACATTAGCTGTCATGCACATTGGCTGTGCTTACGACAAGAAAACAGAGTTTAGATGAAAACAGCCGGTGTCCCAGTTAAAATGAGAATCAAACACACACATGTGACTGGGGATATGAGCAGCTCCCAGTCAATCAAACAATCAACACAAAGCCACGTCTAATTTTGTTGCACCAGCCAAACTAACGCAACCTTCTATCATAGCCATGTTTACCAAGAGCTGCAGACCTCCATCATGGCTTCCAGAAGGAGCATGTCATCACATTTAAGTCCTCCATGCAGACGGGACGAGGAGAACGCAACAGCAGAGGTTTCATCTCTACGAGGAGGGCTGCAGATAAGGGCTGGGACCAAACACGAGCTGGTTATATGAGGTGTGTGTATGAAGGGAGAAGATGCGTGGGGGGGGGGAGACTGGACCACAGCATGACATCGTCTCCTCCTCATAAGACAGTGCTCTCTGTGTCCAGGTCACAGTCTTTAAGAAGAGCCATTGAGGATGAAGATGAGGAGGAGGAGGAGGAGGAGATGGCAGTCACTGGCGGCTGGTCTGCGGTGAGCTCAGGAACCAACGCTCGACTCAGCCCTTTGAATGACATCACTGGATCTAGAGAACAGGAGGAAAGTCAAATAAAGGATCAGACTGAAAAGTGAACAATAATGATCCTAAGGACTTTGTGTTATGTTGTTAATGCAGGCAGGCAGGCATTCACACAGAACACATCCTTCAAAGATGTACGCGCTATTTAAATCCATGTTATTCGAACAATGGCCATAATCACAAACACATGCAGCCTCATCCTGAGGACGCAAAACATTTCAAGCTGTTTCAGTTTTGCCATCCCATGCAGCTGTGTCATGTTTTCCATAGGCTTAAACGGCAGCAGAGGCTCAGCAGTGAAGCGGCTCTGATGTCAGGGTGAAGCTTTGGACAGCAGGTGGCAGCGTTGGGCCAGAGCAACACGTGAGAGGCAAACAAAAAGCAGTGAAGGTGGATGGTAAATATGGAGTTTAGTGAGCCAGTTTTAATTTTTTTTTTTTTAAATCAGCTGTGAGATTAGAACTGTAGGGAAAACAAAAAGTTAACCTCCAATTTACGTCGCATGACAGAAAAGCTAAAACTCTGAATGTACTGTATGTTGTGAGCTTGTGCACCAGTTTCAGCTGGGACATCATGACAACGTTCATGCTCGAGGTAAACATGCTTGATAGAGAGACACTGGTTTATTTATTATGACAACACCCACAGTGACAAACGAGATCAAATGCTTCACATTCAAACAACACAACAAAAACTAATATCACAGCTTCATTCTTCATAAAATGTACTGTAGATATGTAAACAACAGAAATGGGTGCTTTATCAAAACGCCATCCAGGACTGTGATACAGTGTGATAATGGTGCATCAGGGCGAAGTAGATGATTATCTGATAAAAGCACCGGTCAGAGCAAAAATGGCTATGATGAAGGGGTAACAACAAAAAGTGCAGGTGCTGCAAGTGAAAAGGTCCATCAACAACAAACCTCTCACAAGTGAATCTTTAACCTGTGGAGGCATTACAATGCAAGACTGTTAGAAAGAGAGCTCATTCAGCAGTGAATAAAAAGTAAGAGCCAAACAGTTTGACATGCAATAACAACACGACGCTCACCCATCATCTTGTAAGCAGTGCCACAGATTCCGTTGGTATCAGTGGCCGTTGCACTGGGCTGGGGTGGTGGTGGGACGCTGGGTCTGTTCCGGGGTTTGGGGACGGGCCGCGGCCGGGGGAGGGAGCCCGACTGGTAGGGAGACGGGGACGGAGACGGAGACGGAGGAGCCACGACATCCTGGGTGGTAGCAGAGGGCGGAGGGGTGTCCGGAGGGGTCGGGGTGCCCGGTGGTGAGGGGTCCGCGCTTTGCTGGTCCCCGCCGGACTGGCTGACTGACGCCGGCAGTGCTGGAGGGCTGGCCTGTGTCGGAGGCTCTGGGGGTGGATGACTGGGCGCCTGGATTGGTGGCTGGTTGCTGGAGTGGCGTCTGGGGGTGGCACACGGCTGAGAGGTGGGAGAAGTGGGCGAGGTGGGCGAGTGGCTGGACAGGGGTCTGGGAGTGGGGCTTAGGGACTGGGAGGATCCAGAGAAGGAGGTATGGTTGGCTGAATTCCAGGGCTGGCTGGGAGGAGGGTTTGTCGGTTTGGGGGGGGCAGGGGCTTGCTTCTTGGTGCCTGAAATTTGATGGTGAAGCTCGTGATTATAGGTGGACATAATAGACAAGCTGATTTACTTACTAAACTTCGTGATGGACTGGCTGTGAGTGTGCGAAGGATGGAGTAAGACTTTGGTGATTTAAGCTGAGGATTAACATTCTTAGGTTCTCGTAAAAAAAATGTGGAGGTATTTCCAAAAATAGAAATAAACATTTCTTAATACATCGTCATGACAGTCTTTATGGAAATACTCCTATTTGTACCAGGTTATAATATAGACTCTTACCTCTGCGCATCATATGCGGACTGGGCCCCATGGATCCAGCCCCAGGGGTCCCAGTGGCCAGCTGCCCTGCAGTCTGGCCCCCTGCTCCAGAGCCATTCCTCTGGAGCAGAGGGGTCTGGGCTGGTGTGGAGTCACGCAGCTTTGGGTTACTTTAAAGAAGCAGAAGAAGAAAAAAACGGCATCATTTACGGCATTATGTGACTTTCGGTCCCATCTGCACTCTAACGTTGTGTGTACTCTTGTGTGTGTATGTAATTATTACTGTTTTTCTATTCTATGCTGGCTGTAAAACTAATTGCCCCTCAGGGATAATTAAGTTTACCTTGATCTTGACCTTTTTTGAAAGAGAGATAGCACAATGTTGATAAGCAAACTACTCTACCACCTACCAGTAACCGAGAGCTGCAATGTTAAAAGTCAAGAATCTAATCTAGTCTC